>OX038873.1:25915617-27158102 GCA_943789525.1 Agriphila geniculea
ATTTTTTTCTTAATTTTTAGGTAGACTTTAAATGTTATATAATATAGACTTGTTGCATAGATATCAAAAAATAGGTTTCCCGCGTTTATCTCGAAACCGCCAAATTGCAAGTACTGCATTTGCAATAAGGAGGGCAGTACTCGGGGTACTTAATTCCTAAGCTGTCCCAGCCAGGGATTGAACCTAAGTCCTTTCAGATGGCGACACCATGAACACCGGAGCGGAGATCGAGTGATGATAAAATGGAAATGATATGACGTCATCTTATACGCCCTTCGACAAAGATGCCTACGGAATACAACTGACCCTCGGCTCAGTATTGTTGTAGTTTAGTTAGTTAAGAAAATAAAATATATTAATTTTTATGTGGCATTATGTAAAAAACGTAAAAACAAACTCTGTCCACTAAATCTTCATTATTTCAAAACCCTGTACAGCAAAAGTGGGAATGTCTTTAGTGTAACGGAACGTAACAAGAAATGTCCATAGACATTCCTTATTACGTTGCTGTTTCCCTGCGGAAGCTAGTACAATTTTTTTATAAGTACCTATATTTCCAAAAGTTTTTGTATCGAAAGCTGATCTTTCTAAGGCAAATTAAAACTAAGTTAAATACTTCTAAGAAATTAGCAATATCTTAGAAATATTTTTCTTAGATAGCCTTGTATACTTTCAAACTTTAAAATGCTGATTACTCAAAAGTCTGTTTTTGTGACATTCCTTGTTTTGCCCCTGTACCCTTTATATTAATAACGATAAGAAAATTATCAATATGGACTCTACCTACAGAATAGTCTACCTATGTAGGTAGACAATAAAGTAAAATTAAAGAAAGGCTAAAAGTTTAGAAAATTTGAAAGGAACCAAACCAATGATTGTAGAAGTTCAATATTATTCCTAGAGACAACATGAACTACTGCCACAGCCTAACTACAGAGTAGTGAACTAAATACTCGTTAGGCAGTGCTACTGCCATCTATCAAGTTTATAATGCGACGTTTACTCGGAACTGCGAAAATAGCACTGAAAGTGCTACGACGTAGCAAGTGCTACGGCCATGCTACGAATACTCTGCGTTTGGATGTACAAAGTAGTTTTTCTCCCGTTACATAGATGGAGCCACTTTAACTTTCACGATTGAATTTTCCACCATTTTCCCCCTCCGTAGCAAGTGGACAGATTCTCAGGTGGACGGATTAGCAACTGGACAGGACATATACAGTCCATAACATACGACTGCTTTGTATACGTATGCTTCTATGCAGATAAATCTAGCAGTTTTCATTACATTTTCTCTAAATTTTAACCGACTTCAATATATTTGTTTTTTTTGTGTATGTTCACCAATTACCGAAAAACAACTGTACCGATTGAAACAATTGAAACGTTACTTCAGTCTGCTCCCAAGTAGATCCCATTTTTTGAAAATTTGATATCGGTTCAGTAGTTTTCAAGTAATCATGAGTATACTGTATTTTTTTAAGTAACTATTGCAGTAGTTTTTAAAGGATCTTTGAACCGATTTAGATAATTCTTGTTTTATTGGAAAGGATGGTCACCTTCGCCTTCGAAGATACACATGATAACTCTTCAAAATCAAATAAGATATTGTAAAAGAAGTGATGAAATTACGTTATGAAACGTTTCGCATCAGCCATTTTTATTGTAATTGCTGGGGTTGGGATACAAGCCTTACTTATGGGTTGATGAGGAGGATGGCCCATAACCCACCGCGTGGGCCCAATGAGGATTGGTTGGTATTAATAAGTGCAAATGTAGCTGGGACTAACGGCTTAACGTGCCTTCTAAAGCACGGAGGAGCTAGAGATAATAATACCTACACTTTGGGCACCCTCTCCACGCCTGACCCTTGCTAAAATTGCTTAGCCTTCACGATTGCAGGCCAACCGGACTTCCAAAGGTCGCGGATTCGATTCCCGCCCGAGAATATGATCTGGTGCGAGTCAAATTTTTAATATCAAATTTTTAAATTTTTAATGTCAAATTGATAATATTTAGTATTACATAAAAATAGCTGAGTGAATGCTAAAATCTTAAAAAAAATATATAAAGCAGTTTCATCTTAATCAATTGTCAAAATATCTTCTCACATATCTATCACAAAAAAGTTAAAAATAAAAAAAGCTTTAAAAAAAAGAGAAACCTCCTTCAAAAAACTTAAAAATAAAAACAGTTTCTGAATTAAATACCTCTAAAAAACAATAAATAATATATAAATCATTAGATATAGATACGCATATAAAACGTCACGTCTAATGAATTCGGATTGGGCTTTTAGAATTAAAACAGTGGTCCTCCGGCCCAACTTCAATAGACGTGTTTTATTAAAATTGATATGCGTATCCAATGATTTCAATATTATTTCTTGCTTTTCAGATTTTGTTTTGTTTTTTTTTTTAGGTTTTTTGAAGAAGGTTTTTCTTTTTTTAAAACCTTTTTTCTAGAATAGGTAACATACTACCACTATAACTTAAATTAAACAGAACTAGGACCACTAGTTTTTATTTTAGGAGAAACAAAATCCATTATATTCCATAAATTAATTTATTAAACTTTTTGTAACTCGTTGATATCTTTTCTTCGTTGTTTTGGTTTCATATGAGAATAGTGATTTCATTATTTAATCATTAACTAATTTAGCTTGGTTTTTGGATCTCGAAAATATCAGAACTGCATCATTCTCAATTTGATTTTCTTTTTAAACATGAAGTGTGTGAGTGAGGTGATGGCAATGTAGAAGGGCAGTATCTCTTTTTTATTTTCTTTATATAAGTTATTTGTCGCAATGGGATGCAAAACTACAACAAGAGTTTTATGTAGAGAAATTATCTTGACACTTAGTAGCTAAGCCAGCGAAAGAAGGTAAAAATAATGAAATGGTTGTAAAACGAGAAGTATCTCATGAGAGCTGTTTGGACGTAATTCAAGAACTTTATGCAAGCAAGTGATGAAATTCAAAGATTGGAAAATAAGGAAGACGCTGACTGTTCAAGCCAATATATACATACCATCGTTTCATTATTTAAAGTTAAATGAAAAAAAGAAGTTAGGTGTCATCTATGTGTCGCTCAATCTATGGAATCATATTTTCTTATTTTGTGACTTTGACATTTTATTTCCTCATTATTCTGTAAGTAAAATAATTCGCTTGGTTAATTAGTTTATTGATATCCTTCCCCATATTCTGCATCTAAGTTTTTCAAGCAGGAAAATGCTCACTGCTTATTTTGCGCATCCCATTTTCTCGTGTCATTGTCCTGTCTCAATATTTGTATCCAGTTTGTACCGATTATTTGAGTAAAATCATCATGCCTTCTGCAGTCTGCACTTAAAATTCTTCTAGTCTTTTTAAAGTTTTTCTAAAAGTTTACTCTTAAAATAAAGATGAAATAAACGATTACCTAATGGAACGCATAACTTTATTTGTCCTCAACATAAAACGCATACTGTTAAATAGCATAATCATCATTTAGCATAATATTCTATAGCACAATTTCAAAACGCATAATATCATAAGGCTGAATTTTGTTAAGCATAAATATTGAATGGCATATTTTCGAAACGCATATTTATTTATTGGCATATTGTCTAAAAAGCATAATCATCAAAAGACATAATCTTATTACGCATTGTAATAAGAGATCTATTTTCCTTAGGCATATTTTTTCAAACTCATAATCATAAATATTTTATGAATAAGTAATCATTAAAAATATGAGCAATTCTGCTCCCTGTACCTCCCGGCTAGCACCCTGCAAGCAAAAACCCAGCATGCAGCATCCATGCGAGCAAGCACCTAACACGCAAGCAAGCATGCCGCATGCAGGCAAGCATGCAACATGCACGCAAGCATGCAGCATGCACGCAAGCATGCAGCATGCAGGCAAGCATGCAAAATGCAGCATGCATGCAAAACGCAGCATGCATCTAAGTTTTTCAAGCAGGAAAATGCTCACTGCTTATTTTGCGCATCCCATTTTCTCGTGTCATTGTCCTGTCTCAATATTTGTATCCAGTTTGTACCGATTATTTGAGTAAAATCATCATGCCTTCTGCAGTCTGCACTTAAAATTCTTCTAGTCTTTTTAAAGTTTTTCTAAAAGTTTACTCTTAAAATAAAGATGAAATAAACGATTACCTAATGGAACGCATAACTTTATTTGTCCTCAACATAAAACGCATACTGTTAAATAGCATAATCATCATTTAGCATAATATTTTATAGCACAATTTCAAAACGCATAATATCATAAGGCTGAATTTTGTTAAGCATAAATATTGAATGGCATATTTTCGAAACGCATATTTATTTATTGGCATATTGTCTAAAAAGCATAATCATCAAAAGACATAATCTTATTACGCATTGTAATAAGAGACCTATTTTCCTTAGGCATATTTTTTCAAACTCATAATCATAAATATTTTATGAATAAGTAATCATTAAAAATATGAGCAATTCTGCTCCCTGTACCTCCCGGCTAGCACCCTGCAAGCAAAAACCCAGCATGCAGCATCCATGCGAGCAAGCACCTAACACGCAAGCAAGCATGCCGCATGCAGGCAAGCATGCAACATGCACGCAAGCATGCAGCATGCACGCAAGCATGCAGCATGCACGTAAGCATGCAGCATGCAAAATGCAGCATGCATGCAAAACGCAGCATGCATGCAATGATTATCCGCTCCGCTCGCTCCGCTGCAAGTGGTCAAAACACTAACCTAACCTAACCTACCTAGTGCACAAAAAGTTTTTCTTTATAGCGGGGGGCCTCAGGCCCTCCGACCCCCCCGAGCAGGGGGGCCAATGCCCCCTGCACCCCCCGGCAAGCATTTTGCAAGCAAGTATCCACAATGCAAGCAAGCATGCAGCGTGCAACATGCATGCAAGCTTTATTAAGCTTAGCTTAGAGTGGTCTAAACTTGGAGTTTAGACCACTCTAAGCTAAGCGGGTGGAGCTGACCTAACCTAACCCACCAATAGTGGTCACATTTAAATATTTTTTTTTTTATAAATTGGTATTCAAATTAGTTATGTTTTTTTATATTATGCTATAAAACATTAGTAGTTATGTATACTAGGCATAACAAAAATATGCCTTTCAAAATATGCTTACTGACAATATGCCAATTGAAATTATGAATTGTAACTATTGTGCTTTGAAATATTATGCTTTTTAAAAGTTATGCCATTCGATGGTTATGCGTATCAAAATTTATGCTAAATAAAAAGTATGCTTTGTGATTATTATGCCAATCGAGTTATGCCAAGTGACTTTAGGACAATCGAAATTATGCGATGCGAAGGGCACCCGAAATAAACAACTAGTAGCTTGAGTCACGTAAACACAACCGGTGCCAGTCAAGTTGAAGTTCAACCAAAGTCCCATGGCCAAGTTAAGTGTTCGCGTGTTAAATTTAAAAAAGCAATCAAATATTTAAGGGTGTAGACGCACATCACGTTCCATTTTATTAAATTTTCAATACAAATGATCAAAACAACTCTGCGCGAGCCGTAATGAGGGCGAACTTTGAAAATTCCTATTAAATTATTAAATGGATATCCTTACTAATATTATAAATGCGAAAGTCCGTTTGTTTGTTTGTTTGTTTGTTACGCCTTCACGTCCTAACTATTGAACCGATCATCATGAAATTTTGCATACACGTTGTCAGGGTTACAGAGAAGGACATAGGATACCTTTTATCCCGAAAAAATGTATAGTTCCCGAGGGATAGCAAA
The DNA here is from genome assembly GCA_943789525.1 of Agriphila geniculea. NCBI lineage: Eukaryota > Metazoa > Arthropoda > Insecta > Lepidoptera > Crambidae > Agriphila > Agriphila geniculea. The sequence goes on from OX038873.1 coordinate 25,921,382, forward strand.
AAACCTTTCCACGCAGACGAAGTCGCGGGCGACCGCTAGTAAGTATATACAAAACACGCAATTCAATAGAAAAATACCTCATTATTCATAAGAAAAATAAGAAATACTTTAGAATCTGTAAATACCAGTAAAAAAACATGTCAAAGGTTACCGATTTAAGCATAATTTTTTAAATTTTATTGCATATTATGCATTACAATGCCTAAAATTCATAATTTTTGGCATTGTAATGCATACCCCACAATAAGGTATACTATTAAATCCGACCATTATCCTTTTCTTAATTTACTATTTTGCATTTGAGTTGTTGATTCACACAAATACTTCCTTAAATTTTGCTGTTAGTAAATTTTGGTAAACATTTTCAGTATTTTAGCTTTCGATCACTCAGAGCAATTGAAATTTTAATAAGGAAAAGTTATTTGCAGGACAACTGTTTACTTTAGTTTTCCTGTAAGATTTGCAACATGATTCAAGTAGGGTCTAAGTCATTAGGTGATTTTCAGAAACATAAATATGGACCATAAGTATAGAATCCTTAAAAAATATTTTAAGTCACGTACTAAAATTAGTTAAAATATTATTGATTTAAGATTTAAAATAATATTCAATTAGTGTCTAAGTTATTAGGTAACTTTCAGAATCTGAAAATATGGACCATAAAATAAGATATTTAAAAAATATTTTAAGTAGAGTGTATATCAAAATTCTGACAAGCCAAAATCTGTCAAAATTCTGCCCGATCTCGAGATCGCGCTTGTGCACATGCGCAGTGGCTACTTGAAATAACAGAAAAATATTTTATATCAAACTTTAAAATATAGTGCTTACTATACGCTAAGTTGATACTTTAATTTATTATTTTATAGAGTTGGAACACTTTTCTATCTAAATAATTATTGACCTCAGATGAATTAATTGCGTTATGATTAAACTGACAAAATGTCTACCTATTTCGGTATTAAGTACATTCACGAATTATTATACAGTATGCGTGAATATTGGGTGTACTCGAAAAACTGCTTAACCCTTCTAATATTTCGATCATAAAGTTTCAAGTTACATGGAATGTAATTAAATTCAAAATTATTCACTTTATGCAGTTTAGGCTGTTACAAGCATTTGTGAATGTCAAAAGAAGCTACAACACCGTACTATATAATATAATATTATACTTTCCAAAGTAATCACAATAAAATTTAATTACAACGAAATTTCATCAGTAACTTTGAATTTTTTCTGGGGTCGACTTGCTCTGGGAAAAATCATTTATCGTAGAAATGACAATGGGCAAAAATATTGAGAACTTGGTCCAAGAACCTCCATTATTGAGACTTATGGGAAATGAAAATTCATACCTGTCACATGATTATGGCAAAAGAATATCAAAATCCGTCCCAGGATACTTTTTTATTGTCATGTTTAGCTGATTATTAATTTTACAATTTATTACCTACCTGAATATTCTATTAATATTTTTTGTTAAGCATGGTGGATAGTATCTCTGCGTCCCGTTTATTTATTACGTACCGCATAAATATAGTCTCAAGTTCAACATGTATAGTCTAATGGTGTGTCCCCACTTAGGTTCGCGAACCTCCGCGCTCCGCGAACCTGCAACAGTGCGCCCTAGCAAACATTTTATTTTCACTTTGGTTATAGTGTGTACGTGTGTGAACCAGGTTCACATACATGTTCGCATACGTACATACTATGGCGCACTGTTGCAGCACAGCATAAACAATTTTTTTGGTGCAGGTTCGCGGAGCGCGGAGGTTCGCGAACCTAAGTGGGTACCCACCCTTACGTGCCGTTGACTGTACATACATTTGAAGTACCCGCGCCCGAGGCAAGCGTGCTCGCGCGCATGATGTCTCAGGTTAGGCTAACTGTTTTGGCTGCTTATTGTGTTTCGATCTTGGTTTAAAAACCAACACTTGATATTGAATGGACTTGATTTTTGCCGCTGCTTAGATGGAGTTGGAAAGAGAAGTGTCAAAATTGGCTTTTAAAAATAAATTGGCTGTACCAAATAAGTAGTACCAAAGAGGCAAGTAAGCGCTCGCTGGCTGTCATCTGCCTAAAGAGAAAAAATTTAGGGTTACATCTGCCTGCCTACATACTCTACCTACCTACCTACGTACTCTTTGAAGCTTAGTAAAAAAATCACATTTCACATTCATTTTTATCAACGCCATCTATCGAGCTTACAGCTTTTTGTCATTTGAAAAGCCCTCATTGAATACTAGTTCAGTCGAATTAAACCAAAAAAAAAATTCAAATTGGATTTAATTCCTACAAAAGGTTTTATTGTTTTAATGGCATCTTTTGTTGCCCATTATGACTATCCTCGGTTTTCCCCCCAGCGGAGTTGTGCTTAAGTGGTGGGGGGTAAAAATGAACCCCAGAAGGGTATTTGACCCGGAAAGACTGGTTGTCATCAAGATTGTGTAAGAATGTTTTAAAGTTGGTTAAATTTGAAACAATTTGAGGGTTTCTACCCTCAAATTGTTTCAAACGGTTTTGACACGAGCGATAGTTCTGGAGACACAGCATTTCGAAATTAGGGCAATTTTTTCAGTTAGTCGATTTATTACCAAAATTTCCCCTGTGTAACTTTTGAAATGAGTGAAAAATCTAAAATATATGTATGCTGTGAATCTTAATAAATGTTTTCAATGAAAATTAGTTTGAACGAGATATAGTTAGCAGTTTTAGAGATATAGCACATTTTCCAAAACTGCAAATATAACTTTGTTATTTATACAAACACTATGAAAAACAAAGTTATTATTTTCTGCATTATAATTACCGAGCTAAGACTAAAAAAAAAAAACCATCTCCTATCGGAGCACTCGTCAAGACGAGTCAAATAAGCCCATACTCGATGGGGTTGCGTGGTTTTATTACAGAGTTCCAGTGGCCTTTTTTTGGCTCTATCATCAGACCCTGGACACTATTTTCCAACCAAGTACTCGTCAAGACGATTCAAACGAGCCCAAACTCGATGGGGTAGCGTGGTTTTATTAAATAGTTCCTGTATCCTTTTTCCGGATACATCATTAGACCCTGGAAACTATTTCCCAACAAAGTACTCGTCAAGACGATTCAAACGAGCCCAAACTCGATGGGGTTGCATGGTTTCAATATTGAGTTCCTATGGCATGGCCTTCCAGCTTCATCATCAGACCCTGGACCTGATCTCCCATTAGAGTACTTGTCAAGACGATTCTAACGAGCTCAAACACGATGGAGTTGTATGGTTTCACCATAGAGTTCCTGTGGCCTTCTTCCGGCTTCATCATCAGATCAGCTCAATGACACCATTATGTTGCATCGCCTTCCAGTTCTGACTTATGTTAAAAATTTTATGTCTATGGCTCATCGGGAAGCTAGTATAAAATCGTTCGCAAACTTTGTGGAGAAACAAACAAACGAACACACAAACGAGAAAGCAACCTAATAAAAACGTGTTAAAAATACGTAAAATAGGAGACTACATGTGGGAGACAAATAATTTAAGTTAGCAGTGAAAATTCTAAATGAGTGACAAAAATACTGAGTGGGCAACTATTATACCAAGTAGGTTACCTGCTATATAACTAACTAGCTTCTGCCCGCGACTTCGTCCGCGTGGATGTTAGAGAAAATCCTTAGAGAACCTTCAACCAGGATCTGACCAGTCATTTTTACGTTTCCGGTTCTGGTTCCCGTTCTGTTACCGTCCGTTTCCGTCCCTTCCCTGTCCCGTTCTCGTACCCCTTCCGTTGCCATTCCCGTTCTCGTCCCGTTACCATCCCGTTCTCGTTCCCGTTCCCGTTCCCGTACAGTTCTCGTCCCGTTCCGTTCTCGTTTCATTCCCGTTCCGTTCCCATCCCGTTCCCGTTCCGTTCTCATTCCATCCCGTTCCGTTCCCATTCCATCCCGTTCCGTTCTTGTTCCCGTTCCCGTTCCCGTCCCTATCCCGTCCCGTTCCCGTCCGTTTCCCGTTTCCGTTCCCGCCCCGTCCCATTCCCGTTCCCTTTCCCGTCCCGTTCTCGTCCCGTTCCGTTCCCGATCCTTTCCCCTCCGTTCCTGTGCCGTTCCTTTACCGTTCCGGTCGTTTTCGTTCCCGTTCCGTTCCTGTATCGTTCCTGTTTCGTTCCCGTTCCATTCCGTTCCGTCCCGTACGCCTTCCGTTCCTTTTCCCGGTACCGTTCCCGTCCCATTCCTGTACCTTTCTTTTTCCCGTTCCATTCCCGTTTCGTTCCCGTTCCGTTCCCATTCCGTTCCCATTTCATTCCCGTTCCGTTTCCGTTCCGGCCCGTTCCGTTCCCGTCCCGTTCTCGTCCTATTCCCGTTCCCGTTCCTGTTCCCGTGCCCGTGCGCATGCCTGTTCTCGTTCCCGTTACCTGGATGTGCATGTCCAGGTACAGGTCCATGATGTGTCATGTCCACCGTGTTGGACTTCAAAATAAATGTCATTTTCGCAATCACCATCCCATGAAACCTCAAGAACGACATCCACATCGATTTTCATGTTTACTTACCCCATTTACACCCTAAGGGATGATTTTCAAAATAACAAAATATGTGTTTGCCTATTTATTTTTAGACATGCTCCTACGAATTTTAAAGTTGTAATGTCTATTTTATATTCTTTTTCCATACATTTGAACCTCATTTTCACCCCATTAGGGGTTAAATCATGTCCACCGTGTTAGACTTCAAAATAAATCTCATTTTCGTAATCACCATCCCATAAAACCTCAAGAACGACCTCCACATCGATTTTTATGTTTACTCACCCCATTTACCCCCTAAGGGGTTGATTTTCAAAATCACAAAATATATGTTTGCTTATTTATTTTTAGACGTGCTCCTACGAAGCTTAAAGTTGTAATGGCCATTTAATATTTTTTTTCCATACAAAATTTGAACCCCATTTGCACCCCTTGAGGGTTAAATCATGTCCACCGTGTTGGACTTCAAAATAAATGTCATTTTTGCAATCGTCATCCCAGAAAACCCCAATAACGACATCCGTATCTGTTTTTAGGTTTACTCACCCCATTTACCCCCTAAGGGGTTTATTTTCAAAATCACAAAATATATGTTTGCTTATTTATTTTTAGACGTGCTCCTACGAAGTTTAAAGTTGTAATGTCCATTTAATAATATTTTTCCATACAAAATTTGAACCCCATTTTCACCCTTTGAGGGGTCAAATCATGTCCACCGTGTTGGACTTCAAAATAAATGTCATTTTTGCAATCGTCATCCCAGAAAACCCCAATAACGACATCCATATCTATTTTTAGGTTTATTTACCCCTTTTCACCCCCATTTCAGCCCCGTAGGGGTTGAAATAATAACAATAACAATATACGTTGCGTTAGATTTCTATCCATAAGCCTAAATTATATATTTAGCAATTTTGACTTCGAAAATAAAGGATTTTCTTCATTACACAACTTCATCCCCCTTTTGACCCCTTCGGGGGTAGAATTTTGAAAAACGCTGAGACCCGTATTTATTAATTTTTAATCGTCAGCCTAAACACAAAATTTGACGATCCTAGCGTCAAAACTGAGGGACTTTCATACAAACTTTCATCCCTTATTTCATCCCCTTAGGGATAGAATTTTCAAAAATCCTTCCTTAGTGGATGCCTACACTGTATAAAGTATCTGTGTGCAAAATTTCAAGTCTCTTGGTCCAGCGGTTTGGGCTGTGCGTTGATAGATCAGTCAGTCAGTCAGTCAGTCAGTCATTCAGTCATTCAGTTAACGATTTTATATATTAAGATTTAAACTGCCCAACATGATATTTTTGTAATCTCGATTAGGATAATGGCACCTTTTTAGGGTTCCGTAGCCTAAATGGCAAAAAACGGAACCCTTATAGATTCGTCATGACTGTCTGTCTGTCTGTCTGTCCGTATGTCACAGCCACTTTATTCCGAAAGTATTAAGACTACACAGTTGAAACTTGGTAGGTAGATGTATTCTGTTAACCGCTTAACGAATTTAAAACAAAAATAAGAAAAATAAAAGATTAAGGGGGGGCTCCCCATACATAGAACAGAAACTGAAAAAATTTTTTTTCTTCAAACCAACACGTGTGGGGTGTCTATAGATAGGTCTTTAAAAATGACATTAAGGTTTCTAAGACAACTTTTTCTCAAAGTCAACCGTTTGAAAGATATTCACCGCCAAAGTGGTAAAATGTGTCCCCCCCCCTTTAACTTTTGCAATAAGAGAGTGAAAAATCTAAAAAAAATATATGCTGTAGATCTTAATAAACACTTTCAACCAAAATTAGTTTGAACGAGATATAGTATTTAGTTTTTGAGATATAGCACATTTTCCAAAACCGCAAATAACTTTGTCATTCATACCAACACTGTGAAAAACAAAGTTATTTTTACAGACGAAAAATTATAGGTGGTATTAAATATGGTATGGTATAAGGTAACTACGGAACCCTATGGCGCGTGGCCCGACACGCACTTGGCCGGTTTTTTAAATAAAATATATGCCAAATTTTGAATGTTTTGTTCGCCCTAAGGTTGTCGCCCAAATAGTAATTTGGTCGCCCGTTTTGTATAACTAGTTACTTAATTTGTACTTTAAAGTCACTTATTTTCAACATTTGTAGTCGCCCTCAGTCCGTCGCCTACTTAGTATTTTTGATACCCAACATGGGAATTTATTGTTACCCGATTAAATACTACCCTGATTTTTAATTTAATGTACCTAAAAAAAAGATTCTTACAAAATTAGAAAAATAATGAAAGTAATATAATTTAGGTACCAAAATATCAAAACTTTAGGCTGTGCTATAAGCGCTATCGCACACAGGCAACTTAGTCTCCCAGCAACTGTTTTGTCTCTCACATCAAGTCCACGGGTTTATATGGAAGCGCGCACACGAAGCGACACGGTCGTCTGCAACTTTTCATACAAATCAGCGCTATCGCACACGGGCAACTTTTGTCTCCGCAACTTTTTTGTCTCTCACGTGATTTGTATGAAAAGTTGCAGACAACCGTGTCGCTTCGTGTGCGCGCTTCCATATAAACCCGTGGACTTGATGTGAGAGACAAAACAGTTGCTGGGAGACTAAGTTGCCTGTGTGCGATAGCGCTCACGTGAGAGACAAAAAAGTTGCGGAGACAAAAGTTGCCCGTGTGCGATAGCGCTAATAGTCAACAACAGTGCAAAGACTATAACTGTACTCTTTGCGAATTTGAAGAAAAGCGGTTTGTCCTCTCGTTGGAAAGGCCCGCGGCCGTCTGATCGTAATAATTTTGCGAGAGCCAATTTATAGGTGAATTTTATAAATTCCTTACAAATAACCAAGTATAAATATTGATAAACAAAATATGCAGTGTATTAGACGGTTACCTTGTTATTCTCATTAAAGTAAGGAAACGTCTTCAAAACCTTTGAATACTTGTAAAAAAACATGTTAAAAGGTACCGATTTAAGCATTTTTTAATATTTTATTTTCTCTGTAATTAAAATCATTTTTGTAATTTTTGCTCTATAGGGAACTCCTTGACAATACACACAATAAGTTAAAAATTATATATGAGGCGTATTCTCATTCAATACAGCTAAAACATTCGTGAAAAATGCCACTGACAAGCAAATTTGTAATTCTGCTTGAACAGATTGTCTTCGTATCAAAAAAACTGATGATATATTATAGTACAGTTGCCCGTAGAACATTTAAATTACCAAAAAGGTTACCGTTTGCCGTGGTGATATAGTTAATTATTACGAAATTATAGATACTTTAACCCAAGTTTTACAGATCGCAACCCGCCGTAACCTATATTTGTATATCTCCAAAAATGATTTTTTTTTTATTTTTCAAGGTTTTCCACATGGTTTACCTATGGTCGTGTTCTACAGCTTTGTTTGATTGCCGCTGATGATAGAAAGACTATGGAAAGTGATCATACACAGATTTAAGACCAGATAAAATCCAACCATTTTCATCAGGTCTTAAATCTGTGTATGGCTATAGTAGCAAACTTATGTAAAAAGTCCATAGCTTTTTAATGAACTGAAAAAATGCAGGTTTACGCAGTTAGCACAACTTTTTTTTGCTTGCAGAACGTAGTTTCACACTCTTTTTTGTCTTTTCTTTTGAAGGGTCAGGGCTCTTAGGTTAATAAAAGATTTTGATAAGATTCACAGGGATATAATGCGATATCAAACAGCAAGATTGTATGAATGAAATGAACGAATGAATTTATTTACTTTTAGTTTTTATTGATCAGCCATTACGGGCACACACGAGTAAGAGACTTAACAGTCACATGCATTGACCTCTATATTATGAAAAAAAAAAATTTTCATGTCAGTGGTCACATGACAGATACCACAGATTATAGACTTTTTACGTTTACATAGTTCAATTCAATATCTTTCGTATTTATGAACACAGTGTGAACAAAGAAGACAAAACACTTTAACTAAAATTGGTTTATTAAACACTAGCTGCCGCCCGCGACTTCGTCTGCGTGGAAAGTTTTTTTGCTATCCCTCGGGAACAATACTTTTTTTCGGGATGAATGGTACCCTATGTCCTTCTCTGTACCCCTGACAACGTGTATGTAAAATTTCATGACGATCGGTTCAGTAGTTGAGACGTGAAGGCGTAACAAACAAACAAACAAACAAACAAACAAACAAACGGACTTTCGCATTTATAATATTAGTAAGGATAGACATCAATTACATAGACGCGCTGGTCAAAATACAAATTGTCTCACAACGCAGACGTGCGCGGGCTGAGGTATTAGGGGGCGAGAGAGGGGAAATGTGCAAAGAATAGTTCAGTGTTGACGCAGATGCGACACTAACGTATTCTTTGCCTTTTTCCTGTTGGACTCTGAGAGTACTTAGGTATAAAACTTTTAATAATAAAAGTTAATAATTATGTAGGTACTCATTTATTGTATTGTAATAATATTGTGTCTACCTAAATTCTCAAGATACAAAAATTAAATGAATAACAGATTATCTTCTACTGTAATTTTTTTATAAGAGTATGAGAAAATCATACCAAAAAACAGGCCGAGTGCGAGTCGGACTCGCGCACGAAGGGTTTCGTACCAAAAAACAGCAAAAAAAATCACGTTTCTTGTATGGGAGCCCCCCTTAAATATTAATTTTATTCTGTTTTTAGTATGTGCTGTTATAGCGGCAACAGAAATACATCATCTGTTAAAAATTTCAACTATCTAGCTATCACGGTTCATGAGATACAACCTGGTGACAGACAGACAGACAGACGGACAGCGGAGTCTTAGTAATAGGGTCCCGTTTTTACCCTTTGGGTACGGAATCCTAAAAAGACAAATAATTATTATAGAATTTTTAGATTTAAGGCATTCACAATGCTATTTTTATATTCGCAGAGCGGTAATATAGGGTTTGAGGTTAGTTTTCGCATAAGTCATCACGAAAATACGAATATGTATCGATGCATTCAAATGGTGGGGGTAGAAACTGTGACGTTATAAAGTTTTCAGTACAACGAAAACTTTTTTTTACATACTGTTGCAGCCTAAAATCAATACCTCATCCTTTTGTCCTCCCACTACCAATTTCCGAATGTACCATGGGCAACAGCGTCGCTTAACCACTGCTAAGGTTAAAATCGCTTGCACGCCGCGCCCGCTGTCACATACGTTTAGTTCGTGCAGGGGCGATACGCGCGCACACGAATTGTGTTGCAAACTGGTTAAGCGACGCTGTTGCCCATAGTACCTCTGACGTCAGCTGTCACGTCACGTGGCTATCATATGAAGTTTTGTGAGTCGCTAGCAAAAACCGGCAGGCTGATTATCTAATTAAATACCACCTAGCGACCGGTTTCGGTTCACAGATGAATATGATACATTGCTACTTTTCTTTGGTATGTTTTTTTATACCCCAAAAAAAGTAGCAATGTATCACATTCATCTGTCAAACGAGACCGGTCGCTAGGCGGTTTCTAGTTAGATAATCAGCCTGCCGAGCTGAAACGTGCGCGCACGCCGCTGTATGTGTTTGTCAAAAAAATCTAAATTAAGTGGAAATCAACAGGCAGCTTTGCCAGTGAGTACCTATCCTTTGGTTTTCAAAGTTGTGTCATCGACCTGAAAAAGCGACGTAAGGTGGGCGATACTTGATAAATCTAAACTTCCCCTCATACCATCGTGGTTTAGCGTTCAAAGTAATTGCACCCTCTAATGTTGCAAATAGATGTTTAGTGTCTTGTTATCGTGCATAATACCTTTTGAAAATAATTTACAAAATAGGTGAAATTTTCTGAATTTTCATTTTATGACAGAATGAAACAAAATACAAACACAAAACACAGAAATTACTTATTCGTTACTTACATCAAGGTGAATTTGCTCTTCTGAGAAACATGGTATAACATTAAACAGTAGAAACCTCTTTCCACATTTTAAGTGCACATCTGTTTGAATAATTTTCTTAATCTTTGACAGCGATTCGGTAGTACTGCTTGCTCTATAGAGTAAGAGAAATGTCAATATTATGATGCCAGTTGTCAGTTACGCCATAATGTGTCATTTATAAATATTGTTTTGTCGGAAATCAAGAAAAAATAGAGTTGATTACCTAAAATAACATGAAAGACGTAGAAAAAAAATCGCAGGTAAATAAAATCAATGTTTTATTGTTCACATTAATCGTTTTAAGTGTTATTTTGCCGACTACAACCTTCGCGGCCATCAACTGTTCTTCACTGTGGCTCGCAACTCGCAATAGACTAAATGAGTTGTTGATCATGCACCGTAACTCTATGAGCAATTTTTCGGTGCTGACCAGCATATCTAGTGTAGTATACACATAGACACATAGAAATCTTTGTTATTAAACAGTTTTTATATGAATAACACGATAAGTTTAAAAGATTGCCAATGAATTCGATTTTACCCTATATTGTATACCATCTATTTTTTGTTAAACAATGTACCTATAGTGCTAGAAAATATTGGAATTTACTTTTTTCCTGATTTAAAAAAGTTCTTTTGAAGGAAAACGTAATATTATTATATAAAGTAATTTGTATAATTTATTTTTAACATAATTCCTTAATGAATTGTAATGAAATGTGTAGTTTACGTACTAAATAAGACGTGATGATCTCAGAGTTCTTGTTTATTTTGTTTATATGTTTGGTAAATTGGGAGTCTACGTTTAAAATGTTGCATTATTAAAATGAACTAAATATTTACCCATTCACTGTGTTTAAATTAATAAAAACAATTAGAAGAGGTAGGTAGGTATAGGTATACGCTTACCTGCCACGTTTTTATAATCTAAACAGTCACTTTACAGCTAAAGATAAAAATAAAAAAAAAATGTTTAAAAAACAAAAAACCGACTTCAAAAAACCTACCTCTAAAAAGCAAGAAATAATATTCGTAATAATAAAAACACGTCTATTGAAGTCGGGTGGGGCTGGAGTACAATTCCTTTTTTTAATTCTAAAAGCCCCACCCAACTTCAATAGACGTGTTTTTATTATTACGAATATTATTTCTTGCTTTTTAGAGGTAGGTTTTTTGAAGTTGGTTTTTTGTTTTTTTAAACAATTTTTTTTGAATTTTTAGTGTAGGTACCTTTGTATATTATTTAGGTAGAAAAATCGGCTCAGCCAAACGTGAGTTAATCGCGGAGAAACATACATACATGCGGGTCAAACTGCGAACCTCCTTTTTTAAGTCGGTTAAAGAACTACACTTAATACACATAATAAAGAACAAACAAAAAAATAATTATCTTATTCAGTTCATAAACAAAGAAGTTATACGACTGATCATCGAGGTAGTTCACACAAAATCATACTATTTTCGTGCTTTTTTCAAGATTACTTGAAAAGTACTGAACCGATTTCAAAATTTAAAAAAATGGGACCAACTTGGGAGTTAACCTAATCTTATAACGTTTGAATCATTTCAATCGGTTCAGCCGTCTTCGAGTAATCGGTGTACATACAAAAAACAAAAATAAAAACGGGTCGAATTGAGTACCTCCCTCCTTTTGAAGTCGGTAAAAAAAGGTTGTGCATCTCTGCAATGTTAAATGTTTTGATGGCTTGTTCAAATGTTAATTTCTTCAATAATCATTTGAAATACTTAGCTAAAAACCATCTTAATTTATTGTATTGACTAGATATCTGCTGGACATACGAAAGTATTTTTGCCCAAGCTGAAAAGGAGGCTTCGCTCGCGCGATAATTATTTTGATCCATGGGGTATGAGTAATAAGTGGGTAAATTTTTTTTTACAATGTCGCTTCTAAAAAACTTTTTTATCTTTAAGATCTCATCCCAATGACCAAAAAAAAAATTCTACAGTGTAAGTCTATCATGGGCAGTTCTTGAGATATTTATGTTTAAAAAATAATAAATGTTTTTTTTTGCAGTGTCGCTTCCAAAAAACAGTTTCATTTCAAAGACCTTATCCAAATAAGCAAAAATATATTCTACAGCGTAAGTCTATCATGGGCAGTTTTTGAGATATTTAAGTTGAAATAAAAAATGATATGTGTGTCATTTTCAATTTTTTATTGTTTATTCATAATTGAACTGTGCAAAGATACTAGATGTGTGTCAGTGTGTGTGTGTTTGTGTTTTTTGAAAAAAAAAAATACCGTCATGTAATTTTTTAGTCTTAAATATCTCAAAAACTGCTCATGATAGACTTAAGCTGTTGAAGAATCCGTAGATATTTATGGCATGAATTGTAAAATAATGAAGCAGTTAATTTTGAACAATGATCTTTTTATTAGACTAATTTTAATCACCCTCAATGCCTGCCTGGCGCAAGGTATTTTCCCAGATTCTTTGAAAATTGGGAAAATTGTACCTCTCCATAAGAAAGGTGATACCAAAAATATAGGAAATTACAGACCAGTATGTATACTACCAGTGCTTTCAAAAATCTTGGAAACTGCTATTAAAGATAGAATGGTTAAATTCTTTGAATCGAATGATCTACTTACGGATACCCAATATGGCTTTCGTAAAGGTCGTTCCACAGAAATGGCAATTCTTAGGGTCATTTATTTCGTGTTAAGTGCGATGAATGAAAAACAAAAATGCTCAAGCATTTTTTGCGATTTATCCAAAGCATTTGACAGTTTAAGGCATGATATTTTGTTACTAAAGTTAAATTATTATGGATTTGAAGGAAAAGAGCTGGAAATGATACGAACTTATTTAACGAGTCGGAAACAAGTCACTAAAATTAATAATATACATTCTAATAAACAAACTTGTAGCATAGGTGTTCCGCAAGGATCTATTTTAGGGCCTTTGTTATTTCTCATTTATGTGAATGATCTCGAGAATTGTTTACCAGCTGGAAGTCACGCTACGTTATTTGCTGATGATACTCATATAGGTGTAAAAGACACGACCGAAAAGGGGGTGAATGAAAAGAAACTTAAAGTATTGGACAATATAAAAAAATGGTTTGAAATTAATGGAATAGTATTAAATAGGGATAAAACTGTAATTATCAATTATAAATTAAGAAAAGAAAAGCAACTAAATGAAACAAAAAGCACTACTTTTCTAGGATACGACGTTGATTACACGATCAGTCATGAAAACCACATTGACAAAATATGTAAAAAATTAGCAAGCGCGAATTACGTCCTATTTAAATTAAGGTCTCTAGTTAGTAGAAAATCTCTATTATCCGTGTATTATGCTTATTTTCATTCTATTATTAGTTACGCCGTTACAGTATGGGGCAATGCATCAAATATTGAACGAGTGTTGATTTGCCAAAAAAGGTCCTTGAGGATCATCAATTGCCTTAAGAGACATCAGTCAGCGAGGGGATATTTTAGATTAAATAGGATAATGACTGTGGTGTCCTTGTTTATCTATAAATCTCTACTAGAAGTACACATACAGAAACACCACTTACCCAAAACATCGGACGTACACCGGTACAATACACGCAACAAAGAAAAGTTACAGACCCCAGTGACACGACTACATAAAACGCACAAACAAGGATTTCACCTAAAAATTGACATGTATAATAAACTTCCACTTTTCATCACCAAATTGCCACTGACGAAATTTAAGATTGTAATTAAATTATTTTTTGAGTCACACCCTTTTTACAAAATTAATGAGTTCATGACAAAAACATGGAAGCAAAATAATTTCGATTTGTAATAATATTGAGTTCCTAATCATAATTTTGGCGAAATTGACTTTTTATGACATTGTTTATTTTAATTTAATTTATTTTATTAAATAGAACCTTTTGACAATATCAAGATGAATTGTTTAAGTATTTTAATTTACTTTACTTTTCATATAGGGCCTTTTGACAATATCAAGACGATAGCTAAATAGAGAAAATAGGATTGGTGAATAAATTTGAAGTCTTCTGTAATTAATAGTAATCTGGACTTACTTATTGAATGTATGACATAAACCGAGTATTCAAGTTTTTTTTATATATAAATATATGTAACGCTATGACATGCCAAATGTAACGTTCTATGTTATAATATGGTCAATAAATAAATGAAATGAAATGAAATGAAGATTTTTTTGTATATTTGGATAAGATCTTTGAGTTGAAACTGGTTTTAGAAAGCGACATCGCAAAGAAAAGAAAATGACCCACATATTATTTCTTAAATTTAAATATCTCAAAAACTGCCCATGATAGAATTACACTGTAAATATTTTTTGCTTATTTAGATAAGATCTATAAGATGGAAGTCTTTTTGGAAGCGACATTGCAAAAAAAAGACTAACATGTAATTTTTATCTTAAACTAGCTGCCGCCCGCGACTTCGTCTGCGTGGAAAGTTTTTTTGCTATCCCTCGGGAAAAATACTTTTTTTCGGGATGAATGGTACCCTATGTCCTTTTCTGTACCCCTGACAACGTGTATGCAAAATTTCATGATGATCGGTTCAGTAGTTGAGACGTAAAGGCGTAACAAACAAACAAACAAACAAACAAACAAACAAACGGACTTTCGCATTTATAATATTAGTAAGGATATCTCAAAAACTGCCCATGGTAGACTTAAGCTGTAGAATATTTTTTTTGTATATTTGGATAAGATCTTTGAGCTGAAACTGGTTTTAGAAAGCGACATCGCTAAAAAAAGAAAATGACTTACATATTATTTTTTAAACTTAAATATCTCAAAATTGGAGATGTTTTTTGGAAGCGACATTGCCAAAAAAAAATTACCTACATATAATTTTTTAAACTTAAATATCTCAAAAACTAAAACCATACAAAGCGAGCCACCTCGAATTCCTTGGTTTACTAACTCTAAAGTCAACAGAAATACCGCTGTTATAGCTTTTAGATTAAGCTCTGGTCATTTTCCTTCAAAAAAGTTTGCCTATCTTATGAAAAAGGTGGAGTCACCTAATTGTGATATATGTGGTACTGTGGACGACGTTCAGCATATTTTGTTGGAGTGCGAAAAGTATCGCATCGAAAGACAAAATGCGATAGACGCGATCCAGCTTAATATGAATGAAGTTGAATGTCGGTGTAGCACAAAGCATCCTCGCGGAACCGAACTCGGAGTCCGCCATGATGCTTTTTAACCTAGCCAGTAAGAACAAGCAATAAGGATACAATTATTATTATGCACTGACTCTGTACTGTTTGTATTGTTCTGGTTCGATGGAACTGACATGTTTTTAAAAAACAAAGTTCCTAAATAAAAATAAATGAAAAAAATTTCTCAAAAACTGCTCATGGTAGAATTACGCTGCAGAATATTTTTTTGCTTATTTGGATAAGATCTTTGAGATGAAACTGTTTTTTGGAAGCGACATCGAAAAAAAAATGACCCACCTCTCCATAGAAAATTACTCACTCATATATAACTTTTCCGGTCAGAGGATCCCTTGTGATTTTCGAATGTTTGAACTTCAAAATCATCAAAACCCTTATTATATCATTAATTTGCCAATCTGGATCAATCATCACACCAATAATAGTGAGAACTCATTTTATTGTAGCTTTTCCACTTTTGTATTATATTATAATCTTGACTGGGCGGGTTAATTAATTAATAACACTGCTTTAAATTCAGTGTAATTTATTTTAGTCTTTAAATTAATACGAGAGAAACTGGAAGAGAGCATTTCGAATTATGGTTCCACAGACATTTCCGGCATTTCGAATTATGGTTAGGCACAGATAACAGTATACTTATAACTTATCGATTGATCGACTGCCTCCTAATATCAATGAGGGCTTTTCAAAATGATAAAAAAGTGTAGGCTTCATAGATGGCGTTGATAAAAATGTATGTGTCAATGAGATTTTTTTACTAAGCTTTAAAGAGTACTCAGGTAGGGAGATGTATCCCTAAAATGTTTCTTTTTGGGCAGATGTCAGTCAGCGAGCGCATACTTGCCTCTTTGGTACAGGCCGTTTATTTTTAAAAGCCAATTTTGACACTTCTCTTTCCATCAACGCCATCTAGTGAAGCAAATAGTTACTATTTTTATTTTTTTAATGTCATTTTGAAAAGCCCTCATTTGCAAATGTTATTTTTCTTATTAAAACATCTACTCATGGGGCCTATTACATAACAAAATACAACTAAGCTAATACTATTAGTGATTTTCCATAGAAAATAATAAATAAATAAATAATTAGTGATTTGCAAAATCACTAATAATATAAGCTTGTATTTTGTTATGCAATAGTCCCCTGGTAAAGACCAGAGGACTATTGCGTAACAAAGTAAAGACTAATAGTGTGAGTTTTAATTTTTCTCATACAGATTTTCCACATAGGTATACATTTTCGTATAATTTCAACATCTTCAACCTTAAAATTACTATTTTTATGTTTTCCAAACAGTTAAGTCATGCATTTTGCATGCAAAAAGGTGAGTTTTCTTATTCCTAATAGATTTTCCAACAGTAAAATCTGCAAAACCCTTGTATTAATAATATACCAGTATGTTTTATTTTTTGTGTATAAAAAGTCAGGTCCTGCTGAATGGACCAATAAGTGAGTTTTCATTTTCCTCATAGATTTCACGCTTTCTCATTGTTAATTTTCTTTAAACATTAACATCAAAACTTCTATCATTAATTTGCATTATAACTATTTGTTTACATCCACGCATGTGCATCTATGTGCAGGCTTCGCGGGGCGATGGGCGGCGCCTCAGACGCACCGCCTTCGCGCGACGCCGCCGCCTCTGCCACTCAGTATCGCGCCGCTACCCGACCGCGCGCGTCGCGTCGCTCCCACTCGCGAGTGCAGTGACATGAGTGCAACGCGATAGGTCATGTCCCGCCGAAAGCAGAGCAACCCCAAGCCACTAAAACGTAAGGAGGATGATCCATGAATGTGTTGTGATTGTGTTTTGTTCTTGATGTTCTAATTTTGAATTTGGTTTCGTTTGGAGGGAAAACTTTTTGGCTTTCGAAAGTTTTCTCGGTGGACAGGTTTTGTTTTTTATTGCTACTAAACTTTTTGGTTGTTATTTTCTTTAAAACAACTTTGAAGTATGGATTAAAAAGACGTTATTAATTTCTAAAACATTTTTCGTATCTGTTCTTACATTTTACTTTTAAAATGTTACAATTAACTACAACGACTGATGATTGATGTCTTTTTAAAAGTATTATTTCAACATTTCCCTCAAGATATAACTATTAATTAATCAATATTACTTATTATTATTTAAAGTCATTCTAAAGAAGTAATCAACATCAGCCGTTGACATTTTTATTACTTCAATATCTTTGTTTTACATACTTGCAATAAAAATCAAATACTTTTAATATGATATTTACTGCACATTTTTATAACCAGCACTGTAAATTAAGATTAAAAGTAAGCCAAGAACACTTAGTAAATTATCGACTTTAATCTAACAGAAAAAGTACATTTGATAACATACAAATGGTTTCACATTTACCACTACAATTAAGTAAGTATATTGAAGTTATGTTGTCATTACTATGTTGCTGATAGTACCACTGATATCAAGATTACAATATATTTCGTGTCCGGTTGCCTGTATTATTGGTAACAACCAATGTTTCTGATAACAATCATAGTTCAAACGATTGATAATGAAATTATATTTTGTAAAAAAATATAAAATTAACTTTTTACATTGACAAAAATACTTTTTGTCTATTTCTAATATTCAAGTCTGCTATTTATAAATAATGCGTTGTAGGCATTTTTCTCAAGATACGGAACTTCTTTTCCACTTAAAATTATTTAAAGTGGACCCTTATAAAAATATTTTAAAGTTAATATTTTTTATATTTTAATGCAATCACTGTTTTCACATACTTATAGGAAAAACTTAATACAACTACATTAAAACCCTATTAAGATTAAAAAATATTTCGTTTCAAAATCTCAGTTACTAAACATGAAATAATTTCACAAACTTATTGCTTAGTAACACTGCGATAAGTCTAATCAAAACGTAATTATGTAAGATTTTTTTCTTTAAGTTAACCTTAAGGTAACTCGCGATAGCTAGATAGTTATTAATGTTTTTTATTTGTACGTACTGACGAATCAAAGTGCGCAAGAGTTCGTTCAACCGTTATCGTTCTTAATGTATTCTTCAATTGTTTTGTTTATCAATGTCGTGAGATAACGACTACCAGAGCTAGTCAGTTCGAGCTTGACCGTTTGGGGGGAGGGGGGTGAAACAAATTTATAGTTAACTGCATTTTTATCTCAAAACATTATATACAAAATATGTACCTTGATTACATTAAGATTATTTTATGATAATATTAAACGTTAGTTTCTCAAATCGTAAAGTCTATTGTAGAGCTTTTTAGAATTATTTTTTACACGACTGCCTAAAGCAAAAAGAGTGTATATGTGTTCAGGGTTCATGTATGTTTGTGGGTATGTGAGTTTCTTTATTCCACCATAACATCTAAATGCTTAAACTGATTTACATAAATGGGGTATCGTTAGAATACTTACAGCATTCCGAGTGACACTGGCTATATTTTTTTTTGAAAAAAGTCAATATGGCGACAGAAGGACGCCATTTTCAAATGTGAAAAAAAATTTTTTCTTTAATTATTACAATATGAGCATCAAATGAAAGGCCACAATGAGCACATTTCAAAAATATATAATTTGTCACTAAAATGTGTGAAATAAAAATAAATAAATTTAAAAAAATATTAAAAACACGACTGCCCTGCCAAAAACGAACTAAAAAGATAAATAACAAGTGTCATTGCAGTCGGGGGACCTCTTTAATTGAAAATTGTTCCACAAAACGGTCCCCCGACTGCAATGACACCTTGTTATTTATCTTTTTAGTTCGTTTTTGGCAGGGCAGTCGTGTTTTTAATATTTTTTAAATTTATTTATTTTTTTACAATTATAGAGTTGTACATATGTAACGTATTCTCACTAAGATAGTCGTGTTTTACCATTTGGTGGGTAGGGGCGAAACAAATTATGTTTTTTTTCTCAAAGCAAATTAACAAAATGGTACTTTGATTAGATTATTATTACACTTTACTTTAGAAAAATTAAAGTTTACTTGAAGAGATATATTTAACTTCATTTTTATCTCAAAGCATTATATACAAAATAGTAACTTTGATTACATTTAGATTATTTTATGATAATATTAAACAGTAGTTACTCAAATCGTAAAGTCGATTGTTAGAGCTTATTTAAGTATGGTACAGGTAGATTATTCTTCTTGAACGTTTGGAGAGAGGGGAAAAAACAATATTTAACGGCATTTTTATCTCAGAGCATTTTATACAAAATATGTTTGTTATTTACACTAAATTTATTTTAGAGCTGTACATGTGTACGTATTTTTAATAACATAGCCATGTTTAATCATTTGGTGGGTAGGGGAGAAACAAATTATGTTCGAATTTTTTTCTCAAAGCAAAAAAACAAAATAGTACTTTGATTACTCTTTACTTTAGAAAAAAATCTTCAAAGTGACTTACTCAAATTATAAAGGCGATTATAGAGCTTTTTACCCGACTGCAAGAGGGTTATGTTTTTCGCGCGTATCTTGTAAGTTTGTATGTGTGTTTGTATGTAATATTCTTTATTACCTCATATCTTTTAAAACGCTTAACGGATTTTTACAGCTAGAATATAATATCATTAGCGGGAAGGAGGGGAAAGAAACAATATTTAACTGTATTTTTATCTCAAAGTTATATTAGTAAGATTAGTTATATTCAAAATAGTTACCCTAATTTGATTGTACAGTTTATATTAGGAAAAGAAATAAACAGTTGTGTAGAGCTTTTTACGATACAAATACTAAGATAATCAGGTTTTTATGAAGACGTACTTACATTATTAAATAAACATATATAAAATTCAACAGTTGATTTGTTATCAAGGTGATCATAAGAAAATCCTCCTATATTTAAAAGAATTTATGACATCATCTGATCTTTAACAAAACAAAAAGGATCTCATTAAATCACAATCAGTTTTATAAAAGACAAAACACAACTGATATTAGTGGAAAAAATAGCTTATAATTTCTCTAGAAAGTGACAAGATGATATATCTTATAGGTTACCCGTATCAGTGGTTATGACCCGCTATCTCTACTAGAGGTAAACAATGGCGAGATTATCACTGTTTTTATTTCCAGTTTAATTGGAAACAAGTTGATATTTAAATCCTAGTCTTAACTATTGGCTGTTGCAACATGTACTTAAAGATTACTTAATCCAATTAAACACAAGTATCCTAATTAAACACAAGTATCCTAATAAGGTGATAGTAATCTTTGGTATTCATATTATTTTTCTGTGAACTAAAGGCAAATCATAAATTGTTTTATATTACCTTATGGAAATTAGAAACTACAGGACTATTATGCACAAGTAGTGAATATGTTAATTTCTAAATATGTTTTTCATGATATTTTAGCATTCACAATGTTATTTTTAAGAAATTCAACGATGCAAATAGAGACTCCGTAGCTCAGTGGTCAAAGGTCCAAACTTCCAAAGGTCGCGGGTATGATTCCCGTCCGTGAATATGATCTGTGCCAGTCGTATTTTTTCAAGTATATTATTTAGTATTCTTAATATGAGTAAACCAAAAAAAGTTAAAGTTAACTAACGAAGTTATTTAATTTTAAAAAAAGAAGATTTTTTTTAATAAGAAAAACCAGTTGTAACGCAAGAATTATTTCAAAATTGGACGAAAAAAATAAGTGTAACATAGGAAAAGTTACAAGTCTTTTTGCAATGCAAAATAACTTGACCCAAATTTTGTAATACAATATAACTTGACCCAAATTTTGTAATATAAAATTTGGGTCAAGTTATTTTGCATCAAAAAAGACTTGTAACTTTTCCTAGGTTACACTTATTTTTTTCGTCCAATTTTGAAATAATTCTTGCGTTACAACTGGTTTTTCTTATTAAAAAAAATCTTCTTCTTTTTCTTAAATTAAATAACTTCGTTAGAAAACGGCTTTGTTAATTTTAACTTTTTTGGTTTACTCATATAAAAAATACTAAACGTCACCTGACTTGCGCTGTAGCAATTTTAGGTACAAGAATGGAGTTTTTGGCGGGATTTTGTCGAGTTCAGTTCGGTGACTATTTTAATTATTTGCAAATTGATTCATAGTGGATATTGTGTCTTAAAATTGGTGCAGTTTTGTGGTACAAGTGTCTACGCAACTGAACAATATGTGGGATAATGGAAATAGGCGCGATCTTGGTTGTGTGAAGCTGAGACTTTTATTGTAGTGGTCGCTACCTCGGCAAAACTTACCGAGTAAACTGTCTTGATATACTTGCTGCCAAATGCTCCAAACAGCATTGGAATGTGATGCACCCGCATTTTAATGTAAACTGAAACAATCTACTAGAAAATCTAGAAATACGGAAATATTCAAAACATGACACTGGCAAAAGATACTTCCCAGAGGAAAGTAGATTGCCATAACAAAAATAAGAAGAAGGTACAAGAATGTTGAGTGCGCAAGCCTCATAGCAGGCTTCCTTCACTCGCTCAAGGTCGCGCGATAAGCACCTACTGCTAGCCGTGCCTACGGAGGCACAAGTGAGCAGCGGGCCGCCACACACCCGCCGCCGTACAAGCGCGGCATCTTACTGCCTGCGTAGGTATGGTCTCTTTATAATAGTAACAATGTCGAATCGACATTACTGTGCCTTGTACAGATGTCTGAATCAAAAAACCAATAAACAATTTGTCGTATTTCACATCATGATTATGCTACGCAGTTCATTTAAAAGAAGTCAACCCTAACGTTGCGTCGTCAGAAAAGGTAAGAGCATGCGATAGAAAGAGAGGCAACTACTAGGTGAATAAAACTGTAGGCCATAAGCGCTGCGCGACCTGAATTGCACTTTATTGTTTAGGTTCAAAAGTCGCTATTTATTTAAATGACTTTGCGGCGTGCTGCTTCTGTACTTGTACTATTAGTTATTCTGTGCTCATAGTCTTTGGTTGGGTTCAATATTGCGTTGCGCGAACTATACATGACGGGCTATTGTGCGGGTGCGTTCACACAGCAGCTAGCAGGTCCGTGTTTATAGGACCGTTTTTTCGTATCCGTTGCTTTGGAGACAGTACACATACGGATCCGATATACTGTGTTGTGTGTGAATACGCTCGTACAACTATATACGCCATCGCCGAATAATAACGTACTTATCCAATAAAACGAACGTATAAAACGGATCGGTATTTTTACTGGATCAGATATAATGTGTTGTGTGTGAACAGACTCATACAATTACATACGCCACAAAACGTACCCGATAGATCGCTATGTAACGGGCACTTATTTTGAAATACCACGCACTTTTACGACCTTATTAATAAACGAAGAGTAAATTTACACCTGGTTTAACCAAAAATGTGGCTTAGCAATAATTATTACTCCTTACGATTGACGTCTCAAAGCGTCATATTCCTAACTCGTCTCGTCATATTCAAACTTTTTGGATAAGCCGGTGTAAAAGTTTACGCGCGTTATATAGAAATTGAAATAAAACACTTTTGACAGTTTAATTTGGTTTTTATTTGATTTCCAGGAAAAAATAAAAACCAAACCGTTACATAATAAGGCTCAGTTGCACCAGCTTAATTTAACAACAACAAGCTTGTTAAAGTACCGGTTAAGCACAAGTTAGCCAAAAAAAAAACCAGCCAAGTGCGTGTCGGGCCACGCGCTGTAGGGTTCCGTACATTATACCATACCATACTTAATATTATTTTTCGTCTGCAAAAATAACTTTTTTTTCACAGTGTTGGTATAAATGACTAAGTTATATTTGCGGTTTTGGAAAATGTCCTATATCTCGAAAACTAATTACTATAATTATCTCGTTCAAACCAATTTTTGTTGAAAGTGTTTACTAAGATCTACAGCATATATATTTTTTAGAATTTACACTTTCTTATTTCAAAAGTTAAAGGGGGGGGGACGGACACATTTTACCACTTTGGCAGTGTATATCTTTCAAACGTGTCTTAGGAACCTCAATGTAATTTTTAAAGACCTATCTAGAGATAACCCCGCACGTATTGATTTGAAGAAAATAATCTTTTCAATTTCTTTAATTTCTTTTTATTTTTGTGTGAAAATCGTTTAGCGGTTTACAGAATACATCTAACTACCAAGTTTCAACTGTGTAATCTTAATACTTTCGGAACAAAGTGGCTGTGACATACCGACGGACAGACAGACAGACAGACGTGACGAATCTATAAGGGTTCCGTTTTTTGCCATTAGGCTACGGAACCCTAAAAAGAAGTTACCTGCCAGCATGATGTCCTTTGACAAGTTTGACGTGACAAACAGGTAGCATTATTATTTGAAGATAACTTTAACTTTGACAGCGTTTTGGTGCAATTCACCCTAGTGTTTTATTTCAATTACAAGTTATTCCTACACACATGTTATTTTAAAAGCAAAAACTTTTATCTCCGAAGCTTCTAAGACCATGTCGGCTCATCTACAAGTGACAGATAAAAATATGTAATTGGTCAGATTTTATGGAGAGCTGCCGATAACGTAGAGTGGTTGCGGCCACTTCAGCGCGTAGGTACTGATAAGGAACTTATTTGGTCCTATCTATCTAGTAGTAAGTAGATGGAACACTTGGAACTGTTATAGAATACTAGCGGCCGCCCGCGACTTCGTCTGCGTGGAAAGGTTTTTGTCTATCCCTCGGGAACTATACTTTTTTTCGGGATGAAAGGTACCCTATGTCATTTTCTGCACCCCTGACAACGTGTATGCAAAATTTCATGATGATCGGTTCAGTAGTTAGGACGTGAAGGCGTAACAAACAAATAAACATAGTATATAGTAAGGATAGGATGTTTATAAAATATTTTTTAAGCAGGGCTAAAAATAAGAGAACTTTTCCGTTCCAAGTTGTAGACTACTATCAGCCATTTTTTAATGTCCCCACTGTTGGGGCACAGGCTTTCCTTATGGGTGGATAAGGAGGATGGGTCATTACCCACCACTCGGGCCCAATGCGGATTGGTGGGTGTAAACGACTGCAAATGCAGCCGAGACCAACAGTTTAACGTGCCTTCCGAAGTACGGAGGAGCTCGAGATAATAAATCTTTGGTTACCCATCCCATGACCGACCCTTGCAAAAGTTGCTTCACCTCCGCAATCGCTGGGCCAGGAGCTATACCACTGCGCCACCGAGCTCCAAGTAATTGTAGGGTTATGTGAGTTAGTGGGTTTGGATGTTTGTTCCTCAATGACGCAAAAACGGCTGAACAAATTTGAATGAAATTTGACACACAGATAGTTTATAGCCTGGATTAAAGCATAGAATACTTTTTATCCCGGTCAAAGGTTTCCTAAGGATTATCCGAATATCCACGCGGACGAAGTCGGGGGAATGCATATTTCTACTTTTTCAGAAGAAAAGACGCGCAAGAGTCAATAAACTATGCCTTTTCTTAAGCCCGCCGGTAACGATCAATTGCGATTGTAAATTTTTCCGTCAATTCCATTGTTGGAGCAATTGACAATCGCTTCAATTGCACGCGTAAACGATCAATTTTTCCGTCAATGGGCGTCAATTGCGGAAAAATTGACAATCGCAATTGATCGTTACCGGTGGGCTTTATAGAAATATTTTGGTAGATCATGTCATTTGAACAGGGTAACAGAATTTTTTAATTACTTATTTTAGAATCTTTATAAATCCTCATTAATAAAGTAGGCTTTAATATTTTGTTAAATCGGAAGTGGTGACAATAAGTAAGAAATATGTTTCCTTCTTATGTACTTAAAAATACTAAACAGACCTGTCGATATGTGATCATCATTACTGTATATTTACTTTTTATTTAAATCACATTCAAATAGCTTTGAAAGCTGTGTTAAATTGGGTCCTAGGATTTGTGAGAGAAACCTTAACGTTCGTCATACATTGCGTAGCGAGTAAAACCAACTAGATAAACAAAACGCACCCTCAGCAATGAATGTATAAACTTTATAAGAGTTGTGCGTTTCGTTTCAGTCCATTCGCTGATTATCTGCGTATTCGGACAGTCATGGAATTATGCAGGCGGTGTGTTCAAAGCGCATTGTGCGGTCTTGCCCACCATTGTAGGGAATTATGCCCAATGTTGGCAACATCGCTTCCTCGTCGTTTGCGCTAAATTAATGGGAAACAAATCTTGTACGACATCTGGTTTACAAGAAGGGCTTTTTTGTAGAAATTATAGATGTTTTGTTTTTGGCGAAATGTGTATATCCTTGACTTGTCCAATTTAGTAAAAGGCTATTGACAGTTGTCATAACACTTTTACATGTAAATCGTTTTCTCAATGTTGATTTTCAACACACTTGCTCGTAAAGTGAGCCATAATACATCGCTTTTAGGGCCATAAACCGAGCTATAACAAACACGTGCAATAATATATAAAACATACAAAACAACAATAGTTCTATGACCCACTAGGGTCATAGAACTATTTCTACAAAGTTAAATTAGTACCTTATTGCAAGTTCTATGCGAGTAAACAGAGCATACCCAATTTAACCGGGTAATACAGTTATTTTTATAGTAACAACAATTGGTAATATAATAAGTCTATGAACAACAAAGAGGTTTTATGCCGTTGAAAATGTACATTTTTTGAATAAATAAATGTGTAAGTCCTTAATTATGTCAAACAAATATTTATTATTATCAAATAATTCATAATTCACAATATTTTGTTATAAAATATTAATAAATTTGCATTTGTCACTTAAGGCCTTAACATGCATCAATCCGAGCGAATCGATCTGTGACAGAGTGAAATCGAACGTAACTTTATACGCTTTGGGTTTAAATCAGTGCGCGTTCCAACGCGGCGGTTGCGTAGAAGTCGAGCGCCGAATCCTCGATTTTTACATCTTTTTATTACTTTTCTTCGCTTTCAAATTGCGTTGGTTTTAACATAAACGAATGTTCTGTTTCCGAGAAGTTTTGCAAATAAACCCAAAAACGAGGTCCACGGGATATTTTTTTACATCAAAGGTAGTAACATTTTTATAAATGTTTTCAATTAAATCTATTGTGTGTTATTTCAAGTGCATTTTTTTTTCTATGATAGCTACACGCGCGTAGTCTTTCAATATTTTGAATTGAAAATTGGGATTTGAAGCATGTTAACGCCTTAAAATTATAATTTTGCTCACTCACCCCTTTGTAATGTCTTTCGTAACGTAGGGTGAAAACCATTTGTTGTATTTTATAATTATTTTTTTTAAATAAAGAGTTGGGTGAAGATAGTTTACCAAATAAGACATGTGAGGATTAACAAACTATACTTACACAATATTCATTGGGATGGTTTGTTTAATATAAATGGACGGAGCATGCATTAATTTCTAACTGACTTCAAATAAGAGAGTGCTTTTCAATCCGGCAGTATCTTTAAATTATGTTTAGTTCTAGACTAGAGTACAAATTATGTATGTACCTATGCCTAGTTTTATAGGGTATTTAATTTATCTTGTATGCTTATTGCTCATATTAATAGTCAGGATAGTTTATTTGTTTAACCTGTACATTTTATTTTCTATTAAAATTGTATAAAAAACGCCGTTGTAATACTAAGGTTAAATTTCAAGAAAAACTAAAGTATTTTTTTATCTGTAGTCAGTAGCAATAACTCGTTTATTGCTATGTGTACATATCTGATAAGCCGATGCGTTATCTAGTGCTAACCTATTGCTATGTTTGATTATTTAAAAAAAATATTGCAAAGTTACACAGATATGAGACATGTTGTAATGTTACGCGAAATAATAGGTTGTGAAAAAATTACTTATAAATATTACTTAGTTAATTGATTAAAACAGGTTTTTTAATTTTAGCTTTATTTTATATTTCACTGAACTCAACGAAACCAACAATTTTTTTTATTAATTTAACATTTTACGTCTATTTCCTATTCGTCCATAACCAGCAGTCAGAGAAATTATTAAATTATTTATAAAAACTTATACTGGTAAACCTGTTGGTGCTGTCAACATTCTAATTGTAAACATAGCTTTACTCAATTTTATTTAGATGGGTATTGGGTGGGGTGGTTGGAGATTTAGGTGGGTTTTAAAATTATTTTTGAAATTACCCATGTAAACTGACTTTTTAGATAGACTCTATAGGTATAGGTACTGTGATAATCCATCGACATTAGTCATTTTTAATGTTCCCACTGCCGGGCCTGTGCCACTTTAAAATTCTATAACTATAAGGAGGTAAAGTATATTTGGTGAATCAAGACATTTAAATGTCATTAATACTTATCGAAGTTAATTATTGTTTTTAACCTGTAATTATGAGCTTCTTTTTACCCATAAAAACGAAAATTTAAAATGTACAAAATAAAAAATAAATCTTTTAGGTTAATAAATAATTCCTAAACATTATTTCTAACAATTCTGACCTTGTCCAATATTGACACAAAAAGGTTATAATTTCCTAAATCCACATTTCAGATGTACTCTTCATCATAAAGTATCTTAAGGAAAATGCCGGCTAAACTAAACCAAACCAAACCACTATCGATTGAAACCATAGCGTATTATTAAGCGATCCACCTAACAAACCGTACAGTGTGACAATTTAAGGGGTTTTTATGACCATATGCGGCGGCCAACCCTCCTTTGCCCCTCCTTCCCACGGTCGGCGCGTGCCAACTTCACTCAGGGGTTGAAATGACACCTCGACTTCTGACCTTGTTAGAGAGGGTTAATAAAGTCGTTTGGATCGTGTTTGGATGTTCATTTTTGTTGCAATGCAACCGATGAAAAACAAATTAAAGTTGCATTTACCTCACCAACTAAAGGACATCATCCATGTTTCATACATTTTTGGTCCAAATATGAAAGTGCCGGCCAAAAGGCAAAAGTGCTTTATTCTGATAGATTTTGTCCATCTAAGCATTTTTTATTATGGCAACGAAGCTGTAGCACCACTTCACATTTGTGTCAAAATGTATGAAAAGACAGACTTTTTGAACTCAATTAAAACCAAGTACAGGGGTGCTACAGCTTACATAATAAGAAATGCGTAGGCGGACAAAATCTATCAGAATTTGCTTTTTGGCCGACTTTTTACATTTGTGCCAAAATGTATGAAAAGACAGACTTTTTGATCTTATTTAAAATCAAGTATAGCTGTGCTACAGCTTCGGTGCCATAATAAGAAATGCTAAGGTGGACAAAAACTATCAGAATAAAGCACTTTTGCTTTTTGGCCGGCACTTTCACATTTGGACCAAAATGGATGATGTCCTTTATTTTACAACGAAAAAATACATTTATTATTAGCCACACGACGACACGACATCTACCGCTGGGCATGGGCATGAAAATCCTTCTATCCTTACTAATATTATAAATGCGAAAGTCCGTTTGTTTGTTTGTTACGCCTTCACATCCTAACTACTGAACCGATCATCATGAAATTTTGCATACACGTTGTCAGGGGTATTAGTCATAGACATTATGGTCACTTTTTGGCCTAAAGCTGCATTTTGTGATGGAAGCAAGCCGCTTTGCACAGTGATAGTGGGGGCCAAACTAAGCGATTTCATCCGAGGATAAACGAGATTCACCCCTTAGGAACAGAGATGGCGCCACTTGTTTGAAAAAATCTTTAAAAATTTCTAAAACCTAAACGAATGATCCGATTTGATGATTAAGGTGTCTATCGACAGACAATCAGTTGTTTTACTATTTAAAAAATAATAAAGTAGCAGAAATAATAATAAATACCAAAAAACCTTCATTATTGAAGAAAAACATTTTTTTTAAGTATTTATTTAATTTTATAAAAGTAATGTATGAATACGGTCCTCTTTTATTTATTCGTATTATTACCCATTTAGTTGCACGTTTAATAAAAAATACCGCATATCAATATCTTGTATAGTAACAAAGTTATTGAAGAAAACACTACATGGTGCCGGTATATCCCTTAATTCGCTGAACAAAAAAATCCCAAAATTGATATTTTTTTCTTTACATATGCTTTATTTATAATCTCTATGTATACAGAAAATAAAATAAAAAATCAATAATATACCAATTTCGAGAAATTATATGTATAATTCGACGAGTGATCTTTATTCTTGAGTTTCGAAGGTGCTGGTTACCCTGAAAATAAAAAAGCAATGAAAAATATCAACGTAATAAAATAATAATAAAAGACGCTAAATAACATTTGAACTAAATCTTTATTTTACTAACGTTTTATTTTCGCATTCGCCTTTGCACGTTTTGCACTGTAAAGTGCAAGATAGGCCAACGCCTCGGCAGCCACAACGCATTGTGTTGTGTCACAGTTCAATGGTCAAGGAGGCTTAATTCAGGCCAAATTGCAGTAACCTTCGATCATCGTGGAGTCCATCTATCTTTGACATCTTTCCATCCCCAAGAAGATGGACTTTGGATTGATTTATCCATAAGGCATTTCCCCATGCACGCAGATCATGTTGTTCAAGGGCAGCTGAAGTAGGCGTAAGACTTGTCACTAGCCTGCTTTTAGTCGAAAACAAATCTTTCCGAACCGCCATAACAGTAATGTTCTCTGTTTGTGCATCGTACAGCTGGCAAGTGCATCTGGAAGTAAGATTAGCTTTATTTGAGAACGAGTGAAATAATTATGTTAACTTACACTATATACTATAAAACAATGGGTACAAACCTTTCCAAATGAGCCAATATTTCTTCAGAGGAATTTCTATAGGATAGAACTCGACATACTTGCAAAAGCAGTAGTTACTTCAGGGTGTGAAACCCATGTTTTAAAACAAGTGTTTTAACTTTTTTATTCAAATAACACCCTGTGAAAGCATGAAAGCCTCGAAGCGCAGTTGACATTTCATGACCTAAAGTATAAAACTATTTTTTGCACTACTGCTACGTAACGGCGATTGTTAGCTGTCCCCGTCAACATCGACATTACCTGCAGACCTTCATCTTTTAAAATTTCGTACTTAGTATGAAATAGAACCAACACATTTGTGTCCGAAGATCGCATTAACATATGGGTTGCTCCTTGCCTATGCCCAGCGATCTCTATCAATTATAATCATCGACTAAAAGCAAGTCTTCCGCCTACTTCAGCCGCCCTTGAACAACATGATCTGCGTGCAGCGTCTAAGAGGGCGACATATATTATGGGGAAATGCCTTATGGATAAATCAATCCAAAGTCCATCTTCTTGGGGATGGAAAGATGTCAAAGATAGATGGACTCCACGATGGTCGAAGGTTACTGCAATTTGGCCAGAATTAAGCCTCCTTGACCATTGTGGATGCAAATTGAACTGTGACTCAATGCGTTGTGGCTGCCGAGGCGTTGGCCTACCTTGCACTTTACAGTGCAAAACCTGCAAAGGCGAATGCGAAAATAAAACGAAAGTAAAATAAAGATTTAGTTCAAATGTTATTTAGCGTCTTTTATTATTATTTTATTATTATGATATTTTTCATTGCTATTTTATTTTCAGGGTAACCATCACCTTCGAAACTCAAGAATAAAGATCACTCGCCGAATTATACATATAATTTCTCGAAATTGGTATATTATAGATTTTTTATTTTATTTTCTGTATACATGGAGATCATAAATAAAGCATATGTAAAGAAAAAAATATCACTTTTGAGATTTTTTTGTTCAGCGAATTAAGGGATATACCGGCACCATGTAGTGTTTTCTTCAATAACTTTGGAACTATACAAGATATTGATATGCGGTATTTTTTATTAAACGTGCAACTAAATAGGTAATAATACGAATAAATAAAAGAGTACCATATTTATACATAATTTTTATAAATTAAATAAATAATGAAAAAAATTTTTTTTTCTTCAATAATGAAGGTTTTTTGGTATTCATTATTATTTTCTGCTACCTTATTATTTTTTAAATAGTAAAACAACTGATTGTCTGTCGATAGACACCTTAATCATCAAAATCGGATCATCCGTTTAGGTTTTAGAAATTTTTAAAGATGTTTTTAAACAAGTGGCGCCATCTCTGTTCCTAAGGGGTGAATCTCGTTTATCCTCGGATGAAATCGCTTAATTTGGCCCCCACTATCACTGTGCAAAGTGGCTTGCTTCAATCACAAAATGCAGTTTCCTTTTCATAATTACTATGACTATAATCTCACCCTCGATATGCCCCGTCATTCCACTGATTTCCTTTCTTATTCATTCTCTGTACATGCTGTCCGTTTGTGGAACACACTTCCAGAGGACATCCGTAAAGCTCGTACCTTAAGATCTTTCAAGGATCAAGTTAGAAGACATTTCCTTTCTCCCACCTAATACCACCTTTTTCTCATATTTCCCTTTCAACTTTCATTTTATATACTTACACATTTTTCGCTCTCTATTTTATTTATGTACATCTATATCTGTTGTCCTTCTAGTACTTTTGCACCCACTCCCCATCTGTCCTCTTCCCTTTAAAATTTTTCTGCACAAGGTTGCCTGGAAGAGACTGCTACATAGCAGTAAGGCCGCCTTTTGTGTACTTGTCTATGTTTATTGTTTTCCTCTTTGTAATGTCTTTTTCTAGTGTGCAATAAAGCGTTTTATTATTATTATTATTATTAATATTTTTTTAAAGCTTAGGCTATTAAAATTACAAATTCTCGCTATAGCTATTGCATTGTACTAATTAGTATGAATTTGATGAATGTTTTGTAATTAGGGAATCCCATGCAAATAAAAGTAAGGAAAGGCAAAAGTGGTAGGGAACATGACAAATAAAATATATTTCAAACTAAAATGACATTTATTTAGATGATTTTACAGTCGGTTTCTATTTCAACTCCATAAGGATTAGTGTTACCTTGTTTGTGTCAGATTGTCGATAAAATTAGTCATTTAGACGTGAAGATTCAAACGGGAAAATGTAAAACACTATAAAACAATGCAAACGGAATAGTAAATTGAAAAATTATGAGCTGAGATCGGGAAAATCACCATTTATCCCATTTTGGACACACCTTTTCGACCCACATTCTTATTTGGACCCACATGTTGCTGGTTACCAGTTTATCCCCCCCTTTTAATAAACTTTTAAAAGTACAGTTAGTAGAAAAATTAAGAGCTCGTATAAAAACCGTTAAAAGAGACTGATCAATTACATTATATTATTACTCGCTTACCGTACCGTATGAGCTAAAGTTTACATGTCTACGTAGGTACTCAAATTTAAAATTTATTCGATAATAACTTTTCGACAGTTCAATACAATGAGTTAATAGTCTGTTGATTGTACTGTACGTAAAAATCTATACGTAAAAGAAAATGTTAAATCTGTAAACTATCAAATGAGAAAGATGTTGGAAAAAAACCGTTTGAATTCTTAACAAAACAAAAAGTATTTGTTCGTTTATGTAACATCGATTTGACTAGTTAATCCCTTCGACGTGGATTCAATTAAGGCAAATCGATTAAGCCTAGGCTTGCTAGTAAGTGATACATCGACGGCCATATCGGACTCGGATTAAAATCGCCAGAGATAGCAATCTATCGATAAGTTGGCGCGATACTCGCAAGGCTTGCTTACATGTGAATAGACGCTAGTTCATTTGTAAAATTTACTTAATTATAATTGAAATGTATGCTATAAATATTTTGTTTACCCCAATTTACTAGTTTTTATAAGTATAAAATTTACAAAATGAACAAGTTTTAAATTTAATTTATTACATACTAGCGGCTGCCCGCGGTTTCACCCGCGTGGTTCCCATTCCCGTGGGAATATCGGGTTAAAAAGTATTCTATGTTTTAATCTAGGCGATCTACTATCTGTGTGCCAAATTTCAACCAAATCCGTTTAGTAGTTTTTACGTGATTGAGGAATAAACACATCCTAACATCCACACCCAGACACTTTCACATTTATAATTTTAGTAGGAATAGGATGTTTTAATTATAATTACAGTACAAACGTTGAAATAATCATTGTTTCAATCAAGTCATTTGCGAGAGAACACGTCTTATAAGCTTTTATTATACTGAAATCATAGTAACTCTTCGTTCTATGTAACTAATAGTCCGTGAGCCCGCGACAGTATTGCCTACGTCATATGACATCACGATGAAATGCATGGCACACGGTCGGAAAAGTTGTGCTGAGCGAGGATCAGAAGATTATCGCAAATAAAATTGGCCGGAAGCTTGAGAAAATCTTCCACTTCCGGTCAAAATTTTAAGATTATATTTACGTCATGTGACATCAGTAAGAGACCCGTGTCATCATTTAGTTTTCAATCGTAGAGATAAGAGAGTAAACATAAGTCTGTCAGTTCTGAAATGACTAAAAAACAAAAATTTTAAGTTTAAGGTATTCCGGCCATTACAGAACTGACAGACTTATTGTTTACTCTCTCTACGATTGAAAACTAAATGATGACACTGGTCTCTTACTGATGTCATATGACGTAAATATAATCTTAAAATTTTGACCGGAAGTGGAAGATTTTCATAAGCTTCCGGCCAATTTTATTTGCGATAATCTTCTGATCCTCGCTTAAGCACAACTTTTCCGACCGTGTGCCATGCATTTCATCGTGATGTCATATGATGTAGGCAATACTGTCGCGGGCTCACGGACTATAACTTATTAAAGAACTAAATGGAAACTTGATTTCAAAAAGGTGTCTTTAACAGTTGTAAGTTGTAACCAGTTTTACCAACGTTTGTACAAGTAAGTAATCGATCGAAACATTCTACATAGATGTAATTTGATCAGTATCGGCGTAATCGCCCACGGGATTTGTCGATAGCGTTGATCGATGATTTACCGATAGCTGCGATAACGCGATGCTTATCGATCGATAGATTTATAATTCGACGGGCATCGGCTTAGAAAATTCTCCGGTATAGTTTCGATTAAGGAATGTGGGCTTAGACTTTTTTTACTGTTTAAAAATGCTCCCTTTTCCTGTTCTTAGCTTATAAAATAATATGTCCTGACTGACTCATTGATTTATCATCGCATAGCTCAAACCACAGAAAGGATCGGTTACTCCTACACTCGTATGCCTACAATCTGCTTCATCAAAAAAAAACCGGTCAAGAGCGAGTCGGACTCGCGCACCGAGGGTTCCGTACCATCATAATTGCTCCATTAAACCACACTGCAGAGTAGAATAATAAAATTAGTATTGCAGTTTTAGGTCAGCACCATCTCTTGACCGATAGTGGAACTAATGTTAACTTTTTAGAAATTTGATAATTTCTAAAAAAGTGTACTTTGCTTTTTATATAAACTGCTATCACATAGAATTATTTCAGATTTTTCACTTTGCAAACTTCGGAGATAAGGGGGGGGGGGGATTTTTTACATTTTTGATTTATAAATCGAAAACTATGTGGCCTAAAACAAAAAAAAATATTGAAAACGTGCAAACGGCGCTCTTTCATATGATACCCCACATGCCCTAGTAACTTCACTTCAAATTTTTAAGACCCCATTTCAGTCCCTGTGGTAAAAAAGATATTTATTTTTTTATTTATTTCTTATTTGCAAAATAGTTGGGCAAATGTCATCTCAAACTATTCTAAATTTCAAGTTGATACCATTAGGTTCCTTTTTTACCATTTTGGTACGGAACCCTAAAAATAACAGAAATCAAAAATGATTATTTCGTAACAAGAGAATTACAATCTGCTTCAAAAAAGTTTTTTTAAATGACTTCTCATTCATTACATTACACTTCCCTTTACTTACTAATTATTATTTATTAATTACTAGCGGCCACTCGTGACTTCGTCTGCGTGGAAAGCTTTTTTGCTATCCCTCAGGAGCAATACTTTTTTAGGGGTAAAAGGTACCCTATATCCTTTTCTGTACCCCTGACAACGTGTGTGCAAAATTTCATGATGATCGATTCAGTAGTTAAGACGTGATGGCGTAACAAACAAACGGACTTTCGCATTTATAATTACGCCATCTATGATCATTCGGTGAAACTAAACTTGTTACGCATTGTGTTCTTAGTTCTTTCATAAACTAAAAATAGTAACTGTTTGCTTCACTAGATGGCGTTGATGGAAAGAGAAGTGTCAAAATTTGCTTTTAAAAATTAACGGCCTGTACCAAAGAGGCAAGTAAGCGCTTGCTGGCTGACATCTGCCCAATGAGAAACATTTTAGAGTTTTTGTAAGTTTTTGTAAGTAACCATCAATAATCTTATATTCAGTAACCATCCATAAACCGGAAAATCAAGGTGGGTTGTGGTCTTAGAGCATTTAACCATTAAATGCTCTAAGGTTGTGGTCTAAAATCGTGTAAAATTCGATCTACATTCACCAGCGTACTTGTACTATTATTTATTTTATTCTGTGGTAGAACTAATTCATTTATGCTGTGATATTATTTTACTCTTTGACGTAGAGTGCGACAGTGCAAAGAGCAAAATTAAGTCTGCGTGAGGCAAGGAAATTGTAGGTACTTCGTAGTACTTACAATTTTCTTGGCGTGAGGTTTGCGCCACGAAAGAAGTAGTTTTGAAATGAACACAATTTCTTTTTTATGAATTATTTTTCCGTTGCTTTAACAGTGATTTACTAAGTCTTAAAAATAATTTCTAAATATTTAATGGTTTATCAGATATTTGTCTCATTTTATCAGACCTCTAGCATCAAAATTTGCGGAAGCCTCATACAAACTTCCATCCTCTAGGTTAACGGGTTGGGGGGTAAAAGTTCCAAGTTTTAATTTTTTTGTTGTTTGTGTACTAAAACTAGCTTACATACCAAATTTCAGCTTTTTAGGACTTCAGGAAGTACCCTAGGAATTTTAATGATTTTCAGTAAGTTTTGACGAAATCAAGGTTTTTTGATATTAATAAAATCCAAAGTTTAGGAGCTATGCAATTGCAACTTTGCATGTTTAATAAGTCTACTACTGACATCATATTCCGAAAATTTTGTTTTTCTGGTGTTATCCAAAGCCAAGTTATGAGGGTTAAGCGGTTGGAGGGTTAAAGTCCAATTTTATAATTTTTTTGTTGTGTGTGTCCTAATACTAGCTTACATACCAAATTTCAGCTTTCTAGAACTTCAGGAAGCACCCTATGAATTTTGGTGATCATGAGTGAGTCAGTGACGAAATCGGGGTTTATTAGATATCAATAAAATCTAATATAGGTTTTATAAAAGCTATACAATGAAAACTCCAAAACTTATACATTTTTACGCAATTTATACGCAAGCAACGATCTCACTGGAGTTGTGATAGAAGAACCCCCTATAAGCGAGGCAAGCTGCCTTCTAATAAAGGTTAGTACACACACCGCTATTATTGCTATCTATAGGCCCTGGGAATTTAGAAATGTAGATAATTTTATTTATTCTTTAAATTCTCTTTTATCACAACTAAAAGAATTTAAAACCATTGTAATTACCGGCGACATCAATATTGACATTTTACCGAGCGCGAATAACTCGATTGCGGATGCCTACCTAGACTGTACCGCTACACATGGTTTGTTGCCTGCACACATGTTCCCAACTCACCGTCTAACATGCCTGGATCATGTTCTTCTTAAATCCACCTCTTCGGCCCTTACTCTCGTAGTCCAGTCCTCCGTTACGGACCATGATGCCATTATTCTATCCTTAAAAACTAACAAGAAACCTAGCCCTGTAACTCGTTATACAAAATTAGATAACGATGCTATCACCTCTGCATTGGCTGAGTTTGACTTCACCCCAATTTTTAACATGTCCGATCCCGACGCAGCCGCTGACTTCTTTATAGAATCATTAAAAAATCTAATGTCACTTAACTCTAAAATTGTAATTGTTTCCCGTAAATACATACCACTTAAACCCTGGATGACCCCAGGTTTAATAAGATGCATTAGGAATAGAGACAACATGCACAAAAGTCTAAAACAAAATCCTAACAACACAACATTAAAAATTACATTCAAACGATACCGAAACTTCTGTAATGGGTTAATCAAAAAGGTAAGAAGGAATTTTTATAGGGTTAAACTTAAAAAGTCTGAGAAAGATGTAAAGCGTCTATGGGGTAATATTATGGAAATAACTAATATGAGGAAACCGAAAGGCACGGCTCACCATTTACTAAAAACCAAGGACACACCCACCGAATCTGTGAATTATATTAATTCTGCCTTTGTAAACACAGGTATATCGCTGGCAGAAGCTATACAATCTAATGCAAATAATGCTGCTTCAAATTTCTATATGCATCCCAGCCCCGCCCACTCCTCACTCAATTCTTTTGGTCTTCTAGAAACCGACGAGGAAGAAGTCGAACGTACCATAATGTCCCTTAAGAGTGACTGTGCCATGGGGTGGGATGGAATATCGACCGTTTTTCTAAAAACTCACAAGGCGACCCTCATTCCTCCTTTAACCCACATCTGTAACGCAAGCATAAGACGTGGCATATTCCCTACCGCTTTTAAAAAGGCTTTAGTGCACCCTGTTTTCAAAGCAGGTAGCAAAAACGACCCATTAAACTATCGGCCTATTTCAGTCCTTTCGACGCTGTCTAAGGTACTGGAACGTATTATAAACTCTCGGCTGATGAACTACCTTGAGAGCAGAGAGTTGTTATCGAATAGGCAATATGGCTTTCGTTCTAAGCGATCCACATCAGATGCTGTGAAAGACCTGACTGATTACGTTGTTGATAACTTGGACAAGGGGAAGAAGTGTGTGGCAATCTACCTTGACCTTGCCAAGGCTTTTGACACGCTCTCCATTCCACTGCTCATCAATAAACTGTACGCTTTAGGTATAAGGGATAATCAACTCTCCCTGATCCAAAGTTACCTTACGAACAGACTCCAGTGTGTTGTTGTCGATGGTGTCACTAGCTCATATCTTCCCATCCCATATGGGGTTCCCCAGGGAAGTGTCCTGGGGCCTACCCTCTTCCTCACCTTTATCAACGACCTCTGCGACCTCATTTTGCTTAATGGCAGAGTCATAGCTTTTGCAGATGATACTGCCTTACTTTTTGCAGCTGATTCTTGGCCTGATGTCTTTGCTGCTGCGCAAAGGGGTTTTAATATGGTCACCAACTGGCTTTCTTCAAATCTCCTTACACTGAACGTTAGCAAAACGCAATATATGACTTTCTGTATTCGTAGTGTCCCGGAACATATCAGTGAACCCCTGACCATCCTAGCTCACAATAATCACGATTGTGATGCATCGTCTTGCACCTGCCCTAAACTACTTAAAACGGATGTGTTCAAATATCTGGGTGTCCACATTGACGAGAATCTACGATTCACAGATCACATCCAATATCTTACAGGTAAAATTAGAAAATTGATTTTTATCTTTAAAAACCTTAGATGTGTTTCAGATCCTCATGTTCTTAAAATGGTTTATTTGGCCCTATGCCAATCGGTCCTTACTTATTGTATAACCTCCTGGGGTGGTGCAGCTAAGACCCATTTGTATAGACTGGAAACAGCTCAGAGAGCTGTCCTTAAGGTAGCTACTTTTAAAACAATGTATTACCCAACAAAACTACTGTACGAATTCTGTGAAGTCCTGACAGTCCGCCAGCTGTTCATACTATATACTATTTTACACCAACACAAGACCGTACCCCTATGTCCTGTTCTACTCCAGAAAAGAAACAAAGCTATCGTTCCTACCACTTGCTTCAATACAAAGTTCAGCCACAGATTTTTTAGCTTCTTGGGACCCTACCTTTATAACTTAATAAACAAACACATTGAAATTTATCCCCTTAATAGACACAACTGCAAATTAAAATTAGTAGCTTGGCTTCAACAGAAGTCATATGATGAAACTGAAATTCTAATGCAACCTGTTGGTTAGTTATTAATTGTGCCTTCTAGTTCCTAATTTGTTCGTAATAAACACTTTGTGTACAAATATTTATATACTGTCTGTGACTGTGCTGTGCTCAGTGTTTTGAATGTAAATCGATCCCAAGACACTGTCGTAGGGCTGAGCACACACGCACAACCACCACTCGCACACGCGCTCACACACGCACACACACACGCACACACACACACACACACACACACACACACACACACACACACACACACACACACACACACACATTTGAAATATTGTAACAAGTTTGAAATATTTTTTTGTAATTCATATTTACTTAGATATAGGACTGCTTTAATTTACTTTAATGATACATCCGGGTTGTACATCTGGGGTTCTGGTGATCCTGGAACACAGGCTTTTGCTTATCCTAGGCACCAGACTCCACAAGTATTGTATTACATACAAAATGTACCTACTATTTAATCATAAGTTTAAGTCCTACTTGTGGAAAAACGCAAATAAATGATTTTTATTTTTATTTATTTTTATTTAATAAGTTTACTACTGACACTACAATACAAGTGCTGCGTGCGTCCCGCATGACGTCATTAAGTTTTTTCTTCACACGCTGGCATGGCATTACCTATCTGTGCTAGACTGGTAGAAAATTCTAAAAATTAGCTTCTTTTACCGTTTTAACGGCATTTTTTGAGCCATTTGGGCAACATGACTTTTCCGATGTAAAAAAGCCTGCTGAATTCGATTCTGAATGTTGCCAAGCCAAATTTTTGCTCCCCTTTTTGCAAGAAAATATCTCTATATTCCTCTACAGGAAATCCTCTACAGAATTAAACCTATGAGGATTTGCCTCAGAAAAGAAACACAGTAAATAGCCCAGTTATTTCACTAGATAGAGTTATAAACTTGTTGAACATCTAGTAACTGTGTTAAAAAAAAACTTTGCGTCGGGCGGCGGTTTTCAAAACTATGAAAATTTTCCCCAGAAAAAAAAATACTTGTAAATAGCCCAGTTATCCCACTATATAGAGTAATAAAGTTGTAAAAAAAATGTCTAATAACTGTGTTAAAATAAATAATATTGATTCGTAATGCTACGGCTCCACCTGCGTTAACGTTAACGTTAGTGATAATGTCTAAGAACGGGTATTATAAATATTCAGTACTATCGTTTGTAAATTAACGACGTTAAGCGACGTTAAGTCTTGGCCACATCTGCGTCACACCTAGATTAAAGCTTTAAGCTATGCGTTAAGACGCAGGTGGATCCGTAGCATTAGACGCAATTTGCTCTATTTTTTTCGAAAATCCTCTACAGAATTAGCACTTTAAGGATTTGCCCTAAAAAAACATATCGGTAAATAGCCCAGTTATCCTACTATATAGACTAGTAATTCGAATTAAAGTTTTCAAGTTCAACGGCATTTTGTGAGCCATTTTGGCAACATGACTTTTCCGAAGTAAAAAAGCATGCTGAATTCGGTTCCGAATGTTGCCAGGCCCAATTTTGCTTTTTTGCCCAAAATTCAACATGGCGGCCAAAATGGAGCCTTATCTTATTAAAACTTGATTTTGGTCGTGTGAGGTATCCTGGCATAGGTTTTGGGGGTCGCTGAACTCAATTTTGATAACCGGAAATCCGTCCGGGTACCGGAAGTACCGCGACACTACTTATTTTTTTTAACAAAGTTACTAGACAAAAATGTTCAACATGTTTATTACTCTATATAGTGAAATAACTGGGCTATTTACCAGTGTTCTTTTCTGAGGAAAATCTTCATAGTTTTCATTCTATAGAGGTTTTTTTGTAGAGAAATATAGAGATATTTTTTTGAATCAATAAAAGTAAATAAAAGTAAAAGCAAATAAGAGCAAAACACGATTGAAAAAAAAAAAATTCGGCTTGGCAACATTCAGAATCGAATTCAGCAGCCTTTTTTACATCAGAAAAGTCATGTTGCCCAAATGACTCACAAAATGCCGTTGAAACGGTAAAGGAAGCGGATATTTAGGATTTAGGAAATTAGGAATATATAGTACAGTAGCCCGTAGAACATTTAAATCACCAAAAAGGTTACCGTTTGCCGTTGTGATGTAGTTAATTATTACGAAATTATAGATACTTTAACCCAAGTTTTACAGATCGCAACCCGCCGTAACCTATATTTGTATACCTTCAAAATTGATATTTTTTTTATTTTTCGAGGTTTACCACATAGTTTAGCTATTGTCGTGTTCTACAGCTTGGTTTGATTGCCACAGATAAAAGTAAGACTATAAAAAGTAGCCATACACAGATTTAGGACCTGATGAAAATTGTTGTCTTTTATCTGGTCTTAAATCTGTGTATGATCACTTTCCATAGTCTTACTATTATCAGTGGCAATCAAACAAAGTTGTAGAACACGACAATAGCCAAACCATGTGGTAAACCTTGAAAAATAAAAAAAATAATAATTTTTGGAGATATACAAATATAGGTTACGGCGGGTTGCGATCTGTAAAACTTGGGTTAAAGTATCTATAATTTCGTAATAAATAACTATATCACAACGGCAAACGGTAACCTTTTTGGTGATTTAAATGTTCTACGGGCTACTGTACTAAGTGGTTTAAGATTTAAGGTACCTTGTGAAAATTAAAACATGTCAATTGTAAAACATTTTTGTATAGTAACTGTGTTAAAAAAATATTTTGTGTTGTGTTGAGCAAATGAGCCAAAGTTGGGCTTGGCAAATTCTGAACCGAATTCAGCATAGGGATGTTCGATGTTCATCGATTTTGCATTAACATTGATGTTAACGGTGAAAACATCGATGTTTTAACATCGATATAGACGTCGACGTAACATCGCGACATCGATGTCGTCATGTCGCGATGT
Source organism: Agriphila geniculea (assembly GCA_943789525.1). Classification (NCBI taxonomy): domain Eukaryota; kingdom Metazoa; phylum Arthropoda; class Insecta; order Lepidoptera; family Crambidae; genus Agriphila; species Agriphila geniculea. The sequence continues at coordinate 25,963,663 of OX038873.1, forward strand.
TTTTTGTCTTGATCTAGAGTGTGATACTTTAGACTATCAAGTGCTGGAAACACTGATTGATCATTTAATCATTCTCGGCTCAAAAGGACAGTGGACAGTGTAACCAGATCCGTAACCTTAAAAAACCCTTTAAAAAATATTCATTTAAAAAATCCATTGAGTGATCTCAAACAAGATCCAATCCAAGTTTGAAATAAAGTCATAGGATCTACCTAACCCTTATTGAAAACTGTTGCGATCCGCTACTTAAGTGTTGTAGCCACATCGACGCCATCAGAAAATCTCTTTTCCAACGCTGGGTCATCTCTTTGCCAACAACAGATTAAAAGGCAAACTCAAAATATAAATACTGTAATGTTTTATTTGTAAAAATATCGATCGATGTTTGCCAACATCGATGTTTAAAGATCAATTTTTATCGGATATCAATAATATCCTACCTACCGATGTCAACATCCATGCTAACATCGACGTCTTCTGTACATCGACCATCCCTAATTCAGCAGGCTTTTTTTACTTCGGAAAAGTCACGTTGCCAAAATAGCCCACAAAATGCCGTTGAACTTGAAAAATGCTCCATCCCATCCATCATTCAAATGAGTTACAAAAAAACAGTAACTCATTTCCCAAAAAATTATTCTATCAGATAAAAAAGTACAGATTTACGTGTCTTGGACTAACAATATAGTGTACTGTACCACATTCATAGATATAGAAATACGAACCGTTACCGCGATCAAGGAGACTGTTTACGCCATCTATGATCATTCGGAGGAACTAATCTATTTACTCACATGATTTTACTTTTCGACTAATTCGTAACTACTAATGTGGTTATTCGAATGGCAAATTAGTAGTATACTAATCTCTATAACGACTACTAATTAGTAACTACTAATGTCGAAATGTACAGCGATCCCGACCAAACCCGATAAATGAGACACGAACAAGAGACTTTTTTTATGAATATTTATTAATACCCCTCACAACTTACAAAATATTTGCATCCGCATGGTGTGTTATGGTGGCATTTTCATAATTTTTTCGATCTATTCCTATCGAGTACCAAAAACTAATACCAAATGGTATTTGTTTATTGCCGTTATAAAATTCTATTCCCAACGAGTACCACTCATAAACGAATCCTAAAATAAGTTAAATGATATGAGGTACAGTCAGTAATAAAAATGCTTTTAAATGTGATTTTAAGTAGTGTTTATTTAATAAAAATCAGTCTCTTCAAACACATTAAAATGTAGTATATAAACGTTTGGTCCATTATTATAATAACAGAGATACTTAATTAGATAAGTACCTACATATCTATATTTTTTATTGTCATCAAAATGTAACAAATGAAGAATATCACATACAATCAACGATTTAATACTTATTTACTAAAAAAAAGTTTTTGTATACTTGTGGTTACCAGTATACAAAAAACTATAGTATATAGAGTTGGTTTCTGAAGTTGTGGGAGGCAGAGTAACAGCATCTTCATCAGACATTTCTAAAAAAAGAAATGCATAAACTAAAACGGGGTTTTTGTAATTACCTACTTGGACTTTACAAAACACGTGACTTTAATTGTTACCTTTTAAAAATTCGTCTAAGTAACACATTATATAAATACACACATCATATTGTATATGAACATAGGAATATTAAAAGACTGATAAGTAAATCAATATAAAATTATAAATTAATAAGTACTCACTTAATAAATACCACTTTCAATTTTGTTTCAAGTTATTGCGCGCACGCCACCACACACAGAAAAGTACTAAAGATTAGATAAAAATATCCCTATGAATTGACCAATTTAATAGAAATAATAATAATTTATGCAAGAACAAAAATATTAAAAAAACAGTCCTTATTTCATTAGTCTTAGCGTTTATTCCACCAATCAATAAAAAAAATCGTTTGCACCACGGCGCTTGGATTTTGAAACAATAGAGCAAACTCACCATTTTTCGGAGGTAAAAAAATTGGCAAGTGATACACTTAAGCTACTCGTGTCGTGAGTAAAAATTCCGGAATAAAGTGAATTTAGGAGGATTTAAAGGATTGAATTATGATAATCATAATATTAAATTATTAAAACGCAAAATAAATTGTTTCGGTGACTGTACCAAATGTTATGTTTTGGTATTCGTTGGGAATAGATTTCGATCTTCATTTAAATATTTAAAAATTGGGACTCGTTGGGAATAGAATTTTATAACGGCAATAAACAAATACCATTTGGTATTAGTTTTTGGTACTCGATAGGAATAGATCAATTATTCTCAATGGGTTCATTCATTTTTATGATGATTAGTTTTTTTGTATCACTTAAATAATTTATACAAAAAATGAGTTGATGATTTTTAGGCAAAACAGCAAGACGTGTTAAGATAGTGCGTAGTATATGTATGCTTAAACCAAGAACTTATCATGGCAGAATCTTTGATAAAGAACATGAAAATGCAAATAGATTTATTGATCAGTGATCTGAGAGAATGTAAAACAAGATTGTCTTGTGTCCAAACATTTTATAAGATTTATGGTTGTATACTACCTATATTTTTCTGGAAATGCTTAATAGTACCTACATTACAGCCAAGAATGGGAAGTTAGCAATTACATTGCCGAGGATGTTTTTTTTAATCATTAGAGGCAGTGTAAAATTGCTCTCCGTACAAGGCTTCTCTTTTCTTCCATCAAGATTTGGCTGCTTGGATTCAAAACGGCCCGATTAAATCTAGCCCGATCTTATGGTGAGTAATCATGCGAGCCCAATTAACTAAGTCGCCCAGGTTCGATTCCCGATATACGTAATTTATATTCGTCCGGATTGATAAACAGTGAGATTTTATCAGTAGTGGGTGGAATTTATGCGCGTGCGCAGTTACATGTGTCTACGTGGGATGGAGATGTTTAGTTTTTTTGGTTTTGTTACGCCAAATAAGTGAATGTTTGGAACCAGTATTGGTAATGTTACTAGTGAATAATTACACGTTTGAATTTGTTTGTCATTCATAATGAAACACTAAAAATATTTATGATTATAAAGTTACTGATGTTAGAATAAAATTTCGTGAAAATGAGTTCACAGTTGCTGCATAAGGTGTAGTGTATTAGTATTATAACATACGTGTATTAGTAATTAATTAGGTATCAAAATAAGGTTTTTAAAGATTTTTTTGATTTGGTAATGTTTTTGGTAAGTAAATAATTAATTTAAATTACAACAATATGCATTAAATTTGTAATTAAAACAGAATGTAAACCGTTTGGGACCGGTAAAAGCCCTAAGAAAGTATGAAAAATTTGCACTTGCTAAATCCATATAATCAAGATTGTATTTCGACCGTAGCAAACATGTTTATGTATCTAATTTATTTGAATGTCAGGCTTATGAGCGTTCGGTATGTATGAGCAATATAAAAATATCTTTGAAAACAAGTTTTTCTACTACTGCCTCATACTACATACAGTACATTAATTACCGTAATAATTGACATGAAAACCGATAATAGTACATAAATATTGTTTATCAGCATTGTAAATCATTATCGGGTGGCACGCAATCGGTGGCGATAGCCATCGTTATCACTTTGTGATGCCATCGACACGATTCGAAAAAAAACTAGAAGTACGTTATTATATTCTATTTATAATAAAACACTTGTATCATAAAATTATCTATATTGTACTGTGAAACACTCATTAATAAGAAAGATTCAACTTGCCATTTATATTTGAATATGTTTTTGAGATAATTGCACGTTTTGCAAGCAGGAAAGAAAATATTTGAATTAATACCTATAAAACAAAATAATTCTCCGAAAAATAGATCTATAGAATTAAATCGAAAAATAGTGTGATCGATCACATAAAAGGGGTAGACACAGGGGGTAGCGCAGACACACCGCCATGAAAAATATGTTAGGTTAGGTTAGAACGACGAGTAGACTACCAAAAACGGCGATTTTGTATGTGAATGTGAAACATACCTGCTCGGTCTACACATTGCCGGAGTGTGTTATGCCAAACGCTACATTTAACCAGATATTTTTTAATGAAACATATGACCTAGTAGTTATTTGTTAAACAATAACTTGCCAAAGAAGGTTTGGTATCTGAAAAATTACGATTAGTTGTTTTGACAAAAGGTTTTTGGCAAATGAAAATTTGCGTAAAATAATTTGCGGTGTGATTTTGGGAAAAGTTTTTTGGCTAAACATTAGTAAATAATTTTGAGCCCATGAATATGTAAAGAAAGAAAGATTAAACATTGCTTTAGGTATTCAATGTTGGCGACGAGGTCGTCGCCAGGTGGCAAAGGGCATAAGGAGATCATTAGCAAAGGAAGATACGCTGATCGAATCGTCTTGACCCGAGAATTAACTGCGAACCTTACGTGGTTGGCAAAGGAACTCCTGAAGTCTTGTCCGCACTAGGGCACAAGTCGCAACACATGTCTCGCCACAACGACTCTGATATTGGGTACTCCTTCTTCATGTCGTTCCACTCCTATCAGAGAATGGACAACATCATGGCTTTGACTTTTGAGGTCGCTGCCCGAAATTGTAATGTTCATCCGATGCAATCCCTCAGCATTTTTATTCACGGATGTCTCCTTCCAATGCTGCCCACACCTGTGAACACCTACAATTTTGCCCTGATGACTAAGGAGAATTTTATATTTGGTAAATGACAAAATACATCACATTACCACATGGACAAAATTGGTCAGTTAACAGGATGGTATCGATGATCTACGAACTTTGCTCATCTTTTGAAGAGCCGTTGAGTTCCTCAGTCGTCACGCCACGAGATTTTCAAAATACTACAGTAAACCCATACTTCGGTCACATGTATCTGAAAGTTGTCTTATTTGTGATTCTTGAACAGTATTGTGCCAAAACCATGTTGGTTTTGGCACAATACTGTTGGTATTTGGTACAATATTGTTCAAGAATACAATACAAATGCGCCGTAATGTGGACGAAGCCTAACATTTTACTAAGAGGCACAGCTTTGTCTGCCTCTAGGTGAAATCGTTTAATTTGTTCAACGTACACCAGGGATTATATCTGATTAAGTAATGTTCAACAAACTTTGTTGTTCGGTAGATAGATAGGAATGAAGTTTAACTGATTTAGTTAATAAAGCGTTCAAGCATTGGCTGCGATAATATTAATTTGTGTCTTTGCAAAAATGAAAACAATAAAAAGTCAATATTCAATTTGTAAATATTGTTTTTAAACTTCACAATTTTGCTATGGTAAAGTTTTTGATATGGCAAAATCATGTAAAAAGTAGTGAAAAGCTCATCCACTACGTTTTACAAGGTTTGACTATATTATGTGTATTTTTTTCCAAGGGAACCTACCACCTTTCTAAGACTAACCTGTGAGACTTTCGTGTTTTGTACCAGCTGTGGTAGTGGTCAAATTGGCCACTATACAAGTGGTTAAAAACGGATTTAATAATATTTTAACAAAAAAACCTAAGACCAAAATTTTCGCTATCTCACACTAAGATTCTCATCTTCTCTAATAAATAACATGGCCATAACAACCATTAATACTTAGATACATTCCAAAACACACCTATTTGTGTATTTATCGTGTTATTTGTGATTATAGCACTTATCGCTTTTGAAATAAAGCCTAGGAGGCAGGATGCACCTATCAATGCACTTTACCCTTAGATCTTCGGATCGGATGCTACTATAGAGTTAGGGTTGTCTAAAAGATAAACAGCTTAATGAAACAGTAATTTGAAAGCTTATGTAGATGCATTTTCATTTGTCAATATTCAATTTTATATGATTGTTATCTCAAGCAGTAAAAGTACCTTATTTTTATTTAAATGACAGAAAAGTAAAAAAAAAAAACTTTGTAGAGTGGTGTTTCCATGACTTATTATTATTTTAGTTTTTTAATGATATAAATGGTTAAAGTGAAGATGAATATATTGTTTGTGTATCGATGTCAGTGGGCAATATGGCACAGTGAAGCTTACATACTTTTTTTTGAAATGAGAAAAAAATAATTTCTTTCAAAGTCAAAGTCAAATAAGCTTTATTCAAATAAACTTAATTATTAAGTACTTTTGAATCGTCTATATTTTCCTACCACCCGTTCCAGACTATTTTAGCTGACAAGAAGAACGGGCGCAAGAAACTTATCAGCTGTAACAGCCATAAGTAACGATATTTACAAACTTTAATAAATCGTTACCAAATAATTACAACAGGGTGACAGGATTATTGGCAACAACAAAGACTAATTATATTACTTCAACAAAGTACTTATAGTGTAGTAGCAAGTTATGTGTTACATCATTTCCACGCATTTAGATCTTTAAGATAATCGTCTACTTTATAATAACCTTTACTCATGAGCGTTTTTTTAACATGGTTTTTAAATTCATGCAAAGGAAGATCAATCACTTGTTGCGGAACTTTATTAATAAAGGCTATGCCTTTCCCCATAAATGAACCTCTAGTTTTTGCAAGCCTAAATCTTGGAACGGCAAGTTTATCTTTATTTCTTGTATTAAACTGGTGAAAATTGCTGTTCTTAGCAAATGAATTTTGCCTTTATTTTTTATTTAGGGCGTCTGCTGTGTTAAGCGGTACACGCGCGTGGGTCGACATAGATTAGAGCTTACTCATGCACTGCAATCATCTGTCCACCAGAAAACCAGCAATCTATATCGACCCGCGTGCGTGTCCCGCTTGACGCAGCGGATGCCCTGATATAGATATTCTTTGGTGTCTATACTTCGATCAAGAATACCCTAGATGTCCGGACAGTCTCAAAAATGGCACCTCAAGTAGCGTCTCACTTACAAACTGGGCGTTTTTTTTGCACAAAGTAATTGATAAAATATGTGTTTTTGTACAAAATAAGCAATTTATTTTTTGGGTGACAAAATAACTAAACGGGCGACAAACAGTGGATTACAAAAATACTTAAAACGGACGACTACATGTGGGTGACAAATAATCTAAATGGGTGACTAAAATACTGAGTGAGCAACTATTATCCCAAGTTGGTAACTATTAACTGATTTAAGCTACCCAACATGGTATTTTAACACGTTTTTATTAGTTTGCTTTCTTGTTTGTTTGATTGTTTGTTTTTTGTCATCTCGACTAGGATAATAATAGTCACCTTTTTTATAAATAAAATATATGCCTAATTTTAAATATTTTGTGTGCCTTAAGGTTGTCGCCCAAATAGTAATTAGGTCGCCAGTTCTGAATAACTAGTTACTCAATTTGTATTTTAAAGTCACCTAATTTCAATATCTGTAGTCGCTCTCGCTCCGTCGTCGCCCACTTAGTATGTCAGTATGCTGTATTCAGTATTTTTTACACAGTACGAGGCATGTATCTTGAAATTTTTTCGACGTAGTGGGGATAAGTTCGCGCATGTGCTCTTGTGAGCTACCAATAGCACAAAATATAGAATTTACAGAAGGACCACTCCCGCCGTCCTCGAAAATTGTTACCTAAAGTTTCCGGATTCACTAGGGTTGCTACTACATAAATTGATTCTGAATGAGTGAGGCCCTTTGTACCTCAAAATGTAAATTAAGTAATTAAAATATTCGTTACTATTTTTAAAACAATAAAGTGTATTTTTAACGCGTTTTAATTAGTTCGCTTTCTTGTTTGTTTAACCACAAATTTAGAAAAAGATTTTATACTAGCTTTTCGATGAGATAGAGACTTAAAACTTTGCACAAAGGTCAGAACTGGAAAAATATACAATGTTATGGTGTCACGGAGCTGATCTGATAATGGAGCCTGAAGAAAGCCACAGGAACTATAAAATAAAACCAAACAACCACATCGAGTTTGAGCTCGTTAGAATCGTCTTGACAAGTACTCCGACGGGAGATGAGGTCAAGGGTCTGATAATGAAACCGGAAAAAGGCCACAAGAAGTCGGTATTGAAATCATGCAATCCCATCGAGTTTGGGCTCGTTTGAGTCGTCTTGACGAGTACTCTGTTGGGAAATAATTTCCAGGGTCTGATGATGAAGCCAGAAAAAGGCCACAAGAGCTCTGTAATAAAACCATACAAACCCATCGAGTTTGGGCTCGTTAGAATCGTCTTGACAAGTACTCTGATGGGAGGCAAGGTCAATGGCCTGATGATGAAGCCGGAAGAAAGCCACAGGAACAAAAATTAAATTGTAAGTAGGTACCTATCTGGTATTTGAGGCCGCGCGCCGACAAAGAGAAATACTTGGACTACAGTAGGTACCTAAACAATGGCGTTTTACACAAAGTACGTAGTTACCACACGCCGCCGCGCCGCTACGTAGATACCTACCTACTTTGTGTTTTTACCAGCGAACGATAAGTTAACGGAAAAACAAAATCCCATTTCTGCCGCTAGGTAGGTACTTGTTATTTGAATACGTACCTAATGAAATGAATGATTGATCGTTACAAGCAAGTCCCAAAAAGTACCTACCGATGCCTACAAACTCAAGAAAACCTTATTTTAATTGGGGCTTTTACCAGCGTACGATAAGTTAAATAAAAAATAAAAGCCAATTTCTGCCGCTACGTACTTGTTGTTTGAATATGTACCTAAAAAAATAAATTATTGATCGCGTTACAAGTTAGTTCCCAAAAGTACCTTCCGATGCCTATAAACTAAAGAAAACCAATTTTTTCTCACTAACATTTCTATATCGTTTGAAAAAGCACTGTTTTTTGTTGTGTTTAAGCAACCAAATACACTGCAGACATAATAACAACGATTATTCATTTTGTTAACATAAAAACTTGACTGCAAATTCGCCGCAGCTTACGTAAATACGTGACAAACGCCCGCGCTAGCACTCGCGATAGTCGCGACTGAGCACTGTCTAAAACTGCCTGAGAATCTCTATAAACTCGTAATGTCAATATGTGCGTGCGAAATCGCGCTTTCTTCAGAGTGGGCTCTCTGTCTGGTGGAGCGCCGCCACTACTTACGTTGTGTGTGCCAATAGCGAGCGCCCCTCTCCCGCCGCCCGCGCCCCTGACCACTACGCATGCCCAAAATACGTGTACCGCGCAATCCCCACCCGATTTCATGATATATGCCTCTTACTGTACCCAAAATGGGAATTTATTGTTACCCGATTAAATACTATTAAATACTTATTTAAATAAGCGCCAAGTTTGTATGTGGGACGCTATTTGTGGTGCCATTCTCGCGTACTGTTTTAGTTCCTGAAGCGTTGTCTAGGATATTCTTGACCGAAGTGTCTACAAGATCCTTCAAGTCTTCATTGATTGATCCGACAACCCTGCATAGAATTAGCAAGCCGAATAATCAGGTGCGCGGGCGCAAGACGTGAGAAGGTTATTATCTTGCGCGCGCATCCCGCCCGCCATTACTCGCGATAAGGCACGAATATTAGCCGCGGCCGATGCGATAGTAGCGACATCTACCATCGGAAATTGGGTGTTTGGGCTTGTCTGTTAATGCCGTTAACTTACGCGTTAAACTTTGTCGAGGTAATACAATCGTATTTAAATAGGCAAGATAAATTGCACACATTGGTTCGTTTGATTGTGTGATTGGTTCATAGGACGATGTGCGTCCGTGAGCACCATCTACCTACCATTTTCGACTTTATAATTGAAATTGAAAAATTCTTCATTTAAATAAGCTCACATAATAAGAATTTTTAAATTATCAATTATTTTACCCTACCACCCATTATGACGTATTTTAGCTCACAAGAAAAATGGGGTAAAATAAGGTTGAAAACGTGTTTATTCAGGGTAATATAACCAAAGGAGGCAATGTCATCACGATACCTCTAGCAACATAAAGTATCGTAGTAACTCTCTAAAATCCATAGTTTCGATAATAATTATGCTTATAAAAAATGCAATGATTATTACCGTAATTAAATAAAAACCAAGTGATACCATTAAAAGCACGATTTCAGCTAGAAATCGCACCTAAAAGGCTAGATAGCTGGCAGGAAACCTAGCCAGATCATTCTGTTAGCTCCATCTCCGTAATGGCTCTATCCTTTTGTAGAAACGAGAGATATCTCCTTACCAAGTACTGTGATATATTACCTGAGCTGATAGTAAAACTGAGATTCAGTAATGATAGGCAACAAACACCTCAGATTGCATTTTCTCTAAGATTAAGCGCTGTGTATAAGAGTTTTTAAATCTGTATGGACTCGCAATACAAAGGTTGTAACAATAGACAGTAATCCGCTGCAACGTCACTCGAGAATGTATGACAAAGAGAAAATTTGACAGATTAAAACACGTCGTTTTATATCGCAAGCACTCTGAAGTTAGTCACTTCAATTGTACATTGTTGAAAATCGCATTGCACCTATTTCACTGTACATTAAACATTCCAGATTGTCCGGACCCCGAATTATATAAGTCTGTTGCTGACAATTCTCGATTGAAATCGATTGAAAGCGCAGTTACATTGCTGCTTTAAGTAAGATAGTTGTCACATTAGTTCAAAACTAAAGCAGCAATGTGACTGCGATTTCTGTCAGAGTTGATTGCAACAAAGTTATATAATTACCCCCCGGGTCTAGTTTGGGTTCCATATGTAAACCCAAACCAGAGTATAAATAAAACCTTAATAGCATAAGCGTGTAGCTTTTATGACTTTTAGTTGTTTACCTGAGATATTGTTTTTTGTTCTATAAGTACCGATTGACTTGAATATAAGTGAGCTCATCGTCCCCCTCTACCCTACCGTATAAATACAAACCTGATGAAATCATTGACAACAAAACACCAACTTTCCGGTGCAAAGCGCGAGCGCAGAATTTCACCGATAATCAACCCACAGTGATATCATAGTTCTCCATGCGGCCATCACGCAGCCGCTGTCTCCTTCACTCCTACAGCCTCTCACATTTACCATCTCTGTCTTCTTTATCTCCCAGCACTGAAATTAAAAAACAAAATAATGAGTTATATCGACTGTTATCGTCGCTCGCTATCGCAGCATCCGCCAGTGTATCGACGCAGATAACAAACCATCTGCTCTGTCAGTGCTTGATTTGAATCGTGTTCTATTTATGACAAAATTAATTATACTTTGAATGGATTAATTGATGAAACTTTGCCAGAACGTTGCAACCAGCCCCCCTACGCTCGACGGGAATTGACTGGATCTAGCTTGGATCAGGATCAAAACGTCAAAAATCAGTTATTTGCGTTCATTGAAAACGGTTGCTAATACAGATTAACGATTTTTTTTATATGTAATACTTCATCATATCAGCCGCACGACACCCACTGCTGGGTATAGGCCTACTATGGGTATAGGTATATGTAATACTTACAATGAATGAATCCAAAATAAGAAAAACGTTTCTTCAGACGATGGCTGGTCCGACAATTGAAACTGAACCACTTTTAGTATGGGACTAACTCTAAAATAAAAGTATTTTTCTGTGTTGTGTGGTTTTGTGTGTCACGTTTTCATGCGAGCTTTTATGTACTTATATTGTTGTTTTACTAGCTGGATGCGCCCTCAAGACACATCTGAATCAAACAATAAACATTTTTAATATAGAATTGGGCCTCAGAATTTCCAGACATGATAATTTTGTCTAAGTAATACAAATGATCATCCAATATTCCAATCCAAGAGTTATGGTATTCATCAATAAGGGAAGAACTTTGTTATAAATTATCCGTTGTAGTTATGGACATATTTTAATTAATTCTTTTACTTACACTGAAATAATTTTCATTGTAAGTAAAAGAAAGCGTTTTATCAGTCCTCTGTTTTAAAGATTTGCTATTAAAGCGTGTTGAATGATTAAATGAATTGACTATGGTGCTTCTGAGGGCACCATAGACAATTCATCTTTTCATTCAACACACAGGTGATGATGCCCATAAGTCGTAACCACAACAGTTAACTTAATATGTAACTTTAGTTTTTTCCAATCGACAAATTATAAGGCACCTTTCCGACTTACTAACTACTAAAGTGAAATTGAACAAAAAATTGTTACGGGAAGCTTTTTACGGTCAGTTTAGCTAATTCACAACATCAAATTGGTATTGCTCCTAGTGAGTTCAAGATTTTTTTCTCTAAAATAATTATTGATAATAATAATGTGTGCCATTTCGATTACCGGCTACTGATAGTGTATCAGTCATCTAAGACGTTAGTTAGTTGATATTCTCGGAAAGCAGTTGAACCTTGATAACTTTTGTTCCGATAATCTGATAACACATGAAATGCCATATAAACACAAAGTATTTACTCACGTCAACGTATGGAATGTGTCTCGAACACGTGTGCCTATCTCTAATCTATTCAATAAATCTAGAGTATATAATATAGCTAGAATTATTTCTAGCAAAAAGTTTCAAACACTATACATCCGCACTTACTTGATGTGGGTCATATAGAAAGATTTGGTATACTTTTCAACTAACAATTACTGCTTCTTGTTGTAAAACTCTTTCAATGTAGATAAATCAACTAGTTACCTAGGTAACTTTATAAGGTCCAAAGACAACAGTTTCCCGTTGAGAGCATAAATTAAAAAAAAAACATTCAAATACGACACAGTCATTTCGTTAAATGGTCAAAGAAACACTTTCGCAACATTTAAGAAAAACACAAACAAAGTAACCGCAATCCACGAATCTAGGTTTACACAAGGTCCCGATGCGTGCCTTATCGACCAGCATCGGAACAAAGAAACATTGATGATGTAAGTCAGTAATAAGTATAGTGTGCTATAGTTAGTTGCACCGACATTAGCTTATCGCGTGTTATCTGTAAAAATGTATTAGGATGCCTACTGGGATCCGGGTTTAAAACAACATCTTCGACACACATTAGATAGTGACCCAGTGAATACAGTTATCAACATACTGAGATTACTCATATTTGAATTTTTTGATGATACGATTGACAGTACTGTCGTCGATTGACAGTAATCGTATCATCAATTGTCAAACATGAACAGTTTTCAAAGATAAACTAATACAATTGCTCAGATAAACTGTACTCAGATTTCCGCTTGAAGTAGATATTTGACAACTGAGAGGCTGTCTCTTAAGTTAGTTTCCTCTGTAAATTTAATTTGAAAGTAGCGATAGTTTTTCCAATGCCTCTTAACTACGAAACAAAATGTACCTTTATATGTAGAATAGAATACTAAACGAAAGGTTAGAGACTTCCGCAACAACTAAAATTATACCTTCATGAAAAATAAATATGACCGTATTGGGACTACCTACGTAGTTTTTCTTTGTTCGACACGTTAAACTGCTAGTGATTTTCCATCGAAGATTAAATATTTATCTAGATAAATATTTAATTGAATACAAATTTACCGCTTGCGTCAAATGTCACAAATGGACTGATTTGGCCACCGCACGCTGTCATCTTCCGATAACAGCTGATAACCAAAGATAGTTTTCTTAATGGACTCTGCCGTCTGCCGATAAGATAGCTAGTAATGAATCTACAGAATGTAGTTTAGTCGACTCATGACGGCATCAGTTATTATAACTATGGGCTTAATTTTTCCACTCCCTAATAATCAAAAGCCAACCTTAATCTCTCCGATATTTTTTTCAAACTTTTTGTTACAATAGTGCTTCTTTAGAGCGAAATAATTCGACGACTAGCTGCGTGCTTGAGCGTCGATGTATAGTGGTCTTTTCAGGAATAGAGGAAATATAGGTACTACTTCGAAGTGTCACTTTCTTGGCCAAGTGGTTTTTCGCAGAATCCATTATCCAACGTCACACCACTCCGTGATCACTCAGAACTCAGAAGCACGAGATCGATTACTGAAAAACTTTGTAGGTAGCTTCTTCAAATTCTCCTCATAACTATTGCTTTTCAATTTTCATTAATATTTTTTGCAGTGTTCTAATAGTTTTTGGTTAAGTTTCAGATGCGAAGTTCCTTGAATTGTTAGATACTGCTATTAACCCAGAATTCGTATCGACTACGATTCATTATATTCTATTGCAAATTTTCGAATGATGGTTGGGTTATGCTAACCCTTTCAGCATAATATATTTGTATCCGTAACCCTTTGTGTAGGCGGAGTGAGAAAATGTTAGTTATTAAGGAACCTTTCTTAAATTAAGCCAGATAATAAACGACTTTGATGGCCCAGTCAATCATGGTAGCCATAAATCGTCTTCAAACTTTGGGATAGTGCGTGTTATTAGCATGGGGTTGGTTTCTGTATCGGGTTTCCACGCTTAGACACGACACGACTTTATTTTAAAACTTTGTTATTTGCTAAGTAAAACAATTTTGGCAAAACCGGACTATTTTTACGGATTCAAAACTATTATTTTCCTTTTAACTTTTTAATTTAAACATTACTCTTGTAATGTATAATTCTGTTCTGTAGGCTAAAATAAAATAAAATTTGTTAAAAGTTCCTCACTTATTAGTGAAGGTAAAATAAAATATGCTTATACAGTATGTTTTTTTGAACAGTGATCAAATTTTGTGGTGTAGCTTAGATCATAAAACTAAACAACTTTGTCTATGGGACAACTTAATCAGAGCAAAAAAAAACAGCTCTTCCATACATTTTAGTCGAGTAGATTTTGATGTTTTCTATGGAACAGCTGAATATTTTTTTGATCTAATTCAGTTGGTCCCATAGACAAAGTTGTTCAGTTTGATGGTCTAAGCCAGGGGTCTCCAAATTACGGCCCACGGGCCAGGTCCGGCCCGCGAGTAGCAACAATCCGGCCCGCGAAAGCGAGCCGGAACGTACCAACATACTGTAATTTACATTTTTTGATACGTTGAGCTAGCTATGTCCTGGCCCTTGGGACTTCGTGGACGAGTTAGTCCGGCCCTAAGGCTAAAAAGTTTGGCAACCCATGGTCTAAGCTATACCACAAGATTTGATCACTGATAAAAAAACACACAGTATTAGTCGTATACTTTCTTTATTCATAGCATAGCTACAATAAAGTTAAAATTCCCGGATAAAGATGTTCCTTACAACGAAAACGCAGCCACTTTCAGATGGTATCTGGCCTCCTATTAACCGGCCGTGATTAAACAATGGTTCTGTAATCGAAAAAATAATTCGGCTAATTTGTCCCGAGTCGAGTGACGCCCGTTATTTGTCTACCAGATTAGAGATGGCTCGATTGTTAACTGCGCTTCCAACGTAATTAGTGCTATTTGTTTTGGGCGGGTTATCGCTGGCCACATCGAACTTTCGGCGAGAACAATAGAAAGGAAACTTTGTAATAATTCGATTAGGCGCCGGTGATTTGTGGGGTTAATTAATTTACGTTACGCTTTTCGAGTAACCCCTTTTAGGCAATTTTATTTTTGGTGAGAAATCAAAGTTTATTTGGTCTTTCTCTGTTCCAGTGATAATTTACCTGAAATATTAAGAACTAAAGTGATTAAGTCAGAATTTCAAAGCTTTTATACAGTGTATAATTGTATTTTTAGTTCATGTACTTTGAATGATTCAATATACTTGTCACTGGTCTGGTCACACGTAGTTTTGTCATTCATCAGTAGCTTTTAGAGTTGCAAACTTAAAATAATAACAACAATAGTTCCCTACAAAAACGCACTGTCAAAAGTGAAGCTAAAAAATGGCTCAGTTGATTTTTTTCTTTATACGTACCCATACCAACCTAATCTTGTCTATAAAAACAAAACTGGGGGTCTATTACGAAAAGTTTAATGCGATACACGCAGCTGCGTCCGTGCTTCGTTTTGATTGTTTGTACTATTATGTATTCTGTGCTTTCGTATGCGATTTGCGAAGTGATTGCGTGATTTTGACAGTTTCTCTCTAGCCTATCCGACATCCTTCATTCAGTAGTCTATGGGCTACGATAGCCAAATTCAAAATGTTTGTTATAAAGACAACCAACGAACTGCGGACGACTATCGTGGCCAAGTGACTGCGTTACGCAATTGCGTACGTTATTTTTGTAATAGCGTTAGTGTATATTTTCTTTGGTAATGGGCCCCCAGTTTCTATTTCCCTACATTTAAGGAATGAGTTACTTTTTCATTGGATTTTAGTTACGATTAGGTATCTTATGAAGAATATAAATCTGAAAACTGAATCATTTTGACTCAGTATTTTTCCCCACTTTATACCTACAAGGACTCGGCTTCTATGTGTTATTTATTATTCTAAGCATGCACATGTTTAACACAAGGAATGTATGTATACAGGGTCATTTTGAACTTACCATCCAAATTTTAAGGATGTGTCCAGTCCATGAAACTAAACAACTTTCTCTGAGAAACATGTGTCAAATTTCGCCTAAAAATTTTGGTGATCCCATACTGAATTGATCACGTGATCTCTTTGATTAAGTCGATTTTTATTTTACATATTTGACCATGTGTTCCTTAGAGAAAGTTGTTCAGTTTCATGGACTGAACACATCTTCCAAATTTGGATGGTAAGTTCAAAATGACCCGATATGTACTTATTAATTCCTTGGTTTATTATTATTATTTGCAATAATTATTTATTAGTCCTGTAAATGCACTTTTTAAACTGTAATATTTCTACGGATTGCGATATGCAGGTAAATGATCGAAGCTCGTGACATTGTACAAATATGAGTTGCACTCCTGAGAATGTAATCCAATACCCCAGGCCACCTATATCATGCTTCTGGTTATCTGTTCTTGGTAGCTCCCGGGTGGTCATCTAGCTGTCTTGCTCTAACACCAACGAGCTGACAGAGATGTTGCAATTGCAGTGCTTAAGTGAGAAACAAATGTGTTTTGATATCTTTGGCGTTTAAGCTGTAAGGTATTGGGAAATTGATTGGTCATTAAGGTTATTGAACTGCTTATAATGTCAACTTTAAGTTTTTTGTTTAAATATCCACACTGAAGATTTGGTTAATTTTGTATTGACTTTAGTGTTTGTTTGAAGTTCTACAAAAACATCTTTATTAATGTACTTACAAACTTTTTTATTAGTTATTAAATCTCTATTTGTAAACTCTTATCTTATCAGCCATCTCAATGTCAGATCCTATAATAGCCCGCGACTAAAATTTGAGACCTTTTAAAATCAATTTCCAACGCTCCACAAAAACACATCAAGACGTATCGGTAGTGTGTTAACATCATTTTTGTCTGATACACCTCTCGGGACTGTCCGAGGTACAATGTTCCCTGCGGTCTAATCATCTGCCCCATCTTGCTCCACACCATTGTTCTTTCTCTGTTTCTCGCATAAACAATCAATATTAACCTCTAGCACGCCGTTGAAAGGTCCTTTTTAGAAAACAAAACGAATCGACCACGACCTACGGCCTCGCGATCCATTTCATCTCGTTCAAGCATAAACTACAAGTACAGGCGTCAATTGTTAACAACCTCTCGATTCTCGTGAACCGATACAATCGATTCTGTCGTTTATTTTCTCGCACTAGAGTCTCGATTGTTTTATTCGATTCACTTCGCCCCTGGCCGTTTAGATCATACGTTACTCAAATCCGATTTGACAGCGCGTTCGAATTTATTCTTTAAACGCTTAGAGCATACAGAAGTTTAAACGCAACAGTCGTTAGAACGTATTTCGAGGTTATGATTTTGACACTTGCAGTTTTATCGGTACATCAGATTCGTATGACGGATACGGTCGTCAAATCGGTTTTGTTTTAGTTTCGGACCTTATTACGAGGTGGTAAGTATCAGTGTGTGTGTGTTTTTTGTGTGTTAAAGGACGCTGTTCGTTTGTTTTGACAGTGGGTGTACGGTGTACGGTTACGGGTGACTACGATTGTGCGATTGTGTGGTGCGTTTTAGATCGCCAGATAACGGCGCGACACACGGAGGCTTGGGAACGATAATTCCAGGAATTTTACAATTAGTCATTATAACTAGATGGTAACATGAATGGATGAAATCAAATGTAAAATGTGTCCACAATGTGTCGGTGAAAAAGAAAATTCTGGGTTTCCTTCCACCAATCTAGCTATTACATGGTAAAAGCTTTTGAACATAAGTAAAATATGGGTAATAATAATTAAAAGTTATCTGACTAAGTAAACAATCTTTACAATAATATCACCTAAGGCTTCACAATGCCCCAATGAAAGTAGATTTCTCTAATAGCTATTTACTGATTAAATATTTATTCCGTGAAAATATCATACAATATTTATTTTTTAAACAACGTGTTAATGAATAAATCCAAAATGGGAAAATAGTTTCTTCGGACCATCAAACTGAACAACTTTTACTATGGGACTATCTCTGAAATCGCGAAAAAGAAATCAGCTGTTTCATTTTTTTATTTTTTCGTTCTTTTTTATGAGACATCTGATCTTTTTTCATGATTTCAGAGTTGATTCCATTGTAAAAAGTTGCCCAGTTTGATGGTCCGCATAATCAATTTTCCCATTTTGGGTTCATTCGTTAACACGTCGTATAAATTGAAGTTTCATAAATGTTTTCCAATACACCAAACAGTATGTCTGTCCGGTTCACATCGCGCGCCGTGTTGGTTGTTCCGTCGAGACCGTGTGTTTTTTGTTAAGGTCCGTTAATGGTCCGATCTGGAGATAAGATAACTCCCTACACAATGTTTTAGTTTAATTATATGTTTGCATATAGAACTATTAATGATTATATTATTTATGGCTGATGGGATTTCTGACTGCTACTGCCGTAACAATCTATACGTAATGGCAATGTTGATTATAGATTGTTGTATTATTTACAAGATAAATGTTTGAAAATGAAGCTGATGTATGTTTACGTATCGCGGTATGCATTATTATTTTAATAACAATAATCTTATGTGAAAGAGCTTATTTATTTTATTTATTTATTTATTTATTGCATACATGTAACACACTTACAAGGGAAGACTTATAATAGCTATACATGCACCCGGCAAGGGTATGGCAATTTAATTACTTAATTTAATATAATTCAATATTTTTTCCTTATTTTACAAACTATTGTTAATACTTAAGACTAATAGGAACTACAATTTTTAATATAGTTTTACCTAATGAATTTCTTAAAACTATTTTAACTTATCACTAAAAAACTCTTCTATTGTATAATAACATTTTTGTATTAATAATGACTTTAATTTGTTAGTAAATATTTTTGAGTCTTTTGTTTCTGTTATAGATGGGGGTAGTTTATTAAATATTTGGATGGATTTATAATAAGGGCTGCTTTTAAATAATTCTAATTTTGGTTCTGGTAGTATGAGTTTGTTTTTCCTTCGTTCACTTTTAACTTTTTCATATAGGGTTTTGTTTTTATGGACAAAAGTTGTTGTTTCTAAAATATATATTGATGTTAAAGTAAGTATGTTGTGCTTAATAAAATACGGTCTACAGCTAACTCTTTGCCGAATGTTTACAATGATGCGGAGGCATTTTTTTTGTATTATAAATAGATCCTTAACATCGCTACTATGGCCCCATATTACAATTCCGTATTTAAGCCACGCGAATGCATACGCGTAGTATGCGGAGAGCTTTGCTTCTTTTTTTGCTTTATGCTCTATATTGTTATTAGTGAATTGCTTCGTAATTTATATCTGAACTAAGTAAGTACATTAAATCATTTCATAATTAAAAGTGCTTGGAAATGTAATCCTTAAAATATTTGTGTAAAAAAAGGTTTTTACTATAATTTCACGGCGTGCTGGTGGTTTAAGAAATAGTTGGTAGACACTAGTAAAATCAGTCAAAAACATATTCGCAAACAGCGAACTAAAATCTATGGAACAAGCATTGCGCTCAAAAAATGGCGCCACACGAAAAGTACAACTTAGAGGATGGAGTTAAAAATGCTGGCATTTAATTATGCAGCACAAAGCGTCTGAGCACTGGTTGCTTATTAGCGACCATAATTTGTATACTCATAGATATTTTCTATACATAAACGAAAAAATATAATACGTTATTTCTGCATATTTTTACTGCCTCCTTTGCTTCTTTCGCACCATTTGACTACGCGGGACGTCATTTCTAATTAACTTTATTTTTCTCTCTTTTCTCTACAATACAAACTGCAATAATATTGTAATGCACGCTAGCGTCAGTCACCGGGTGCGTGGCTGGCCCGACTAAAGCTGAGCGGGTTGTACTTTTTCGGCCCCGTGGTGCCATTTTTAAGCAATATTTGTTTGCAATTACACTTCCATAGATTTTAGCTCGCTGTTCGTAAAAGATCAATAACATAAGTGACTATCTTTCCCATCATATTTATTGCCCAATTAGAGAAAACAGCGATTATCATTTTATAAGCCTTCTAATTTACTTGAATTCAGTCATGTCGCAAGTATCAAGAGGTAAGATCCCGATAGTTAGTGGTAATCGGCGCCCACGCACTATTGTTCAAACACGGTATGCCTATTTGGTTGGTTGATAATGATCCTATCTGCGACCGAAAAGGTAACGCTTTGTATGGAGCGGTCAGTTTTGTTACAAGCAGTTTACCGTACTTACTTGTTGTAATTATTTATAAAACTGTATAATATTTATCATTTGAATTATCATAAATAAAAACCGGCCAAGTGCGAGTCGGACTCGCGTACGATGGGTTCCGTACCAAAAAACGGCAAAAAAATTACGTTTGTTGTATGGGAGCCCCCCTTAAATATTAATTTTATTCTGTTTTTAGTATTTGTTTTTATAGCGGCAATAAAAATACATCATCTGTGAAAATTTCAACTGTCTACCTGTTGTCGTTATTAATATCGAGCAAAAAACGGCAAAAAAATCACGTTTGATGTATGGCAGCCCCCCTTAAATAATAATTTTATTCTGTTTTTAGTATTTGTTGTTATAGTGGCAACAGAAATACATCATCTGTGAAAATTTCAACTTTCTAGCTATCACGTTCATGAGATACAGCCTGGTGACAGACAGACAGACAGACATACGGACAGCGGAGTCTTAGTAATAGGGTCCCGTTTTCACTCTTTGGGTACGGAACCCTAAAAATAGTAGGTGGGTACTTCCACTGTAGTTCAAAAAAGTGTAGGTAAACTTCATCATAAATGAAAAGAATTACCTACCTACTATACTCCGGTGATCGAACGAAAAAAATAACTTTCAATAAATACTTACTTTAAAGTTTAATATTTTATGAAGAAATAATTAAAAAGCAAAATGTGTTTTCCACTTTGTTACTTACTTATATAAGTTCTGTTACCAAACTTATAACGTAGTTAAAATACTACAAGGAAGGGAAGCAAAAAATATGAAGTTGAAACAGTTCAATTTATATGTTATAAAAACTGATCAATTTAGATATCAATCGATATCACACTCTACATAAATAAACGAGACTTTTAAAGAGCTATAAATGATTTTTCTATCTACTTGTACTTTATCTTAGTAGAAATATGTGGAAGAAAAATATCATTGTATCCCCCTAGTAGCTAAATGTGGAAATAAATTCCTTTCTCACCTACCAGTAGGGATAGACCAGAGTGATATGGAACAAGTGGCTCAAAAAGATTTTTACATCACTCATCTTCATCTATGAGATATCGCATAACAGATCTACCTACGGAAAGCCAATACCGTTAAACCATTCTATAATCGATGGGAAACCCATAAAAAAATCATTCACCAATCACTAAAATGACTATAAAAAATAACATAACGTACACACCATTTAAATACCTATAACGTATCTGTTATCGACAGTTCCATCTCACGGCTATTAAATGGCGTGATTTTAATCTCTAAAACTGTGACACTATGACAGGTTACTGTTATTATAACAACAAACAAACAAATTTACAACTACTCAAATTTCGTTAAATTTGAACCTTACCGTCTTTTAATAAGGATTTCACAATGATAAATGGTGATTTGGGTCGTCAAATAGCTTTAGTTTGACATCCGGCGCACGCGCAGAGCGTAGCGTCGATTATTCGATAATTTCCGAAGATTAACATCGCTTTTTTGACAACACTACTTATTTCGTATGTGTAAGTGTCATTAGGAATATGAAAAGCTAAACTGTGACTCAGTTTAAATGACGTGAGATAGATGAAATATTTAAACAACTAAAAGTGTACTAACTATTAACTAATAAATATTGGAAATATTTTGCTTTTTTTATCAAGGAGAGAAGAATTATTTCTGCATTTAAATTTTTGCATTTTAAATAAGTTTTCTTAACTAAAGAAGATTATATTGTACAAACAGCATCATTTTTGCTATTCTCAACGAGAAGCCTGACTCTCATTACACAGGGAAAACTTAAATGGGAGCAGACTAACATTTCATTTTGTAAATGGCTGTTCAAATAAAGAATTTTTTATTTATTTATTTATATTTATTTCTGGAATGAATCTTTAGGTAAAAAGAATCTCCCATACCAACCATAAGAACGTTATTTTTTGTCTTTGTGTTTCTTAGAATTATTACAATTTAATATCAACCTAAAGAGGAGATTTTTTTAACTGTATGTGCAGAGAATATGCTCCAGCATGATTATTATAAATCATCATAACGTTTTCTTGTTCTATTTTTTATAATAAAACAATTTTTTAAAGTTTTACTGTCTTTAAATGATTAATTTGAGTAATGAGGAAACCATTTGCAACGTTGAGTTTTAAGTTCCTTTATTTTATAAGAAAATATTAACTAATTCGAAGTTTTCGCTTTGGCGCTTTACTGATGGTATCCAATTGGTACTATTTGCTCTCCTGCCGGCCGGTCATAACCGCTGACTTATGTGATTGCTGTTTGGGCGCGATCGATCAATTTGCGCCCGCGCAGGATTTAAGGCGCGGCGAAAGGTCGTGCCGATCGCGGATAGGACACCTCTAGCATTATAATTAATTCTTGCTTTTGTTGCTTTAGTTAGATTTATGGGGACTATCTTTGTTCTGGCTTTGGATTTGTAAGGCTTTTTGGTTTTTTTAACACTGTCCAAGAAGAAAGGGATTTTTGAATGACTGTTTGTTTGTGGTCTTCGTAACACTTAATATAAAGTGCGAAACAGACCGGATGCGTAAGCGTATGCGTAAGCGTGCACGTAGACGTACCATGACGTTGTAATGTCTAAAACTTTATGATACATGGCACACCGCTTGCGTAACGCGTAGACTGATGATGACTGATTAACCCTACGCATTGCAGCTCGTGACGTTGTACTCAATGGCATTCCCTATTGGCCGTCACACCGAATACGCACGTATCTTTGCTGCGCGTCACTACGAGCGTGTCTACGCAGCCGGTGTGCCCAGGCCTAAAACTACAACCTGTGCTACAACATATTTTTTTGTAAATTAGAAAGCCGAAACACGGGTCACATATTTTCATTTTCAGAATCAGTAGAAAAAAACCGGTCAAGAGCGAGTCGGATTCGCGCACCGAGGGTTCCGTACAATCATAAATATATTTGGATATGTTACTTTAGTACAGTCTTTAAAAAAGTAGGATAAACGGCAGACAGGTGGAATAGTTAATTTACAAATCTTAACCACAGCTGCTTATGGTGACTGAAAAACGTTTCAGCCACTCCACATTGCAAACTGTTTATATTACTAAGTAGGAACTTATTCTTCGTTTACTCGTACGGCAAATAGTAGGTAATTATATTAGAACCAGCCACCAATTTATTATCGTAGTATTAGGTTGCGCCATCTCTTGACCAATAATGGAACTATTTTTTTCCTAAGTCAGCATTCTTAGGACAGCGCCATCTGTTGACTGGTAGTGAAACTAAAGAATTTTTGTTTGTTTTTTGAATTTCTAAAAAAGTGTGTTATGTTGAGACATCGTTTTATTTTTCCTGTAATCTTTACATAAACTACTATCACATAGAATTATTTCAGATTTTTCTCTTTGCAAACTTCGGAGATAAGGGAACGGTATTTTTTTTAACATTTTACATTGAGTCGAAAACTATGCGGCTTAAGAAAAAAGGAAAAAATGTTTTAAAATGTGCAAACAGCGCTCTTTCATATGATACCCCACATGCCCTAGTCACTTCACTTCAAATTTTTAAGACCCCTTTTCAGTCCCAGTTGTAAAAAAAATTTTTTTTTATTTCTTTCTTATTTGCAAAATAGTTGGGCAAATGTCATCTTAAACTATTCCAAATTTCAAGTTGATACCATTAGTAGTTCTCGAGATATCCAGCTGTGACAGACAGACAGACAGACAGACTGAGTCACACCATAAGGGTTCCTTTTTTACCATTTTGGTACGGAACCCTAAAAATGATAATGATACCTTAAAAACTCTCGAAGTTACAAGCTTTTTGTGTTGTGCGCGCGAGACATTGTAGGGCGAGCATTAATTATGGTTTTAAAATATAACATGATATACCTATAAATACCTATAAAAAATAATGCAATCAATTCTATTACTGTTTTTGGACAAACAGTTTTCAGGTTTCGTATATGCTAAAAATAACGTTGTAACGGGTGGCGCAAAAGTACTGGCACTAAAGAAAATACTTTTATTTTTTTTATATGACATTTTCTGTCATTCTGTTGTTGAAAATTGTGTAGTGAACAAATATAAAATACACTGAAAATAAACATGGACCGTTTTACTCCCCAAGAACGTGGAATAATTGTGTCAATGTTCTTACGGAATAATTCATCAGTGATAAGAACACAACGTGAATTTCGTCGACGATTTCCCTACCGTCCGGCACCGATTGGTCGCACAATTCGACGCTTTGCCACACGCCTTGAAGCAACTGGCTCAACATTGGATAGACCTAAGTCTGGGAGACTCTCGCAGCTCTAAAAGAAAACATTCGTCAAGAAATAACGAACATATCGCAGGAAGTGTTACGGCAAGTTATGCAAAATGTCATAAATAGGGCTCAAATGTGTATCAACTCTGGAGGTCACCATTTAAAAGACATCATCTTTAAATCCTAATGGTACGAAATTTAATGGCACAAATATACATTTAAAAAAACCTAAATCTAGTTTTCTAATTTAGAAAAAATGTTATAGCTGAACCAAATAGGGTCTTTACTTTTGCGCCACCCGTTATATGAAGTGTTAAAACTTAAAAGTCATCAAATTCTTACTACACATAATGAATGCTGAGAAAATAGTAATTTAGAATAAAATAATGCTGTATTTCTATAGCAAACGTTATTAGAACATTATGATTTAGGGTTTATGGTTATTTTAGAGTCTTGGACGAATTCATCCAAGTTTAAGTAATGCGAACAGAAGTTAATACTTCTGTCCTTCCCAGTTGCACATCATAATAAATGAACTTTCATTATACAAACGGACATAAGCACCTAAATATTTAGTGAATGGATGGAACCTACTCCTTCATAATTTTGAACACAAACACAATAATGAGACTCAGAAAAAACTGTAATAGACCGCCGGCCCAGAGTTTCATTTTCAATCTATCGCATATTGGGACCAGACCACATTGGCAAGATAGTTATTAGCTTGGTGTTATCAATTAATATCGTCTTGGTTGCGAATTAGGAAGCTTTCTTTTACATTTAATGGGCTTACTCTTGGCCACATTCAAGAACCATAAGGCTAAGAAGAGGCCGAAGATGAAGCGAGCTTGCCCAGAAGAAGCCTATTCACTCGGGCATGGGCGTACCCAGCATCTACTTAGAGGTGGGGCAAAAGTAAGAAAGTTCGATAAATAGGTACCTAATAGGAATTTAAAATGCTTTGAAAATAAAACTGACCTTTATATCAATAATAACTTACAAGGATTCTGGCAAAATTTCGTTTTCACAATTTTGCCAAAAAAAATTTAACTCTTAGACTTTGTTAAATAAATAATTTTGTAAACATCTAGCTTAAATTACTTAGAGTCAGGGTGGAGGGTGGGGCAGGCGCCCCACCTGGCCCCAACGTGGGTACGCCCATGCACTCGGGCTTTAAATATCGCTGGGTTATATGCTTTCGGCAATACTGACGCAGGCAGGGAATTCCACTCATTAAGAAGGAAGATGAAAAACGCTTCGTGCGCATGCATGGAATGTCAACCAAATAGGGGTGAAACCCCGTCCTGCGTCTGGATGTCCGATGGTAGAACGGGGATGGCGGAATGAGCTCATGCAGCTCAAGAGCACACTCTCCGAAATATAGTCTGTAGAACACCGCCAGACAAGCTACTTTACGGCGGTGGGAAAGACTGTGAAGCTTGGTTTTTAATAGCGCACTATCCCCTATGAGTTTTCTGGCTCTGCGTTCAACCGAGTCGAGTGCGGCTAGCTGATACTTTGCAGGTACACAAGTGGCAGCAATATTCCATGCACGACCGGACTTGCACTTTGTAAAGAGTTAGAAGCTGTCCCGGCGTGAAATATCGCTTAACCTTGTTCAAGATGCCTAGTTTTTTGGCCGCAGTTTAAGCTTTCGACTCGATTGTGTCACCAATGTTGAGATCGGAAGTCAACTTTATGCCAAGGAGATCGAGATTGTCGGTGACAGGTATAGTTACACTTCGAAAAGTAGGAGTCAAGTTCAGAGGACTCTTCTTTGCAGTGAACAGACATGCCTGCGTTTTGGTGGCATTAAAAGTGACCAAATTATTGTCGCCCCATTGGGAGACAAGACTCAAAGTCATATTTGTCCGCTCGACCATGGCCTCTCTCAAGGAACCAATTTCTTCCCTGCTGGCCTTTGCATTGGACAAATACCTCTCCGCACCCGGGAAAGGAGCTTCTGGGAAATATGCCACCCTGAACATGGCCTTTAATCGCAAAAAATAATTGAACGAATATTGATATAAATGGTGAACAGGGTCGTAGGTGGCATCATTACCTGAACTATTTTTTTGTGTTTCCATTACAATTGAATGAGGAACAAAGCCCATAAAAGCATATATGTGTAATGTACTTACCTGCCCAGCCTGCCTAGCATGACCGATTTATATCGCGTGATATAGCATTTTATCGACACTCAACTGTCAAACTCCTTTGTCTTTTTGACAGTTAAACATGATAAAACGCTATATCACGCGATATAAATCGTGTTATGCTGGTCATGCTAGGGGGGCTGAGCTGCTTAACGCTACCTGAAAGCGACGCAAGACTATAAATTTATATACGCCTGCTGGCATCTGTCCCACTCCCTGAATGTTATTGCATGCCAATATGTACATAGTTGAATATTTTTGGAATAAAGTCTCTCTGTTTCTACCCTGGCCGCGCGCATGCTTCCTGAAAACTAACCAACCCGATTCTAACATGTTTGTAATGATGGCGCCTACGACCTTGCTCACCATTTATATCCATCTCTGATCGATTATTTTTTTGCGATTGTAGATCATTGGAGCGAAGGCCATGTTCAGGCTGGCATATCTCCCAGAAGCTTTCTACTTCGCAACCCAGACGATGATATTTGATAACACCAAGCTAATAGCTATTTTGCCGATGTGGTCTGGTCCCAATATGCGATAGATTGAAAATGAGCCTTTGGGCTGGCGGTCTACAAGTAACGTCAGCTCCAGTTGTTACAAAAATGATTTTTCACAAGAAAAATCAGTGTAGAAGTTCTGGAACTAATGGTCTGCGTGGAAAGAGAACCGTCATAGGATTTGTGCTTTGCTTGATTACCGTTTTTTCATGTTGACGGCACTGTTACGTCATTTCAGTGCTACTGCAATATCTTAATATAATTCAAGTCAAAATCGCACTATAATGACGTACAGTGTCGTCAACATGACAAAAATGATAATTAAGGACAGCTCCCATGAGAACCGTCATCTTTCAGCACAGACTTTATTATGTCATTCCTTTCGGTACATCAGATTTAATTTAATTAGTGATTGAAAAGCCGACAAAGTCAGACGTTAAAAACTGTTAACAGAGCTTTGGAACGCGGAGAAGTCACTAAAGAGTGCTGTTGCCAACGATACGAGCACAATCGACGCGCCGCAATCGCGCCATCGGTAATTTGGTAATAAAACGAAATACACTCACTTCTTATCGACAATCCGCCCTATATAAACATTCCAGCTATATAAACACGTCTGAAAAACAGAGCAACGACGTAACTTAACAAAACCAAGCAAACAAAAACTACTCTTAAAACTCACGGAAGAATACTCAAAGCACAGAACAGAACGACTCTGTCGGTAAGGTTTAAAATTGAATACTAACTACTCGCGCACTCTTGCGCTTTCGCGGATTCGTGTCGATTTCGCGTGGCTGCAAATTTAATTTTCTTTAATAAGCTTCGAGTGAGAATCGTTAGGGAATCTGAGACTTATCGTTGCGTGGTAGAGTGTAGAATAGATTGGCAGGTGAGCGTCGTGTTGGAAGTATGTATCGGATAGGAGCATTCTTCATCGGGCGCGATGGCTGTACTGATAGTGGCCCCGCCCCGCTTTTTCGTGGCTCTCGTGGCCAACAATAGTGATCTGCTAACTAAATAACGAGATGAGCGCAGACGCAGTTTTATTCTGACGCGTGTACTGGTATTGATGGATTTTTTATCGCAACTAAGAGAGCGAAACCTTAATAATGTGATGCAGGGATGTTTATTTTGAATTTTATTACGTATTGTGATGCTATCAGTTTAAGCCCGTTGCGAGATCTTTGAGCTGGATTAATTCTGAGACATGTAAACTCTTTTCCAGAATTTTAAATGAGAGCTTAGAACAAAAATCATTTAAAAATAAAATAAAAAGTTGTATAAAATAACGTTACTTATGTATATCATAAAATTGCCTTTCAGATATTGACTTCAGTAAACACTAATCTAAAGAATTTTTTTCAAAGATTATTGAAATAACGAATTATATTGTGCCTCAATGCAATATACTGGTACAGTCGGACTCACAAGTGACTACAATTTATAGGACCCATAGACCATGCAACAATACTACGTCTGCCTTGATCTATCGCCCTAATCATTGCATCTAATAATAGGGTTAAACAAAGTGAACACGTTATATACAGGGTGAAATCAATAAACTTTTAAACTAAAGTTTTATTCGCGATATTCATAACTTTACATTTTTTAAATGAAAAAGGTATCCTTTCATGTGTTTTAGCATCAGTAACATTTTATTTACAAACATGTAATTATGATTTCTTTTGATTTTCTTATGTTTAACCCGCCGTCGGTCGCGCTAACTTTTGTTACATCGTCGGTCGCGTGGGGTCTTTGAAAGCCCATTACTTCAATCATCAAAACTTTGTAGACTGATTTTTGGATGAGTATCCTCTTTTATTTTATATGTTACATGGGAGAGTAAATAATAATAATAAATCAAAAACACACAGAAAATAATTCATTTTGGGTTGAAAATTAATCACTAGCCAAAGCAAAATATTTTTCTTCACTATTTGACAATGCTTACTTGACATTGACAAAAATGTAACAAAAGTAAACTTTGCTGAGAGGAAACAACGAAATTATAAATTTGAGGTTAAGATAAACACACTAATAAACTTATAGCGCAAATGAAGAAACATAGTATAGAAAAAGTACTTTAGATTTTAGTCTTGTGAACAGCTTACTAATGGACGCCGCGTGTCTGGTTTGACCAAATGAAGGCCAAAGGGTCAAATATTTTTAGGTATTTGTTTCATGGGAAAGGAATGCATCTTTTTTGACTGATTTAGGTTGGTTTTGATATCGTTATAATTAAAATATGTTGCCAGTAAAGGGCCTAATATGCTACAACCACTTCATAGATTACCACGTGTACTCCCGTGGTAGAAATTTCTTTCCCAAGGCCCTGAAAAGGTGCCAAAATGTCGGAAACCTTAAAATAAAACGAAATATAAATCCAAAAAGTGAAATTAAATTCATTAAGTTGCACATAAATCCGTTAAAGTGCTTAATTTCAACACAATATAATGACAAACTCTATAGATTCTTTAACGTGGGGAGAGTCCCATAGAGTGGGTACTTCTATGTTTCTGTTAATAATAAGAATAACGTTAGCATTTTAGAATTATATTTTGTAGCTAAAAATGTAACTAACTATCATTTGAGGAACAGCGACATCCAATAGAGTAAAAAATATCTTTGAGGACCAGCTGTGTCAGGTGTTTGCAAAGAAATAAGAGTAATTGCAGATACCGCATCATCTACTGGGTCATAATCATCATACCCTGCTTCTAGCCATCAAATCATTGTATCTTCTTATCCAGATTGCAGTTAAATATAATTTTACACTTACGATCGTCAAGTAAAGAATTGAGTACCTCCCTCCTTTTGAAGTCGGTAAAAATATACGAAATCGGTCGCGTGGGGTCTTTGAAAGCCCTTGCGCCAAATAAATGTGTATTCTACTCAGATGAAGTATAATAAATCTACAAAACTTGTATTACATGGTACCTACATCCTTTTAAAGCAGCTACTGAGAAGCACAAGCTTGTGAATAAAATATTTAAAAAGTTATGTCAGTTTTTCTAGACTCCGGGCTTTTAAAGACCCCATGCGACCGACGGCGGGTTAATTTACTTTGAATTTTGATCACTTTGATTTTAGAAAAATATCTTATCTTAAAGTTATCGATATCGCGGTAAAATTCTTAGTTCTATTTCACTCTTTAGTTAGTGTGAGAAAGTACTAAAGGTATCAAGTACTTTTCAGGCCGTAAGTACATAGGTAACTAAACAGACAGGGAAGTATATAAACATTATCAATATGCTTTAAATGTATTGCACAATTTTCCGTCCAGTTTAATTATAAATCGTTTTAATTATATCTATGTACCTATGCATTGACTATTGTTTTCCTGTATTAATCGCTATACTTGCTGTTTGTTTGTGGCACGAAATATGATAAACTCCTGATTTCAGGCCTGGAATAGGTTAAGTAGTTTTTCCTGTAAGGATAACTTACTTACATGCTATCTGAATGACGATTTTATGGGGGTGAATAAACCTTCCTAATAGAACTGTGGAATCCAAATAATGGTTGTTAGTTTTTTGACAAAGGAAAATATTAAGATATCTTCATTATACCGTACGTAACCGTTGTAATCAAGACTCGAAATTAAAAATAAATAAATATTAAAAACACGACTGTTATTTAACTTTTTAGTTCGTTTTGGCAGGGCAGTCGTGTTTTTAATATTTATTTTTTTATTTCAAACATTTTAGTGACAAATTAAATAGTTTTGGAATGTGCTCATTCCTCAATCCTTTCATTTGATGCTAATGTAATAATGTCATGTAAAAATACTTTTTTTACATTTGAAATTGGCGTCGTGCAGTCGCAATATTGATTTTTTTCCAAAAAATATATAGCCAGCGTCACTCGGAATGATACATCTAAATCCGTTAAGCCATTTAGAAGTTATGGTGGAATAAAGAAACTCACATCACATACCCACAAACATACAATACATGAACCCTGAACACATTATACACTCCTTTTTTGGGCAGTCGTGTAAAATGTAGGTAAGTTCTTATCAAGAGCAAAAAAAACTTGATAATTATATTCTAGTTCATTAAGTGAAATTTCTAAAGTCTCAATAAAATTGTTTTTGGCTACATTCGAACTCTAGCTTCTTGATTTAAATATTAAAAGATGTTTTTTTTTTCTACTTTTAAAATTATTTGCTATGCTTAGTTACTTTTGCTATTGACTGTACAGTTCCAATAAAACAATGCTCTTTTGTTCATATGATTAATTAAATTAAAATCTTTCAAAATCATTTGACAAAAAGTGAAACTTAAAAATGACTCCAACGTGACATCATTGCTTAAAAAATAACCTTGTCGTTATCTTTTCTTATCTAGTAGGTGGATGCGAACGGTCTGCAGGTGTATAAGCCCCTCCCATACACGCAACTGGTTTGTCAAGTTTAAGTAAAACTTACAATTCGCTTAAGTGCTGTTAATGTTAAGTTGCGATGGCTGTCAAGTTAAGAGACAAGGTTTTTTCTTCCTTTTTTATAATTTCAACATTACTTTGATTATGAGTCAATGTTATATCCGCTTTTTGGTAGCAGATCAATCTCTCCTTAGGAACTAGGATAATTGATTTGTGATTATTTTATATTTCGAAAATAACCCATTAATATTTCCGAAGCGTACAGGCCTATTAAAAATCAATATATGTATATTATTCGGTTATTAAATTATTTTTATTATCTTATTTTTAAGTGAAGAAATGAAATTAACACTGATATAGGAAATAATCCAAATCTTGTAACTACGAATACAGTTCACTCCAGTCTTTCTTTTTCTCTTAATGCATTCCAAATTATTTTAAAATTTTAAATTTCATATTTTACTCTCATATCTATTGGAAACATAATCAGAAGCGTGTACCTCTATTGCCTCTTCAACCTAAAACAATTTACTTACATTTTCATAAAAAATACATGTGACAGGTTAGTTAATAAAAAACAAATTGTTTTAAAAGCTGCATGGGACGTATGCTTAATAAGTGACGAGTAGCCATTTTTCTTGTCTCCAGTTCATAGCGTGCTGTCGAGGGGACAGCCGTTTAACCACCGTTTGCATTCATCAATAGACTTCGATTTGTTGTGCAAACAAATTAACTCCGTCGCGAAGCAACGCTCGAGATGTTATTAAGAAATAAATTGGGCGAGTGTTAGTAGGGTTGGCAATGCAAAACAAACTAGCTAGGTAGGGTACTTAGTGCACATTATTAAAAGGAACTTTACAAAAAAATGTGTTTTTTGTCCTGTGTCTTGAAAAAGATATTTTCAACCTCGTAACTAAAGAAGGGTTAAGAATTTTCATGTTTGAATGAAATCATTTTGTAATCTGAAAAAAAATCTTGAATATAAATTTTATCTTTTGAACGATGAATAAGGAATCTGATATAAGTAACATCCGAATTACAAAAGTAAAATTACCTATTGCGAATAATGTCGGTAATTGCCGACGTTTCGTTTGTGTTGAATTTATTTTCTAGGGAAAAATTTAAAAAAATAGAAGCCTCTTTTTTAAAATTTAACTAACTACTATCTGTACCTCAAAAATCATCTAAATTAGTTCAGCGGTTCTCTATGAAAACTACAGAGTACTTTTGCATTTACAATTTTATTAAGTTTAAATGTAAAATTATTTCAAAATACAAAAATATAATGTAGCACTGTGTATGTACCTTACCTTAGTAGTTACTTTTCAATATAACACAATCCCACCAAAAACATTTTCATGTATAATGTTGCCAAGACTTCCATATGGCTCGCAATGTCAAAAAGTTATCAGACCTCATGTAGAGCCAAGCTTCTAACTCTACGCGCCCTAACACTACAAGCCCTAACTTCAAAAACTCTACACCTCAGTCAAAATATGTGGCTTGGCCGTTTCGTTACTACAATAACTATTGTTTATCAGAAAGGTTTCCATGTAGCGAAATGCCCAAGCCACATATTTTGACTAAGGTGTAGAGTTTTCAAGTTAGGCCTTGTAGAGTTAGGGCGCGTAGAGTTAGAAGCTTGGCTCTACATGAGGTTTGATAACTTTTTGACAGTGCGAGCCATATGGAAGTCTTGGCAACATTATACATGAAAATGTTTTTGGTGGGATTTCACTCCTTTTTGTAAGTAACCATCCATAAACCAGAAAAGCAAGGTGGTGTCAGAATTGTCGTCTAAAATCGTGTAAAATTCGACCAACGTCAACCAGCGTACTTGTACTATTATTTCTTTTATTCCGTGGTAGAACTCATTCATTTATGCTGTGATATTATTTTACTCTTTATCGTAGAATGTGACAGTGCAAAGAGCAAAGTAAATTCTGTGTGAGGTTAACACAATATACCTACTGTAATATTGAAAAGTAACTCCCAAACTTTCTTGAACCATGAAATAAAACACCTTTAACGGATACTAGCGCGGTTTTATTGAATGTACTTTGGTATTTAGTTGGTATTTGGTTTGATTTTTGGTTTTCCCGACGTTTCTTGAACCAGTGACAACCCTGACGGATAAGCGGGTGGCCGTGGCCCGCGGGCGCGCATATAAATTACAGATTTACACATAATCTTTCATTTTTCACAGCCGCTAATATCTTGCCGATTGACGCCTTCTTCGCTAATCGTCTTTAGCCGATATTTATCAACATTACACTCAATTAATTTAATAGTTATAAAAAGATAAATACAATTGCGGTTTAAGCATTTTTAAGATATAGAAAAGTGTTCAGACAGTGTTCTTGGGACGAAGGTATTGTTGCTGAAATTCAGCCAAAATAACTTTTTTTTGAGTTTTTGGCGCCATTTTGTCGATTTCGGTTCGGTGTCTATTTTAATTTATTTGCAAATTGATTCATAGTGGATATTGTGTCTTAAAATTGGTGCAGTTTTGTGGTACAAGTGTCTACGCAACTGAATAATATGTGGGATAATTGAAATAGGCGCGATCTTGGTTGTGTAAAGCTGAAACTTTTATTGTAGTGGTGGCTACCTCGGCAGAACTTAGCGAGTGAACTGTCTTGATATACTTGGTGCCAAATGCTCCAAGCAGCATTGGAATGCGATGCACCCGCATTCTAATGTAAACTGAAACAATCTACCACTGAACTATTCAACACTTGACACTGGAAAAAATTACTCCCTAAAGAGGAGAGTAGATTGCAAAACTAAAAATAAGAAGAAGAAGAACTTACATAAGCTTTAAATTTTTTTGGAGTGAAATAACATTATAAAGGGAGTTTTTGGCGCTATTTTGTCGAGTTCGGTACGGTGACTATTTTAATTATTCGCAAATTGATTCATAGTGGATATTGTGTCTTAAAATTGGTGCAGTTTTGTGATACAAGTGTCTACGCAACTGAACAATATGTAGGATAATATATATAGGCGTGATCTTGGGTGTGTGAAGCTGAGACTTTTATTGAAGTGGTGGCTACCTCGGCTGATCTTACCGAGTAAACTGCCTTAAACTTGATATACTTGGTGCCAAATGCTCCAAGCAGCATTGAAATGCGATGCACCCGCCTTCTAATGTAAACTGACACAATTTACCACTGAACTATTCAACACCTGACACTGGCAAAAATTACTCCCGAAAGAGGAGAGTAGATTGCCAAACTAAAAATAAGAAGAAGAAGAATTTACATAAGCTTAAAATTTTTTTGGAGTGATATAACATTATAAAGGAAATTAGAAAAAAAAAACATATTAATGATTAGTTCCGATCTCGTTTCTCGTTCGGGCATGAGTTGTTGTTCCGTAGCCCTCCCCAAAGATGGAGGGCGAATTTCCGCCGCG
This sequence comes from Agriphila geniculea, assembly GCA_943789525.1. Classification (NCBI taxonomy): domain Eukaryota; kingdom Metazoa; phylum Arthropoda; class Insecta; order Lepidoptera; family Crambidae; genus Agriphila; species Agriphila geniculea. Next base: position 25,998,841 of record OX038873.1, read on the forward strand.
GCCTCACCGGATCCGCCGCCATGTTTACAAATCGCGCGGGAAACGTCATAGAGAATTTTAAGTAGACGATGATGAGTTATATTTGATGGTATATTGTTTTATGATAGATCTTTTGAGAGGATATAAAAGTATGGAGGAGGAGCTTAAAATAACTTTGATTAAACAATATCGGTGTTGTTACAAAAGATTTTTAAACACCTAACTTGGAAACGTTTAAATGTGATGCTGTCACTTTTTTGACAATACTGTTTGATAAAGACAGCTTCACATTTAAACAGTGTTAAAGTTAAACAGGTGTTTATAAATCTTTTGTAATAACACCGCCTGTTTTCATTGGTTTGATGTCAGATTTTGATTCTGTCTGATAATTTGAAGAGAAATTTTAATAATTTAGTAATTGAAAGTTTTATTTATTTACTTAATCAATAAGTTCTTTTAACCAAAAATAATTTAGCGTCTTAACCTCTCTACCAAAATAAAGTAAGCCTATTTTCTTATATTTCGATGTAGGTGTAATTAAGGAAAACCTTTCTTGGCTTGAAAAAATATAATAATTAAAAGTAATAGGAAAAAGTGTCTCCAAGCGCATTATAATTCACGTCTAAATGTGCGCGCAATTCTGTTAATGTTTTTTGAGAAAAAGCCTTATTAAGCTTTGGTCGTTAAAAATAGATTTTGGGTAATGGCTATGAGTTTTGAAAAAACACGACGTTTACGAAAATATGAAACGTTTAGCAATAAATTATGAGATTTAATTTGTTTTTTTTTATTTCAGGTAAGTTTTTGCTCGTCATTTCTCTCGAAGTTCGACTTTCAATTCAATCTTGAAAGATTGTGCGCTGCTGAAAGAACCGTGTGCTGAAACAAAGCTGAAACTGAATCGTAAGTCTATAGAAAAGTAAAAGAAGTCTAAATTAATTAACAATATTTAAATTTAGGTTCATTTGATTTCTTAAGAAAAGCCACACTTGCGGTTTAACACCTTTAATTTTCACACATGTCTACCGGAAAATTAATGCGATAAGTAAATAAATGAAAATGTCAAAGGAAATGAAACTGATCATTTCCTGAAATACGATAGTAGAACGTTCTATATAAATTCCAATACGACACATTAGTGAAAAAATAAGTTTAGATACGAGATTTTTAGCACGTGTGCAGTTTTTCAACACTGATTCTGCATTTTCGTCATTTTGCAGTCATTCTGCATTTTGGTCATCTTAAGTTTTAGTCATTTCTGCATTTTAGTCATTTTGCGTTTTGGTCATTTTATGCTCATAGTTTTTTGTCTTTAAGGCATTGCGGAAAACTTTCATTGCAGAAAATTTCCGGTGTTCTTTGATCAACTTTACATTTGATCTCTACCTCATTATGGGTATGTGTTACAATGCCGAAGTAGAAAAGACCGAATTTTACAATACCTATACCTATACGAAATCCCGAAAATTAAAAGGCCGAATGGTTGTTTGGCCGTACGTTTAAAATCACGAAAGGACATTTTACCTAAAATACTAAATCCCGAAGCTTAACATATCGAAGGTACCTAAGTTCTATACTTCGAACTACTTAATACCGAATTGGCTGTGGAGGTGTCTTTGGGCTTCGCCTGAAATGCTTTATAGTAAATTTAGCTGCCGAAAATTAGTCTAAACTAGTCTACTGGGACTTAGAAACCGAAGACCGTAGATCACGACACGAAATAGGTGCGAGGAGCGTGGCGACGAGCATGTTAGGTTGACATGAACCCAGCGCGCGAGCCGAGCGAGCGAAGCGAGCGTGCCGCGGCAGCGGCCGGCGAAGCGCCAGAAAAAAAAAACTATTTCAAACTCGATTGGTGGATTTTGTCAAAATAATAACCATTTTACAAGCATTTTTGAGCAAAACAAATTAACCGCAACGCCTACTTTCATAAATGTATGTGTAGGTGAAGTAAGTTTCGACATTTTAAATGTCGGGATTTTGACCTTTCGGGATTTCGACCTTTCTGGATTTTGAATTTTCGGTCATTTGATAATTTGATAATCGATCTTTCAAGTTTCGGTCTATCGGATATCGATTTTAAAATGTTCGGTATTTTGAAAATAGGTGTTTTATGTGTCGATATTTCGGTCGTATGTATTATGAATTGTCGGCATTGTAATGCATACCCCTCATTATTTACTGGTTTTACTGCGAAAATTAATAGCAATACTTTGAATTGTTCGTTCATTTATTTTCTCATCACAGGCCTGATTACAACAATCAATACCAGCAAACACTCATTTACCCACAGCGAAAATTAAAATCGAATGAGCACACACAAACTTCGAACATGGAAGCGAAAACTTTTTAATCTGTGCAGACAATTGCCGCGCGCGCATTATGCGAAGTCGGCAGTTTAAACAATGGCTGAGCCGGGCTTAAACGCTAGAAGTGTATCAGCTGGCTTTGTGTATGTGTCGCTAATGGCCAACTTCTGTTGGGCGTTTTTAAAGTGGTATGTGTACGACGTACGTAGAGACTATTTTCGAAATTTTGACCCTTTCAGACCCCCAAGCCAAAGTAACATTTGCAAATCTTCGTTATTGCTTCGCTTTCGAAACAAGTATGGGATTGACATAAGGTTTCGTTAACTATCAAATTTTAAAACGTCAAATCCATTCATTTTTCGGAGCGAAGCGATAGCGAAAATTTGTAAATGTGACATTGGCTACAGGCTCTGATCAGAAAGCCTACTGCACAACGTATACAATGCTTATTGACTAAAATGCAGATAACCTAACTTGCAAAATGCCTTTAAAGCAAATACGTCAATATTGCTTAATGACTAAAACGCAGAAAGTCTTACTTGCAAAACGTCTATAAAACAATACGTCTACAATACATGATGACTAAAATGTAGACAGCCTAACCTTGCAAAACGTTATAAAATTATTCACCTATCCTACGTGGTCGAGTGGTTTGTACACCGGTTTTCAGGGTGTTGCTATCTCTGAGGTCCCAGGTTCAATCCCCGGTTGGGTCAATTTAGTAAACGAACTTTTCAATATTGGCTCAGGTATGGGTGTTTGTTCACTTATTTACTGCCGTTGTCTTTGTTTTCCATAATAACAGTGATTTAGGTACTTACTTTAGAATCAGAGCAATGTTTGTGAAGTTGTCTAATATCTATTTAATTATAAAAAACATCTTTGACCATATTTGAAATCTTAATAGTAATTTTAAAAAAGATTAACTTTAATATTATTTAAACTTAGCCTAAATGTTGCTTCCTAAATTTGTTTAATCATGCATTATATTTATAAGCTAAATAAATACCAAAGGATGTGACTGTGATCTTTTACTTAAAAGTTAATAGTTAGCTTTAAAAACCCGATTGAGAAGCACATATCGGTCAGTTTTCGTATCAGAAAATCTTGTGTCGCTCACACAAAGCTTAAATAATAATAAAGGCCTCCGGTGATGATCAATTGCGATTGTCAATTTTTATTTCAATGCCATTTTTAGAGTATTACGTTAGAGCAATTGACGCAATCGCTTCAATTGCGCATGTATACGATAAATGTTCGTTTTAATGAGCGTCAATTACGTAAAAATTGACAATCGCAAATGATCGTTACTGGAGAGCTTGACAACAAGACGATGCAAGATATTTATAACGAGAATACAATCGTGGCGGCATGCGTCTGCTGGGCGGCCGAGCGTGCGGCCCGCCCGCCCTCGGAAATGAAGGGCGCTCCGTGCGCCGCATACTAGGGCGGCGCGCTCGTGCGTGCTCGCCTTTACACGTTCTGTGACTTACACAACAAAAATATATTCGGGATACTAAGAAAAAGTAAAGAGCAATATTTATTTTGGTAATTTTTTTGTAAATTTTTGTGGAGATTAAGAAAATATAGGACCTTTTATGTTTTCCGATCTATTTATCAAAGAGGGATTAAAGAACTTTAAAAAAATTTTAAGAGATTATGTAATCGCCTAATAAATATTGTTCTATAAAGGATACAAATGAATACTAAATATATAATATACATACTAGAAAAAATACGACGATACGACATATGAAAATATGTACCTAGCATTATGAATACAAAATCTCAAATTTATAAATTACACAAATTAAGTACTTTTATAGCAACACACGTTTAAGGCAAACCTTCGTTACGCTTTCATTTAGTATCTAAATGCCTTATGTGGCGTCGTTTTCAAGACAATAACACTATTACCATTAAAACCTGCTAATATAAAGTTGACATCACGACCTTCAGTCAGTTAATCACCAGGTATACCTACGATATGACTGATATATCTGACAGTTCACAAGAGACATGTTGAGTGGCCACACTTAGGTGGGTGTCGCAGGCGTCGCGCGACGTCGCGGTGTCGCTGCGGTGTCGCCGCGAGCACGGTGCGCTATCGCTGTGTCACATTGTTTGATATCGAGACGTGCACTTTCGCTCGATAGGTAGGGCTGCTAATTCGGAAAGAATAATGAAAAATATACTTTAATAGACAACATCTCATCTTTTTGGTAATCTTGGGCTTATTTCTTATGCTTTTTAGGGTTCCGTAGCCTTATGGCAAAAAACGGAACCCTTATTGTTTCGTCATGTCTGTCTGTCTGTTCGTCCGTATGTCACAGCCACTTTATTCCGAAACTATTAAAATTATACAGTTGAAAACAGATTAAGGGGGGGCTCCCCATACATGGAACTGAAACTGTATTTTTTTTTTCATCAAACCTACGCGTGCGGGGTGTCTACAGGTCTTTAAAAATGACGTTGAGGTTCTTAAGACTTTTTCTTCAAGTCCACAGTTTGAAAGAAATATACACTGCCAAAGTGGTAAAATGTGTGTCCCCCCCTTTAACTTTTAAAATAAGAGAGTGAAAAATCTAAAAAAAATATATGCTGTAGATCCTAATAAATTCTTTCAACGAAAATTGGTTTGAACGCAATATAGTAGTAATTTTTAGAGATATAGCTCATTTTCCAAAACAGCAAATATAATATAAATTAAATTTGGCAATTTGTCATTCATACAAACACTATGAAAAACAAAGTTATTTTTGCAAACAAAAAAATGATAGTGGTATTCAATATGGTATGGTATAAGGTAACTTCGGAACCCTACTGCGCGTAGCCCGACACGCACTTGGCCGGTTTTTTTTGATAATTATATATCTACATACATCCGAAAAGTTCAGTTTTGAATTAGTGCCCTTGTTTTAATGTTCGTTCACGAAAGATATGGTCAGAATTGCTAACCGTTTTTTATTCAAATCAAACATGTATATGTTGTTTTTTTATTGATCATAAAATGATGTTATGCTTGAAAAAGGCATTAAATTTCAAGCCTCTTAAACTAGTAGAAAACTTTTAATAATTTGATAATTTTATTTTAAAGAATATCAGCACACTATTTTTAACAGAAAGGTTATTAATATGAGCGCAGCTTATTCGATATTTAAAAAAAAACAGTTTTTTTCCATAAATATAATTTTAAAACTGCCAATTGGCAACCCTGCATGCCGTCGGCGATGCAACTTACACCCGATAGAGCATTGGCCGCGATAAACTTGCACTTCGATAAAGAGAAATTCTATCACAATGCTTATTTGTAAATACTCGCCTTAATTAGCCAGATAGAGGTGACATTTCCGAAACGGTTTCTGCACACCAAATAACAGTGTTATATAAAGTGGATAAAGTTTTTCTTTCATTAGTTGGTTATATGTTAAGTATTCATGATTGTGGATATCGAGGCGCCATGAAAGCATGTCCATGGAAATATTTTTGAAAGCAATGAATAGTTCACTTATAAAACTTTAACATACTATTTCTACTCTACTTATAATTACTTTTAAGTATTATATCTTTTCATTATAATGAAATTGCCTTTTGTATTATTAGTAATGTAGATTCTAACAGTTTGCAGCATTTTACATAAAAATTGATTATAGTTTTCAGTAGAAAAAAGGTGGGCTGTAATGATAATGATGATGATTAATTAATAGGTTTATATTTTAAAAACTAAAGTAAAAAATTAATATTGTCTAAAAAACCTACATAATAAAGGTTGTTTTGACTTTTCTGCTTGTAACACATCATTTGTGTAATGAAATATCGTGCGTTTGACTTGTATTTTCCAGTTGGTTTACATTTATAAACAAAAACAATAAACGAAGTTATAAGGCATTCAATCTTTTGGTATTTTTATTATTTATCATTGAGTAAACAGTCGCAATGTATCATAACGATTGCACAATAACTGCCTGATAACAAATTTACCAGACGATACATATTAATTGTATCTCTCCTAGATGTAATTTGTTAAGATTTTGTCTAGTGACAGAACACGGACCCAATCGCCCTAAATCTGAACGATAAAACCAAAATTGTAACGCAGTCATTTAAGTTATATTTAAACATAATCCAAGATGGCGTCTTAGGCTCCCTAGACCTTAGATTTAACAATTTTAACAAAACTAAAGCGAGTATTTTTCTTTATTTAGTTTTTGTTATTTATACGAGTATTATGTTAGATTTATTATCTCCAAGAAGCTGTATGAAGAAGCTTTAAATCGCTCAGTTTTATACTTCTCTTTTTTCTTACAGGACAAAACAGAAAGTTCTAATATTGCTTTTATTACTCAAAGCTTTTCAACACAAGCTTCTCCTACGGAAAAAATATCTGCTAAGGTTCTTTCTAGCTTTAAGTTTTAGATATTACAAAATTTTCAACCTTTTTATTCCACCAGCCACAGCTAGTAAATAGCCGAGTAACTCAATTTTAAATGGAGATCTGATACAATAAATCGCATAATATCCTCCTCGGTGTTTTAGGGGGTCGTTAGCGATTTAAAATTTTAATATCTCGTCGGAGATCGGTTGAGGCGAGTTAGTGTAATGGCTTATAAATCAGACGGTATCAATATAGCCGTCTGTGTCAATAAGAGCGAGGTATCAGCGAGAGAATAGTGGGGACATACCCAGTTTCAGATTTGATTGACTACAGACATATTTGAAGCGAAGATCTTAGATATATCACGTAGCGATTTATGTCACTATTTTTAATAACAAAAAACCGGACAAGTGCGAATTGGACTCGCCCACCAAGGGTTCCGTTCAAATTTGTAGGTACATAATTATCATAAATAGTTCAGCTTCAGGACAGGAATCGAGTCTCGCAGTTTTTTCCGAGCTTTTCCTGAATTTAAGTTTTTATAATATACTTTTTGTGATTTAATTACAAATGTATTAGTTGTCAGATTTTTCCCTGTATTTGTAATTACTATATTATTTGCCAAATTTCATAGTTCTAGGTTATCAGAAAGTACCCTATAAATTTTGATTCCCTTGATAATCGTCGAAATATGCATTTTTTGCGACATAAACGGCCGTATCTTTTTTTACGTTAACTCAGAAATTCGATTTTTCACAGCTTCCAGAGATTGTTGACTTGAGATTAATTTCAACTCGATACCTACACGCGTTCCCGAGATAAACTTAATCAAATTATTTTATTTGCATATACCCAAATTAATTCGTACTAAGTAAATATGGGTTCTTCCCAAAGGTCCATAGCTCTATTGTTTTCAAAAAATGTAAGTTCATACTTTGGTTCCCAACGGGTCCACGACATATACTATTTAAATGTTTTTCAAAGCTTCTTATCATCATATCATCATATCATCAGTACGTATCGAAACAAAAAGTCGTATCCACCCCATTCTTTCACCTCACAAAGTCCATTATCGAGAGGTGGCGATGGAGTGATAGAGGCCATAATTTGCAATAAATACAAGGGCGGAGGCGGCGATAATCCCTGTTCCCGGTTCGATTCCCGACAAGACAAATTTACTAAAATTAAATATCTGATCATACTTTTGAATCGTTTTGTATTTCTATGCCATTTGCAATTCTTTTATATTTTTTCAAAAACCACTTAATCCCTTTCGTGTAACTTGCCTCTTACTTAACTCAACTAGTGAATTTTCAGCAACTTTCGGTTGGCAGTGCTTTTTTTATTTGCTCGTTACGTTTATGCACTCACACACATTCAATAATTTTTTATTTTATTGGATAAGGGAAACATAGCTCAATATAGTTCATAATATGAATTAAAAGCACTCGGTTTATGCACATAGACTAACACAGATTTTATTGAGAGAAATGTACAGAGAGCATAAAATAGTACAAACATGCACTAATAATAGTATTAGTATATATTATTTTGTGAGGTGAGGATGAGAGGGTTCATAGTCTAATACAACTTAGAAATAATCATACCAAATTAATTTTGTTTTCAGTAGTCACAGATCATTAGAATTTATCCTTTAGTGATCTATATTATTAAAATGACGGACTTAATACTTCTTCTCTACCAGTCAACGAGAAAGCAATAGTCAAGGAGATTAACGACGATGATGCAATAAAGTTTATTAGGTGACTCAAATGTAGTGTATCTATAGTCAAAGCATATCTTTCAATATGACAGGGTCTTAAATAAGTAACTGTTTATCAACGTGTAGGCGAGCCTTTAATGAAGCATGCAACTTTGTCATATTATTTTATTTAGACTGATAAAAAACAAAATAGCATTTATATTATGTTCGGAGAATGTTTGAGAGTTAAATCAACACTTTTTGAATTAGAATCTATTCGCACAAACAATTATAAAAAATATCATTATAATTTTAAATTGACGTGATACGATACGTCACAACAATCAATAATATAAACAATAAATAAACTTTTAGAAATAAACTTTTTGCTGTTACAATTTGATACTGGCTGTGAAAGAAACATAAAATAAAAAAAAAGTTTTGCGAGTAGAGCGACCTTTTTATTTACTTGTTTTAAAAAAGATTTAGTTAAAGAGTATTGACCAAGTAGGTTTATCACTATTAGTTAAAACCTCCGTGGAGCGTGTCGTATCTGGTTTGCATCGCGCGGGCACGTTGCACAGCGTTATCAATGCAAGGTTGTAACTGTTGTGTTGCCATTTAAGATAATGTATGGGAGTTTGCAACAAGTTAAGTATTGGTATATTACTTACGAAGTCGCTGTAATGTCCTTAGCAATAACTTTGTTGATAAGTTAACTATTGACAACTTGGTCTTACGAATAAAATTGTGATCCTTACTACGTTTTTAGGGTTCCGTACCAAAATGGAACGAATGAAAAAATAAAAAAAAGGAACCCTTATGGTGTGACTCAGTCTGTCTGTCTGTCTGTCTGTCACAGCTGGATATCTCGAGAACTACTAATGGTATCAACTTGAAATTTGGAATAGTTTAAGATGACATTTGCCCAACTATTTTGCGAATAAGAGAGAGATAAAAAAATATTTTTTTACAACAGGGACTGAAAAGAGCTCTTTAAAATGTGAAGTGAGGTGACTAGGGCATGTGGGGTATCATATGAAAGAGGGCTGTTTGCACATTTTAAAACATTTTTTCCTTTTTTCCTAGGCCGCATAGTTTTCGACTGATGATGAAAAATGTAAAAAAATACCGTTCCCCCCTTATCTCCGAAGTTTATAAAGAGAAAAATCTGAAATAATTCTATGTGATAGTAGTTTATGTAAAGATTACAGGAAAAATAAAACGATGTCTCAATATAACACACTTTTTAGAAATTCAAAAAACAAACAAAAAATATTTAGTTACAATACCAGTCAACAGATGGCGCTGTCCTAAGAATGCTAACCTAAGAGAAAAAAAATTGTTCCACTATCGGTCAAGAGATGGCGCAACCTTATACTACAATAATAAATTGGTGGCTGGTTCTAATATAATTACTTACTATTTGCCGTACGAATAAACGAAGAATAAGTTCCTACTTAGTAATATAAACAGTTTGCAATGTGGAGTGGCTGAAACGTTTTTCAGTCACCATAAGCAGCTGTGGTTAAGATTTGTAAATTAACTGTCCGCCTGTTCGCCCTTCCACCTGTCTGCCGTTTATCCTACTTTTTTAAAGACTGTACTAAAGTAACATATCCAAATATATTTATGATTGTACGGAACCCTCGGTGCGCGAGTCCGACTCGCTCTTGACCGGTTTTTTTTAGTTGTGTTATTATCTTGTAAAAATAAATAGCCCCATGTTTAATTTGACACCAAATAAACATTGATTTTTTGTCATTAAATAAACACTGCTGTTATTAAACAAAGTGTTACAAAAATACCCTTAATGTCGAATATGGTAGATAGGGACCACCAAACTGAACAACGTCCCGAAACAAAATCTGCTGTTTCATTTTGATATTTTCGTTATTATTATGCTAACTAACGACTCTTCTGATTTGGATCTGGACATTTTTGGCTGCAGCTTTTGAAAAATTTAAACGCAACCTCTTAGAGTTCAGATCGGGAATGTAATATTGTTGTTGCATTAGTGATGTATAACAATAAGTATTATCTTTGTTTAATTAATATTATCTTTATTTGATATTGTTTAAAAAATCTCTTTTTGTATTGTTCATCATCTTCTTTTTCACTTATTGTTCAAAACTGTCATTCACATTTTAAATTTGTTTAAAATTCTTTAAAAACCTTCAGCTATATAGTTACTAAAAATTTATAGATATAAGCTAGAGTTCATTATCAATGTTGAGTATACCTGTAATAGAAATCATACACATCAAAGCATGTCGTAGTGAATGAAATATGTGTAATGTTACTGTATTAATTTTGTTGGTGTAAGGTACCTTAAAAATAAAATAAAATAAAATAAAATATTTTTTGCATGAAACAGCAGATTTTTTTCGCGATTTCAGAGTTGATCCCATAGTAAAAGTTGTTCAGTTTGATGGTCCCTATCTACCATATTCGGCATTAGGGGTATTTTTGTAACACGTTGTATTACTAGATAGAAAATCTCTTAATACCCAAACTGAAACCAAATCAGAACAAGACAGAAAAATATTTTATTTATGAAAATCTTTATTCACACTGTAATAGCGCTCACACACGTACCCACAAAACATCAACACTCTTTATCTCAAAAGTACCGCACACAAGAATAACCATCCTCCTTTGTCACCAAAAAGGAAGCGCCAATTTAAAAACATCTAGACCAGTTAACTTGAGCGGCACAGAGCATTATCTATTGCCACCCAATTGCGTTGATCGTATCCTCGCCTGATATACTCTGTGGCGGGGGGGTGGTGGGGTCGTTATCAGGCCTCTCGCGCCATTAACCCGCCGATACAGTCGACACTTCATGTAAGTACGCACTGATACAGGTGAACGGGTCAAAAGAACTTGTCGACTTGATGAACTTGCTTTGAAGATGGCTTTTGGGTTGGGTTCTTAAGAATTTTGTTTTTTTTTATCTAAGTGAGGGTTTTTTTTAACATGGAATTAAAGTTCGCTTTTTAGTTTAGTTTTATAATTGTCGATTATCCAGATGGAATAACGAAGAAAACAGCCAGTTCTTTTAATTATAAAATTTATATTTTTCTTTTCAATTAAAATCTCTTTACCAGTATTAAGTAAGTATTTTGCCGCTGACTGCCGCTCTCTCGCTCGCACATTTCATGTTTACTCAAGATTTCTTAAATCTGAGTGCGTGATTGAAAAATGTGTCTCGGCCACTTTTCGCAATAAAAGATTACGGACATTTCAACATATATTTCAGTTTCGAGTTGCTGAAGTACAAAAAGTTATCGTTTTTGCCAGTTCAAATAACTGTTAGAAATGACAACTTTTTATACTATAGCAAAAAAAAAAACTAAAATATGTTTTAAAATATCTGTAATCTTATATTGCGAAAAGTGGCCGAGACACATTTTTCAATTACGCACTCAGATTTAAGAAATCTTGAGAAAACATGAAAAGTCCGAGCGAGAGAGCGGCAGACAGAGGCAAAATGCGTATAGTGCGAATCACGAAAGATGACCATAAATGATATCTTTCTTCGCATCATAACTCATGAAGAAAAGACTTGAGACAAAATATTATTTCATATAATATTATTTAATATATTTATCTACATGTTTAAGAAATATTATTTTGTCTTAAGTCTTTTCTTCATGAGTTATGATGCGAAGATGAGCGCCATTTCTGGTCATCTTTCGTGATTCGAACTATACCTGCAATGCTTCTGATGGCGTCAGTACAAAACATCGAATTTTAAGTAACAGTTTTCAAAATTTGGATTCTCCATCAGATCAGAGTGTAGTTGGATGATGTAGCAGTGCGTCTTCCATCAAGGTGCTATCAGTAATACAATGTATCACATTTTCATAGGCGATTCATTTAGCTCCGTTTTGTTCGTTCTCCCCTAGTTGCGCGTTTCCATTGCACTGCAAAGGTGTCGATATTTGATTTATAATTTTGTAGTATCAATAATTTTGTTTTATACAGAGTAACTTTTAGACAATTAAACCAGAAAAGAGCTGGGACCCAATCGCGCTAACTATGAACGATAAAACCAAAACCATTACGTTGTCTTTTAGATTATATTTACTCAAAAATCTTTGTTTAGCTGTAGGATTCTCATTTAAATTATCCAAGATTGGCATCCTAGGCTCCCCAGGCATAGTTTTCAACAATTTTAATAAAACTAAAGCCAGTATATTTCTGAAAACGAAACTGAAACGGTAATGATTTAGTTTTGGTTTTAACGTTGAAAATTAGTTCGATTGGGCTCCTGCCCCCCTACTCAAATGGCCAACATTCTATTCGTTTGAACGTTACGCTTACTATTAAAACTTTAAAATAAGCGGTAAACTATAAAATTACGTGCCGAAAGCTTGACAATTCCATACAATACATCAAAGTCTGTGATTTACATATGTTTGCGACATGTGATTTAATCACATATTGCTCATATTTAAGCTTTAAAAGTAAGCGTAGCGTTCAAACGAATAGAAAGTTGGCCATTTGGGTAGGGGGGCTGGTATCCAAACGGTACCTATAAAACGGTTATTTTTTTTCTCTTATGTTGGATTCGCGGCCATTGGATAATTCTATTTTTTTTAAACCTACCTAATGATCATTTATATATGTTTACTTCACATAAGCATTTATTAATACAAAATATAAAAAAAAACTGTAAATGTCGTGTTTCGTGTGTAACTGGAGGGCGGGCGGGATTCAGCGGGGCGGGCGGCTGGGCGGCTGCGAGCTGCGATAGCGCTCACGTGCCTTTGTTCTGCGCCGTATCGCGCCGGATCATCATAAATTATTTATCCTTTTTCACCGAGCGATCTACGAACGTGGCGAGATGACTTTTAGTTTCTGATTAGGTGTTATAGCCGTGATGAAAATACGCCTGCACTGTTATGTATGGTTTATTTTATTATATACGATTAAAACTACTACAATAGGCATGACGAATATTTTTTTATTTTATGTTACTTTAATTACCTCTCAAAAAAAGAAACATTGGTAAAATAATTATTTCGCTAGCATGAAAACTGCTCGAGATATTACAGTTTGAAATGCACACAAATTGGACTCACCCAAAAACGCTCCATACTAACGGCTACCTAGTTATGACGTCACGCGTAGGAAGTTTGTAAGCAATGCGTAGGAAATTTGTTCGGCAGCTATATTAAATATTGTGTTTATCAAAATGGTTTCTTAGACAAATTTGCTATACATTTTTATTTTAATAAATTGTATGCTTTTTAAATGGACTTTTTCACCCAACTTTGAAGGATCATAAAACATACGCAATATATAAAACCAAGAGGTATACAAACTACTCTAAAAGTTTAATACGTTAACGATTTTTATTAGTATTTCGTTATTTTATTCATTAGTCGTCATCCCTATTAATATATTTTCATTTATTTTACTGATTGAAAATATCGTTGAAAGACTCGGGTTCGTTGTATGGGACTAAAAATTTAATAGTGAATCTCGATTACCTACTTAAGTCCTTGATTTTTTTTATGACAACGTTATATTTCCTGGGCAAGCGTGCTACACCTTAGACCACACCCTGTTTACCAAAAAAGATGGTGGGCAAATGCCTGCCCAGTTACCAATTAAAAAAAATATGTACAAGCCTGTTTAACTTCAAGCAATTGATTTACAAAAATTAAATGTTTTGACGTTATACTAAAGGGTAAATATTTAATAATATTTTGAAATTGCTTTTGCATGCTTTTTCCGTAATTTTATAACTTATCAGCCTTCTTTTTTTGCAGTTTGAACTAAAAATAAAATAAGCAAAAAACTACTAAGTGTACGCGATTTTTTTAATTCTGACTGATAGTCGTGAGTTAAGTTACTCAGTGAAGTGAATTTTCCATGTTCACCTTATCATAATTTTAAGGCGAATCGTCTTGTAATAAAATAAACTAATTTCATTTCCATTATTTCTTGACTCAGTGTCGCAGGGATGATGTGAGGGCGCGGACACTATCAGGCCGCCTCCGCCCGATAGGCCGTGGACGCCGATTTGTTAAGGCCTGCTGAATGAAACATGCGATCAGAGATGGTCGGGAGACCTGACACACGTATTTGATAAAATTCAAGGACATTTCAACCTTTATAAAGCTTTTTTGATAAAATCAAATGACGAAAGCTGAGAATAGTTTTCATAAATAAAATGACTCGAAACATAGGGCGAAGGAATTTTAGCATAATTTTGTTTAAGCAGCACAGATAGTTATTTTATTTGTGAAATGGGATTTATTCTAAAATGAGAATTTTGATTCATCAATGCCCAAGCGGCCGCATGCTGGGCCGAACAACAATATAATATTGTGTCTCATTTTCTGGGCCTTGATGGGTTAAATCAAATTAATACTTTCCCAGTATTACGAAATTCACGTCAAAAGTGTTACCATACCCCGTGACTTTGAAAAATGTCGTTATCAGCTATACAAATATATAATATATAGATAGGTGGTTAGTCGACGATCGCCGGGCAAATTGCGCGTGGCGGGTAAACGGCGAGTTGCCTCAGAAACGGCTGAAGATTCAGGTAAACATGTGAGACTTGAAGTTATGTGCCGAACGATCATACTCCATTAAGTTATACTTTGAGAGAACAACTATTTTTATATTTCTACCAACTTTATACTAAAATTTAAGTGAAAAGACCAAGAACTAAAAATTATTTAAAGTGGAAAATGATTAAAAGAACACGCACTTTTGGTTCATAGGAAAAGTACCTTAGACAAAATAATGTATCTGGTATAATCCAGACTCATGAGTGAGATGAGAGATGAGATACCTTAAACTTATTATATTAATCTATATTACTAGTATTAATGTAGATTAATCCTTATAGCGTTATCTATATCATATACCTGTTTGAATTTTTACCTATTATGCCCTTATAGGCCCTTACACTAAATAATTATTATGTATATTTGTTAATAGTCAAGGTCTTTCTTTAGATTATTGTACAATACAACATGTTTTGTAAATGACCGTCTATGTTGTCCGAAATAAAAAATAAAATAAAAAATAAACTACAAGGTATCTGTATACAAAATATCACCCAGTCAGTCAGCTTATTGATACAGTCTGACGTGGATTTTTAAGTTATTATCTTGCTATTAGATTTTTCTCACAAAAGACTAAGGTACTGAACATCAGTGATATAAGCGGTCGTTTCGCACGCGGAAATCTCCGCTCAATTGCGTGTGACGATAAGCGCTGTCTGAATATACCTTCACGGATCTTAAACACTTCCCTTTTGGTTAATGATAATCCGCAATTTATAAGAGTATAGATAAGAATTGGAATCTACAATTTTGCGATATTACTCTAGTTTTGTCTTCTTGGATATCTTACTTATATGATTGGGATTAATATCTTTGTGGTACCATGTACCATGGGCAACAGCATCGCTTAACCACTGCTAAGGTTAAAATCGCTTGCACGCCGCGCCCGCTGTCACATACGTTTAGTTCGTGCAGGGGCGATACGCGCGCACACGAATTTTGTAGCAAAATGGTTAAGCGACGCTGTTGCCCATAGTACAAAAATTGAACAATCATTGCAAGTAAATTTTAACCATTTTATCGAGAGGTGGATTTTGTTTTACACTCAACCTAAGTGCTTTACAACCCGATCAAGTTAACTCGGCACTTATAGCGAAAGCGACCCCTTACCTTTTCTCCTTGCCTCACGCCACCGTCATAGCTTTTTTGAAAATTTTATTGATAAATTATCTCTACAAGTGTAATAACGTTACTGCAATACGGCAATGGTAGCGTGAAGAAAGGAGAAAAGGCTTAGTTAACTTGACTGGGTTGTAACTACTATAAATATATTTGTCAATAGGGAATATGCATAAGTCACCGATTTTGGTAAATTTGAGCTTGATCGCTGCGGACACGTATAAAAACATGATGGAATAGAAAAATAAAATTAAAAAATGTATTATTTTAGTTTCATCTTGGCTAACTCCATAATAAAAGCGCCTGAAAATGGCCTGAAACAAGTGACGTCACATATATCATGTCCGTTTTCTACAGAGCGTTTTCGGCGGTTGCTGATGCGTGCTAACTTCAAGTAACTATATCACGAGAAAAAAACGCAAAACAAAAGTTTTAACATTACAGTTGATTTTCTCACGCATTATACTTTCGATTTTGATACAAATAAAATTTGATGCATATTCCCTATTGATACGACCTCTGTTAATTCGTTCAAACCAATAATTTTCATCGTCATAAAATAAACCAATAATTTTCAATGAACAACCTTCCGCAGATAAAGTATCTTCATTGCGACTTCTTTAACAAGATCAGTCTCGCAAATCGAATCCACTTAGCGTGTCAACGAGTGAAGTTTCTTTGTAAACTCCTTGCAAGCCGATATCAGACACAAAGCGAGCAAATAAACAGATATTCATCCACAAATTACTTCACCAGACTTCACCACAAAGTAACCACGACTCTATGTTGAAGTGTTGAAGGTGTGTTTTGGTGTGTAGCCGGTGTACAGCCTGTTGCGTCCCGGATATTGCCGCGTTCTATCAGGCCTGCCTCTAGTGGGAATTACCTTGTAATTCGCCAAATTACCCGGGATCTTTATGTAATTAAATACTTTTCGTTTCAGTGTTTTGTGTTTTAGTTCTGTTTTTTTAGTATGCAATGAGAGCTTTTTAAAATGACAAAAAACTGTAGGCTCGACATTATGGAGTTGATAAAAATGTATGTGTCAATGTGATTTTTTTTACTAAGCTTCGAAGAGTACGCAGGTATCTTTGGGCAGATGTCAGCCAGCGAGCGCATACTTGCCTCTTTGGTACAGGCCGCTTATTTTTAAAGACGATTTTGACACTTCTCTTTCCATCAACGCCATCTAGTGAGACAAATAATTACTATTTTTATTTTTGAAATGTCACTTTGAAAAGCCCTCATTATTTTTTTTGTTTAATTTACTAGATCATTTTAGCACTGGTAACTCTATAAGTAGTCCACCTTGCGTTTGTGACATTTTTTGTTCATTTTTAGGGTTCCGTAGCCTAAATGGCAAAAAACGGAACCCTTATAGATTCGTCATGTCTGTCTGTCTGTCTGTCCGTATGTCACAGCCACTTTATTCCGAAAGTATTAAGACTACACAGTTGAAACTTGGTAGGTAAATGTATTCTGTTAACCGCTTAACGAATTTAATACAAAAATAAGAAAAATAAAAGATTAAGGGGGGCTCCCCATACATGGAACTGAAACTGAAAAAAATTGTTTTCTTCAAACCAACACATGTTGGGTGTCTATAGATAGGTCTAAAAATGACATTGAGGTTCCTAAGACAACTTTTTCTCAAAGTCAATCGTTTGAAAGATATTCACCGCCAAAGTGGTAAAATGTGTGTCCCCCCCCCCCCCCCCCCCCCCCTTTAACTTTTGAAATAAGAGAGTGAAAATTCTAAAAAAATTATATGATGTAGATCTTAATAAACACTTTCAACCAAAATTAGTTTGAACGAGATATAGTAATTAGTTTTTGAGATATAGCACATTTTCCAAAACCGCAAATATAATTTTGTCATTCATACCAACACTGTGAAAAACAAAGTTATTTTTGCAAACGAAAAATGATAGGTGGTATTAAATATGGTATGGTATAAGGTAACTACGGAACCCTATGGCGCGTGGCCCGACACGCACTTGGCCGGTTTTTTGAAATATCTCAAACAATGAGCTTTACAAGCTTTTGTTCTCCACCTAAGTTTTCAAAGATTTTTTTTTAACTTTCATTATAGCTAAATGCAGTAAGTGCCGCCTTCAAAATTATTCATCATTCAAGTTACCTATTGTTAATAAAATATTTCCTAATCTATCCTATCTCCTCTCTCTTATCTATCCAGTCTGAAATCCGCTCCATTATCTGCACCACGCCTCCTCAAACACTCGGCAGCGATCGGATTCGCCACCTACCGATACTATCGGTTAATTAATTTCCCCGCAAACACGGCAAAAATGTGTGTTTTTAATAAACCTACGTCAAGATGACGGCACATCCTTAATTAATTTGATTGGGGGCTTGATATGATAATGTTTGGGGTAAGCGAATTCGGGGTATGTTTGTTATATTTGTGTTTTATAAACGGTATATACCTTAACTGAAATCATACTTCCATACTGGAATTAAATAAAAATATAGGTTATTTAAAATTAACAAATAAGCCGGAAAACACTAAAGAAAAAAATTTGGTGGTATTTTGTAAATAATGCAAGATTTACACGAGGCCATCGCTGGCTGCCAGTCACAGCGATGGTTTCGTATTGGACTTGTCTAAACAGTTTTTCAAGCCAAGCCAGCAACGCTGGCGAGAATAGAGCGCCCGTCTACATTTCAAGCCAATGAGACTGGCAGCCAGCGATGGCCTTGTGTAAACAATGCTTTTGTACCGCGGTTATTTAAAAATGTTATGTTTATTAATATGGTTAATGTTAATAATGTTTTATAAAATATATAATGCTTCGGTGATAGGTATAACCATTTTTTTTAATTCTTTATTTTTAAAGGAGCTTTTGTAATAAAGTTACATGTCAGCCCCATCGTAACTATAATTTAATGGAATAAGAAACATGAGAATAAAGGTTTATTTATTCTTATGGTATAAGTGCGTTTACCTCTATCTTTTCTTGTAAGCCGTCTAACCCGTTTTTCATTCCCTTACAAATTCAAACTTCTCATTTGTATGCTACGGATTAGACTAACCAATTTTCACAAAATCGCGTTAGTGTTTCATGTTTAAAATATCGTTCTGAAAATTACTGCAAACGACTTTCTTTCGTGTCAGTTTGTCGCGTATCTCGGCATCTGAAAACTTTCAGAATCTAAGGGTATGTAAGCTACCTACTTAGGTACTTAGGTACGACCTCGGTATTTTTTTTCTTCAGTAATAACGATGGCGTCACATGAAATCGTTTTATGGTCAATTTTTACAACTTGCAAAGTGGAAAATTATGAGTGTATAATTCTTTTTAAGTTTGAAAGTCGTTAAAATCTTCTGAAAACTGCGGAAGTTAAGGAAAGTTTCACTTATTTAAAACGTTTCAGATGAGCTATGGTTCGTTTCAAAAAACACTGGACACGATCACAAACTCTATTTGCACCTCAATAACACATCTTGCTATGCACCGTGTATGTGTGCGGCGGCAAAAACAACTTTGTACTACAACGTTGTTCCCTAAGGGTCCCCCCCCCCCCGCACTTGGGCGACACGCCAACAAAACGATCTACAGGACTCACTGACTTATTCCTGTAGTTTTCATATATCGCCGCACACAGTAAACGCCGATGGTCGCCACACGCTACAAATCATCGCTTCTCGCTTCTTATGGCCGACACCGGCCACTAAACTGCAAGCGAAGGAATTTTGTGTCGGCTACCGACCACTTATAGCTATCGCGCAATTTTTATTTTTTTTTAGCTCCAAACTAAGCAAAGCTTGTGATATGGGTGCTAGACAACTGATATACTAATTATATACTTTTTAAATATATACTTATTATACAAAGTAACACCCAGACCCGTCACAGAAATTAAAATTCATTATTTCAATTTCTGCCCGGCCGGGAATCGAATCCGGGACCTCTAGCGTGGTAGGCGGCATGTTGACCACTACACCACTTAGGTCGTCTAAATTTTTGCAGCAATTTTTGCAGTCGCTCTAGCATTAGTGGCGGTGTTTGTGGCTGTGGCGTGTCGCCCGTGTGCGGGCAGGCTAAATAGTCATTTAGCATAGAAAATATGAAGTTATGAATAAGTAAACTGCATTGCCCTTGCTCGATGTAACGATGGCGTCACATGAAGCTAATTTTTTATCACAATTTATTGTCGCGAACTAAACGCACGCTCGTACGTAGCGACAATATTGCTTGTAATTTAATTAGCACTTAGTTTTTATGGCACCGCATAAATTACTTTATAATGTAAGTCAAATGAAGTGAGGGTATTTATTTACTTAATAAAGATATGAAATAAAACAATTTTTAACGGATACTAGCGCGGTTTTATTAAAAGTACTTTGGTAATTAGTTGGTATTTGGTTTGATTTTTGGTTTTCCCGACGTTTCGGCAACTTTGCAGCTGCCGTGGTCACGGGGGACTGAAGCTACCCGTGAGTCTACCCGCAGGCGATGATTTTTTTTAAACGTTCAGAAATTAAAAATTAATTTTTTTTTTAAATTGTTTTATGTTGATTTATTTTATTGATTTTTAATAAAACCGCGCTAGTATCCGTTAAAATTTGTTTTATTTCATGTCTAGTGAGCGCGTAAACTTGAGAAGTGAATAATAAAGATATGTTGGCTACTTTAAGAAATAGAGAAAAGTTGTAAGGAGTTCATGTCTATGATATTTTCAGGTTAGAATTGAAATGTTTGTATGAAACTCCAATGTCTTTCTGTTCTAACTTATAAGTCTAAAATGTTATATTATACAATGCAATTAAATTGACAATAGACAGTGAACCGTGGCAAATTCACACGATTCAATCTAGTATCTATAATAACTAAAACTTCTACTTTGTATGCTCAGTGATTGTTACCTGTCGTGTATGCCAATGTTAATAAAAAAAAAATAAAAAAAAATATAGGTAGGAATAAGGTCCCTTAGTAGTGGAAAAGGGTTTCGGAAGTTTCGGTTCCGTGAAAAAAATTTCAAAAATCAAGGTCTTTTCGATTCTCAAGTGTACGGGAGTAGCAGCGGAATGGAGATTATACCTTTGCCGCTAACTGCCACAAGCACAGCACGTATTTAAAAAAAGTTTTGACATTTTGTATTAGAGCTTTTTTTAAATACCATGTTGTGGTTGTGGCGGGTGGTGGCAGGGGTATGGTTTCCATTTTGCTGTTGCTTTCGTACATTTGTGAAGTCGAAGAGACTTTATAAAATTTTTTTACACAACCTAAAATTCTGAAACTTTATTCTATTACTAGGGGAGCTTACCTATAGAAATATTCAGCCAAAAAAAAAAAAAGAATGTAAACACTAAATTTTACAGATATACAGACATTTTACAGATGGCAATGAGTAAATACATCGTTTTGTACCGCAAGCCACCTGGAGTTGGTCACTTGTGTTTTACAAAGTTTGTAATCGCATCGCAATAACAAGTACCGTACAAATATCTACATAAATTAAAAAGACGGGTGTGAAAATATTACTAGTTAAATAAAGTAACGAAATTTTCAGACTTATCTTACATTTATCAATTCAAACCGACACACGGAGAATAGGAGAAATAGTACACTAAATTCCACAGTAAAGTAAAATAAAGGTCCGCAAGTTGACTATTACAGCTCTCATACAATATCAAATTCAAATAAAATCTGGGGCCTAATCGCGCTAACTATGAAGATAAAACAAAAACCGTTCCGTTGTCATTAAGGTTATATTTACCTAAAAATCTTTGGTTTAGCTTTGGAATTTTTATTTAAATTGTTTGGCATCCTAGGCTTAAATTTCAACGATTTTAACAAAACAAAAGCGAGTTTGCGTAAACAAAAGTTTTGGTTATATCGTTGAACGTTCGCTGTAAGCCAGCGTTATTTTATCAATGTGAAGAATTACCTTCGAAATTCAAATGCAACATCTTTACATATGCCAGACAATCGACTAAGCGCCATCGCACACGGGGGACTTTTGTCTCCGCAACTATTTTGTCTCTCACATGGTTTGTATGAAAAGTTGCAGACGACCGCGTCGCTTCGTGTGCGCGCTTCCATATAAACCCGTGGACTTGAGACAGAGACAAAACAGTTGCAGGGCGACTAAGTTGCCCGTGTGCGATAGCGCTAAGATGAAATAGTTACTTGTATAATTATTCAATCTTTAGATTTTAGGCAGTGATTGCCTAAAATCTAAAAATACAATAATTTTAAACCGATTTAAAAAAGACTTTTTGTGGTAACCAAAGGTGCTGTCGACTGTACTTATCGTTATCGTTGTAAATGTATACCTTGGAAGCCTATCGTTAAGGCCAACAAGGGTGACAAGGCCACGGTATCATTCTAGGAAGCCCACGTGACCTCCAAACGTGGGGACACCGGCTAATTTATTGCACTTCCTTTTGTTATGCTAATTGATATACAAGAGATAGTGAATTTGGTGTTTAATTGTTTTTTTGTATCGATAGCATCAAACACTAAATAAAAGAAGATAATTAATATTTAGAAAAAATAGTGGAGAATATCGACTCATCCGTAGCACCTCAGACGGGCTACGGCTGAGATGCTACGGTTCACGTAGTGATTATTTCCTCTGTGCTACGGGTGCTACGGGCGAGTTGATTTTTTCTACAATTTTTTCTAATATATTAATCATCTTAATATAAAAAAATCGGCTAAGTGCGAGTCGGACTCGCGCACGAAGGGTTCCGTACAAAAAAAGCAAAAAAATCACTTTTGTTGTATGGGAGCCCCCCTTAAATATTTATTTTAATCTGTTTTTAGTATTTGTTGTTATAGCGGCAATAGAAATACATCATCTGTGAAAATTTCAACTGTCTAGCTATCACGGTTCATGAGATACAGCCTGGTGACAGACAGACGGACAGCGGAGTCTTAGTAATAGGGTCCCGTTTTTACCCTTTGGGTACGGAACCCTAAAAATAGTACTGTAATATACTACTGTACTATATTTATGTACAGGCATTCGCCTACAATCTAAAAATTCAATAACTAAATAAAAGAGTTGGTCGGGTGAGTACTTTTCCTAATATATTAATTATCTTAAAACAGTTGGTTTTTTAATTAAAACGAGTCGGAAAATATTTTTCTTTTCAACATTTTTCAAGCTGTTCAAAACACTTAATATCAGGGATTATGTTAAAATATCATAACTGCAGATACGAGTATATCGTTTTTAGACTAAATTATTCTGTAGTAGTTTAAAATTCAAGTCACAGCAATCGATATTTTTTATTGAATATCTAATTTCACCACATGTATAAATTTCGCACGTTATCGATCTTATGTATTTTAATGACACAACAAAGAGCACGACCGAATCGGAAAATTCTACTTTTAACTTTTCGTCGGTTTCATACTTTCAATGGATATAATATAATACTTACGAAAACTCGTTATAGATTTCACGTCATAAGTTGCATTATATTTTACTAGCGGCCGCCCGCGACTTCGTCTGCGTACTTTTTTTCTAGATGAAAGGTACCCTATCTCCTTCTCTGTACCCTTGGCAACGTGTATGTAAAATTTCATGATGATCGGTTCAGTAGTTAAGACGTGAAGAAGTAACAAACAAACAAACAAATAAACAAACAAACGGACTTTCGCATTTATAATATTAGTAAGGATTACGAAACACAATTGAACGTGTTTGAAAATAGTGTAGTTGAATTGAATATTAACAAAATTTATTTGAGTCCAAAATATTTCACGAAACCATCAGAAGATTTCAGCTTCCTCGATTCACATTTTACAGCTTCCGAATAAGTAAGAATACAGGGTGTCCCAAAACTTTGCCAGACGGAGGGAAAGTACCTATTAGGGATATGAAAATTTACTTAGGGAGGACTTCGTTTTGTTTTAAAAAATAATTCGAACTGCATTCAATTTTTTTTTTATTTCGCATTCATTCCTATACAAATTTTAACAATAATTACCTAATAATTAAGAGATGAAGAGAGAAAAGATTTTTCAAAAATCTTTGAATGCAATTCGAATTATTTTTAAAATCAAAATGATGTCTTCTTTCAGTAAAATTTCCTACCTTCAATTTTCCCTCCGTGTGGCAAAGTTTTGGGACACCTGTATACAAGTGTTACAAAATAACCCCTACTGCCGAATATGGTAGATAGGGACCCATCTAACTGAACAACTTTTACTGTGGGACCAACTCCGAAATCGCGAAAAAAACCAGCTGTTTGATACATTTTGATATTTTCGTTTTTATTTTTTGTATGAACAGCAGATTTTTTTCGCGATTTCAGAGTTATCCCATATAGTTGAAGTTGTTCAATTTGATGGTCCTATATGATCTACCATATTCAGTATTAGGGGTTATTTTGTAACATGTTGTAGTATTACATAGAAATTCTTTAAATAACCCAAAAGATAGGTAAAAGATAGACTGCAACTTGTGAAATCCTAAACAAAACACAATCCATTACTTTTATCAACATCCGAACCTGTTAATTTTCAAATCATTCCAAGATACGCAGGTACTAACATTCGTCACACACGCGTGTGTGTGTCCGTGTGGCGGTGTGTGCGGGTGGCGGGCGTCGCGCGATAAGGATGTATTAGCACATTCCGCCGGGCGAACGCCACTGTATTTATTCTTATCCGGAATAAGTCAGGTTACACCCCTAGTGATGGGTAGATATCGATGCTTTAGCATGTCTACAACTGTGAAACGTTTTATAACTATTGCTTTAAAGATGGTGTCATTTGATTTGTGTAACATGTGAAGTCTTACTATAGATAAGATACTTATGTTACGTCTTTTACGTAGTTTGTAGTAATAAGGTTGATTCAAATATTACCACTACTTCTTCTCGTTTAGTAAAAGATTGCGTATGTCTCACTTTCGTGAGACATCTCTCCTTGTAGGATGTAGTTTATCTCTCGTTTTAAAAAAAGATGTAACTACTCAGAAAGTATCTAATCGAGAGGAAAATGTTGAGAGGTATACCATTATGTTTATGTAAATGAAGGCCAAGCCAATTTGCGTGTTAAACAATTTTTTTGTGATTTCATTAAAGCAATTTGACACTTAAATGAGCTATTTAAAATGTAGAACGTATTGAAATATAATTATATACTAATTAAAATCTTGATTAACGGTACGATTGTATCTAGCACGTAAATAGTTAAGTTTTGCAATATGATCGCGAGCATAAGATTGCATTGTTCAGACAAGCGTTAATTGGTATTATATAACCTACTTTTAATGGGATAGAAATTTATTTTCTCAATTAATTACAATTCACTTTATTTATTACTTATTTCTGATTAAATAGCACATGTACTGTACGTACTCTACCATCTCTCTGTATCGTTATGTTCTTGCAATGAGTAGTTCTGAAGTTCTGAGCTGTTCTCGAGTCCACGAGTTAAAAAAAAAAATAGGTTTGGGTTAGCAAAAACTATTGCGTGTCAAATTTCAACCGTCTTTTTTACATTAGCCTTATATCGAGTCATTTTGAACTTACCATCCAAATTTTGAGGATGTGTTCAGTCCATGAAACTGAACAACTTTCTCTAAGGAACACATGGTCAAATATGTAAAATAAAAATCGACTTTCCATACAAATCAAAGAGATCACGTGATCAATTTAGTATGGGATGACCAAAATTTTTAGGCGAAATTTGACACATGTTTCTTAGAGAAAGTTGTTTAGTTTCAATGGACTGGACATATCTTTAAAATTTGGATGGTAAGTTCAAAATGACCCTGTATATGTTTTGTAAAATAAAAATTACAACGTTGTGTTCACAATTGATCATTTCGCAATTATCGACACTGAATCGACTACCCCCCACCCCTACGGTGCAGAGAAGGGGGTGAAGCGACGCTTGGCGCGGCGAGATAGCGCGATAGCATCACCGGGTGGCGGCCCTGATAGTACGAATAATAATAATTTTATTATCGCCATCTAGGGCTGCCGCGCTCACGTTATTAAACGTTGATGTGAACACGTTCGCCTGTTAAATTTTAAGCTCGTATTTAGAGGGACTTTAACATGTTGATAGCAATAAAAACGCGAGTTACTTTCGTCAAAAATGCTAACATCAAAGTTTGTGGTTTTACAATGTTTAATTTTTGTTTTCAATAGATTCAACGGTTAGTTCGGCTGAATACGGAATGGTTGATTAGGAATTTTCTTTCAGTGATACGATATACATAAGCATTAACAAAGAAATTGCATATTCCTTCAGTCGATCAATATTTTCAACTGTCACTTTTAAATACCAATTTTGAATGCTCCGTCTTGCCAATTTTGGCTACAGCAACTGGATTTGATTCCATCACTATGTTTTCTACCTATAATAAAGTGACCCGGATTTTGGAGACTCCATTTTTACCTTTA
This sequence comes from Agriphila geniculea, assembly GCA_943789525.1. Taxonomy (NCBI): domain Eukaryota; kingdom Metazoa; phylum Arthropoda; class Insecta; order Lepidoptera; family Crambidae; genus Agriphila; species Agriphila geniculea. Next base: position 26,025,314 of record OX038873.1, read on the forward strand.
AGGGTGGCCTCACGTTTGACATTTCCTAAAAGACTGTAGCGGCATCTACCGTACCGCCGCACATAGCAACACACGGTTACAACAAGATTCAACTACCATGTTACTAGATGGCGCTAGTGTCGAATGAACACAAAGCTTAGTAAGGAATAACACCTCGTAGTATGGAGAATATATGGAGAAACCTACATCTCGCTGACGGAGTTTTCTCAGCGACGCAGCATATATACAACTGCCAACCATCATCGGTTGGACCGCGGTCCCCGGGCTAAGATCACCCAGCCCGGAGGAAGATCTTCTACTTTGGCCTTCCTATTAGTGGCTACCTCCCTTCATCCCGCAACGTCCCTACACTGGTGACCCCGACGTCCCTACAAGACATAGCGAGCAATGTCTCACGCATGAAAACTTTGCGTTTAGTTTGACAGAAATGTTATTAACTCAGCCTCAACATTCTAGCAACTAGACCACAGTTAACAGCAAAGAGGTTATATTATACACACCCAGACGCGATGCCCAAAAATCGGCTCGCATCCGGCTTAGCCTCCCCGCGCCTTATCTGCTCGGCGCAGATTGAATATATTTCATGCGAGGCTCACACTGTTCCACGGTAGATCCAGAACTTGTGTGTCAGATGTTAGGAATCGATTTAAGGATAACTAAGTGTTATTAGATTTCTGCCTCACATAGTCAAAGTTTATATTTGTTTGAGCGATAACGTTTACTTAAACCTTAAAATATGCTATCACCAAACCTGCCCACTTATTGTGTCTAATTTCAAAATCTATTGCAATAACTTTAATTTGACAGAACATTGATACTTCTTTTTGGCACTAATAAAAACATACCAAAGAAATGCAGTAATGTGTCACATCCATCTGTCAAATGAAAGCGATTGCGATAGATTTTGACATTAGACAATCAGCCCTCTGGTTCACCAATAAATAAATGTTATCCCGCTGACCGCAAACAATAAGTTTTCTACTTACACCTAAAAGCCGAGTCCTTGTATGTAAAGTGAGACAAAAAGGCTTTGTCTTCAGACATATCTTTCATACGTTACCTAATCGTAACTTAAATCCAATAAAATAGTAAATAATCCCTTAAAGAATAGAATTTTATTTGAAGGTAGGGAAATTAAAACTTTATAACTTATAGGTACGATTAGGTAACGTATGAAAGATAAAAATTTGAAAACTGGGCCATTTAGGCTCACTTTTTTTGCCTCACTTTTAAGAGTAAGCTTTGTAGGGAACTATCATTCTAAGTTGTTATTATAATAAGGTTTCCTATTGTATCTGGCTCAATGGGGACGCATTCTGAGGAACTAATGGCGCCACAAGCGTTTGTGCTAAAATAGATTGATTGGTTATTTTAAATATCAAATGTTATTTGTGACATATTTTAACCAATCAAAGTATTGATAGCGGTTAGATCACCGCTGGCGCCATCTACGGTTAGTTTTGCGTGTGCAATTGGCAAGAAAGGTTTAATTCAACAGATATTTATTTATTTATTTAATATAGATGGGTGGCTTTCTCGTGAATCAAGGCAGGTCCCTAGATCATTTAGTGACCGTTTGATTTACAAGACAAAGAAAACATTTTAAAGATCTTCATCGTAACATTCGTAGCTATATAAAAAGCAGCATTTTAAGCCTCTCTAAACAATATCAATTTCAATTCCTTCACAATCTTCTATGTTAAATTCACGCAACTGCTCAGCATTAATAACAGCTTTTAGTCATTTCAATTACAAAATTATCAACAAGTAATCGCATTCAATAGGATTAAGTACTTTACACTTTAATTTATTTTAAACACCTACCCGACCTCGAAATACAGATCTTGGCATTATCGTGCACGTTGGCATTGTGGGTTTGAATAACTATCGCGTAATGAGCTGATACGGGCTCAAACCCAAGATAGTGCCATCTATTGGTGCACCTGCGTAATTAAACAGCGAATGTTGTGTACCGTGCATCGTGAAAGCTATTAAGCTCCGATAGTAAGGACCTAAAACAGAAAAAGGGTTTGAGTAGTTGATTTTTTGATTGCTTTTGTTTACGATTATAACGATATGCCTTGTTACGTTAAATGCTAGAAACCAAAACTACTAATAGATGAATTATTTAACATTAAAAAAATAAGTACCATCTAAGAATATTCTGTTCCGTCTGCCGATATCAAAGAAAAGTCACTGAGTCCTAATTAAAGTCCAAGTCAAAATATAATAATATTTATTATATAATTCTATATTTATTTTTCAGTATTGTCCTACCATTCATCAAAAACTTTGAATATACCTACTGTAAAGGTTTATTAAATAATACCTACTTAAGTATTATTCTAAATTCTTTTTCAAATTATTATTTCAATTGACTGATTGTCAGAGAGTCAACCAGAATCCTTACTAATATTATAAATGCGAAAGACCGTTTGTTTGTTTGTTTGCTACGCCTTCACGTCTTAACTACTGACCCGATCATCATTAAATTTTACACACACGTTGTCAGGGGTACAGAGAAGGACATAGGGTATCTTCCATCCCGAAAAAAGGAACTGTTCCCGAGGGATAGACAAAATATTATCCACGCAGACGAAGTCGCGGGCGGCAGCTAGTTATAAAAAAAAATGGAACCATGAAGTGAACTGATCCTAAAATCATGAAAAGACGTCCTCAAAATTCTATAAATTGTTGTCTCTTTACAACGTTCGAATTTCGACCAAATAGTTGTCATATTCCACCTGACACCCTTTTAGAGACAGTGAATGGGTCATATCAGCGTATCACTGGCCGCGCGTCCTATTCTGCGGGGGGCGGCGGGCCGGGGGGCGGGGGTCGCTGAAAAACGTGAAAAGTGACCGAGATAAGGCCCCCGCGCAGGGCTGCCCAAAACTGAAACCCGTAATAACCCGTTTGACGGTTAAACGCGAAACTTGTTCGTTGCAATTCTTTTTTGAATATCGATGTATGTTTGACTGTTGTTGTTGGCGTTCGAAATTTGAAATTTTTTTTTTGCAGATAGTAGAGCTTGTTTTCAATTTTAAAAATAAGAAAAGAGTTTGCCATTCGAATCAATGGGGTTTGATTTCTGACTTTCAAAAGATTTTGATTGAAATACGAGGTTGTTAAAAAAGGATATTATCAAAAAGGTTTTTTGCAGAAATGAATGCATAGGTACAGTATAGTAATAATAAAATTGAATTGCGAAAACTTAGGGATCGTAAGAGTTGTAGATGAATAGTACAGGAAATATGAAAACTAAAGTGGGATATGTCATAGTTAGAATTAAGAAAACAAACTCTCATAATTGATACGGAAAATACATTTTTATTATCCACCATCACCAACTGCAGTGTAAGACGTCTAAAATGCAATAAACTAATCTACGACTGCAGTGTAAAAAGTGAAATAATGCAATAAAAAAACGTAACTATAAAAAAAGGTCTTAAGCCTCATAGTTTCCTTTCAAATGAATAGCAACATGCCAGAGCGCGTGTGCGATCCCGCGATAGTACTCGTTTGCATAATACTGCAGTTTTTTTTCGTGAAAACACATACAAACTTCATAACACACTAATGTGGGCTTTTGGTGCGGCCCGAGGGTTGAGATCTCGCGTAGACGATAGTATTTGAGATTTTTTGATACTTATACCTAGGCGAGTCATTCATTAGCACCTTCGATCAATAGATGATAGAAGATTAGCACCATTATTTTGAGAAACCTATATTTAATATTGTTATTAAATCTAGAAAAAGTGGTAAAAGGAAATTTTAAATTCACAAGGAACAGAACCTGATTTTAAAGTTTGTAATTCAGTTTTCATTTATTACTTTTAATTTAACACTTAATAGAAAAATTATTCGTCTTAATCCCCCCGGCGAGAATCGAACCCGAGAAACGTACTAAAAGCATTGTGAATGCAAAAATAAAAAAAACCGGTCAAGAGCGAGTCTAACTCGCGCACCGAGGGTTCCGTACCATCATAATTGCACCATCAAATCCCACTGCCGAGTAAAATAATAAAATTAGTATTGCAGTTTTACCTACTTACAGACGAAAAGCGAAAAGAGAATCGTCAAGCAAGGTTCACTTTCCGCACAAACTGAAAAATATTACGCTTCATAATTTGTTTTCATACAATTATGTCCTAGTTGGCATTCAAGACGGCGTTTTTGTAGTTCTGGTACCAGTAAAAAGAGATATTTCTTTATAAGCTGTTGAGGAAAACTTATAACTATAATAATAGACGTCACGTAGATCGAAGACCGCGGATCATTACATTCGCTTGTTTTTCAACGGTCTTTTTACGTGATGTGATCCATACAGAGTTTTGTATGGATGATAAAAAATTTCGTCCGTTTTTGTTTCTCTCTAAAGTTTGCATCTTGAGCTGTTCGAGGGTCGGTGCAGGTCACGACCCGTCATAATGATATTATAATGTAATTTAATTTACTTTTTTCTTTGCAGGTAAGTAGGTCATCGCGGCCACGATCGCGCTCAGATTGCGAATGGTGCATGCTTGCGACAGATATGACGTCATGATAAAGAAGGTATTTTAAGTAGTTATTTTAAAATTAAGGTAAAAAACTCGTCGATGTAAGAACAGTTGAAACTTCGAAATTATTAGAATAATAACTGTGCGAGGTATTAACTTTATGGTAACGACTATGGATGGATGTAGTCGGAATAGCAATATACAAGGTCATTTTGAACTATACAACTTGTACATGAAACTGAACAACTTTCTCTAAGGAACACATGGTCAAATATGTAAAATAAAAATCGACTTTCAATACAAATCAAAGAGATCACGTGATCAATTTAGTATGGGATGACCAAAATTTTCTGGCGAAATTTGACACATGTTTCTTAGAGCAAGTTGTATAGTTTCATGGACTAGACACATCCTTAAAATTTGGATGGTAAGTTCAAAATGACCCGATATATTTATAGCAGGTGTAAAGTTAGGTACACAGCGTTTTGTCCCTTTCTTTTTAATGTCAAACTTAAATTTGACAGAAAGAACCCATTGCATCACTATACATCTGCTATACAAAGGGGGGTAAACTTTTGCTAGTTGACGTTACCAAGTGAAAACAGTATTATTTATTTATCGATTTGCTAATATCAAAATAATGTTTGTTTTTAAGTGATAAATGACAATTTATCACTAAAACTCGGGCAAGTATGGTTATTTCTTTTGCTTACAGCTTTAAACCTATCAATATCAGGTTTAAATATTTATTTTTATATTTTAATATTTATTTAGACAACTAAATAGGTATCGCAAATAAATGCAGTATCGTCTTTCAGTTGAAACTTAAGCGAAAGTGCTTACCAAGTAACATTGTCTTACTAAAGTTTGTAACTACTTAGAAGAAAGTATACTTTTTTGAAACAAATCAAAGAAGAATATTAAATTGGCACAATTACCTACTTCTAGTAGTATTTTTAATAAAAAAACGTTCTTTAAATAAACCTTTGCGTAACGTTCCAAGATTCTAAACTGTCCCCTATTAGAAGTAGATAGGCGGGCGGGCGCGATAAGATAACGCCGCCCGCCTTGCACTGTGACGTCATAAAACAAAATAAATTCATGCGACGTCTCACACATACCGCATTGTTGTACAGTCGTCGTTTTTAAACAATAAAATATATAACTTACTTAAGCAAAGTCACTCAACACTATATTTTCATTACATTTTTATTGGGTAGGTTTTAATCTACCTATACTATCATCGTCATAATTCAGTTACATTGTGGTCGAGTGCAGAAAGCTTTAAAGTTAAAAATCAGTAGCGTATTTATTAAGTACTTATTGGTTTCATAATATTATGCTATCATAATAAGAAATACGACGTCATTTTCAATCTCTTTACTAAACTACAAAAATCGGATAATATATCTGAACGAAAAAAGGAAAAACTTTCAAATCATATTGAAAACATCATATCTCTTTGAAGCACAAAGAGCGATAAGGATCTGGCTCACAATTTATATGAGCGAGATAAGGCAGGGCGGGCGGGCGATAACAGCGATAGCCGCCTGCCCTCGCTTCAAGGCTCGGACGCAAAAATCTCCGTTTCTCATCGACGTCAAGGTCAAACTATTGGCACGAATACGGTGAATATTGCTATAATTCTATTTTTTTCAGTTTCTGTGTCTTGCTTAGTATTGCTTCGATAATTATGAGACATTTTAAATTAGTATTGATTTCTTTTAGATAATATTGCACCTTATTGATTTATATTAAACATGTTTGTGTGTTTTTAAATTTGAGATTTTTGTATTTACAATGCTATTTTTAAACAATACTAAATAATATACTAGAAAAAATACGATTCGCACCAGATCAATACTCAGACGGGAATCGAACCCGCGACCTTTGGATATCCGGTCCAATGCTCTGACCGCTGAGCTACCGAGCCACCGGTGACATCGTCGAATTTTTCCTAGTATATCCTAAACTCTTACGCTGTAAGCCAGCGTTATTTCACCAATGTGAGGAATTACCTCGACATTCAATTGAAATATCTTTCCAGATATTTTAACAATTGATTAAGATGAAATAGCCATATAATTTTTAAATTTGAGATTTTTGCATTTACAATGCTATTTTTAAACAATACTAAATAATATACTAGAAAAAATACGACTCGCACCAGATCAATACTCAGACGGGAATCGAACCCGCGACCTTTGGATATCCGGTCCAATGCTCTGACCGCTGAGCTACCGAGCCACCGGTGACATCGTCGAATTTTTCCTAGTATATCCTAAACTCTTACGCTGTAAGCCAGCGTTATTTCACCAATGTGAGGAATTACCTCGACATTCAATTGAAATATCTTTCCAGATATTTTAACAATTGATTAAGATGAAATAGCCATATAATTTTTAAATTTGAGATTTTTGCATTTACAATGCTATTTTTAAACAATACTAAATAATATACTAGAAAAAATACGACTCGCACCAGATCAATACTCAGACGGGAATCGAACCCGCGACCTTTGGATATCCGGTCCAATGCTCTGACCGCTGAGCTACCGAGCCACCGGTGACATCGTCGAATTTTTCCTAGTATATCCTAAACTCTTACGCTGTAAGCCAGCGTTATTTCACCAATGTGAGGAATTACCTCGACATTCAATTGAAATATCTTTCCAGATATTTTAACAATTGATTAAGATGAAATAGCCATATAATTTTTAAATTTGAGATTTTTGCATTTACAATGCTATTTTTAAACAATACTAAATAATATACTAGAAAAAATACGACTCGCACCAGATCAATACTCAGACGGGAATCGAACCCGCGACCTTTGGATATCCGGTCCAATGCTCTGACCGCTGAGCTACCGAGCCACCGGTGACATCGTCGAATTTTTCCTAGTATATCCTAAACTCTTACGCTGTAAGCCAGCGTTATTTCACCAATGTAAGGAATTACCTCGACATTCAATTGAAATATCTTTCCAGATATTTTAACAATTGATTAAGATGAAATAGCCATATAATTTTTAAATTTGAGATTTTTGCATTTACAATGCTATTTTTAAACAATACTAAATAATATACTAGAAAAAATACGACTCGCACCAGATCAATACTCAGACGGGAATCGAACCCGCGACCTTTGGATATCCGGTCCAATGCTCTGACCGCTGAGCTACCGAGCCACCGGTGACATCGTCGAATTTTTCCTAGTATATCCTAAACTCTTACGCTGTAAGCCAGCGTTATTTCACCAATGTGAGGAATTACCTCGACATTCAATTGAAATATCTTTCCAGATATTTTAACAATTGATTAAGATGAAATAGCCATATAATTTTTAAATTTGAGATTTTTGCATTTACAATGCTATTTTTAAACAATACTAAATAATATACTAGAAAAAATACGACTCGCACCAGATCAATACTCAGACGGGAATCGAACCCGCGACCTTTGGATATCCGGTCCAATGCTCTGACCGCTGAGCTACCGAGCCACCGGTGACATCGTCGAATTTTTCCTAGTATATCCTAAACTCTTACGCTGTAAGCCAGCGTTATTTCACCAATGTGAGGAATTACCTCGACATTCAATTGAAATATCTTTCCAGATATTTTAACAATTGATTAAGATGAAATAGCCATATAATTTTTAAATTTGAGATTTTTGCATTTACAATGCTATTTTTAAACAATACTAAATAATATACTAGAAAAAATACGACTCGCACCAGATCAATACTCAGACGGGAATCGAACCCGCGACCTTTGGATATCCGGTCCAATGCTCTGACCGCTGAGCTACCGAGCCACCGGTGAAATCTCAAATTTAAAAATTATATGGCTATTTCATCTTAATCAATTGTTAAAATATCTGGAAAGATATTTCAATTGAATGTCGAGGTAATTCCTCACATTGGTGAAATAACGCTGGCTTACAGCGTAAGAGTTTAGGATATACTAGGAAAAATTCGACGATGTCACCGGTGGCTCGGTAGCTCAGCGGTCAGAGCATTGGACCGGATATCCAAAGGTCGCGGGTTCGATTCCCGTCTGAGTATTGATCTGGTGCGAGTCGTATTTTTTCTAGTATATTATTTAGTATTGTTTAAAAATAGCATTGTAAATGCACAAATCTCAAATTTAAAAATTATATGGCTATTTCATCTTAATCAATTGTTAAAATATCTGGAAAGATATTTCAATTGAATGTCGAGGTAATTCCTCACATTGGTGAAATAACGCTGGCTTACAGCGTAAGAGTTTAGGATATACTAGGAAAAATTCGACGATGTCACCGGTGGCTCGGTAGCTCAGCGGTCAGAGCATTGGACCGGATATCCAAAGGTCGCGGGTTCGATTCCCGTCTGAGTATTGATCTGGTGCGAGTCGTATTTTTTCTAGTATATTATTTAGTAATGTTTGTGTGTGATGTATTGACTGTTTGTCAGAACTTTAAATGTTTTGAGCTAATTTACTTTATGAAAATGATAAAACATGTACTTATCGGTTTTGAAACTACGATGTGTTTTTAGGCGCTTAAAAATTCACGTAACTTTTACTCCCTAAGATTATGAAATATAATTTATCAAAGTCAAATTTTAAACCCCAAAATAAACCTTCCCAGATAAATCTGACTCCAAAAACATATCACTGGAGGCGAAATCCAGCATCCACACAGTCATAATTAAACTGGTACGGTTATCACACGTAACGAAACAGCTCTCCTTGACGATAAGAATCTCGCTGGGAATTTATACGGGAGCGATAAGAGGGCGGGCGGGCGATAAGGCGCGCCTGATAACGCCCGCCCGCCCTGATCGTATCTGTGATTAAATAGCTCGCCTTATCGGGGCCAGGCGAGAGGATCTTGGGAGTGAAGAGTAATGCGAGTACAGATACTTTTGATATTCATTTTCGATAATATTTTTTTTTCCGTGTGGCGTCCGTAAAAATAGAGTCACCAACTTTGCACACCGTAAATGGTAACTAATGACTTAGATGTTCTTACACTTCCAAGAGCAGAATATGAGCAACAGAATTTTCGATGCGTTTCCATCGTTTTGCACCGTTTGGTTCAAAACTGCGAATTCCAACCAGCTGCTGCCAAGCGTGAAGACTAGGGCAACGTTGGCAACGTCCACCGTGGACTTAGGCTCGTAATTATAAGCCGCTCTCAGCGTTGAGAGCTATCTCGAGATCATACTTGAGATGCTCTTCTTATAAGGACATCATTTCAGGTATGATCTCATGAAAGCTCTCAACTCAACGTTGAGGGCGGTTTATTAATACCGGCCTTAGCGCTATCGCACACGGGCAACTTTTGTCTCCGCAACTTTTTTGTCTCTCACGTGATTTGTATAAAAAGTTGCAGACGACCGTGTCGCTTCGTGTGCGCGCTTCCATATAAACCCGTGGACTTGATGTGAGAGACAAAACAGTTGCTGGGAGACTAAGTTGCCCGTGTGCGATAGCGCTTAGACTCGACGGGAAAAGACACTTTTGAGAAGATTTAAAAAACAAGCAGCACTGCACTTCCTGTAAATGTTACTACCTTTCCTTTACTTTTTAACTCTATATCTCTTCATGACAGCAATCTACCGTCACACACGACCGCTTCCAAAGCAAACCACCAACATCCGTCACCTCTGACGTATCGTGGTCTGTGTGAAATATGAATACGCGGCGTTGTCGGCACGAATCCGTCAAACCGATGAGATAACGCGGACGTGAACTTTTGCTGTGTTTGAGGGGGAGGGGGGGACCCCACCCCAGTGCCCGCGTGCGTGATGGATGAAGTACTAGGGTACAAGATTGTATTTGTATAAAACCTTCTTGTTGAGAATGAGAATAAATTAATATTTATACCTACAATCAAAACTTTTAAGAAATAAGTTAGTCGATTGGAGAGGATGGCAAGACGTTATGCTGAAAACTTGTAAAGCTAGACATAATATATGTTGATTATATATGGCGTACCAGACTCAGCCTTTCAAGTACTTTGGAGATGGAGGTAGTTGTTATAAGTGCTTTCTTTGTATTTAGGAAGCATAAGGTTCCACCAAAAAGTTCCACCGATAATATTTAATTTTGACTGAGTGGCTTATGAGTTCGAACTTGAACACCACTCCGTCCAGCAATTCTTTAAAGTTAATTAAATTAATTATGTTCTCAGTCATAGAAATAAATATGTTCAATAAAGTTTTTCATATTTTTACAGTGACCGTCTGTTGACTATTTATGGTAATAGTTTTTGAAGTGAAAACTTCTTTAGCGGCGTTGTACGCTTTTTTGTAATGGGGAAAAAATACTAAACTCGCGTCAGTTAGAATCACGTGATCCTGATCGAAAATTCGTAAGATGGATGTGACGGATGGAGAGTAGACAGCCGGCGGCGGAAGTATTCCCCTCTCTTTCTACGGGGCGCGGTGAAAATGGCGGCGCGTCATTTCAAGACGTAAACACTTGTGTCACCATAGCAACGCGCTAGTTTTTTAATTCAATGTCAAAATTCTAGATTTTCTGTCAAGCTATGGATAAGACTTTCGTACAATACTGTTCTGTATTCGTAAATTCAAATGCAGAGTAAATTCGTAAGACGGCAATTCGTGTAAAGTTATTCCCTAACCATTCCAAAATATCAAAAATGCACAACGTTAATATTCAAGTTTTCACTTCTGCCGGCACTCCCGGAGTGCAACCCGATTTTTTTCATGCATAACGGGATAGTGCTTGGCCTTCACCACACTGATGTTAAGTGACGATAAGGCCGAAGGTGGAAGCGCACTACTCCCGGAATCCTCATCACTGAGGTACTGGCTATCTTACCTCTGCCGGAATACTACAATTTTTAATTTGATATTTTGGCGTCAGACTTAGGTAAGATGGTGGTAGCTAGCCGGGTGGACTTGAAATAAGCCCTGTCTGTACATACAGGGTCATTTTGTACTCACCATCCAAATTTTGAGGATGTGTTCAGTCCATGAAACTGAACAACTTTCTCTAAGGAACACATGGTCAAATATGTAAAATAAAAAGCGACTTTCCATACAAATCAAAGAGATCACGTGATCAATTTAGTATGGGAAAACCAAAATTTTCTGACGAAATTTGGCACATGTTTCTTAGAGAAATTTGTTTAGTTTCATGGACTGGACACATCCTTAAATTTTAGATGGTAAGTTCAAAATGACCCGATATAATCATTTAGCTACGTGTGACCAATTTATTTGTACATAAATGGTATTAGGGTTGCAACCCTGCTCCCCTATCGCTTCAATATAAAATCACTGGAGATGGGTATCGGTGTCCATTGTGACTCCGACCTTTTGTTTCTTCAGTAGGTATTGTTTCAGTCATATTATAGAAATATATGACGTGAAGTGATACTGACTTTAAGTATTTAATTAATAAAATGTGTAGATAAGTAATAAAATAAAAAACTTTTACGGATACTAAGATTTTATGGAAGAGTTTTTGGTCGAGTTTTGTTGTTTGCTTTTTTTGACCTTTCAACGTCTTTTGGTTATACTAAAGCTGCATATACATGATGGAAAAACAGACGATAGTCTGAGGGAAAGTACTCTAAATATTGATGATGGCAAATTTTACTGAAAGCAAACATTACTTTATTTTTTTAAATAAGTAAAAGTGCATTAAAAGATTTTTGATAAATCTTTTGTCTCAGTCGGGAATCGAACGGGCTGAAATCCAAAAAAATATCGTACATTGGTGTCATAAAAGTACAGAATATTATTACTTACCTAGATCTAGTTAGAGAACTTAATCGGTACTAAATACAATGTTGTGTTTGCTATCTGTCTGTTTGTCCGACTCGGCTGTAAAACTCAGTCAGGGATAAAGATAGGAAACTCAACTGATTTATCCACTAAGTTGATGCCTTTTGTTCGTCACATTAAAACAGTTACCTACTTAATGAGAAGATCTAATGGTCTAACTAAAGCAAAATATAGTAAAAAAACGGCCAAGTGCGAGTCGGACTCGCGCACGATGGGTTCCGTACCTACCAAAAAACAGCGAAAAAATCACGTTTGTTGTATGGGATCCCCCTTAAGTATTAATTTTATATTGTTTTTAGTATTTATTGTTATAGCGGCAACAGAAATACATCATCTCTAAAAATTTCGACTGTCTACCTGTTGTCGTTATTAATATCAAGCAAAAAACGGCAAAAAATTCACGTTTGTTGTATGGAAGCCTCCCTTAAATATTTATTTTATGCTGTTTTTAGTATTGGTTGTTATAGCGGCAACAAAAATACATCATCTGTGAAATTTTCAACTGTCTAGCTATCACGGTTCATGAGATACAGCCTAGTGACAGACAGACAGACGGACAGTGGAGTCTTAGTAATAGGGTTTCCCGTTTTTACCTTTGGGTACGGAACCCTAAAAAGTTAAGAAAAAAATATAGGTAATAAAAACAATGTGCTTTTGTCTACTACTAACTATAACCCCTTCTAGCACTCTGTCATATAGAGTTCTAGATTCTTCTAGAACTCGGAAACTATTTTTCTATAATTATTAATAGAAAAAATATTTTCCTTTAAAGGTGCATCGTGCGTCCACTAGTGCCGCCAATCAAGAAAAAATCATTCTGAAAAATATAAAAACTAGTATTAGTTATTAACTATTTTTGTATGCGTTATTCATATTTAAAAATAAACGTCTTTTGAAGTCGTTTTAAGGACCAATTTGAAAACAAACTTTAAATCACTAACAAATATTTGAATCATTTCAATCGGTTCAGCCGTTTTCGAGTAATCGGTGGACAATAAAAAAACATACACAGACGAACATAGAACCTCCTCCTTTTTTTCCGTTAAAAACGGCTGATAGTGACTCGTTATTTTGTAACACCAAAACGTTACATTACATGGAAATGCATGCTATTGTACACTCACCTTTACGATTTTGGTGACTTCAAAAACTCCTAATTAAACTGACTGAAAAAGTCCCCAGTCATTTCGACATACGTTTCAACTTGAGTTTGTATAAACAGAACTGCTATGTTATACTTTTTATTAATTAGTGTTTCTGTTAAATCGATTACGTGTCTATGTATTATGTTTATATCTAACACTGACTAACAAAACCACAAACCTATTTACAAGAACCGTATCTTGAATTGCGATTTTGAAATTGAATTAATGTTAAATTTATTTGTCCTTTTCCTGTTATTATTTTAAATGCCATACTTTGTCTATCAGATATTATATTTCAAACAGACTTCTATTAGGCAGGAAGAAACCTTTGTAAGAAAATCAGTCTTTTGAACATAATCTTGTTTAGCATTGTAGTAAATTAATCCAATATCTTTTAATTTGTGAAATTTAAGAAACAAGACATACGAGCGTGTCTTCAATTTATCAATCCATTAATCCAGATATTTTTTTGTATGGTCTGTGATTCAGGGGTGGGATTGCGTAAGTTAATCGTATTCATTTGACAGTTCATATCGTATTACATCGGCTGCAATTTGTATGGGATGACATATATTATGATACAATATGAACTTTCAAATGAATACGATTGACTTTACACAATCACCTAGCATGTCCATACATCCGTCATACACGGGAATGAGGCAAAAAAGTTTACCCAGCAGGTGAATACACAGACTACGATGAAAATAATTAAGTAACTTTTCATTGAAATAAATCACATTTTCCGATTAAACTTAGCGATTTCTACTTTAAACTATATGATTATTAGGTTTTAGTAAAAACCTGAACTTTATCGCGCGGAAGCATAAAAGTGATTATGACTTTTATTAACAATCTGACGACTTGTGTGATGCAGTAGTCAACATGCTGGTCTACCACGCAAGAGGTCCCGGGTTCGATTCCCGGCCGGGCAGAAATTGAAATGATGAATTTTAATTTCTGTTTGTGGGTCTGGGTATTACTATGTATAATAGGTAGTATATTATCAGTTGTCTAGCACCCATACATATTACAAGCTTTGCTTAATTTGTTTTTTTTTTAATTTAGCATTTATTTATTTAATCGTCAATATTGTAAATACAAACACTGAAACAATATGACTTTACAACATAGGTACAAATCATGACTTTTGATACAGTCATTAACACGTGCCAGGAAAATGACCTTACAAATGACGCGCTTCATAGAAATCAGGGGCCCAATCGCGCTAATTTACAACGATAAAACCAAAACCAAATCGTTACCGCTTGAGTTTTGTTTACAGAAAAATACTCGCTTTAATTATGTTAAAATTGTACAAAGCTGTGCCTAAGGAGCCTAGAATGACAATCTCGGACAATTTAAATGAAAATTCTTAAGCTACACCAAAGATTTTTAGGTAAATATAACCTCAATGACAACGTAACGGTTTTGGTTTTATCGTTCAGAATTAGTGCGATTGGGCCCCTGGTCTCGTACTATGAACCTTGTCCTCACAGGTGCAGACGGGTCACCGAGTTTATTAATAAAATATAAATATTAATTGCCTATCCGTATCGCGACTTCCGGCCGACTAAAGATAGCCGATTGCATCGGGACTTAATTAGAGTTATCGCAGGCCAATTATTTGTAAGCTTATCGTGCGCTTACATTACACTATTGTTCCATGGTAGGGTTGCCTACGTTAAGTTCATGAGTGCATGTCAAAAAATAAAAATAATAACAAAAGTTAAAAAAAATACCGTAAAACTATGATAGTCAAGCGAAACCGCTCTGATGGCTAATTTACATGGCTGATTTATAAACTACAATGCCGTTAATTCTATTCTAAATAGTTTTTTAATTTATGATAAATTACCAATTCTAATTGCATTGTGCTGTGTTGATGATCAATAAACAAATAAAAACCGGTCAAGAGCGAGTCGGACTCGCGCACCGAGGGTTCCGTACCATCATAATTGCACCATTAAACTACACGGCAGAGTAGAATAATAAAATTAGTATTGCAGTTTTAAGTCAGCGCCATCTCTTGACCGATAGTGGAACTAATGTTTCTTTTTTAGAAATTATGAAATTTCTAAAAAAGAATGTGCTATATTGAGACATCGTTTTATTTCTTGTTATCTTTATATAAATTGCTATCACATAGAATTATTTCAGATTTTTCTATTTGCAAACTTCGGAGATAAGGGGGGGGGGAACGGTATTTTTTTTACATTTTTCATTATAAATCGAAAACTATGCAGCCTAAAACAAAAAAAAATATTAAAAACGTGCAAGCGGCGTTCTTTCATATGATACCCCACATGTCCTAGTAAGTAGCTCCACTTCAAATTTTTAAGACCCCAACAGGGTCAGTCCCTGTTGTAAAAAAGATATTTATTTTTTTATTTATTTCTTTTTTGCAAAATAGTTGGGCAATCTATTCTAAATTTCAAGTTGATACCATTAGTAGTTCTCGAGATATCCAGCTGTGACAGACAGACAGACAGACTGAGTCACACCATAAGGGTTCCTTTTTTACCATTTTGGTACGGAACCCTAAAAAATGACAAACAAATAAACTTAATACGTGTAAACCAGCCATCACGTATTGACTTGTCTAGCTATAGCTTTTGGAAGTGTCATGTAATAGTCTTACAACTCCAATATTCGACTTAAAATAAAAATTAATATGAATATTTCTTTAAGACTTAAAGCGTTCAATAAATTCTAGTTCTTACAATCTTAGTAATAAAATCGAGAATGGTAAAAATAGAAAAACCGCGTAATTACCAGTTTCGCGTATGCCAAAACGGGGATTCATGAGACTGCCATTGGAACCGCCATCAATTGTCCAAAGCAACGGTTTAAGGCAATATATGGCCCATAAAAATGTTAATACGCTAATGCAACTGCACATTTCTTGCAACTGTAATTTGCTACGTTGAAAACGAAAAATTTGTTGAAAGTCGATGGCTTGAGTTACGAGCGGCCGGCGATTTATCGCTGGTTTTGTGATAATTTTCGATTTACGAACCTACTAGCGGCCACCAGCGTTATTCCCGTTCCCGTAGGAATATCAGGATTAAAAGTATTTTATGTTTTAATCTAGGCTATCTACTATCTGTGCGCCAAATTTCAACCGAATCCGTTCAGTAGTTTTTTCGTGATTGAGGAACAAACATCCAAACATCTAAACATCCAAACCCACAAACTTTCACATTTATAATATTAGTAGGATATAGTAGGATCTTTAAAAGCGTAGATACCGAAACTTTTTGAATTTTTCGTGACTGATATGCTTTGCGTTAAACTTTAATATTGCTATTTTTTTTGTATCTGTTGCCTACCATTTAATTACAGAAGTACTTTTATTGGTATTCCTTGACTTTATTCGAACTGCTTTTATGTAAAGAGCCTTTAAAATCCGTACTGTTTGATTTTCAGGTTATTTCTTACCATTGATTTTCACACTACCTCGTGATGGGTTACGTAACAGAGTTCATTACAGAATGCAAATCATCTTTCTGGTACCAGAGGACACATTTTAATGTTTCATTTTCGTACTGAAACCCACTGTCGTTTATGCCCCATACCCCAATACATATGTCCAGCCGAATTCAGCATTCTCGAGAACGACCGTTAAGGAAATGGGACATGTAAATGAAGGAGCTGGCGACCCCTAGATGGCGCGATACGATTATGAAATATGGCGGCTTGCTCGCCTCACGTCGCGCTGAGACTGAGATGTTGCAAATTGTTATTTATGCTAATAGTAAAATATGAACATTTTTGGAGGTTACTTTGTAGGTGTGAAGTAAATGCAGTCAGTTGTACCTCGAATCGAGATAAAAATGTAAACGATTTATCGTGTTTTTAAAAAAAATAAAAAATAAAAATCATTTATTTCAGGCTTGATACCCATACATTTGAATAGAAATATTTAAACAATAATAAATTAACCAAAAATAAAAATCAAATCAAGTTTTTGTCAAACATGCTTGGAAATTCGAATATTATTTTGCTAACTTTCTTCTTTCTAGATCGGAGAAACTGGACAGCTCTAAAACAATCCTGCAATTTGTATGAAAATCCATTATTACCATGTTTAGTGACTTTGTTCTCAAATTTCCGCACATTGTTCGAGAAAATTACTATACAAATCTTGGCCGCAACAGGGCATACTCGTCCTTCAATGCCTTTATTGCATGCAACAGCAGTAATTTACAATTTCGATGTCCTGTTTACCATTAACTTTATTTCAGATAAATTAATCGCATACTTACTAATAATAATAACACAAAAAATATTTTTTTCTAATACACAAGTATATAATTTTCACCATTTCCCACACTTTTACTTTCTTCTAAATACCAAGCTTAGATTATTAATATGTCTAGATAGTCTTTGGCTTTTGACGTATTTAACAAAACAGGCCAACTTTTTTAAGGTGGTGTGCATTTTTAGCATCATCGCGTCCAAAGAGTATTGTAATATAATAACTATGTCCGGGTCACACTACTGACAATGTGTGCGTGTTTTGGTCACCCAACTGTTGGGTGATATTTTTTTCGACGCTGTCGTAGCTTCGACTGTCTATCTTGACATATAAATAATCTAAGATACCAAGGTACATTAATTAATCAATGGTTTTGAAAAGTTAACTTAAATAATAGTCGAGCTAACAACCAATGTATTTCAATCCCGTAGGTATTGGTTTTGATTATTAAATATATGAAATTTTATATTTTTTTATCGTAGTGCTACATATTTGAGGGTGTGCTTGACCAAACCGTTATCATATGCCGAGCCATAAAGAAACGCGGTATCAGCTCCGCTTAACTTATGCTGTGCATCGGGTGCCAGTGTTGTTGCCAGTGCCAAACGGCCATACACACACGATCGTACTAGGCTGCCATCCAATGCCGAATATTAAAAGGGTCAGGGATTTTCTTATTTTATCTTTTTTATGCCGGTTGCAAAACTATAAAGGCACATAAATAATCAATATCTGTGACGACCTTTATTCCATATACTCCTATACTATACCTATGATTTATTTTAAAAAATCATAGACATAGAAAATTTTTCGCTGCGCTCAAGAAGACCAACAAAGCGTGGAAAAGAGAAGTTAACATCATACGGACATGGTCTATGTAAAAAAGACACAAAGGATCAAGTGACATGTGCCAACATTTTTTACAGTAAGAGCCCCTAGCGTCCCGCCTAGCAAATGAGCAATCACAGTTTGTTTAAAATATTTGTTAATCTTAATTAGAATTTAAAATAAAGGTATCGAGGAGCCATGGTGTCTTGGGCTCTAAGTAATTGTGATGTGACAAAAAGAAATAATCAAAGTAATCACACTTTTCACAGGTAAATAAGATATTGCCACACATTTCTCTCAAACCAAATTTCGCTACATTTATCCATTTATCGACGAAGAATACAGTATGGAACATAGTTTATTAATTTCCTTTGCCATATATAGTCATATTTTATTAATCTAAGTCATATTTTACGTATCTCATATAAAATGTATGCATTCGTTTTCGGATCACCTGTTTATTGACTTTGTTGTTCTTTGACATTCTATTTCTATGTAAAAAATACATCGTAACTCCACCTCCAAGTAAGTTTATTGTAATTAATTTTACTAAATTCTGCTAAAACCATAGTTGTATTTCAATTTTTACCCGACTGCAAGTGGGTTATGTTTTCGCGCGTTACTTTTATGTTCGTGTGTAAGATTCTTTATTACCTCATATCTTTCAAACGGCTGAACGGATTTCTACTAAGATATCGTTAGATATGTCTTGACAGACCAAGTGTTCTTAAAAAAACCATAATGGCGGCTGTACCGTGCTATTATGCGGAATGGGAATTTTTTTTTTAGATACTGCAATATGGGTGTCAAATTAAAGGGCTTATTTATCATAAGGATTTCAAAAAAATTCAAAACCCGCCTGCATAAAAAGACAAGTCAAATGAAAAGATGGAAACAAGATTAAATATTAAAGGCAACATTATAACATGCAGTCGGAGGCATGTATAAAGAAAGTGACATTATGAATTGAGTTATATGCCTCCGACTGCATGTTATAATGTTACCTTGAATATTTAATCTTGTTGCCATCTTTTCAGTTGATTTGTCTTTTTATGCAGGCGGGTTTTTATTTTTTTTTAATATATTTTTTATTTATAACTTTTCAGTTATTATTTATTACAATCATGATGTACCTTTTTGAAATCCTTATAATGAGCCCTTTAATTTGACACGCATATTGCAGTATTCTAATAAAAAAAAAAATTTCCACTACGTGCAGCCGCCATGTTGGTTTTTTATAACGCCACTTTCTTAAGAACACTTGGGCTGGCAAGACAAATCTAACTATATTTTAATCATGGAAATCCGTTCAGCCGTTTAAAAGATATGAGGTAATAAAGAATATTACATACAAACATACAAGATACGCGCGTAAAACATAACCCTCTTGCAGTCGGGTAAAAAGGTATATCATGTCTTTTTTTTATTTTTTTTTCGGGTTTTTATAAATGTACTTACTTAATTTTATGGCAAGATGGTGCCAAATAGATGAAGTGACAAATATGAATTGTTGATATTTAAAACAAATATTTAAATTTTTTAAAAGGGATTGGTGACGTTTTGCCACGGAATCCACTCAACTTTCAATACGCCTTTCCGTCCCCTATAAAATAATCTTTTGATAAAAGGGAAATAACGAAGGCACCCCAAATGCGGCCTAATCTAGATCTGATAAGGCCGCTGGAGGCTTTTACGTGATAAGGAGTTTTTAGTTCGCGATAAGGCCGGCCTCAGATAGGCACGGCGCCGAGTTTGAGTGCGACTACATATAACGAGCTAGCTTTCTGCCTGAGACTCTACTTTTTATGTTTACAAGAATATGGCCTGCCTCATGATTAGCGGTCACATGATTTTAAAAATTCGCATTTTGGGGATTACGGGTTCTAATTCCAACCCTATAAGACTCCTAAGTGGCACCCTCATTTTAGTTAAATTTATTGCTCACTAAGTACATAATGTATTGAAAATTCACATGCACAGATTGAATAGCTTAAATTACTGCAACCACATAGTACTAAGCAAAAGAACACCCCGGGCACTCCATACAAACGCCGCGTTTCAACTAACTATTACACAGACGCTACACAGTGACGTTTTTGCACACGCGCAACTGTGTGCGAAAAGTCTAGGGCTAGTTGAATGAGCATACGAACTGGGGCCCTACCGCCTAACTCAAAGCTTTAGCCAGAGCAATAGCAATGATCTGTCCGTCCTTGTCATATCACAACACGATGACAAGGACACGATGACAAGGACGTCATAATCCAAAGCCAGAATCAAAGCGATAGAGTTAGGCGGTCCCGCTGCTGGCCTACGAACTCGCGGGGCGGGGCGGAGAGTTTCCTTTCTGTACTAATATCTATTCTGTGGCAAAAGTGCACAAAAAGTGACCACTTTAAGCATTTTTACTTAATACTACTACAACAAACTATATTTTACTGAGTTTATTGATTGTAAATAAACTATAGAACCTTAGCTTTAATCTGTGCATGTGAATTTTCAATACGTTTTGTACTTAGCGACGAGCAATAAATTTATTTAAGATGAGGGCGCCACTTTAAAGGCTATAGGGTCCTTAAGTACATACCAAAAAATAGGTAGTGTTTTGTGAATAAAATTAAGGGTCAATTTAAAATTGCGAGCTTTACCCACAATGAGCTGTCCTTTTTGGATAAAAATGCCTTGTCTGATTGAGTTAAACATTTTAAACATTTTACACGTTCTATATCTAATGTTCGTACCAAATCTTGAATTTATTGTTATTGGAAGATAAGTATGAGTAACACAAAGTTATATACCATATTCATATTTAGCAATGCCCATTATTATACTAATCTATCGACGTCTTGTTTGTTTATTGATAATCTTTTCATCTATTCGGCCAACACTACGAAAATCATTTATCATTACTACATTATTCTTCATTTACTAGCCGAGAAAACAATATCAACATACAACCTACCACACGAACACTCAAATATTGCAATGACAGAACCATCGAAGACTTATAAGTAGTATTTAAAACTGGTTTGAATACCAAGTCGTCAATGGAGATGAAAAAAATAAAAATAAACGTGTGGTTAACACACGTAAAGGTAAGTTGTTCTCGCCCGTGCCAGAAGTTGTGTGTTATCTTTCATCTCTGTCGCACTCATTTGTTGGGCTATTGTGAAACGGTCACTGCTGTGTTTGATTTTTTTTTTCAAAGATAATATTGTTCTTTTCGTGGGTGAAGATTGTGATCTGTATTCTGTTACATCTGTCAGTTATTAAGCGTTTTGTGTGAGAGTAAAAAATCTAATCGAGTGTGAATAAACTATGGTACAGTAGTCAGCGGGTTACTGGTGTACAGTAAAGACTTCTTAATGCGTTGTAATAAACGCTGTTTTTCTATATCAAGCTTTTATTAGTGTTTTTGAAAAATAAAAAATGTTAAAATAACGTTTTGTTCAATATTCAATCAAGTGTTACGAAATTTCGTAGCAGCTTGCTACGACCTAGATTACTACTACGCTACGCAGGTATAGTGGACCGCACATTATTAATGACATCGATTTCTATAACGTGATTTATTCATTGTCAATATGTGGTCCAGTGTCTTTTCTTTCTTGGCATCTTCATTAATAAACGTTACTTATCTTAAAGTTCTGTGTGATAAGTGATAACAAAAGACGATTTTTTTGTTTTATAAAATTTTAATTAATAAGCCCCATAAAGCGGTTAATGATTGACATTTCAAAGCAGTGACATCTGCTTTGAATCCCAAACTTAAGTTAAATTGTACTCCAAATCATCATGATGAGTCAAGCGAAACGCATATATCCTTCATCCTCCTCAAGCGTGGTCACCCTACAAATGACGTGGTAACCCGAGCCACTTGACCGGCCGTAACAAATGTGTTAAACAGTTTAAACAGCCAGACACTAGGCTATTGTGAAGCGATCGGTATCGCGCCAACAAAGGGCGTATCATGGTAGCGGCCGCGGGTGACAAATGGCCGAGCGCAGCGCCCACCCAGTGGGAGACCTGTATTATGAACGAGCCTAGTTTTTTAAATAGCGACAGATAGTGTTAATTTGGTAGTTGATTTAAGTAAAGACTGTGGAAAGTGGCAAAAAACTTGTTTTTAATGTTTTCGTCATCCTTAATTACCTGCCCTTCTTCCCATCCCTTATTGCGAACTAATTAATTTAGTTCAATAATTAAATTAATTTCCCTCAAAGACTTTTTCTTATTTCTTTATTTATAATTTAAAAAAAGACAGGCAAATATCTAACTAAATTAACAGAAATAAGTATTTATAGTAAACAGCTGATTTTCTTCGTAATTTCAGAGTTGGTCAATAGTAAATCTTGTTCTGTTTGATGGCCCGAAGAAACGGTTTTCCCATTTTGAGTTCATTCACCACATTGTAGGTACATTTTATTAGTTTTCATAGTAAAAAATACCTTAAGTTTACCTTTTTATAATCTCTTGATTTGATTATCACGATGAGAACGTAAGAAAATTGCCTTCTCAAAACGCCATGATTGCTTCGCACCCTTTACGGAACTAAACTGATGACTTAGGGTAGGTACTAAAGATGTTAATTGATTCGAGGTGCACTGTAGGGGAATCGCTCAAGGGGTCCTTAGATAAGTGTTTAATAGTAACTTTAATGGATTTCATGATTGGTGCTTTTCATTCTCAAGACTTGCGTTTTATAAAGACGATGATAGATATAATATTTATACACACACATTAACAAAACAAACGCTTGAGGTATTACAAAAAAGAGATAAGTTAAAACTAAGACAATATGTGTTTCCCAATAGTTATAATTTGGGCCTTTTCAAGGCTAGAGTTAATAGGCTCTATCTAGGTGAGCATGCTCCATCGTAGTCCGCATCATCACTTAACACCAGGTGTGATTGTGAACAAATGCTCACTTATTATCAATAAAAAAAAAGACTAAGGTAGTACCTTACCGGAGTGTGCGCCAGTCTGAAAAGGAACTCGGCTAGGTGTTGATAGTTTCAAGGAATCAGACACTGATTTTCACCTGAGTTCCTGTGAAATATATGCAGCTTAAACGTTATTTATTGCAAGAATTAGACGCCCAAAAATCTCAAAAAGTCCCACTTGTCTGGCATTGATCGAAGGGCACACCTAACATGAAAACAAAAAATAATTAATTACTTTTCTTAACATCGAAACAAATGACATTCAATTCAGTTTCCCATTTTTCTTTATTACAACTTTTCTAACCATTACAAAAAAAACAAAAACACATCTTTTGAATAACTAAACAAATGCCAATCACTCCCTCAATTATAAAACGTAGAAATGAACAATCGACGGTCGTTTCCCGTGTAAACACAGCAGCTCACATTACAGCTGTATCACGGGCAGATCTTGTTTTAATAAGTAATAGTATCACGGGCCGATACTGTTAGCCCATTTTTCTTGCACAACAAAGGATGTAATCGAATGTGTGTGCTGCGTTTTGGGTGGGGTACAAGTCATAAGATTTATTAAATACGTAATACAGACAAAAGACAAATCTGGAAAGTGGGGAATCAGATTTTAAAATATCCCTATGTGTATTCACTTCTAAGGTTTACTGTAATAAAACCGCGCTAATATGCATTAAAAGTGTTTTGTTTGTGTGGGAAACAACCACGGTACTCCTACTACTAAACATAATACAGCCAACCAATAATTCAGTACTATCCCCGTCAATTGGTAATGCGCCTGGCGGCCATGATTTTAACCTCAAAAATGGAAAACAATTGTACAATTTTTATAGTCCCTATCTTATTGAAAATAATAATTCAATAATTAATATATTAGATTACCTATTAGAATTTTCCTGTTTCATGACATTTTTAGTTGCGGATCACGTCAACGAGGATGTTAATGTGACAAGATTCCAGCGCATTACCAATTGACGGGGATTATAAATGTGTTTAAAAATAAGTAACGATCTTCGTTTACTAACAATCAATATTTAAATATATAATATTTAAATAATAATTAAGAAAATTTTAAAATTACAGCTCGCTCGTCTCACGTCATTATCGTTTCAATTCATTTTATTTTCATTTTTAGTTAACAAAATTGTCGACAGTGGACAACATATTATACGCAACACCTAAAGATGGACATAATTTCTAAGTACACGTGATACCTAGTATAGTTAATGGAACTAATTGGAAATTGATTACAATTAATACACCCTTTTACCGCCTGACCACGCGAAGGGGTTAACAGCGGCAGAGCATAGCGTGTGGTACCGGAAATTGCCACCTGAATACTACTGGTGATTCGCGTGGACAGGCTGTAAGAGTAAAGTCAAAGGGGCTTGCATACTTAGTTACTTAAAACGCTATATTCTCGTCGCTTGGTGCCCAGGAGCAGCGCAGTGGGCGAGGTGTCACCTCCCTATCGCGGGCTTAATGATTCACTCCGAGATTCCACACTACACACAGCGCGGTGGCCATACATTTTGTTATACTTGTTCTATCTCACGAAGTAGATTTGCTATGATTGATTTTAGAAATTTTGCTCTGCAAGTTAGGCTTTCTGATCAAAAATGAATGTATTGGGTGTGCACATGCATATTGTTTTAGTGTGCTTTTGCACGGTCTCGTATTACGAATACTAAAATAATGTGCATGTGCACGCCTAACAACATTTGTAATAAAACGGCCTTCGTGAGACACAAGAACTAGAGGCAGACTTTTTTTACTAAAAAAACACGTGATTAACTCAAAACAAAAGCTTTAAAAAAAAGATAAACCTTCTTCAAAAAACCTTAAAACAATAACAAAAACCGCATCAAAATTGTCTCTAAAAAGCAAGAAATAATATTCAAATAATTTGATACGATCAATTTTAAAACACTTCTATTGAAGTCAGGTGGGGCTGGAGGACCACTTTTTGTTTTAAAAGCATGGCCGGTTGGAACATAGAACCTCCTCCTTTTTTGAAGTCGGTTAAAAAGTAGTTAATTGTTGTCATACAGATGACAAAGAAAGTAATTTTATGACTTTCTTGACAGACTGTATACAACAAACAACCACGTGTTTTTAGTAAAAATAATTTCACTTCCGTTTCAAGAGATTCTGGTCTACCTATATACTAGTTTGTGTTAGCAATGATCATCGGTGCTGGTTTCATCTTAAAAAAAGTTAATTATGGAGAGTCCGCAAATATTTTAGTCATTCACCTCCAGCTTAAAAAATACTGCTGTTTTTTTTAATATTGGCAGTGTTAAATAATAAGTTTCACAGTTTTATTAAGATAAGTACATGAGAAGCGATCGGAGTGGAAACAATGGTTGTCACAAACGTTTATAGTTGCTACAAATTAATACCAATTCAAGGGATCATTTTTTTATTACTTTGTTTGAGAGTGTGATTTGGTCGTTTTTCTCACAGCGATGATGTAAATCACGCCTGTGATATCTCCAAATTAGACCAGCTTGGAGAAGACTGGTTACCCTCTTATACCTTATTTCTATTACCCTTTTATATCTTAGTTCATGTGTTGATATATTCATAATCAGCAACAATGGGGAATGTCCGAAAAAAATCAAATTGGCTGAATATTTTTTGTAGGTAGGAATAAGCTCCCTTAGTAACAGAAAAAAGTTTCAGAATTTTCAGTTGCGTAAAACTTTTTTTTTTAATTAAAGTTTCTTCGACTTAACTTTTTTTCAATACTATGTTGTGGTTGTGACAGGTGGTGGCAAAGGTATAATTTCCATTCTGCTGTTACTTTCGTACATTTGTGAAGTGGAAGAGACTTTAATTTTTAAAAAAAGTTTTACGCAATCGATATGAAACCATTTTCTATTACTAAGGGAGCTTATTCCTACCTATAAAAAAATATTCAGAAAATTTGATTTTTTTCGGACATTCCCCATTAAGTTGATGGTAGATATCCATCAAAAACCACTAAAGATCAAAAATGAAAGAAAAAACATTGAACTCTATGTTTTTTGGGCAGTCGTGTAAATAAGGTAAAATAAGCATGCAGCCTGTTATTATTGAATACTTAGTCATATCTCGATTACATTCATATCAGAATACATGAACAAAAAGCTAACTAAACCAATGCATCAGATAGTATTATGTTTCTAGTGTATCAAATTGGTATGATATCTGTTTCCTTGTACGGAACAATAGTGTTGATGAATTGATTCAATCGATATTTCTACTATGATTACTTTTTATGTTTATCGTACTGTATTAGTGATTGAGTAAAGCTTGCAGAAATGGTTTTTATTTATAGCATTGATTTCTGTTAAAAAGCTTTTAGAATGAGAAAGTTCTAAAATGTGTACATATTTATCGAAGTGACTGTATTGTATGACACCTTATAACTAGTATTTTAATCGATTTTATTTTATTACGATAATTTAATCTGTGATGTTTTTCTGTTATTATGTGACATGAGCTTTTTTTACCGCTGATTTTTGTGTAAGTGTAGGTGCGAAACAAATCTTTCAGTATCATAATAAAACGCTCTCTTACTTTGCTTTTCTTTTAATTTTATAATAATTGAAGAATCCAGAACAAAATAATTAATTTATACATGGTTATTAGTAAAACGCCAACAACCTTGCAGGAGTATTTAACTTACTTACATCATAAACATCAACGTTTGTTTTCCAACTTTTCTGAAAAAGAAAAAATAATCGACTTTACATAAAAAATTCCGAACAGCTGATCGAGTTTTGTGTGAAAAGTCTTTTTATTTCTTTTTCGGAAAGTCGTAGCGCAATCGTAACAACGTTTAATATCATAAACAACAGTTTATAATATTAGTAATCTACCTCCTGCCTGCAATCTGTTGGTGTTTTAAAATAACCCTGTATAAATACCGTGCCTGCTACTACATTGAAGTGTAACTAGTACCTATTTCAAAGTCAAGATAATTAACAAACGTAAATAGATTAATCTCAGTTTCCTAACAGTGTTGGAATAAAGAACAAGATTGACAATGCAGAATTTAATCTGTGCGTTTGATCTGAACACCAATTAATTCGTGTAGTTTTTGATCTCGCGATTATTATCTGTGGGTTCTGTCACGATGTTGTGGTTATGGCGAGGTAAATCTCAGTCAGTCGTTATATAAAATTGAAAGTGCACTAATGCTTAGCTTATAGCACTGAGTACCACTCACCTACCGAGTGTACTGCGTGAGCCCGACAGACGGATGTGCGATGCACACGAACAGCAGTATGTCATAGTCATAGTAGATAGTAGAATAATTTGATAAACATTAGAATGAAAAGACCCGCTTATTAACCATAATTAAACGTCTGCTCCAGTATTTAAGGCTTCTAGAACCCTCAAATGACGCCTTCGGCTGCGTTCAAACGGTAACACACGACCCGACCTCACCCCGAACTCAACTCAAACTCACCTCAAACGCAGCCCACCTTGAAATACATCGCTTATAATTTTGAGTCTTATGACACATTAATAAGCTCTTGTGTAATGTTCAGGTGAGTTTGAAGTGAGTTCGGGTTGAGTTTGAGTTGAGTTCGGGTTGTGTTCGGGTTGAGTTTGAGTTGAGTTCGGGTTGAGGGCGAGGCGTGTGCAGTTGCATCGTCAAAATATAGCGGAGCTTATTAATGTGTTATAAAACTCGATAAATTGTAAGCGCTGTATTTCAAGGAGTGGGCTCTGGTTGAGTTGAGTTCGAGTTGAGTTTGAGTTCAGTTCGGGTTGAGGGCGAGTCGTGCGTTATCGTTTGAACGCAGCCTTCATCTAGAATAAATTTATTGCTCGCAAAACTTTTTGCTCTTTTGCCTCTACCACTACAACGAACTATATTTTACTGAGATTATTGTTTAAAAATAAACTAAAGAACCATAGCTTCAATATGTACATGTGAATTTTCGATACATGATGGACTTAGCGAGCAATCAATTAATTAAGATGAGGACTATGCCCTTAGATGATTTAGTTTTACTTGAACGTATCAAAGTTTTTATCATCATCAAATATTCCACACGTTCATAGGCTCCGGTGACCGTTAACCATAAGCAAAGTTATATTACCCATTAAAGAGCCGATTTGCAATCAGACAACAGATACAGTCAGTTAAATTATTATTCAAAAAAATTGACAGACAAACGAATGACATATAATTAAAATTTGGCGGCATAATACTACGTTATTAATAATTAAATTTTATCTGGGCATCATGTGCAAAAATCAGCCCTAAATATAATAATAATATGTCGAATTTGGAATAATCTTGTACTATTATCCTGCTGGTTCTTCTGAGTGCAAGGTTTACCTTTTGAGATTCAGTCTTAATTTAAAACTGTGTTGATTTGATTGATTTGATGAACCACATGACTAAGTGAGGTGTCCTATAAGGGCCCATTCAGATTGCTCGCACGATACACGGTGTACAGGGAATCAGGCGCAGCGCGAACTTCGATCGCGACCGACCAATTTCGTAAAAACTACACAACGCGATCCGTTGTTCTGATCACTGATTTTCGTACCGTCGGCAAAATAAAATCGTCTTTTTTATACGCATTAATTGTTATTGTATAAGAAACGGAATAACACGAACTAAACTGTACTGTTCAACCGTTTGCAGGTGAATATATTTCCGGTGCAACGTAAAGTTATGTAAAAAATTATTTTTGAGAGTCGAAAATACATTAAGCACAAATATGTCAATCTAGTATAAAATCAAAAGTATGAAGCACCTAAAAGAAGGAATCAACCACTGTTTTGTATTTTCATTGTTAAGTCAAAGGAATAAAAATAGTTTTAATTTTAATTTTCATGTGGTTATCAATGAAATATTATAATGAATTTATTTGTGAGACCAAATTTAATTATTTATAAACTGACTAATTGAGTGGTGCAGTCAATATCATTGGGTGCAGTGGTACATGCCGGTCTACTGTATAAAAAAAACTGGGTTCTAAACTTTTAGCACATTTATTAAAATTTAAACAAGCTTTTACCAACCGTCTTAATAATAACAAAAAGTAATAACAAGCAAAATCATCATTAGGAAGCAAAACTTATTAACATTTGACATTGAAAAAGGTCGACAATTTTTTCCCCGCCCAAAATGAATTTGTCGTACACGCCTTCTCTGCTGTCGGTACACACACGCGGCCTGCGAGCCCGCGTATCTCGCCATCTAATATTATTCTGGGAACGGCCTTAATAAGTCACTACAGAATGTTATCTATTCCATTTTATCGGGTGCCTGATAAAAATCTCTATCCAATTAGCCCCACAATGCAATATGGGCCGTCTCAGGCACAGTTATGACGGAATTCTGACTACATGCTCGACTTTTGAAGACCTTTTTTGATGGATTTTAGGTTTTTGAAAAGGTTACGAGCATCCGCTTCATGGGAAAACATTATGGAAGTTATGATAGAATTCTGACTAGGTTAGGTACCTACATGCTCGATTTTTGAGCTTGTTTTTTTTTTAAATTGCGATAAGGAAAAATATTAAACCAACTAAGACTGAGTTTCGTAATTTGTTTTCTAACTAAGGCTGAGTTACACCATCTTACTTTAACAATAACAAGCTTGTTATAGTACCGGTTAAGCTAAGTTAGTCAAAAAAAGCTTGCCAGCCATCATGATGTCCTTTGACAAGTTTAACGTGACAAATAGGTAGCATTATCATTTGAACTTTAACTTTTACAGCGTTTTGGTGCAACTCACACTTAGTGAAACTAATAGAGAATAGTTTTCTTTAAGACTCATCATTTTAACCCCACTCGTGATCAAATTTAAAATTATTCTGGATTTATTAC
Source organism: Agriphila geniculea (assembly GCA_943789525.1). Taxonomy (NCBI): domain Eukaryota; kingdom Metazoa; phylum Arthropoda; class Insecta; order Lepidoptera; family Crambidae; genus Agriphila; species Agriphila geniculea. The sequence continues at coordinate 26,055,651 of OX038873.1, forward strand.
TGTGCTTGTGATAGTATTCTCACACCATTCTCACAGATTATCTAATATTATTTTCATCAAATTTTATGCTTCAAACAACACTCATGTTTGTAAATTAACCTAACCTAACCGTAACACATTACGGGTGTTGATTCTGTTGAAACATATAGTTTTAATTAATTGGGAACATTAAAAACTATAATACGTTCAGGCAATATAAATATTATGTGTTGTAATACAGTCAACAAAAAACTAATGAATTAGTTTTTTACATCGGTTGTTGTAAAAATGACTATTTAACATTAATTTAGAGGTTGTTAGTAAGTTATTACTGTCACTATTTAAGCCACTAAAATTCTGATTGTCTATTGATTTTACTAAACTATGATTGGACTTATAGTAAATTGTTGTTGGTAATATCTTTAAAATTGATCATACTAATCAGCAATTTTGTATTCAAACCTCTTATTATAGTAGGTACTAAGGTACATACATTTCTTACAAGGCATATACTTAGTTTAGTACTAGGCGTGAATTCACAACTTCTCATAGCGAGTCGGATGCAGCTCAGAATCGAGTCGTAATTTAATCCGAGTGTTATCGATATGATCTTCCATCGAGAGCTAGTCGAGTCTCGATGGATGTTACAACGAAACAATCTCTCTCTTTGTACAGTAAGCATCAGAAGTACCTGAACGCTCTACTACCATGTCGTATAGTAATTATTGCGTTTCTTCAGTAGGGCCTCAACTTGCTGAGCAAGCGCATAGTTAGACATGGTTGTAAAGCGTAATTATGTTTTGAGGCTGACCTGACCGTAGTGCGAAGATGTGTTGGTTTCTTTATGGAAATACTAGTGGCGGCTTTTAAGAAGATAAATGTATGATTCCAATGTCACACAGAATTCTTGTAGCCAAAGAACGTACCTGGTTCTGTGTTATATGAATTAGGAATGTTATGGAAGAGAATTAAGAGGGACGCTGTTTTTTACTTTACTCCAGGGATGTAGGGCGTTGCGTAGATTTTGTAGTATTAAATCATAACACTGAATATTTAAAGTTTTTACTATACTTTTTTTTTTGCTAAAAAAAAAGTTGTGTTAAAAGCAACAAATAACGTGAACGTTCAACTAGAATCCCAGACTATGATCTGAAATAAATTTTAATGATGAACTAAATTGAAAAATCAATTTAAAATCTATAAATTATGTTTAGGCGACAATTATGTATGTGTTACGAATCATGTCGCACTAGTGGCTCCGTGAGCTGTAGACCTCGCGATAAAAAGTAACTTAAAAAAATTATAGATGTCGCCATCGCCACGAATTTTTCATAAATCACATAGTAGGGTACGTGGTGTGTGGTATATTAAGTATTTGGTATGTTCGCAGTTAGATTTTTCGAAAAGTGTGACTTTGTAAATTATTTTTTTTTTAGATTAATTTCGAAATAGTGGCTTGACTAAAAAAATCTATATAATTATCGAACCTGCTCACAAAATTTCACGAGAATCGGTTGAGAAATGCAACCTACCATAGAGAAGAACAAACGGAAAACCGGAAGGACTGAAGGAAGGACATACAAAAGAATTTTTGCCCAAGCTGAAGCAGAGACGCTTCAATAAAAATCACTTGCATAAATGAAACTGTAAAAACGATTACGACAATTTGCAAGAGGCGTGTTGGTATGCACCTTCCGCTGCCTCGGCCGGGAGTCGACGCCGCTACCCACCGTGGTAATTTCATCGTCCGGTTATCTCACTGGCCATCTACCTTCGCCCAAATGCGATAGAGGAGCGTTCGCAAAAAGACGGGTCCGATAATTAAATAAGCTCTACCCAAAATCACAGTTGGACATAAGCTTCATTGAATTTCGTGATTTGACAACAAATTGCAAGAGGCGTGTTGGTATGCACCTTCCACTGCCCCGGCCGGGAGTCGACGCCGCTACCCACCGTGGTAATTTCATCGGCCGGTTATCTCGCTGGCTATCTACCTTCGCCCAAATGTGATCGAGGAGCGTTCGCAAAAAGACGGGTCCGATAATTAAATAAGCTCTACCCAAAATCACAGTTGGACATAAGCTTCATTGAATTTCGTGATTTGACAACAATTTGCAAGAGGTGTGTTGGTAGGCACCTTCCGCTGCCCCGGCCGGGAGTTGACGCCGCTACCCACCGTGGTAATTTCATCGGCCGGTTATCTCACTGGCCATCTATCTACCTTCGCCCAAATGCGATTGAGGAGCGTTCGCAAAAAGACGGGTCCGATAATTAAATAAGCTCTACCCAAAATCACAGTTGGACATAAGCTTTATTGAATTTCGTGATTTGACAACAATTTGCAAGAGGCGTGTTGGTATGCACCTTCCACTGCCTCAGCCGGGAGTCGACGCCGCTACCCACCGCCAGTGGTAATTTCATCGGCCGGTTATCTGGCTGGCTATCTACCTTCGCCCAAATGTGATCGAGGAGCGTTCGTAAAAGATGGGTCCGAAAATTAAATAAGCTCTACATCGGCCGAAAGGTCATGGTAACTATCCTTTCCTTACTAATATTATAAATGCGAAAGTCCGTTTGTTTGTTTATATGTTTGTTTGTTTGTTACGCCTTCACGTCTTAACTACTGAACCGATCATCATGAAATTTTGCATACACGTTGTCAGGGTTACAGAGAAGGACATAGGGTACCTTTCATCCAGAAAAAAATAATTGTTCACGAGGGATAGCAAAAAAGACTTTCCACGCAGACGAAGTCGCGGGCGGTCGCTAGTTTCAAAGTATTTCTCCATTGAAATCTTTACTAGATTGTAACTGGTTACGAGAAAAGAGAAAATTTTCTTATTTTAACAGGTTACAAAATACAGTACAGGCGGCTGAAAGGATATAATCACAGTAATAAGCTACATTGAAATTTCGTAATTTGAAATTTACTGAAAGACGAATATTTTGGTTTTTTTGTTGGCATTAAAAAGGTGAAAAGTTTGTATTTTTTTGATGAGCTCTATCTAGAGCTTTAGATTTGAAAAAACTATTTAATTTAAATACTTTGTTTTTGAAATCTAAAAAGAATCATTAATTAAGTTGCCCAAGCTAACACATTAAGGCTCCGTTATTCAAAATCATTTGTCTCTGTCTTTTTCTTTACGTGTAAAGAGTATGGAAAATACCTCAATTCTGCTCTTTTTCAATGTTTTTCGTTGTTTATTCATCATTACCTCTAGCATAATTATTTTTCTTGAAAAAAAGTTATTGGAGCAACTGCACAGTACGTTAAAGTGTATTTTGATGTAGAATTCAATACGTTTCCGCTATTATTTACGCCAAAAAAGGCTCGCGTCAAGCGCTTTTGATGATATTCTGATTTTTTTTACAATAATCTGTGAGGTTTATACGCAATTTAATACTTGTAGCTACTAGATAATCTCTTTAGCTTTTCGTTTGTTTTTTTTATGGCTACAACTTTTATTTTTTTTTAAATATGGCCCGCGCAAACCATGTTTTCCTATTAAGGCTACTTAAGTTAAGCCACAAAATACCTAATCATCATCATCATCATCATATCAGCCGCACGACACCCACTGCTGGGTATAGGCCTCCCCTAAGGATCTCCACGACGATCGGTCCTGCGCTGTCCGCATCCAGTGGCTTCCCGCGACCTTCACCCTCACGTCGGTCCACCTTGTCGGGGGCCTACCCACGGAGCGTCGTCCGGTGCGCGGTCGCCATTCCAGAACCTTTCCGCCCCAACGGCCATCAGTTCTTCTCGCTATGTGTCCTACCCATTGCCACTTCAGCTGAGCAATCCTTCGAGCGATGTCGGTTACTTTAGTTCTCCTGCGGATCTCCTCGTTTCTGATTCGATCACGCAGGGAAACGCCGAGCATGGCAAATACCTAATAGTACAAGCAAAATAATATATCCTTTTTTAGAAAAAAAATCTTTACAGCAATATTCTTGGAAGTTTTCCAGAATAATTAAACAAGAAAACGTTACAGAAGATAGTTTTTTTGTGTTTATTATCTCGCTTTTGACAGTAAATCGAGTTGGCTGCATCCACAGTTTGTTTTTTTTTCTTTTGCAATAACGCGTAAATAGAGGTTACAAACATGCCGACCGTACTTCCTACACCTGTGTGGGTAGGGGGTGGGGGGGACTGATAAGGCATCGATCATGCTATCCGATCGCCGATCGCCGATGAGCCGGCACCATTCGGCCGATTGTTGTTTGTTGTTTTTTTAGTTCTAATTAAAGCTCATTGTGTTACTTGCTGGTACCGTGTAATGAGAGACAGGAAGTAGGCACGAAAGTAAAGTCAAAGTTGTTATCTGTTTCATCAAATACACTTTTAAAAAAAAACCGTCGAATTGAAAACCACTTCCTTTTTTTGAATCGGTTAAAATAAGCAATTTTTGGCAAACCACAAAATAGGTGATTATTAATATTGTAGAAAATGTTTCGCGACATACTATACTCACTCTAAAATGAGTAATTACCAAAAAAATATAAGTAATGGAAAGTTGATTTGACCTTGTAATTTTTTTTGAACACAGTAATAAATTAAATCAATGTTAAGCAAAAATTAACCCTAATGAAAGTAGCAAATAAGTTGATAATAAAAACAAGGTAAACAAACATTGTTTGATTTCAACATCTAGTTAATTAATTCTATAAGAATGACTCGGCGAGGTGACTAACTCAAAAGATATGTTTTCTCGGATTTACAAGATTTTTATGACAGAAATAATAAAGATAAATAAGTAAAAGGTATTTTATTTGTTATATGAACAACATTTTATTGGTTTTAGTGATAAAACTTTCCTAATAATAGGTTAAATGTTCTTAAATAGATATTGTTTATTACAACAAATTCAAATCAGTTTCTGAAAATATCAATTACAAAAGAAAATATTACTTAAAATCAAAACTTGTAAAAGTTCGTTAAACTACAAAGTTTTTTTCAAGGTAACTATTAGGATAAAATTAGTTTAGGAAAAATGTTTCGTACACCAAATAGCTTCAATTAACGACACCAATTAACTACCGATTGTCGTACAAGGCGTTTTATTGACCAACTAATTTGCCTTTCAAAGCTATGTAGGACCAGCTCTACTCTCGTTTTATCACTACGGAGCGTTAACGACCACTGTTTTGGTGGTCGCATGAAGACGTCTCGTTACTTAAGAAATGTTACGATTTATAGAAGGTTATCTAATCATCGCTTAGCTGAGGTTGAAGAATTTTAGGCTTTTTAATTTTTACATTTTATCCGGAAAACACGAAGAATTTTTTACTTACAACAAAAACAATAACCAAATCATTCGAAAATTGATCTGCGTTAAATACCTACTAAATTTTTTCAGAGACATTCGAAAATGGAACTGTCATTTTATGCGATTATTTAACAATGCACAACTGAAGTTTCGAACTTCAGAGCGCTTGCAGTACAAAACAACGTATTTTTTTCAAAAACAACATAATATACATTACATTTTAGTTCAAATATTGATGATTAATCTGAAGCATGTTCGTAATAAAAAAACAAATACAAAATTGACACTTATTCTACTGATAATTTGTCCATTTCAGTAGTTTATGAAGTTGCAGTAGAGTTACTGTCTATTGTCAATTTAACCGCACTGTACATATATGTTTAGGTATGCAAAACTACGCATAATCTTTTTGTTTTTAAAACTTTTTCGTTTAAAATCACACTTTACAAACATTACGTAGGTACGTCGTTATAATTTAGTTGTCCCATCATCAGTGTTCCCATAAAACTATGAAGATTTGGAACAGTTATAGATGCAAGGTTCTGATCTGATACGAGACAGGTGCTTAGCATCAAGGCTGCCAGATCTTCACCGCAGATACCCTTATCTCCAATCACCATGCGTGGCTCATTTACATAGAACTATTATTTTTTGTACTCATATCTTGCATCGATGGAGGTTAGTTTCATTGTTTTTTTTACTATAATACTTCGTATAACGTAACATAAATGTTATAAGTATGTCAGTTGCATAACAATAAACCTCTGTGAAATAAAGAATACATTTTAATGTTAATCTATTTCTTTCAAATATCAATCCTTTTTTCAATTTCTTGTAGAATTAGTAAACTATTAAATTGAAATTGTTCTTAATTCACCCCATTCAAAAATAAAAGGAGTAACGTTATATTATGTAGTAATTCCCTGCTGTATTTTTTGTTTTTGTAAGAGTATAATGTAGAGTATTTTCTAAGAGTTGAATTTTGATCAAAATTGTATATTTTTAAGTATTATGTAAAAACATTCGTCCTCATATTACTTAAACTTTTACCACAATTTATTTTTTAAATGACAAGAATCAAAACCGCTTTCTGTCATACAAGTTACGTTTTTAAAAGAAATTATAAGTGGTGTTTTAAATCTAATCTAAAGACGTATTACAGTCATGCTATTTCACATCTTATGGCTAATGTAACATAGTATATTTTCCAACAAATCGGTACAGTTTTGGATCTCACATCCTTACAAACAGGAGCCGCTATTTTATCAGCAGTACTTTTAACATCATATTAAGTGTGACAGCCACATGTTGTAAATGGTTTTCTTTTTAATTAATATGCTTTTTGCCTTGCAAATGCTATGAGAATGTCATATTTAATTGGGTTTTACAGAGTAAAACTTAACATACTTAAGTTTTCATTTGAAAGTCATTTTTTTGTACTTTCCTGATTTTTTTGTATTTTCCTAAATGAGAATTGATCTGCTTGTCATTTGAGCGTTAAGTGAAAGTCAAATCGATTTGTTTCGTTTACTTTATTGGTATTATTATTTTATGTCACAAATTAAATGATATTTTCCCTTTGGATTATCTAGTTTGGAGATTACTAACTAAAACAGTTTAGCAGTAAACAAGAAAATGTTTAACTGTTTTAGCCTAAATAAGGAATATCATTTTTCCTATATGAGATTTTCCTATATTTCCTATATTTCCTATATGAGATGGCTTAGAATAATAACACCTAGAACGATAGTTCTCTACAAAGCGCACTGTCAAAAGTGAGGCAACTAAAACAGCCAAAATGGCACCGTTTTCAGATTGTTATTCTACATTATTACCTAATCATACCGATTAAGTACAAAACAGTTTCAATTTTCCCACATTTATAAGACTAGTTACTATATTATTGCGTTTCAGTTACGATTAGTTAACGTATGAAGGATATAAATTTGAAAACTAAGCCATTCTGGCTTGGTATTAGTTGTCTCACTTTGCATACGAGGACACGGCTTCTAGGTGTTATTATTCTAAGCTTTTAGGTAAAACAACGATACATTGTAACTAACTAGGTATAGTTAATATTCATCATGTATCAAAAAACCCTGTCAGATACTGAAAAAGGTGAGAGTGTTGCTGAAACTGAACAACATTCTCCATGGAACATAAGTCGAAAACCGAAAAAAAATTGCATACCTCCCATACAAAATGTATTGGTCAGCTGACCGACTTACTATGGAAAGGTGAAAAAAATATCATTTTTTGACCCATGTTCCTTGGAGAATATTGTTCAGTTTTAGGATCACTATCACCTGTTTCAGGATCTGACAGGGTTTTTTGACACATGGTGTATATATTGATTGATTTTTTATATTACGAATTTTAATTTGGTCCTTTTTCCGAGCACTACGTCACAACCGCTCTCGATGTGCTGTCATATGTACATAAATACTCAAACCTAAAGAAATGTGCACCCCAGATAGTGGGTGGCGCCATCTCGCGAGATAAGCCGGTATAAATCAACGCCACCGTCTCGATGATAGCCAGCCGTTCGATAACTTAAATTAATCAAAGGTTTCTTTCCAACTAATGGATTCTTAATGTGTCGGTACACCCGTCAAGGAGAGGGTTATGTTTGTCTTTGAATTATATTCGAGGTTTGAGAAATATAATATTTAAAGCTTAAACGTACTTTTGTTACATACAAATTTTTCAAAATAAATGCATCGGTAAGAGTAATTAAATTTTACTTAAAAAATGTGTTCAACTTTTCTTATGAGACCGTTTTGGAATTTATACTACGAAATTCTATTGGTACGTAGATGGTAATTTATATATGATACAGTCTGTTTAAGTTCATCTGATCAGCTTGCTTTAGCACCCGGAAAATGAGACACAATAGATTTTCTATTGTTGTCCAGCCGCATGCGGCCGCGCGGGCATTGAAGAAGATAGTAACGGTATATTTAATGTTTTTAATCTAATTAGAGGGATTATTCGCAATTGTCGGATTCGTAAAAGGTCGGATTAAAGCTGCCTGAACATAGAGAAGTATTTTCTAACAGAATAAAATACAGGGTGCATTTGTAACCATTCTCCAAATTTTAAGGAAGTGTTCAGTCCATGAAACTGAACAACTTTCTCTAAGAAATATAGGGTCAAATATGTAAGAGAGGTATTTAGAGGTATTTAATTTTGAAGCTGTTTTTGTATAGGTTTTTTGAATGAGGTTTTTCTTTTTTGTTAAAAAAGTTTTTTATTTTCAACTTTTTAGTGGCATGTAAATATTTTTTAACTTTATAAAATATTTTCCCAATTTACGCTGTTTGTTTTTGAGGAGTTCCATTGTGTCTTCGTAGTCCAAGTCTAGTCCAGAACCTTGCATTGCAGACCATGGTTTGGTTTGTTTTGGATCGTCATAAACCTACCAAAATCCAAATCACTTTACATATACTATTTGAATTTGAGGAATTCTCTTGTGTATCTTCGAAGTTCAAATGTGACCACCCTTGAAGTATACCCTTTCAAACAAAAAAAGAATCATCTAAATCGGTACATAAACAAAGATGTTATGTTCGAAAATCCGTAAAAACACGTGTGATGGCAAGCTAAATAATTGACATTTTTTAGGATTATGAAAAAACTACCAGCCAGATCTCTGTAAATTTTTTATGGGACCACACACAAACTATGTTCTTTAAGATAAAAAAAGAATTGTATAGATCGGTTAACAATTGACGAAGTTATGGTAAAACATACATAAAAAAAAATACCGACGACTTGAGAACCTCCTCCTTTTTTTGAAGTCGGTTAAAAAGGTGACTTTTCATACAAACCAAAGAGATCACGTGATCAGTTTAGTATGGGACGACTAAAATTTTTTGGCGTATTTCGACACATCTTTCATGGAGAAATAGTAAAAAAAATGCTTTGTATTATTTACAAGGAAGATGTTAAGGAAAGGTTTCTTCAACGAAAAACATTGTCCTGTATACGTATACAAAATTTGAACTGATAAGAAAAAACAGATCGTTTTCATGAAAATTTCTTATAATATTTTATTTAGAATCACCCAATGATAACTTTTTTTTCTTCCAGGTAAGTAGACCATTTTAACCAGTGAACAAAAGAAGAATTTTGGTAAGCTTAATATGGATAAAATACGCAGGAAAATCCTTACTAATATTATAAATGCGAAAGTCCGTTTGTTTGTTTGTTACGCCTTCACGTCGTAACTACTGAACCGATCATCATGAAATTTTGCATACACGTTGTCAGGGGTACAGAGAAGGACATAGGGATACCTTTCATCCACAAAAAAAGTACATTTCCCGAGGGATAGCAAAAAAACTGTCTACGCAGACAAAGTCGCGGGCGGCCGCTAGTATGATATAAATGGTGCCTTAAGTTTTTTACAAAAATACCAAATTTAATTTAACTTAACATTAATTTAAACTCAAAGTTAAACTATTTTATACGAAAAAATATACCTATACACTTTTTGTACAGGATGACAACCCATAATACCAAATATGGCAAATAGGGACCATCAAACTGAACAACTTTCACTATGGGACCAATACCGAAATCGCAAAAAAAACAGATGTTTCATACATTTTGATATTTTCGTTATTCATTTTTGTATGTATATGAATGAACATTGTTTTTTCTAGGAACTTTTAATTTATCATCCACAAATACATTATTTCTGAATAACAAGAGTAGCTCACATTCCATTATTATGATTAAAAAGATATCGACGATCAATATCTAGAAATAGGTTATCATAGCCGTTATTCTATTGATCAATATCGAATAGATTTAGAAGTAGATTGGAATAGGTTGACGCAGTTGCTTCATACTATATCTATCTTGATTATGGCGAAAAGTTCTAATGAATTCGAAAAATAATTTAAATATGTTTTTTCATGCGAACTTCACTTTTGATATAAAAAAAACGGATTTTACACTTAAATCTAAGTTTACATAGTGTCACACTTAGAGCAACGCGGTTTCCGTCCAGTACGGAAGCCGCGTTGTTCTAATCTAAGGTGTCACACACATCACATCAGTTGAAAAAAATAGGAGACACTTTTATTATTCTCTATCGAAATTTTTACACTCCTAAAAGCTTTTTATTAAAAACCGAGATAACTCTCCCTTCGTAAGTAGATATTTTAAATAACAATGAAACTGTGCAATGATAAAAAATCTAGCACCATTAAAACATCGCATCCACTTTTATAGTCAAGCACGCCATCATAGAGCGCTATCAAAAATCGGCCAGTCCTGTGGCAACTTTTTATTTGACATTTTATACAAGTTTATTCAAACAACGATATGATCGCAGACCTTATCTTTCAATGCAACGTTACCGCGAGCTCGGCGTGATAGCATCTCCGGGCAGCCATTGCTAGTTAAACCGACTGATAAGGGATCGGGTGCGCGAGTGTGCGTGTTGCGTACACGGGGGGCGGGCGGTAGTGTGCCGAGGGGCACCCGACGGCAACCAGCCAGTCACTCACTCTGCGCGGCAAAAGAATGACGGCCCGAATATACTCTGTGCCGGTTTGAAAATGTCAAAAAGTTGTGCCTAATCTGTGCGAGGAACGTGGTGTGATGCTTTTGTGGCTGAGGTACCTGAAACAGCTGGAGCTGGCCTGCTCGCAACTGCCGGCGGGCGGCGCTGCCGTCGTCAAAACAATGTGTAAGCGTTCACTTGTTTATATTTTCTTCGTTATCTGAAGCATGCGCGCATCCTTGTATTAAATACAGTCAAAACTATACTAAAAGTTGTAATTTCTTTTAAAACTTTATTAAGTTAGTAAACAAACACTTAAATTGTGAGTTTAAAACTTTCATCCTGTGTTTCTCACTGAAAAATTAAAAAAAGCTTAATCAACAGCTATGAAAACATGAGTTGTATGTACTAAGTTGAGATAAGTAACTCGATTATATACTACCCGGGAATAATAGCTTAACACGTGCTTGTTTAAACTTAGAAAACATAACTTACTTAATCTTTTGTACAGTTAGATGTAAATACTGCAATTCCTATTGCAAATTTAAGTTATTTTTTAAAATGGAACCGTGTGATTATCTTAGGCCATTATTTCTTATTAGTATGCGTAGACAGTCGTCGGAAAAATGATAAAAACATCGTTAAGATTGTTCGTCTTTTATCTTGTTTGTAATTCTGATAGCCGTAACAGTTGCCTGTATGTAAACACTGGTTTTTTATTACGATCGACTCTTTTTGCGATGTGAATCATAAATATCGATGATAAAATAGTAAAAATAACAGCTTGATTGTTGTTGTCGAAATGAAGACTACGTTGAACTAGGTGCCGATCACTTACAACCGTTTTCAAACACAAAAAAATTAAAAAGTAAGAAATATAACAGACTTGTTTTAAGTCAAGACAAAGGTTGACTTATCTATTCGATTTTTTTAATTTGTATTCCAAATGTTTCTTCTTTTGTCTTATTTAGGGAATAGGAATCAAATTAAAACATCTTTAACAATGTTTATGGCAATTTCATACTGTGATTTATAAGACAATTTTAACACTTTATATCGCATGTTACTGTGTATTATCTGTTAAATTTACGGCATACCCGTATATCCGAGATCCAATCCCCAAGATCACGACACCAGCTGATTGTAATCAAATACTCAATGGCATCAGATAAAAACTGGCAATGTCAAAATGAGCGATTTGAAATTCCGTCCGTGTGTGGCTCGTTCATATTTTGACAGGAGCTGTCAATGTCAAACGTGTCAGAGTCGTGCATGCCCTTTATTAGGAGCATCTAGTTGCATGTTTATATTAATAAATTATTATTTGTTTCTCTTTTCTTAATGTTGTCTCCTACAAAAGAAGCTGAAAAAGAATGGATCGTTGTAATTTATTACATCAACTTTTTATAGATATACTATTGTTATTTGACACGTTTTATGTCTAGTAATTATTTTTTTTTAATCACCTATCTTTTGAATTAAGTAGGTACTTTTTAACAAAAGTTCATAACTTTTTAACTTTAATCGACCTTTGCTTATTCCGAATCCGTTTTTTCAGAAAAAAGGTATAGGTAGTAAGTATGCAATTAGGAAAAGAATATGCAGACAGATCGTAAACGAAAAAGTTTCTACAAAAAGGTTTCGTTCGCGGTGTTGGTGTGACGTGAGAGCAGGCGCAGCGGAGCGCGGCCTGATGGACTGATAACGAGGGCTTATCTGCTCTGAGATTTCACGTCTATTATCAGGGGGGGGGGGGGGTGCTTAGGGTTAAGAGGATGTATTGAGCGGGTCTGTAGGGGTCCTAACAATGAATAAAAATCAGACTTAAGTACAAGTAAATACATCATTATGTAATAATACAATAATATGTGTGTCAAGCATTAATGTAATATGAATAATTGCATATTTTTTACTGTAGGTAGAAATAAAAATGATAAACAAAATGAAGATAATTCATAAAATGTACCAAATTGAGAAATCTTTTTTCTAAGTACCTACTGATCAACAACTAAGTACCTAAAACTAAAATTATTCGTCCCGCGTCCATAATAAGTTAAGCATTGAATAAATGGATAGACGATAATATACATTTTGGAACATTTATGTACCTATTCCGTCTCAATGGTCATGGAAAGCTAAAATTGTGTGTCATAACTTTCCACAACCGTAATTGGCAGAGAGCTTTTGCCATAGTCAAAGCATTGCGATTGCGATTGAATAGGACTATAAAAAGTCAAAATAACATCTTACTGTGAAAATTTGTATGTTCGGATGTTTGTTACTTCTCACTCAATCATGCAAAAACTTCTCGATGAAATAATGATGAAATTCGACACGCAGATATAGTTTATGAACAGGACACACAAAAGGCATATTTATTTTTATCCTGGTCAAAGGTTTCCTGTGGATATTTCGACGGTCCACACGAACGAAGTCGAGGACAGGAAGCTCATAACTTATAACAATAGAATATGCCTAAACCATAGTTTAAAAAATAACTCTACAGTTATTAGTATCAGTGGTTTAGTCAACAACCGGTTTCCTCCTGATAAGTGATAACGGAATAACTTACATATTATAATGAGCTAAGTGCCTACAATTCGAGCTTATCAGCGCGGATAAGCAGTTAATCTAGAAAACAAGCTTTTGACTTCCCATACATGGGCGTAGCCAAGGGGAGGATTTGGGGGTTCATACCCCCCCCCCCCTCCCCCCCTCCCGAAATAAAAACATAGGATATACCTGATTACTAAGTAAAATCCTTTTTCTGTCATGAGAGATCAGATCTACGGAAGTAAAACTATAAAGCATTACTGACTAAACTCCGTTATTTTGACTATAAGGAATATTTGGCCGAAACATGGAAAAAGTTTTGAGCGGTAATCATCGGTAAAGCATACATACTTAAAGCACAAAACCAAGAAGCTTATACCCCCAATGGAGTTTGCACGACTAGTGTCATAGTGAAGATAGAAAAAATGACCTTGAGTGACGTTACGGCTTATTGCTATCTCTTTTTTTAGTGTTACAATATGTTTTCGTTTCTCACGAACGAACGAACGACGAACATCGAACACGTATTGTCACACTAAAGAAAGAGATAGCAATAAGCCGTAACGTCACTCAAGGTCATTTTTTCTATCTTCACTATGACACTAGCCGTGCAACCTCCATTGGGGGTATAAGCTTCTTGCACAAAACGTAAGTTTAGAAGCAAACTGAGAAAAATCAAGCGTTTTAATTATAAAATGTTAAATATTTACATGGTCATTTTAAACTTACCATCCAAATTTCAAGGATGTGTTCAGTCCATGAAACTGAACAATTTTCTCCAAGAAACGTGTCGAATTTTGCCACAAGATTTTGGTCATCCCATACTAAATTGATGCGTGATCTATTTGATTTGTATGGATAGGATGGTCGTTTCTTTTTACATATCTGGTTCTGTGTTCCTTAGAGAAAGTTGTTCAGTTTCATAGTCTGTTTCATAAACACATCCTTGGGATGATATGTTTAGAATGACCCTGTAAATATACATCTGGTGATATACTAAGCTTTTGGCACAGAATCTAAAAAATAACCTATAAAGAAGAATCAATAAAACGAAAGATAGAATCTATATAACTTCACTCATTCCTTAATTCATAAAATATTTTCACTCATAACCATACAAGGTCTAACAATTTCTATTGTCTTAACAAAATATTTCCCAAAATAGTGTTATCTCGGCGTAGCATCAGCGGGGAATCAAACCTTATCACTCGGCTGTATCGCGCGCCTGCGCTATCGGAGATCTCTACTTTTTGTAGGGGAGATGACCTCAAATATTGTTATTACACTTCACACCGAGCGCTGTGTGACGGTGCCTTTATGATTATTTTTTTATATTTGAAAAACTAAGTAAGAAAAACCGTAAAAATTGTAGTGCTATTTATAATGGTATGATAACTTAAAGTAAATTTTTAATATTGAAGTAATTTCATTGTGTTTAATTTTAAGTACCTATGTCTACGATTGAAATTAATGAAATTGAAACGATCTTATTTGAATGAACGTTGGAAAAGTTATGAAAAATGGAAAGGTAAAGAAAATATTTCTATTCACTTTTATTTTTTTTTTCTTAACCCATAGGATTATTTAGCTTATTCTTTAATACAATACATAAATACAAGTTTAGTTTCATCAACATTTACGATTGTTACAATAAAAAGTGTTAGTGTGGAATCTGCAACTTCTTTTAAATTACTCAGATATATCGGTAACTTCATACGTTTGGAGAAAATTAATCATTAAATCAACCAGGTTATCAGCACCTTTTTCAATAGATACAACATTTTTCATCACCTAGTTATGCATACTTTACGACCCGTCAAAAAAACCTCCACATCTCGTTTGCGAGATTTACGCGGTGGGCTGGGCCACTCACGCGCAGCCTAATTGATTCCGGGCGCGCCGCGGAAAGGTCGCGGGTTCGATGTCTGATGACAGACTTTCTTATGAAACGGTTGTGCTGTTTAGACATCTTATATATCGTAGTATGGTTATCGATTTTTTAATTTGTCTTAACTTATAATTTATTTTCAAACAATGTATCTTGTTCTTCTTTAAAAGGTTATCAATTTAGGTTAGGTCAAGTTTCATTCACATTTCTTAGGTATTTTTAGTTATATTTCTGTCTAATGTTATCTCTGAATTAATTACTTAAGGATTTAGAGTAGGTTTTCTCAATATTACACATCACATTCCGCAAAAAATAGCATCTTATCACTTACCTAGCTTGGACGTATTCGTCCAAGGGCTGTAGGTAGTTTCGATTCAAATTTTCAATACAATTTAATTTGTTTTCGTATTTGATTGAATCAGGCGTCACTTGGCGGAAGTCCCAAATCATTGTGAAAAAAGAAATATATGTAGCTTACTTCCGCAAACAATATAAGCTTTTATGCACCGCCCGCCCGCCCGCAAAAATATGCACATGCGCACCACAAAATATCAGTGCACAATACCTGCATTTAGCAAGACAGCAAGTGTAGAGTGGTGAAGGTGCAAGGTGTGTTGCTGTCTGGTTAAATGCAGGTATTGTGCACTGATATTTTGTGGTGTGCATGTGCATTTTTTTGCGGGCGGGCGGGCGGTGCATCTACTCGTAGCATATATTGTTTGCGGGCGGAAGTAAGCTACATATAATTATTTCTTTTTCCACAATAAAATTTTCAACACACCCACTGCTGGGTATAGGCCTCCCCCAAGGATTTCCACAACGATCGGTCCTGCTCTTGGCCCTTGCATCCCGGACCTTCACCCGTGAGGGTGAAGGTGAATAGATGTGAATCTCGGTCCACCTTGTGGGGGGCCTATCTACGGAGCCGAGTCCGGTGCGCGGTCGCCATTCAAGAACCTTTCCACTCCAACAGCCATCAGTTCTTCTTGCTATGTGTTCCGCTCACTACCACTTCAGCTGAGCAATCCTTCGAGCGATGTCAGTTACTTTAGTTCTCCTGCAGATCTCCTCATTTCTGATTCGATCACGCAGGGAAACGCCGAGCATGGCTCTCTCCATTGCACGCTGGGTGACTGAGCATTCCTATGAGACCCATAGTTAGCGACCACGTTTCACTGCCATAAGTCATCACAGGTAACACACACTGGTCATAGACTTTCGTCTTGAGACACTGAGGTAAGTTGGACGCAAAGATTTTTCGTAGCTTCCCGAATGCTGTCCCTCCGTCCCCTAGTATTTTTTTATAAATAAAGCGATTTGTACAGTGAAGTCCTAAATGTTGGCAGCAATTTGTCCCACTAATTAAGTGAATAAAGCGGCAAGAAGTGGCCCGTTCTTTGTGCGCGGTATCGGCGGCTGCGGGCGCGCTTCATTTCCTGCGCCCGCCTCTTGTCGAACTCGGAGGTGGAGCAAGCGACGGAAAGCGGCGGGGAACTGGAGCTCAATCGCGCTAATTCTGGGGTCTTATTCACAAAGATTACAATTTGTAATTTACTACTGTCTTCTCCTTCTCATCGAATGAGGATTAGTGGCCACCTCTGGCGTTAGAGTTTATCAAGCCGCCTGGAAAGCCTCTGACGTGGCTTAACGACTGTTATCAGATGACAACAGTCGCAGGACCAACAGTTTAACGTGCCCTTCGAAGCACGGAAGCGCTCAGTTGCAATGTCACTTTAACGGTCACCCATCCGACACCTGGCTGGACCGAGCGTTGCTTAACAAACGTGATCGAGTACGATCATTCTGTCAAGTTCCGCCACGAGCGCTCCCTATTACTGTAACTCGCAAATACGGTGTCTGTGAGTAGTTTATTTTCTAGTATCAAATTGGCGACGCAATGAACACCCATTGATCGTTGTAATTTACTACGGTAATGTTTATGAAACGGCTTGTAGGCGTGTTATGAGTTTATGCTTACTGTACTCGATAGCAACTGTAGTTGCCAATTGGTATGACAACTTTAAGTTGAGTGTAGTTACCGCCAGAGGCGCTGTGCCAAAATGCATATAAAATTGCTTACTACAGTCGATATCAAGTATAGTAAACCTAACTGTGCAAACTTATAATACAGTCAATAAACAATAAAACCTAAACTGTTACGTTGTCATGTAGGTTGCCTTTACATTAAAATCTTTGGTTTAGCTTTAGAATTATCATTGAAATTGTCCAAGATTGGCATCGTAGGCATAAGCATAGATGTCAACAATATTAACAAAATCAAAGCGAGAATTTTTCTGTAAACGAAACTGAAACGGTAACGATTAGATTTCGGTTTTATCGTCAAAAATTTGCGCATTTTGGCCCCTGGAAGCAAACGCTCTCCATACAAACGGCAATAAGGTTTCCCATCCCTTGAACTTAAACCTAAAGAACTAGGTCCGTACGTTTTATTTTTTCAATATTCATTAGTGATTTGAAAATATTGTAACTTTTTTTTGTATGAAATCACTATGGTCAAAATATTTCAAAATGATAAATACTAAAAAATCTAAACATACAGATCTAATTCTTAGGCATCACAAAAACATACTATAAAATCTCTAACTGGAGATTAAGATGGTAATCCCACCATCGTCTTTTCTATGGAGATCGTTTGCTTTTTAATAGGTTAATAATAATTAACTTCCGCTTTAATAAAAAATGGAACAGAATTTATATTAAATTATTTGTATTAATGTTAATAATAATTGTGACTTATCCGGATCTAGTAAAAGTGATCCGATTTCATGAAAACTGAAGGGTACAAATCAAGTTAAAAATAGAAGAACCATGAAAATCATAGCGTATGATGTCTGTTTTATTCTTTTTACATATTTAGTTCACGCTAAGAATTAACCATTTAAATTAAAATACACTTTAAATAACCAGTTAAAAGTTTTTGCAATAAGTACTGAAAATTTTGAGACTGTTTTTTCTGTTGACTGTTTATAACTTGTACCACGCAGAAGCAAATACGCTACGGGATAATCACATTGTTTTGTTTTTGATTCATTGCACTTTGTATTCATAAAGTTTGTATTTATTATATTTCTTGCTGCGATCGGATATTTGCACCGTAATATTTTATCTTAGAGACAGTTCATGTGAAAACTAACTTCTATATAGGAAATAGAAGTTTCTACAAATAGATTATTGTTAAGGTTTTTGGGTATTCAAACATTCCATTACTTGGTGGTTTAAAAATAAATAAATCACGGATTTTGATTGCCTATTTTGTAAGGGTTAAGTAACTATTTACTATTTTATGAGTTTTGTTTATTTAGCGGAATTTAGCGAGTAACTTATTACGTTGTAAGCTGCTGAAATTCTTGAATACAGTCTAATAATTAACTTTTTTTTTACAGGTAAGTTTTCTCGTTAGTTATTTAGTAAGGTAGATATTTAGAATATTTTTTTAATTTTACTTTTTTTGTGCGTAGAGTTTGACTATCTTGCAAGTGCTAAAAGGTGGAGAATCAGGAGGAAAACATTATATTCGAAAAAGTGGAAATGTTTATGAATGATAATAAAAATGAATACATCTCAGAACTATTTATTTATAGACTAAATTAGTATAAGAGGTAAATCTAAATAGTTTTCTTTTCTTTTATTATTTTGCATAAAATCAAAGTTGCAATGCGATCAAAAACGACAATGTGCAACTTCAGAGTGCTTGCGGTACAAAACAACGTATTTTTCATCTCTCCAGCACGAAAAGGGCGCGTAAAAACTCGCGCGTGAGGCAAAGTGCTTTTTTAATTTCTAATACTAACTTTTAAAATAATAAAGAAAAAAGAAATAAAGTGACAAGGATGAGACTTTATATGTGAGAAAAGGATAGATAGAGTGCTTTATGGTGTCATACATGGATTAAAAAGTAAAAAAATTAAATGCACGGATATACCAAGGAGTTTTAAATAAGGATTGTTAAAAAACGAAGGTTGATAATTCGAAATAAAGAGTATAGACGAAATGAGGTCGCATGTATGAAATAAATTTAAAAATAAGAAAAATTACATAATGAAATTTACTAACAAATTAGTGTGTTATGATTATAAATAAATAAATAAGTTGGGATATTAATGAATAAGAGAAAAGCACAACGTAATAATGTAAAACAAAACGGTGGGAATCTACTTTATGAATAAAATTTTTCACCATAGTTTTGATCGAACTATTTTTTGATAAATTACAAAAAATGAGTGCGTCCAACGATGAAGATAGTTGTGTAACTCCAAAAGAATTGAGTGAACAAGTTTCTAATGCTGAAGTTTAGCTTTTTACCAGGAAACTCACGTAACATTTTTCTCGCTGGTAGAGGTGAAAAGTTGTATGTTTTACACGAGACCAAAATTTTGTTCTGCCTCGTGACTTTAAATCACTCACTGTGCTCAGTAGTCTATATTAGAATCACTCGCTACGCTCGTGATTCAATTCTAGACTACTTCGCTAGTTTAAAGTGATTTAAAGTCGGCACTCGCAGCACAAATTGATTTTGGTCACTTGTATAAGAAATAACTATTAATATGTACTAGGTATTTTCTTTTTCCATACATTATCGAGTGAAGTTGACGCGGATCACTATTATCAATTTATTTAATCACACTGTAACCGTTTTACTCTTCAAAGATTTTTTTCGTTTTTTTTTTGCACATTAAACCTCTTCCGTGCCTACTCGAAGTTTTCAGCCATAGATAGGGTAAGCGGTCCACAAAGGTGGAGTTTGCCCAGACCAGCGTGATGGTAGATTAGCCATACTCGATGCTCCCTTTACGCCTACCTGTCTTCCGTCTCATTCTTTCACAGTGAAAAAAGTTAAAGATCATAGTGTGATACTATAATGTAGTGAATATGTATGGAAGTAGGTGAAATTAATATCCGATCGTTATCTTTTACTGTGTTGATTTCGCATCTGACTCTACTACAGAAATAAATTAATAGAAATGTGTTGAAACTTTTTTAATACCATGTTGTGGTTGTGGCAGGTGGTGGCTAAGGAATCATCTCCATTCTGTTGTTACTCCCGTACTTTTTCGAAGACGAAGTAATCTTATTTTTTTAGATTTTTTTCAGGTAATCAAAAATTATGAAACTCTTTATAATGGACATATGAAAAAACCCGCCAATTTGTTTTTTTTTCAGGCATTTTCCATTTATAAATAAAACAAATATATAAAACCCTCCTTTTTGCTGCACTAATTAGTTATTCGTAGGTGGTTATTTAGAACCTAATTCTTTTTGCCGATTTTTTTAATAATTTAAAATAGTGTATTTTAATTAAATTACAGTATTCCTATATAATAATGATTCTTTAATATTTTTTTAATTTACAGTATTCCTATCATATAGAGGAATACTGTATTAAAAAACCTTAATATATTCTATTAAAAAACTAGATAACTACTTGCATATTCTTTCAAAAGTTTTTCCATTTAAAATCACCTTTATCACATGCTTTTAGTACTTAACTTACATATTTTCTCAGTATCAGCGGAAACTTATTCAATATGTTTTAATCAAATTAAATTAAACTTAAATATAAGTAATTAAATCAAATTATCAATTTTAATATTGTTCACTTTGCCTAGTTATTTCTTTTCTATAGCAAGTTGATCAAATAGCCAGTTTGTTAATACTTCGTTGCAAAAATCGCGTCTCAGCGTGTGCTAATACTGTTGCGTGAGAATATCCTAGCATTTTGTCTATCCGCCGTGTGATCTGTTGCGAAACACCTCGCCGGAATCTGATCACGCCTTCTTATCGCTCTGAGGACCTCTATATTATAATGTTTTATTATTAAGATAGAGCCTTAGAAGGTAATTAATAATTCGGAGAAAAAAAATACCTGTAATGTAAAAAATTTTTAGTAATAAGTCCTGTTTTTAATTGTAGTAATCGAGACAAAAGTATTTTTACAAAATATAAGGTGGAACCAAATGTTGTGGTGATACTGAAACACGTGATAGAGTTGCTAAAACTGAACAACATTCTCCAAGGAACTTAAATCGAAAAATGTTTTTTTTTACCTTTCCAAGTAAGTCGGTCAGCTGACATTTTGTAAGGGAGTATGTTTTTTTTTTCATTTTTGGACCTATGTTCCATCGAGAAAGTTGTTCAGTTTGAGCAACACTATCACCTGTTTCAGTATCATCATCATCACATCATTTGGTTTCACCATACAGGGTGGATTTTTAAAACGGTACATTAAGGGCAGGTACCTTAACCGTTATAGTTACAGGAAAACATTCCTAGGAGATCATCCATAACTTTTTAAGATATTCTGAACAGCATTCACAGATTTTGGAAAAAAATTACCGTTAGCAAAAAAAGTGCTAAAATACCAAAAAAAATTTTTTTGTGCCAATCGATCCTATTTCGTGTGGGGATCAAAATACTCTATGGGATCATTTAAGGTATGAGTACTAAAAACGACAGGAATCGCCAAAAACTTTTCCCATACATTTTGTACTGAAAAACGATAAATCAACTCGAAATATTTTTTATTGCCAAACGATCCTATTTCTTATTGTGATCAAAATGCTCATTAAGGCCAACTGAAATTTGAGTACAGAAACTGATTTTTTTTAGATCTAATGTTGTAGAAGATTGTGCTTGCATGAGAAGCCGGTGTTGTCACCGGTACAAACCGGTACCAGTACAAAATGTATGGGAAAAGTTTTTGGCGAAAAATCCACCCTGTACACTGTAAGATACTTAAGAAGTTCTTGAATAACCCAACGCATCGTTTCAAAAGTAAGCATATATACGACCTCAACAAAAATAACGACTAAAAAACAAAAGTTTAATTCAGATGTTCATTTGTTTCACACTCAACATTAGCACATGGAAATTATAAAATTGTATGTCGAAACAAAAAATCGGTAAATATTAAATAAACTATTTAGAATATAAACATTGTAATGGAATGAAATTTAAAATGAAGTGATCTGTTATAGGTTTCATGCTTAAACCAGGGGTGCGATTGCGTAAGTTAATCGTATTCATTTGACAGTTCATATTGTATTCTATCGGCTGCAATTTGTATGGGATATGAACTGTCAAATGAATACGATTGACTTTACGCAATCACCTAGCAGGTTTATAATACCGCCAAATATTATGATGCTATGTTTTATTTAAATACTAGCGGCCGCCCGCGACTTCGTCTGCGTGTAAAGTATTTTTGCTATCCCTCGGGAACAGTACGTTTTTTCAGGATGAAAGGTACCCTATGTCCTTCTCTGTACCCCTGACAACGTGTATGCAAAATTTCATTATGATCGGTTCAGTAGTTAAGACGTGAAGGCGTAACAAACAAACAAACAAACAAACAAACGGACTTTCGCATTTATAATATTAGTAAGGATACAATACATAAATACAAGTTTAGTTTCATCAACATTTACGATTGTTACAATAAAAACCGGCCAAGTGCGTGTCGGGCCACGCGCAGTAGGGTTCCGTAGGTACATTATACCATACCATATTTTAATACCACTATCATTTTTCGTCTGAAAAAATAACTTTGTTTTTCACAGTGTTTGTATGAATGACAAAGTTATATTTGCGGTTTTGGAAAATGTACTATATCTCAAAAACTAATAACTGTATCTCATTCAAACCAATTTTCGTTGAAAGTGTTTATTAAGATCTATAGCTTATATTTTTTTTAGATTTTTCACCCTCTTACTTTAAAAGTTAAAGGGGGGGGGACACACATTTTACCACTTTGGCAGCATATATCTTTCAAACGGTTGACTTTGAAAAAAATTGGTCTTAGAAACCTCAATGTTATTTTTAAAGACCTATCTATAGACACCCCACAAGTATTGGTTTGATGAAAAAAAATATTTTCAGTTTCAGTTCCATGTATGGGGAGCCCCCCCTTAATCTTTCATTTTTTATATTTTTATGTTTAAATCGTAAAGCGGTTCACAGAATACACCTACCTACTAAGTTTCAACCATGTAGTCCTAATACTTTTGGAATAAAGTGGCTGTGACATACGGACGGACAGACAGACAGACAGACAGACAGACAGACAGACAGACAGACAGACAGACAGACAGACAGACAGACAGACAGACAGACAGACATGACGAATCTATAAGGGTTCCGTTTTTTGCCATTTTGGCTACGGAACCCTAAAAAGTGTTAGTGTGGAATCTGCAACTTCTTTTAAATTACTCAGATATATCGGTAACTTCATACGTTTGGAGAAAATTAATCATTAGATCAACCAGGTTATCAGCACCTTTTTTCAATAGATACAACATTTTTCATCACCTAGTTATGCATACTTTACGACCCGTCAAAAAAACCTCCACATCTCGTTTGCGAGATTTACGCGGTGGGCTGGGCCACTCACGCGCAGCCTAATTGATTCCGGGCGCGCCGCGGAAAGGTCGCGGGTTCGATGTCTGATGACAGACTTTCTTATGAAACGGTTGTGCTGTTTAGACATCTTCTATATCGTAGTAGGGTTATCGATTTTTTAATTTGTCTTAACTTATATTTTTTTTTCAAACAATGTATCTTGTTTTTCTTTAAAAGGTTATCAATTTAGGTTAGGTCAAGTTTCATTAGCATTTCTTAGGTATTTTTAGTTATATTTCTGTCTAATATTATCTCAGAATTAATGACTTAAGGATTTAAAGTAGATTTTCTCAATATTACACATCAAATTCCGCATCTTTTTGTTTATTTGTTTATTTTATTGGA
The DNA here is from genome assembly GCA_943789525.1 of Agriphila geniculea. Lineage (NCBI taxonomy): Eukaryota > Metazoa > Arthropoda > Insecta > Lepidoptera > Crambidae > Agriphila > Agriphila geniculea. The sequence goes on from OX038873.1 coordinate 26,079,616, forward strand.
AAACCAACAGCAACAATAATACTATAAGCTAAAATATGTTAAACAGAAAGCCAATTACTTACCTATCTGAAAAAAAATATATGTTAGTGTCAGCTTCTTCGTTCAAATCGCTATTACAAGTGCAAATGTGGCGGTAGTTTGGACGTATTCGTCCAAGGGCTGTAGGGAGTTTCGATTAAAATTTTGAGTAAAATTTTATTTGTTTTCGTATTTGATTGAATCAGGCGTCACTTGGCGGAAGTCCAAAACCTTTGTGGAAAAAAAAATATGTAGCTTAATTCCGCAAACAATATAAGCTAGATGCACCGCCCGCCCGCACGCAAAAAATGCACATGCGCACCACAAAATATCAGTGCACAATACCTGCATTTAGCAAGACAGCAAGTGTAGAATAGTCTAATTGGTGAAGGTGCTACGTGAAGGTGCAAGGTGTGTTGCTGTCTGGCTAAATACAGGTATTGTGCACTGATATTTTGTGGTGTGCATGTGCATTTTTTTTTGCTCCGGGCGGTGCATCTACTCGTAGCATATATTGTTTGTGGAAGTATACACATCAACTTTGTCTAGGGATACAGGTGTTATTTTCATACAAACGAGGTAACTTTGAAGCCTTGATTTTATGCCAGGGATGTACCGAGCTGTAATCTGATGATGGCCATCCAAGGATTGAATGGAGTAGATTCAGATCGCTATACACACCTAACTGATCTGATCAGCATTCTAAAAGATTAATAGGTCAGAGCTCTCAGTTTGAGGATTTCCATACATTTACATGCTATTTTCGCGATTTTTTTAAACATGTCCATTACGTTTTAAGAATGCTGGTCAGATCAGTTGAGCGTGTATAGCGATCTGAATCTCCTCCATTCACTCCCTGGATAGTCGTCATCAGATCACAGCACAGTTCCCTGGCAGGAAACCAAGGCTTCAAAATTACCTCGTTTGTATGAAAATAACACCTGGTATCCCTAGACAAAGTTGATGTGTGTAAGCTACATATAATTATTTCTTTTTCCACAATAAAATTTTCGGTCTCGCCAATTTTATAAAATCGTATCTTTTGAGAGTATAGAACTTGTTACCATTATTCTTTCAAATTTTAATAGTTAATAGCTTACAATTCACGGCAATGAATACATGAAGACCTTATTTAGCAATCATAACAAAAGAAAAATAAATAAGAATTTAATCTTTGGAGCGATACTGAATGAGTTACATTCTACAGCCTTTGAAAGGAGGGTGGCGGGAGGGGGTAGGGGCTGTTATCGCCCAAAACGCTTCCGATCGCTGCGAGATTCACCGAAGCGATAGCTAGCGATCGCTCGAGCGATACGAGCAGAGTACGCTATAGGGCTGGCGTGGAAATATATTTTCAAATCATAGTTAACAAAAGTCTAGATATTTCAGTTCCAAATTTTGTTTTGTATCTAAATTGGCATTGATAACCAAGGAAATATAAAAAACCGTAAAAATTGCAATGACATTTCTTTTCATTCTTTTCAGTTTCTTGTTATTAATTGTAATATGAAAAAAAAACATTACAGAACCTGGGGGCCTATTACGAAAATAACGTACGCAATTGCGTAACGCAGTCACTTGGCCACGATAATCGTCCGCAGTTCGTTGGTTGCAGTTATAACAAACATTTTGAATTTGGCTATCGTAGTTTATAGACTACTAAACGAACGATGTCGGATACGCTAGAGAGAAACTGTCAAACTCACGCAGTCTCTTCGCAATATCGCAAACGAAAGTGATTTGTAATAGGAAACAATCAAAATGAAGCACGGACGCAGCTGCGTGTATCGCATTAAACTTTTTGTAATAGACCCCCCGTTTGCTCATATTACGAATAGTAAGACTATATTCTGGATTAATTTAATGAGAACTTTCCCCCTATATTTCTCTAATCCATTAATAAGCAATTAGACAATCAAGTCACACGTTGCAAGTTTATGTAAATCACAGACATTGTTGTATTTTATGGAATTGACAAGCCTCCGACACGTAATTTTAGAGTTTTACGTTTACGGCTTAATTTTAATTTTTAAGTTAACAAACGAAGGGGGGCTTATTGGAAACCTGTGAACCACCCCATGAATGTTTATTGTCTATTTTTTTTATTGTAGAACCCAAATAATTTTGGCACGTCCCTATCAGGCGCGCGATACGCGACGCGCCTCCAGAGTATGCCTGTATCTTTTCAGAATCGCTTTCCTCCAATCACAGCGGAGAATCTAACTCTAATGACTTTTATGGTGCTCACCAACAATTTATGTTTAGTATTAAAAACGGCAGACACTTGCCAAGTTATAAGATATACCAAGATATTGCTTTATGGCGATAAAAAGAAATAAATTGAAACGTCTTACTAAAATGATATACGAAGCTAGATAAAGCTTATAAATGAGTTTCGTTACTAAGAAACTTTCAGAGATGTATGCGATATTGAGATTAATCTTGTACTTAAATGCTTCTTTTTCTGATTAAATATTAAGATTGGTCTTGATTGTGTGTGAAAATCGACTTAGTATAATAACACAAGCAAAACTAACTCATTTCATGTCTAATGAACTGGAAACATTTATAAAGATTTTATTTTAGAGGATAATATCTTTCCTTTTCTCAACAATGCCTATATTCAGAATATACTTTTTAACTTAATGATTATTATTTTTTTTACTTAAGGCACAATTACAGACAACAGATAGAGAAACATACAAAAATATAAGTTAAAATTATCAAGGTTATATCTGAGCCCAATTACAAAAATGAACAGCATTTGCAATAATTTTACCAAATAATAATTAAAACACAATTAAGAAGATAAAAATAGAAATTGAAAAGTACAAAATGGAGAAACGCCAAAGAAACACATTACTTTATCAAATTAGTTCTAAACAAAACAAAAAAATTAGTAGTTAAACTAAATTTTATGTCAGTAGTGGCATAAGTGACTTCTTGAATGCAGGGGACACTACAGTTAAAAAGATCAGTATCAGTACAAATATCATTAAAGTAGGCACACATTTTAAACAGAGGGTTGCTCCTTATTTACCTCCGAGAGTAATACGTTACCTCTAAAGTTCTAAATACGTTAATGTGCGATTATCTAGGTAATCTGGAAATTACCGGGCATGATCCGTTAAAGTGCGAAATTTTTCTTAAAGTAGCAGATTCCCGCACTTGACCTAGTTAATCTGCGTATTAACGTATATGTTACACTGTTAAAGTGCGGAAGACAGTGTGTGAAATAGTCAAGGCTTCAGAAATTTTAAGTTAAGGACCTCTATTGAAAACAAAACGACGTTTCATTATATATTTTTTTCAATTAAAGAACCTGTTTTCTTAATTTAAGTGATCCTTGGTCGTTAATCTGCAGATTATCTAGGAAATCTGCAGGTTGCCTGGTTGATGTAAGAAATGAATCAATTTTTTGCGCTTTAAAGGACACGACCAAGTTAATCTTCAGATTAACTAATTAATCTGCACTCTAAAGCGGTTTACGCAATTTAACGGTAACATATATAGCAAAACTTGGCTATTCAGTGATAGTTCAATAAATTTTGTCATAATTTTTATGTGACATAAAATAATATTTTTAAATACATGGACATGATAATGAAGTATATAAGGTCCTTTTTAAATAGTGCTCATAATTTTAAGGGGTCAATGTATGTACTCGTGCATACAAACAACTTTTAATATGGGACCAACATTGAAATCGCGAAAAAAATCAGCTGTTCCATAGAAAATTTAAAATCAAATAGATCAACATGTATGGAACAGCTGATTTTTTTTCGCGATTTCAATGTTGGTCCCATAGTAAAAGTTGTTTGTATGCATGAGTACATTGACCCCTTAAAATTATGTGCACTATTTAAGAAGGACCTTATATATTACGTATGTTAGAGAATATTAGCATAAGAAGCATTGCCTGTAAATTGTGTATACAAACAATTTATAATGAACAACTAAAAAATCGGGTAAATCCGTGATACTAGACTAATTATGTGATATCATTCTAATTAAGCCGTGATATTAAATATTGGAATGTATGTAATTCAAATGTAATAAAACTAATTCAAATATCTTTATGAAAAAATGGCATTTAATTAGAACCATTTTTTGTTAATGTCTCAGTGAATTAATATATTTATTGTTTATTAATTCATCAATTTCATCAATTCAATCAATTATATTTATTAATTCACTTAAAATTTCAATTACAAATTTAATCCTAAATATTTCTATCTTATATATTATTGATAAATATACTATTATAAATATAAGTATGTATATTATTAATATTTTTGTATTTTATACATATATATTATTGTATTAACAGTGTTCTATATTTTACTTTAGCTCACCGTTTATGAATAATTAGCGATTTATAACTTAAAAATATGACAAAAAAACACTTGCACTTTGTTTTGTTGTGATACTAAATTGAAATAATTTCATCAAAACATTAAAATTTTCAGCACAGAACTTCAGCCCTACATTGAACAAAATAACAACTTTTGCAATAAACATTTTATAAAATGACAAAATAAATCTTTACCTTTTTATTAGTATGATCAGGTTTTCCAATTGTAAACCAATATAGGAAAAAAATATGTGTTTCTGATAGCTTCCACTTTGAAAACTAAATTCCTAAGAATACTGATACATAGAAAATAAATTTTTTTGTTGTTAATTGTTTCGGTATATCGCTCAGAAACATGGCGTACCAATTTTTGAAGCTCATTATTAGCGTCTTCTATTGGCATTGTTAAAAAACAAGTAAATAATGCAATAACAGAGTTATGAAATGTACTTCCAGTATCACCAAATTAGGTAAGTACTGTGATGTAGCGACATCATATTCGGCTTTTTTGGTAGCTCTATGGTCAAAGTTCATGAAGGAACAATAATGGTTTAAAATATTTTGTTTCGAACGCAAAACAGTTCCTAACCGTGTTTCTTTTGTCGGGGCATTCTTGCTACGGATCCGGACCCTTCTGGTCGTGTGTCAGAATTGTATTGGTTGTATGAAAAATATAAGTACATACGAAATATTTACATAGTTTCATGGAAGAGAAAAAGGCGTTGTCTTCAAAGTACTATATAAGGTCCTTCTGAAATAGTGCACAAAATTTTAAGGGCTCAATGTACTCATGCAAACTAACAACTTTTACTATGGGACCAACATTGAAATCGCGAAAAAAAAAACAGCTGCTCCATACATTTTGATCTATTCGATTTTAAATAATTTTCTATGGAACAGCTGTTTTTTTCGTGATTTCATTGTTGGCATCATAGTAAAAGTTGTTTGTATGCATGAGTAGGTACATTGACCCCTTAAAATTTTGTGCACTATTTCAGAAGGACCTTTTATACCACCGAAAGCAAGGTTTGCCCTACATCGTTCAGTTATTATGTAATTCTGTGGTTCAGTTAATAAAATCATTTCCGACTATATCGGCGTTAAACTTAATAAAAACTTGAAATGGGTACTTTGTATGTTTTGTATTTCACTTGAATATCTTTATCTACCAACCAGTAGGTAACCTAAATGTAAAATTGTTAGTGTTTTCGCGGACGTATTCCGTTTTTTATCGGAAGGTATTCGTGCGCTATCACAAATTGGAGCGTGCATAACTTTGTTTTTATCTAAACAGTGTGGCATACGGGCTCTATCGGCAGATGGCGCGATACTCGCCCGCCCCCATATCGCTGCCTGCTTAGGTTAGTTGGGCGGCTTTGTATTACATTAAAAATATAAACTATATTTATATTAAAAACTCAACTTTTGTCGCCGGGTGTTGCGTTTGGTAATTCAAAAAATCCTAAATACTCACGCTATAAATGCCAAATTAAACCTGATGTTTTAAGCCCCTATAGTTGGTAAATAACGTAAAAACGAAACGAATAACGGATTAATAAAGTAATATCTAACCATGATTTAGAGATTTAGATACTTAGATCGACCGTTATTATATTAAGACAAAATGTGTTGTGGAAATCACCTTAGTAGAGCATTCATTAAAAAAGGCATGCACCTAAATTGTGACTTAAATTTTCATCTTTCAATAAAATAAAAGTAACTTATACGTGCTTATACATAGATCATACACATAGGTACATATTTACATGCCTAATAGAACTTCGAAACATGTAAATATTACATAATTATTAAATTCCAATCATCAATAATAAACATTTTTGTATGAAAAAAACAATCGGTTAACGCGGTACTTCTCAAAGAGTTTAGTTGCCAAAAAGCAACATTATAACAAATAAAAATTAAAAATGTCGGCTTCCGGTGACCGTCAAATTTTTTCAGTGGCAGATAAGTACTTATTAGAAGATTTTCTTTTATGCAGACCGCCTTTAAAAGTTAATTAGTATATGGTTAAAATTAGCTGCGATTCTATTGAAGCTTATCGGCTTACCCGAAACCTTATCGAATAGTCGCGGTCCTGTTTATTTTTTTTAATTAAAGGAACATGAAAAACGGCCCCGTATCGCTATCGCATCGCGCGGAAGTCGCCGCGCCGCTATCGCTGCTTCCTAGCGAATACATCATGTGCGTTATTCAACACACGATGTTTTTAGGTGAAATTCATTTTAAACTATCATTTGGCACATACTTACGTTGTTAGCTTATAATAAATTTATAGGACAGGACAGTGTTGCAGTACTTGTACTTTTCTTCTGTCCACTACTTTTCTTTCTTTTCAACATTGTTTGTGCAAAATGTATAACTAAATAAAATTTTACATTCACGTTACTGTAAAAGCTGATACATTTCTTCAAGTCAGTTAAAAAAGACTGGAACGATTGTAGGAAATTATAGACAATTCAAAAGTGCTTAATTTTTAAGTTTATTTGAATAAATACATTTTGAGTTTAAATAAAAAAGATCGGCTGTTGATTAAGGTTTTTAAAGGCAATGAAAAATATTAAACAATATTATTTATTCCGATATTTATGAACAAAAAAATTGTTTAGGGCTTTTAGAATAAAAAAAAGGAACTTGTACTCCAGCCCCACCCAGACTTTAGACGTGTTTTGATTATTACGAATATTATTTCTTGCTTTTTAGAGGTAGGTTTTTTGAAGTCGGTTTTTTGTTTTTTTAAACAATTTTTTATTTTTTTATTTTAGTGTAGGTACCTTTTGTAGTAGGTAGTGTAGGTATATTATTTAGGTAAATAAATCGGCTCAGCCAAACGTGAGTTAATCGCGGAGAAACATACATACATGCGTGTCAAACTGAGAACCTCCTTTTTTAAGTCGGTTAAAGAACTACACTAAAGACATCCCTTTTCTAACAAAAAAATTATTATCTTATTCAGTTCATAAAAAATGAAGATATACGATTGATCATCGAGGTAGTTCACACAAAAGCATACTACGTGCTTGTTTCAAGATTACTTGAAAAGTACTGAACCGATTTCAACATTTTAAAAAATGGGACCAACTTGGCTGTTTACCTAATGTAATAACGTTTGAATCATTTCGATCGGTTCAGCCGTCTTCGAGTACTCGATGTTCATACAAAAAAAAAAACGGGTCGAATTGAGTACCTCCCTCCTTTTGGAGTCGGTAAAAATCAGTGTAGCATTCACTTAAAAAGTAGATTTTCATGGTAAGGTAAATGGTAGGTGCTATGGAAATGGATGGATACGAGTGTTTTATTTATCGTACACAAGGTTTTTATTATTTCCTTTCCTTTTCCATTTTCCGATTTTCCAGTACCATTTCAGGAGCCTTGTTACGAGATTTGTAGCTATTTTTACCGAATACTTTTCTATTAATTAACTCCAAATCACTTATTTCTTTTTGATGTTGTCAAATATTTTCCTCAGTTTTTACGGGGCATAATTACAATTCAAGATAACCTCGTGCAGCTCGTGCTTGACGGCTATCTGGATTCGATCGACAATTTTGCATGCTTATGTAAATGAAACATATTTCACTCAAGACTGAAAGAATCCTAGATAAGCTGCAGCGAAACACGCTGATTTCAGTAAATACACAAGATGGCAAACAAATTATACTCTTTTTCTTGCCATGAAATTGTAAATACAAGTTTATAATACAGTTTAATAAAGTCGTATTTTCTGACAATATACTACTCTGTGTGAAAAGTATCGGGAATATGTCAAAAAAAAGACCCGCCTAAAAGAGGTCGTACTAATTTTTTTACTGCATGTTGGTAGCACTGTACTGATTAAGCACGCAAAATTTGAGCGGGATCTGTCATTTAATTTGTTTTAAACTACACTTTTTGTTAGTGATAGTTTTGAGTCCTCGGCGATTTTTACAATGGAAAATGATAATGCACCATCACACACAGCCATTATAGTGAAAGAGATTTTAGCGAAAAATTCAACATAAGTTCTCGACCAAGCACCGTGTTCACCTGATATGGCTCCGTCTGACTTTTTTTTATTTCCCAAGTTAAAATTACCACTTCGAGGAAAACGTTTTGAGTCGATAGAAGCCATAAAAGAAAATTCGCTGAATGAGCTAAAGGCCATACCGCAAATAGCCTATGAAAAATGTATGGAAGACTGGGTGAAGCGGTGGAGATGTTGTATTGCAAGCGATGGGGCCTACTTTGAAGGCGATAAAATAAATTTAGATGAATAATTTGTATTTTTTGTTTTATTGACAAATTCCCGATACTTAGTACACAGAATGTATTTTTTCACTTTTCTTGTTTAAGTTTGCCTATGTCAACCACAATATATAACGTTCAGATTGGGTCAAAATATGATAAACATTACAAAATCACACAGACTAAGCCAGATCTATTCAGACCTAGTAACTTAATTGCGTCTTATTTTACACTCAACTTTTACTACAACCCAGCGCATAGGCTGAGCTAACTTAACAATGTCTTAAATAAACGCATTCCTTGCCACAGACCAATAGACCCGTAAAATTTTATTCGCAACATCTGACAACAATAGAATCGGCTTAGCCAATAATTCAGGGATTCGGTCGTGGGCGCTCACGAGGACGCGACGCGACAAGCGAATCGCATGCGATCTCGCGCGCGTTAACAAGCGCGCGGCGATCGCATCGCGCCAATTTGTACGCACGTCGTCGCTGCGATTTATGAGTCACGCGAGCGGAGATAGGAAGTGCATAGGTGGCCTAGCCACGCTCCGGCCTACCCTGGACCTTAGCGGCTGGTGGCTGGATCCACTACTAAAAACATTTCATACTAAAGAAAGCCGACCCTTAATGAAAAACTTTAGCCTAATCTCTTATTTCACAATCCTATTAACACAAAATAGGAAGAGGACAGAAGTCAAACTTAGTACTACGTGCGCTCGAGCAACGCACACATAGACACCCTCTTCGACATTAGAATAACCAGCATTTCAGACCAATTTCAAAACGAGTTTGAGTGCGTGACGCAGTGTCGTCAGTCGGTCTATGTGTGTGTGCGTTGTGCTCGTAGAAGATACATAGCATAGGTATTAAGCTTAACAGAAGTGTCTCTCTCTATTTTGTGCTATTAAGCTTCAGTTTTAAAAGCCTAAACGATAAATAGGTCACAGAGTAACTAAAGCTGAAAAACTTTGAAAATATTCGTAGAAGCTGCCAAATGACATTTGTTAGTTATTTTTTGTCAGGTTTTGTTAACTTTAAAATTAAGGAAACATAAATCAATTACAGTGAAAAAAATAGTATCTATATGAGGTTTTTCAAGGTTATTCAAGATAACATTCAGCATGCACCACAATCCGATGAAAACAGAAAAATCTCAGGAAAATCTAAATACAAATCACCAACGTTTCGCACCCACACATTGCGCAAATCCTTACAGAGCAACGAGAAAACAATTTTCGAAAACAGAAACATCTTCACCATAGAGCGATCTCTCGTTAACAATTTCTCCAAAGCACGACCATTCCCGCCAATTAAATCTTGCGTCGCAACAGGCTCACGCCTTGCCAGTGAAATATACACGGCGAGCGCGAAACTCGATAGATGGCGTATCGGAGCTGCGATCGCGCAATATCTTTATTGCACCCCCCACCCCCGGGTCATGGACCATCGACAATCGAGCCGTAACAGTACTGGCTGTTGAATAAATCAGTTGTGGCAGCGATTCTAAATTTAAATTCAGTTTGTTCAACAACGGATTGTTTAAGTATCGACAACTTGTTTATGAGTCACTCACAGTCACTTATTTTTGTTACTGTAACATTACCTAGTGTTTCCACAACATAATATCAACGTGACCTTACCTTTAAAAATGAGTTACTACATTCCAGATTTGAGTAACAAAACATATAAAACTAAAGCCTTTATATGGCTCCCAAAAATCACCTCGCAGCATAATTAACAGAGCGACTGTACTGCGTACAGATAAAGTCTTAAAATGTAAATGAGACGTGGAGAAAAGAATAAGATTATCTCACTATTAAGTATAAATTAAAGGCGAGGATGAAGCATGCGGCACAATTATATTGTCACGAAGGTGCCGATTGCAGCACCTGCGCGCAATCGGCGCGATCGCCCAACTCGAGGCTGAGCGAGCATAGCGAGCGGTGTGCAAGAAATACAACAATTCGTCGGTGAGAGAGAGTGCAAAAGAAGTTTGCAAACTACTACCCACGTTTCCAAAAACCTACAGCAAACGAGTTATAATTATCTTCTCTTATCTTAAGGTTGTTGTATGACCGAAAGTGGCGCCCTCAGAGGTTTTTATTTAATAAGTTATTAATAGAAAAAGATTTTAATAATGTTTATCGTGGAGATTTTAGGGCCTATGGACTAGTATTTTTAGAAGGTATCACTACATGCCCTCGTAGTCATTCGTAGAAGTAGATAGTAAATATGTCAAAAACGGCCACTTTTAGCAGTTTTTCTATCTACTTCTAGCAGTGACTACTAGGGAATGTAACGATACCGTCTAAAAATACTAGACTGTGGGCCCTAAAATCTCTACGATAAACATTATTAAAATTGTGTATTAAAATTATAATATTAAATAAAATTAACCGCGGCGCCACTTTCGCTCAGGGTACCACCTTAAATATCTTTTTCTGGCTGAACTTGCTTGTTTGTGTGTTAGCGGTTAGCACTGCAACTTATTTCACTTTGATAATTTATTACTGAGCCATCTAATGTACATACTTTTTATTAAACATATAATTGAAATATGTTCCACAAAATTTATTCATTTAAGTAAAACGTTTGAGGGACCGTGAAAAGTCAGTCATAGTAAATACAACATAACATTATTAGTGATGCCGCTACAAGATAGAATTAAAAATATCGATAATTCTATTATTCTTAGTAAACTGTTAAAAGTATGTCTGTATTTGAAGAAATTCGCTTGTGACATTAAGTGAGACAATTATATCGTCACGAAAGCAATCGGCGCACCTGCGCGGACGCAATCGGCCGACCCATCGCCGCACGCCAGCGCAGGCTTAAACTATTATATTATTAAAATGTCACTTTAAGAAATAGTCACGCGATTTTTTTTATTGACTTTCCTCTGTCTGTATTCACTGGAAATATAATATTCTTGAATTACGGTGCAGTAAATTTTATGAATGATAATGATAATGTATTTGTTGTTAAGTTATCGTTTTTAATGGATGTGTGTAAAGATACGCGTAATAACAATCGTCTGCCACCGAATGATAACAAACTTACAGAAAAAGAAGGTAAGTTTTCTGTCAGATAAAAATCTTCATACTTTATTAAAAGTCGTCCTCTGTTATGTATGTACTAAACTTATTGGATAAAGGAGTAGATATCCTTATAACTTAACTCAACTTACCTACCTACTTACAACCTGACTGAGTAATCACACGTGATTCAACTTATTTAAAACACACTGTTGTGAGTTTATCAAATCATTTATTCTTGGACCAAGAATGACGCATTTGTTGATTGCGAGTTAAATCAACGGAATATTTAAGTTTAACTCAAGTATGTCATCGCTTGGTAAAATTATATCTGTAAATAGGACAACAGTTTCAATCATGACTGTATACACCTACTACAACTTATGAAAATAGGGACAAACAAAGCAGAACAATGTTGATAACATTTATTAGGTTTTTAGCACGATAATGTCTTCTGTACAAAATTATTTTGCAATTGTTATACAGTCTTATATCTTGTGAACAAAAAAAAATAAGGAGTTTATTTACTAAAGGAACAAAACACTTTGTTCCATTTTAAACAAAAAAATATCATTATACTGAACTCTAGCTGATACCTAATGGTTTTCAAGTCTTAAAAAATTACGTTGTATAGTTGAACGTAGCGGGGTCCTACCGATCTTTTATACTTATAAAATAATATACTCTGACTGACTGGGTAGTTTGACAGCTAAAACCAGTAGCCGGATCGGGCTATCACGGATCTATCACGAAATCTATCACGGGCTATCACGGACGGATCAAAGTCGCCACTTGGTGACTTGATACTTTCGGACTAAACGATGACAGGGACTCGGCTGAAAATCAGTGTCTGGTTCTTTGGAACTATCAACACCGAGTTGAGTTCCTTTTCTGTCTGCCGCTGCTGCACACTCCGGTACGGTACTATCCTGGACAATTTGTTAGTTTTAAGTTATCTAATTTTTTTGTATTGCCTTGTGTTCTCGCTATTGTTGTTGTGTGTTGTAGTGGTTGCTGAATAAATCTTTATCTATCTATCTAAGTTGTCGGGATTTACAATTTTTGACATTTTATATAATTATGGTGTAAATCCCGACATAGTTTATTCTAATAACATCAATTCGATAAATGTTATCGACTCTAGCACCTCCCTAGCGTAGCAATCGATACGGCGCACTCAGACGGACAAACTCACATATTTTATTGTGTGCCAATTAAAATTATTCCTTCCTGATTGTGGGCATGAGTTAGTTTGCAATTGGCCCGGTCCCGTTGCGTAGTGTAATGACGCGAAATGTTGGCACTATAGTCAAACTACGATTTGTATCGACTAGTGAAGGGATATGAGTTATTTTATTGTTGATTTTATGTGAATTATTATTTTGGTACTTAGAACTACAGGGTACCTACAGTAACTTCTAATTAAAGGTGTACAATTCCGAAAAACATGCTAAATGGTTTCGCATGTGGCAATGCATTTTGATTCCTTCACGCTTCTCTAAATTTACAATTATAAATGACAAAATTACCATAGAGCTTGATTGAGAAGTGAAAACTTCTAGGTTCAAATCAAAGTTGTGAACTTTTTCAGGAAATGAGCGCTTTTCAAAAAGACAAAAAACCGTAGACTCGATAGATGGCGTTGATAAAAATGTATGTGTCAATGTGATTTTACTAAGCTTCGAAGAGTACGTACTCAGGTAGGCAGGCAGTGGTTAAATGCTCTAAGGGCAGATGTAACCAGAAATGTTTCTCTTTGGGCAGATGGCAGCCAGCGAGCGCTTACTTGCCTCTTTGGTACAGGCTGTTTATTTTTAAAAGCCAATTTTGACACTTCTCTTTCCATTGACACCATTTAGTGAGGCAAATAGTTACTATTCGTATTTTTTAAATGTCAATTTGAAAAGTTCTCATTATATTTAGAATTATAGAGTTGCTAATCTTTGTCAAAGACAAAACATCTGACTTAAATGTAACTGATTTAATGATTATGTTTATTTAGTTTATTAACACCCACTAACTTGTAGTTATTTATGCAACTGTACTATAACGAGGGTATTAAAACACGAATGTGGGTTTATCACACGAGGCGAAGCCGAGTGTCATAATAGTATCACATGAGTATTTTAATACCTAATTATGTACAGTTGCATACAAGACTTTATCTACACCCATTTTTTTACTTTTTCTTATTTTATTAGGGAAACAAACAATATTTTAATACATATGGATTAAAAACACTCATGATATTTATCTAAACCCATGATATGTATCCTCTATAATGGTTTTGACTTTGACTTTGTCTTTGACTATGACTTTCCCTCCTCGTCATTATGTCTTCCACAAGAGTGTTATAATGTTGTACTGAATTTCATAATGCGCTGCTCGCGCGTGGGCGCGCGGCGCTGCAGGCCCAGCTCTCGCTCGGGATATTGTAATGATGGCAGTAAGCTAACTGTTTGTTATAATGTAAAGGATTTAAAGCATGGGTGTAGATAAAGTTCTAAAGTACACTGTAAAGTTGTCCCGACAGACATTAAAATAGCATAATTACAAAATTGGCCAAAGCTTATCCATCGAGTACGTAAGTTTAGGCTATGTTTATGTTAATTGGCTTCAATTTGACGGTCGCATGTGGCACGGGTAATGACGGCGATAACTCAACGATAACGTGGCGATAGCGCGACGATAACGCGACGATAGCGCGCCGATAACGACCACGGAACAATAACAACTGTGTGTAACCACCCCTATAGAGCTCACTATTAATTTTTTTAATGATGATGATTTAATCTGTAATACGATATGAAAATAAAAGAAAATTGGATACACGCTGTATTACGTGTCTCGTGAAAGAAAAGAAATACAAGTTAATTGGTAAAGGTTTTGCGAACCTTGGTGGTATCCTAACCTATCCGTCACTATTCTGGTAAGTCGGTATAGATCTATCAGTACAAACAAATACTTAGTTAAAATTTGTTTATTGTCAAACCATAATATCAAGTGAAGGAAACTATCATAAAGCAATCCTTATAGTACAGTAGCCCGTAGAACTATTAAATCAACAAAAAGGTTACCGTTTGCCGTTGTGATATAGTTATTTATTACGAAATTATAGATACTTTAACCCAAGTTTTACAGATCGCAACCCGCCGTAACCTATATTTGTATATCTCCAAAATTGATATTTTTTTATTTTTCGAGGTTTACCACATAGTTTAGCTATTGTCGTGTTCTACAGCTTGGTTTGATTGCCACAGATAAAAGTAAGACTATAAAAAGTTACCATACACAGATTTAAGACCTGATGAAAATGGTTGGATTTTATCTGGTCTTAAATCTGTGTATGATCACTTTCCATAGTCTTACTATTATCAGTGACAATCAAACAAAGCTGTAGAACACGACAATAGCTAAACCATGTGGTAAACCTTGAAAAATAAAAAAAATATAATTTTTGGAGATATACAAATATAGGTTACGGCGGGTTGCGATCTGTAAAACTTGGGTTAAAGTCTCTATAATTTCGTAATAAATAACTATATTACAACGGCAAACGGTAACCTTTTTGGTGATTTAAATGTTCTACGGGCTACTGTAGGTACTATTAGGTATAGGTAATGGTTGTATGAAGGGTAACGAATTTAAACTTATAAATGTATAAAACTAGTGGCTCTGTGAGCTGTGGACCTCGCTTTAATATCTCCGCCATTTAGAACATATTCAAAAAACTGAATTGACAAAAAAAATACCTATTTCACGAGAATATGTTGAGAAATGCGACCTGTAGTGGAGAACAGACAGCCCGACAGTCCAACAGGCATATGAAAGCATTTCTGCCAACACAGACGCTTCGTTCGCGCCTCGCGCTCGCTCGGTTAATAAAATAAACAGTTCCAAATATTTTACCTGATATATTTTAAAAAATGCATTACTTTTTCATGGTATTTTTTGTAAAAGTTGTGTAAGAAAAGTGTCTACGCGTTTTAAATCATGGTAGGCGATTGTATAAAGGAATCGTTTTCATTTGACAATTCAAAACGTACGGTTTCATTGTTAAATTGAATCTCAAAATAGACGTTTGACAATGAAATCGTACGTTTGAACTGTCATGTCAATGAATAAGATACTTGTACACAATCGCACCTATGCCCCCTAGCATGAGCGACGAAACACGATATATTTATATCGCGTAATATAGTGTTTTATCGACACTCAACTGTCAAAATCCATTGTCTTTTGACGGTATAATGTGATAAATCGCTATATCATATCGCGTTTCGGTCGTCATGCAAGGGAGGCTGGTCTCTGACTTATTATCATTCCTATTTGTATCCGACTGGTATATGTTGTCTACATTCCTTTTATTACCAAGGTCCGCGAACCTACTTCAAAAATTTCAATGCAGTTTAGATGCATTGAAATCGGTATCCTCACGACTTATCGATTCGCAGCACGACGACATGATTCACATTTCCTTTAAAAATCGACTCACACGCATCGTGTTCCGTTACTGATCGATCGGTCGATCGATACTGCAGTCGATGCACGTGTGCAGTGCCTTTTACAATACCCCACTTTCTGCAACCAAAACCTACTATAAAACATTTCATACAAACTAATTTTAACTTTACACAAGCGGCTTAAAACTGAATTTTATTTAAAAAAGCTCCAATTATTTCGTAAATTTTCTTAGCAGTATAATTGTTATTTCTTTGAAAGCAATACCAACCTTATTTTAAAAAGTTGAGGTTCGAATTCTAATGTGTTTTAAATTTTTTAGACGTTAACATTCTAAATGGCAGCTAGTGTGAAGGCAGGCTGCGTACGCGTAGATAGCTTTCGATGGGCCGCTAGACGGTGCACAGACACTGAGCTGATGTCGCAGGAATGTCATGAGATTGCATTTGAGTGACACTTTACTGTAATCCGTTGAGTCGCAATCTCAACTCAATGGATTACCAACTATTATTAAAAGAAACGAATAATCTTTATTATAATAAACTTAAAAATTTATGGTCTTGCGAATCACAATATTTTCCTACAAGTCTACCACCCATTTAATACTTTTGTTTTGTTTCTTAATTCAATGGGGTTAGCAACGCATAGCTAATTGTAGATGTCGCTGCGTACGCTTGTTCCTAAGGCAGTAGATGTTCAGAACAAAATGTATAGGAAAATAGGTATTTCATGTGGTATTTTTTTACCAAAAAGACCCATTGACCCAAAATGGATATAAAAGAGTATTCTACAATGCAAATACCGGAATTGAAAGCCAAATTAAGACGTTTTTATTCTTACAGAATTTATAATGTTTTTCTATAATTATCCAGATTTTTCGGTAATTTGTAAGTGCCAATATTTTTAAAGCTTTTAATTTTTAATATATAAAATATACAGAATTTAATCATTTTAATGCTAAAAAACATTATTTTTTAAGTAAAGTCCTTTGTTTTCATAGTTCTCGTGGAACAAGCGTACGCAGCGCCATTTTGAAAGTTGCCTTCCCGATTCTGAATTTTTTTATTTTTTATTTTACGTTTTAGACATTCACAATGCTATTTTTATATTAGGATAATTAATTGAATAGAAAATACTAAAAAAAAATCAACTCACGACTTTATTAAATTAATTATTAAAAAAAAAATCCATATCAAAATTGTTATGTTAAGAGTGTTATGACAACAAATTCATGTAAAAATTGACTTAGTCTAAAATTATTTCAGTGCATTAGGATTAGTGTATTAGATAGTTATTCTAAATCAATCATTTCGTATGTAAAGACATACAACAATGTAGTTTGAAAATCTATGCATACTACACCACATATTTGGATTTAAGATTTATTCCGTACATCGCCCTTACCTAGTACAAGGAAAACGGTATAGTTGCTTCAAAAACAGTAAGGAAGGTTTAGTTCGTATTTTTTTTAAGTTTATTTATTATTTAACGCATAATAGGTATTATTTTCATATAAAAAATAAAATTACAGTGTTACTAGATAACTGCAGTTCAAATTTATTTTACGATGAGACAAAAATAATGAAGATAGTAGACAGTAGATACTCATGTAATTGACAGAAACATTGATTGACCTTCAATTTTATAGTTTTTCAATGCTGTGCCAAAAACCTTATAATCTTGAAACTATAATAAACAAAAACCTTGGCTAGCTCTATGGTTTTATGATTAACAGTTTTCCCAAATAAGAAATAGTTTATTAGTAATCAAATAAAAACGATAATATTTTCAATAATTTAGATTTTTGAAGTGAAAACTTCTTTATCGGCGTTGTACGCTTTTTTATAATGGGGAAAAAATGCTAAACTCGCATCAGTAAGAATCACGTGACCCTGATGGAGAGTAGACAGCTGGCGGCGGAAGTATCCCCCTCTCTTTCTACGGGGGGCGGTGAAAATGGCGGCGCGTCATTTCTAGACGTAAACACTTGTGTCACCATAGCAACGCGCTAATTATTTAATTCAATGTAAAAAATCTAGATTTTCTGTCAAGCTATGGATAATACTTTCGTACAATACTGTTCTGTATTCGTAAATGCAGAGTAAATTCGTAAGACGGCAATTCGTGAAAAATTATTCCCTAACCATTCCAAAATATCAAAAACGCACAACGTTAATATTCAAGTTTTCACTTCTGCCGGCACTCCCGGAGTGCAACCCGATTTTTTTTGCCATGAAAATTTCTTTCAGCGTTGTACGAACGCCCCCTTGAATTCAGAAACATTCAGTATGAATAAAAGTGATGGCTGTCTTTTGAATGACGAGTGGTTTTCTTTCTCTAATGAATAATGTTTCTGTGTAATGAAAAGAGATAGAGTTATGGAAAAATGAGGTGACGTTAGAACATGAATTTAGTACATCCCTTCGGTATAAACTCCTTGCGTTAGAGTCAATGTAGCTTAGCCCAAAGTCTTGATGTACTGTAATTATTGTTCTCACATGAAACATTTTAGATTTTAACATACCCAATCTTCGTTTGACCATCAGCCATTTTACTGTCCCTATTGCTGAGGCACAGGGGCCGTACCGGCTAACGAATCGAGCTTCGGAAAATTTGCCGAGTTTCAAATTAAAACAGATAAATTGAAGTAAGGAATTACTTATTGTACTATTTGTTGAAGTTATTTGGAAGATATTGATGTTTGTGTGACTTCATGAATTAGGGTTCACCATTTTGGCCCAATAGGCTTGTTTCCACTAAGAATAAATCGACTAGTATAAGGTTTCTAATGATTAATAATGTAAAATAGTAACAAAAAAAAAAACACTTTATTCATTAAAATAAATAAAGATTACCAATATTTACGGAAAATAAAATTGGCAAAATTGGCCATTTAATCACGTGACATTGAACACCAATCAGAGACGCGTGACGTCACGCCTCGCGAAACATTTGTTGTTGCTGTCATTTTCGATAACGACGACGACGACGTTTTTCTACTTTCGACTAGCCTATTGGGGCTCGATTTTTCTGTTTTAATTTGAAACCCGGTGGACTTTTCGAAGTTCGATGCGTTAGCCGGTACGGCCCCAGGCCTTACTTATAGATAGATTAGTGGGTGTTAACGTCTGCAAATGCAGACGGGACCAACGGCTTAAGCACCTTCCGAAGCACGGAGGAGTTCGAAGTAATAAATTTTTGGACACCCATCCCATGACCGACCCTTGCTAAAGTCGCTTAACCTCCGCAATCGCCGGGCCAGGTAATAAACCACTGCGCCATCGAGCTCCTCAATCTTTCCAATGCCATTTACAAATCCCTACATATAGATTTATAAGTTAGTTGCATTATCCATAAGCATTTAGCAAGTATACATTTTTCTTTACAATAAAAACAAAAGATTACAATAAAGAGCAAGTTTAAGAGTTGAGACAATAATTCAAAAACGCTTAATTTTAAGTTTTTTTTTTAATAATAAAAAGCATTTATTTTCTCTTTTTACAATAAATGGCTTAGGATAAAGTTTTATAACTTAAAGGAAGAGACTAGTCTCCGAAATAGGTTCCAGAGGAACCTGAGCTACAGGTTACTAGGCCCCACCCGCAGATAACCTTAGCTTTATGAGGTGACAGTATTTATTGTTGAAATAGAAATAAACTTAAATAATTAATGTTTAGTTACAAAAGCAAGACAAGGTAAAAATATAGGTAAGTAAGAACATAGGTGTCTAACAGTGTAATTACTTAAGTACCTATTTAAAACGTTGGTGGTTGCAGTGCAGATATCCCAATTAGAATCAGTAAATGAGTGTGGTGTGTGTGTGTGTGTGTATGTGTGTGTGGGGGGGGGGGGGGGGGGGGGGTGAGAGTGTTCGTGCATGTGGGTTGTGGAGGAGGGGGAGAGAGTAAGAATGCTATTTCTCAAGAGAGTGGACTTTGGACAGTGGAATTTTCTCAATCAATGTACCTACCTAATTATGTAGTTACTGTATGGGTTTAAGTAGATTTTCCGTTTCTGTATAGTCCAGTGATTTCAAGTATTGGGTAGTATTGGGTAAGTTTATGTCAGTAAAGATGTTTGATTTTGTTTCCATACTAACCCCTCGTACGCTATGGCGAAGTCTCCGCGGGTGAGGTCAGATATTTCAATTCTCAGTCGGATATTGGTGAGTCCGTGACGACGCATACATCTGGATATCCGCGCCTGTCCGCCCTTATCGTAATATTGGAATCTTGTGTGTGCTTGAGTTATGATGGGTCGCCTTTATGGTTAAGCGAAATACGCCCGATCGACTTTAGATCTAGGTGACGGTTTCGTGGTATTGAAAATGGGTAAAATAAAAAGATAACGTGATTTGGTATAGATTCTCAAAAATTTTTGCACATAATTTTAAAAAAAAATTTGCCTTGTTTATTTTACACTGCAAAAACATCAAAATTCGTTCAGAACTACTAATTTTACATTACATATTTTTGTTTTATTTATTTGTAAGAAAACCAACAGCGTTACAGAAAAAAATAATCATATCAGTAAATAAATCTAGTAAGGCTAATTATAGGTTTCCCTTGAAATTACAAATAATATTGGACATTTAACGAGTATTTTGGAAAAATTACAGTCACTTTATATTTTAATGTTAAGAATGTTTGCTAACATGAACATTGTAATAAGCATGTGATTTAAATTAGGAACAAAAACAAAATAATAAAAAAAACAAAGTTAGAATTAACATTAAAAGAAGATTAAAAAATAAAAATATTATTATAATTAAGTCATAAAAAAGGTATTAAACGTGCGGTTGGAAAATCCATTTTATTTCCTGTAATCGCTTATTTTTTTCGTTTTTCACAAGCATATTTTTTTTAAATGTTAACACTGCAGTCACCGTGTCACATTTTAAAGTACGTAAAGAAACATTTATAAGAAAAATAAAAAAATACCATCTAACAATGCGACTGTCGTCGGCCGGCGCGGGCCCCAATTTCCTATCGCGTCCGTCAGTGTGTCATGGTGGTTGTATATTTATATTTCTCGTTTGATCCCTATCTGGGAAATAGATGCCTCGTGCTTATATTAGAAAACGACCGCCATATTTTTGGTATTGAAATATTTTAGGGCAGTTTAAACGGATGAATATAATATAAATTCCATTTTCGTTTTTTTTAATCTAAAATTATTCTGCCCATATCTTTATCAAAAAGAAATCTTTGTCTATTTTTAATAAAACGGAACCCTAGCTCCAGTCTGTGTTGAAAATAAAATAGGAGTTTTTGGCGGGATTTTGTCGCGTTCAGTTTGGCGACTATTTTAATTATTCGCAAATTGATTCATAGTGGCTATTGTGGCTTAAAATTGGTGCAGTTTTGTGGTAAAAGTGTCTACGCAACTGAACAATATGTGGGATAATGGAAATAGGCGCGATCTTGGTTGTGTGAAGCTGAGACTTTTATTGTAGTGGTCGCTACCTCGGCAAAACTTACCGAGTAAACTGTCTTGATATACTTGCTGCCAAATGCTCCAAGCAGCATTGGAGTGTGATGCACCCGCATTTTAATGTAAACTGAAACAATCTACTAGAATAGAAAATCTAGAAATACTGAACTTTTCAAAACATGACACTGGCAAAAATTACTTCCAAGAGGAAAGTAGATTGCCATAACAAAAATAAGAAGAAGAAAATAAAATACAAATTGAACCTATCAGCACGATCGACGGGTTAGAATTCTCGCACGAAATAATTCGAATTTCGAACAGAACGAAACAAAGGCGCATCATTCAAAACCTTTCGTTCGAATGAACGAGTCAACGAGTGAACGGATAGATTGAGTAAACAATATCTTATTTTGCAGTAATCCGGCGGGAAGTTCTGCTAATTTCCTGAGAGAGATGGGACTACGTTAAACGTACGGTATTTTAAACAATCCTTTACACTAAACGATTGATGAAGGATAGAGCTATGTCAGACAATAAAGACGAGCCTAACGTCGAGAGCTCGTCTGCTCCCCTAAATGGCTTGGTATATAAGTAATTACTGATTTTTGTATTAATTTCCATAAGATAACAAACCTTATGTAAATTAATACAAAAAACCGGCCAAGTGCGAGTTGGACTCGCGCACGAAGGGTTCCGTACCAAAAAACGGCAAAAAATTACGTTTGTTGTATGGGAGCCCCCCTTAAATATTAATTTTATTCTGTTTATAGTATTTGTTGTTATAGCGGCAACAAAAATACATCATCTGTGAAAATTTCAACTGTATACATGCTGTCGTTATTATTGTCGAGCAAAAAACGGCAAAAAAAAATCACGTTTGTTGTATGGGAGCCCCCTTAAATATTAATTTTATTCTGTTTTTTGTATTTATTGTTATAGCCGCAACAGAAATACATCATCTGTGAAAATTTCAACTTTCTAACTATCACGGTTCATGAGATACAGCCTGGTGACAGACAGACAGACGGACAGCGGAGTCTTAGTAATAGGGTCCCGTTTTTATATGTAAAGAACCCTAAAAAGCAAGTTTATTTTTATCTTGATAAAAAACAAACAAGAATAAGAGCTACGTCGTAGCTGCTACGGGATCAAATAAGTAGTTGGTTGTGTAAATACATTTTCTTACATTTTATTTCGACCGATTCATCTGAATTTGAAACAGTATGCTTTTATTGAATAAATCATAAAACAATTTCTATCAAGTTTCAAAAGCTTCTTTACATGATTACATGATGACAAATGATTTGTTAATGTAGAAAAGCTTTTGGGTACAATATGTTACAAATCGTACCCAAATCTGACGCTGTAAATGGTGCCGTCACGCGCGGATGACTCCACAGTTAACACTTTGACTGTTTTATTCAATTCCAAGATGCTGCTCGGCTGATTTGTTTCGCTTATTTTATTTATCTGCCGGATTTTAAACAGGAAATGAAGGGATGTGCCCGATCGATGTGAGCTGTAGTGGAACTTTCGTATTGTTTGTTAAAGTTACGTATTTTCTATTTAATAGAATCATTTCAGGGTGGTAGTGACATAAAATTTCGAAATGTTTCTTGAAAATGGAACATTTAAACTCACCCGTATTTAGTATATAAATAATTAATGTATTTTTTAATATATTAATTATCTTATAATAAAACCTAAAAATAAAAACAAAAACAGCTTCAAAATTAAAAAGCACTAAAAAGCAATAAATAATATTCAAATCACCAATTTCAATTTTAATAAAAAACTTCTTTTGAAGTCGGGTGGGGCTGGAGGACAACTTTTTTTAATTTTAAAAGCCCCACCCGACTTCATTAGACGTTTTTTATTAAAATTGATATTGGTGATTTGAATATTATTTATTGCTTTTTAGTGTTTTTTTAATTTTGAAGCTGTTTTTGTTTTTATTTTTTAGGTTTTTTAAGGCGGTTTTTCTTTCTTTTTAAAATGCTTTTTTATTTTCAACTTGTTTGTGGTATGTGAGCGTGTAATATTCTTTACTTTATATGTTTTCAAAATGCCCATAACTCAATTTCCAAAGGAGTTCCGTTGTGCCTTCTTAGTCCAAGTCTTGTCCAGAACGTAGCAAATAGACCATAAGTATAGCTCGGCTTGTTTTGGATTTTCATAAGCCTACCAATATCTTAATCACAATATATATCCTATTTGAGTTTGAGGAGTTCCCTAGAATATCTTTGAGGTCCAAGGTTCAATGTCAATGAAATGAAAAGAACTACAATTAAGGTATCCCTTTTTAACAAAAAAAAATCATCTGATTCGGTTCTTATATAACAAAGTCGTCAAGGTAGTTCATGCAAAATCATAGTATTTTCAAGATTACTTGAAAACTACTGAACGGATCTGAAAAAAAAAAATTACATTGGACCATTTTGCAAGAAATTTCAATCAAACAAAGAAATAATCATCAAAATCGGTGCATAAATAACGAAGATATGCGCGAACAACGATAAAAAAGTCGTCAAGATAGTTAATGCAAAATTATAGTATTTTCAGGATTACTTGAAAACTACTGAACCAATCTGAAAAAAAATTAAATGGGACCATCTCGCAAGAAAACTCAATCAAACAAAAACAAAAATCATCAAAATCTACCCATAAATGACGAAGATATGCGCGAACAACGATAAAAAAAACATACAATCGAATTGAGAACCTCCTCCTTTTTTGAAGTCGGTTAAAAAATAGCATTGTGAATGACTAAAATCTAAAAAAAAAACAACAGTTAATTTAATTCAATTAATTTATTTTAAAAATACGGTGAATGTTAGTGACTGGCTAACGCCCGCGACAACGTCCGCGTGGGTATTCGATAAAAAAATATCCTAGGTATGTTTTAATCCAGGCTATAAACTGTATGTAAAATCTTTAAATAATTTCTATGTTGATTGGTTTTTTTGTGTTTTTAGTATATTCCTGTAAGATTTTTGTCCTAGAAACAAAATAAAATAAATAATTTTTAATATAACTATAATGGGTTGAGATTTATTTAAGAACTTAATCAGATTATTTATTTATTATGGACTGATTTAAAAATATTTTTTCTAATTGTATTTGACCACAAAACTTTATAAAGTTAAATATTTTAACTTATAAAATAGTCTAACATCAGTTAATATTAGAATTAGAGGTATGATGAGGCTAAGTAACAACATTGATAAAAAAGTATAAAAAAACTGTGGCAAATAATAAAAACTAATAACAAAATCTTGTTTTAATAGTCTCCGACCTCGACACCGTTTTAATGTCCCCTGGGGCTGTGCTGGGGCACACGCCTACCTTATGAGTGGATAAGAAAAATGGGCCATAACCCACCACGCGGACCCAATGTGGATTGCTGGGTGTCAACGACTGCAAATGCAGCCGGGACCAACGTCTTAAAGTGCCTTCTGAAGCACGGAGGAGCTCCCATGACCGACCCTTGCAAAGTTGCTTAGCTTCCGCAATCGCAGGGCCAGGTGCTAAACCACTGCGGCATCGAGCTCTTCCCCGAATGGTCTCTTAGTCATCATCATCATCATATCAGCCGCACGACACCCACTGCTGGGTATAGGCCTCCCCCAAGGATTTCCACAACGATCGGTCCTGCTCTTGGCCCTTGCATCCCGGACCTTCACCCGTGAGGGTGAAGGTGAATAGATGTGAATCTCGGTCCACCTTGTGGGGGGCCTATCTACGGAGCCGAGTCCGGTGCGCGGTCGCCATTCAAGAACCTTTCCACTCCAACAGCCATCAGTTCTTCTTGCTATGTGTTCCGCTCACTACCACTTCAGCTGAGCAATCCTTCGAGCGATGTCAGTTACTTTAGTTCTCCTGCAGATCTCCTCATTTCTGATTCGATCACGCAGGGAAACGCCGAGCATGGCTCTCTCCATTGCACGCTGGGTGACTGAGCATTCCTATGAGACCCATAGTTAGCGACCACGTTTCACTGCCATAAGTCATCACAGGTAACACACACTGGTCATAGACTTTCGTCTTGAGACACTGAGGTAAGTTGGACGCAAAGATTTTTCGTAGCTTCCCGAATGCTGTCCCTCCGTCCCCTAGTATTTTTTTATAAATAAAGCGATTTGTACAGTGAAGTCCTAAATGTTGGCAGCAATTTGTCCCACTAATTAAGTGAATAAAGCGGCAAGAAGTGGCCCGTTCTTTGTGCGCGGTATCGGCGGCTGCGGGCGCGCTTCATTTCCTGCGCCCGCCTCTTGTCGAACTCGGAGGTGGAGCAAGCGACGGAAAGCGGCGGGGAACTGGAGCTCAATCGCGCTAATTCTGGGGTCTTATTCACAAAGATTACAATTTGTAATTTACTACTGTCTTCTCCTTCTCATCGAATGAGGATTAGTGGCCACCTCTGGCGTTAGAGTTTATCAAGCCGCCTGGAAAGCCTCTGACGTGGCTTAACGACTGTTATCAGATGACAACAGTCGCAGGACCAACAGTTTAACGTGCCCTTCGAAGCACGGAAGCGCTCAGTTGCAATGCCACTTTAACGGTCACCCATCCGACACCTGGCTGGACCGAGCGTTGCTTAACAAACGTGATCGAGTACGATCATTCTGTCAAGTTCCGCCACGAGCGCTCCCTATTACTGTAACTCGCAAATACGGTGTCTGTGAGTAGTTTATTTTCTAGTATCAAATTGGCGACGCAATGAACACCCATTGATCGTTGTAATTTACTACGGTAATGTTTATGAAACGGCTTGTAGGCGTGTTATGAGTTTATGCTTACTGTACTCGATAGCAACTGTAGTTGCCAATTGGTATGACAACTTTAAGTTGAGTGTAGTTACCGCCAGAGGCGCTGTGCCAAAATGCATATAAAATTGCTTACTACAGTCGATATCAAGTATAGTAAACCTAACTGTGCAAACTTATAATACAGTCAATAAACAATAAAACCTAAACTGTTACGTTGTCATGTAGGTTGCCTTTACATTAAAATCTTTGGTTTAGCTTTAGAATTATCATTGAAATTGTCCAAGATTGGCATCGTAGGCATAAGCATAGATGTCAACAATATTAACAAAATCAAAGCGAGAATTTTTCTGTAAACGAAACTGAAACGGTAACGATTAGATTTCGGTTTTATCGTCAAAAATTTGCGCATTTTGGCCCCTGGAAGCAAACGCTCTCCATACAAACGGCAATAAGGTTTCCCATCCCTTGAACTTAAACCTAAAGAACTAGGTCCGTACGTTTTATTTTTTCAATATTCATTAGTGATTTGAAAATATTGTAACTTTTTTTTGTATGAAATCACTATGGTCAAAATATTTCAAAATGATAAATACTAAAAAATCTAAACATACAGATCTAATTCTTAGGCATCACAAAAACATACTATAAAATCTCTAACTGGAGATTAAGATGGTAATCCCACCATCGTCTTTTCTATGGAGATCGTTTGCTTTTTAATAGGTTAATAATAATTAACTTCCGCTTTAATAAAAAATGGAACAGAATTTATATTAAATTATTTGTATTAATGTTAATAATAATTGTGACTTATCCGGATCTAGTAAAAGTGATCCGATTTCATGAAAACTGAAGGGTACAAATCAAGTTAAAAATAGAAGAACCATGAAAATCATAGCGTATGATGTCTGTTTTATTCTTTTTACATATTTAGTTCACGCTAAGAATTAACCATTTAAATTAAAATACACTTTAAATAACCAGTTAAAAGTTTTTGCAATAAGTACTGAAAATTTTGAGACTGTTTTTTCTGTTGACTGTTTATAACTTGTACCACGCAGAAGCAAATACGCTACGGGATAATCACATTGTTTTGTTTTTGATTCATTGCACTTTGTATTCATAAAGTTTGTATTTATTATATTTCTTGCTGCGATCGGATATTTGCACCGTAATATTTTATCTTAGAGACAGTTCATGTGAAAACTAACTTCTATATAGGAAATAGAAGTTTCTACAAATAGATTATTGTTAAGGTTTTTGGGTATTCAAACATTCCATTACTTGGTGGTTTAAAAATAAATAAATCACGGATTTTGATTGCCTATTTTGTAAGGGTTAAGTAACTATTTACTATTTTATGAGTTTTGTTTATTTAGCGGAATTTAGCGAGTAACTTATTACGTTGTAAGCTGCTGAAATTCTTGAATACAGTCTAATAATTAACTTTTTTTTTACAGGTAAGTTTTCTCGTTAGTTATTTAGTAAGGTAGATATTTAGAATATTTTTTTAATTTTACTTTTTTTGTGCGTAGAGTTTGACTATCTTGCAAGTGCTAAAAGGTGGAGAATCAGGAGGAAAACATTATATTCGAAAAAGTGGAAATGTTTATGAATGATAATAAAAATGAATACATCTCAGAACTATTTATTTATAGACTAAATTAGTATAAGAGGTAAATCTAAATAGTTTTCTTTTCTTTTATTATTTTGCATAAAATCAAAGTTGCAATGCGATCAAAAACGACAATGTGCAACTTCAGAGTGCTTGCGGTACAAAACAACGTATTTTTCATCTCTCCAGCACGAAAAGGGCGCGTAAAAACTCGCGCGTGAGGCAAAGTGCTTTTTTAATTTCTAATACTAACTTTTAAAATAATAAAGAAAAAAGAAATAAAGTGACAAGGATGAGACTTTATATGTGAGAAAAGGATAGATAGAGTGCTTTATGGTGTCATACATGGATTAAAAAGTAAAAAAATTAAATGCACGGATATACCAAGGAGTTTTAAATAAGGATTGTTAAAAAACGAAGGTTGATAATTCGAAATAAAGAGTATAGACGAAATGAGGTCGCATGTATGAAATAAATTTAAAAATAAGAAAAATTACATAATGAAATTTACTAACAAATTAGTGTGTTATGATTATAAATAAATAAATAAGTTGGGATATTAATGAATAAGAGAAAAGCACAACGTAATAATGTAAAACAAAACGGTGGGAATCTACTTTATGAATAAAATTTTTCACCATAGTTTTGATCGAACTATTTTTTGATAAATTACAAAAAATGAGTGCGTCCAACGATGAAGATAGTTGTGTAACTCCAAAAGAATTGAGTGAACAAGTTTCTAATGCTGAAGTTTAGCTTTTTACCAGGAAACTCACGTAACATTTTTCTCGCTGGTAGAGGTGAAAAGTTGTATGTTTTACACGAGACCAAAATTTTGTTCTGCCTCGTGACTTTAAATCACTCACTGTGCTCAGTAGTCTATATTAGAATCACTCGCTACGCTCGTGATTCAATTCTAGACTACTTCGCTAGTTTAAAGTGATTTAAAGTCGGCACTCGCAGCACAAATTGATTTTGGTCACTTGTATAAGAAATAACTATTAATATGTACTAGGTATTTTCTTTTTCCATACATTATCGAGTGAAGTTGACGCGGATCACTATTATCAATTTATTTAATCACACTGTAACCGTTTTACTCTTCAAAGATTTTTTTCGTTTTTTTTTTGCACATTAAACCTCTTCCGTGCCTACTCGAAGTTTTCAGCCATAGATAGGGTAAGCGGTCCACAAAGGTGGAGTTTGCCCAGACCAGCGTGATGGTAGATTAGCCATACTCGATGCTCCCTTTACGCCTACCTGTCTTCCGTCTCATTCTTTCACAGTGAAAAAAGTTAAAGATCATAGTGTGATACTATAATGTAGTGAATATGTATGGAAGTAGGTGAAATTAATATCCGATCGTTATCTTTTACTGTGTTGATTTCGCATCTGACTCTACTACAGAAATAAATTAATAGAAATGTGTTGAAACTTTTTTAATACCATGTTGTGGTTGTGGCAGGTGGTGGCTAAGGAATCATCTCCATTCTGTTGTTACTCCCGTACTTTTTCGAAGACGAAGTAATCTTATTTTTTTAGATTTTTTTCAGGTAATCAAAAATTATGAAACTCTTTATAATGGACATATGAAAAAACCCGCCAATTTGTTTTTTTTTCAGGCATTTTCCATTTATAAATAAAACAAATATATAAAACCCTCCTTTTTGCTGCACTAATTAGTTATTCGTAGGTGGTTATTTAGAACCTAATTCTTTTTGCCGATTTTTTTAATAATTTAAAATAGTGTATTTTAATTAAATTACAGTATTCCTATATAATAATGATTCTTTAATATTTTTTTAATTTACAGTATTCCTATCATATAGAGGAATACTGTATTAAAAAACCTTAATATATTCTATTAAAAAACTAGATAACTACTTGCATATTCTTTCAAAAGTTTTTCCATTTAAAATCACCTTTATCACATGCTTTTAGTACTTAACTTACATATTTTCTCAGTATCAGCGGAAACTTATTCAATATGTTTTAATCAAATTAAATTAAACTTAAATATAAGTAATTAAATCAAATTATCAATTTTAATATTGTTCACTTTGCCTAGTTATTTCTTTTCTATAGCAAGTTGATCAAATAGCCAGTTTGTTAATACTTCGTTGCAAAAATCGCGTCTCAGCGTGTGCTAATACTGTTGCGTGAGAATATCCTAGCATTTTGTCTATCCGCCGTGTGATCTGTTGCGAAACACCTCGCCGGAATCTGATCACGCCTTCTTATCGCTCTGAGGACCTCTATATTATAATGTTTTATTATTAAGATAGAGCCTTAGAAGGTAATTAATAATTCGGAGAAAAAAAATACCTGTAATGTAAAAAATTTTTAGTAATAAGTCCTGTTTTTAATTGTAGTAATCGAGACAAAAGTATTTTTACAAAATATAAGGTGGAACCAAATGTTGTGGTGATACTGAAACACGTGATAGAGTTGCTAAAACTGAACAACATTCTCCAAGGAACTTAAATCGAAAAATGTTTTTTTTTACCTTTCCAAGTAAGTCGGTCAGCTGACATTTTGTAAGGGAGTATGTTTTTTTTTTCATTTTTGGACCTATGTTCCATCGAGAAAGTTGTTCAGTTTGAGCAACACTATCACCTGTTTCAGTATCATCATCATCACATCATTTGGTTTCACCATACAGGGTGGATTTTTAAAACGGTACATTAAGGGCAGGTACCTTAACCGTTATAGTTACAGGAAAACATTCCTAGGAGATCATCCATAACTTTTTAAGATATTCTGAACAGCATTCACAGATTTTGGAAAAAAATTACCGTTAGCAAAAAAAGTGCTAAAATACCAAAAAAAATTTTTTTGTGCCAATCGATCCTATTTCGTGTGGGGATCAAAATACTCTATGGGATCATTTAAGGTATGAGTACTAAAAACGACAGGAATCGCCAAAAACTTTTCCCATACATTTTGTACTGAAAAACGATAAATCAACTCGAAATATTTTTTATTGCCAAACGATCCTATTTCTTATTGTGATCAAAATGCTCATTAAGGCCAACTGAAATTTGAGTACAGAAACTGATTTTTTTTTAGATCTAATGTTGTAGAAGATTGTGCTTGCATGAGAAGCCGGTGTTGTCACCGGTACAAACCGGTACCAGTACAAAATGTATGGGAAAAGTTTTTGGCGAAAAATCCACCCTGTACACTGTAAGATACTTAAGAAGTTCTTGAATAACCCAACGCATCGTTTCAAAAGTAAGCATATATACGACCTCAACAAAAATAACGACTAAAAAACAAAAGTTTAATTCAGATGTTCATTTGTTTCACACTCAACATTAGCACATGGAAATTATAAAATTGTATGTCGAAACAAAAAACGATCAGCCGCGACCACTTAAAACCTCCTCCTAATAAAATTGTCCGGAGCGTAAGGGCGCTGATCGGGCGGGAGACACAGATTAGCCGCGCTCAGCCTCTCGAGTCCGCGCGATACGATCGGACTCATCGTGCCTGCGCTTTTCGCGCCAGCCCGCCGGCCGAGGGGTTATTGATACCCTAAGTGGAACAAATCTTCGCTGCCGTGCATTTTTGAACGGAACTCAAGTGATAACGCGTGCGGAATGCGGCTTTTATTTATCTTAACCTGTTTATAAGAAAAAGTTGTTCCGAATTGCCAACTTATAAAAAGGATGGTTGTACTTAAAATCATAGTTTGATTTTATGAGCCACATGACACCCACTGCTGGGTATAGGCCTCCTCAAGGATCTCCACGACGATTGGTTTTATGATTAGAAAGGTCCGAATTTATAACAGGCAGGAAATTTTGTCTGCCTCAACAAAGAACATTGATACTACGTTTCCGAGCAAATCAAACTTTACCACTGGCTTCCAATTTTGATAGTAGGTACCAACAAGGCCTTGAGATATCCGACCGAATGCAGCACTGCATCGATCGCAAACAACCATCTCTCTTAGAGCCGCAATCTCAGTATTATCTATGCTACTGCGAGGCTACAACCAGTTGACAAAGTGCACTACGTGATATTCCAACCATTACTCCTAGTGATTCATATCGACTCACCCCACAGGCACCCCCACACCCCCTCGAGCTTTCTCACAGATAACAGCTCCGCACGTTGTCCAGATATACCTATTAAGGATGCAACATCCCACGCCGAACATAAATAACACCAAACTTGTGCATTCACGAAAGTTACCATATTCATTGTTACCAATTTCAATCAGCTAGGTACCTTCCACAATTCGGACTCCGAAAAGAAAAAAAAACAAATGTCAAGCAGACGGCGAAAAGCGCGCCAAAACTACCGTAACAAAGCGCCGGTGGGCAGAAACAATCAACAAATTCGCATCGCACAAACGGATCGGACATTTATTGTCCGCTATCGTAAAATTCCACCTCCGTTGTTTATAACAGAGACGCCCAATTTGCTCAGAGAGACTTTTTATCTCATTTTTCCTAGTTTTTTTTTCTATACGGCGAACAAAGAGCCGATATGACAGGTCTCAATGTACAATGCGAGCGGTATCGCCGCTCGGGCACGACGAAAAACGAGAATCGAGTAATCGAGCAATCGGTTAAAAACAAGGAGCAGGCAGCGGCTCACCGGCCCGTGACAATTGCATCTGCAGTCGAATTGCAGACGCCATGTTGGATTATTGCACCTCTATTTCGATTAAGTGTCTCGGCGGCTTTATTTTAGTTTCCGTTTTTCGTTTCCACTTCTTGTTTTGAAATACCTGCGAGTTTTTCATTTAATTTTAATTATTAAACTTTATGTACGTTATTATAGATTATCGATCTCTTTTCATATAATCGTAAAAATAAACCAGCGAGCGTGTCTTCCGTTTCCTCCAAACCTGGCTAATACATTTCAATGTCCACAGTCTCCCACTATCGCAACCTCTAAGGTTTGAAACTCAATAGTGTTGGGCACATTCTTATTCGAACGGAACCGGTGGTGTATCGAGAATCGGCGCGCTCGTGTGGAACGCGATAGTGACGGACGGTGGACGGCTGCCGATACCGCGCACCGAGAAAAATCTTTTCATATTTTCTCCATTTTACAAGAAGCTAAGCAGACGTACAGTATGAAAAGGCATACCGGGACGAAAGTACATCAGCGATAACACATACAATAAACAAAAATAAGTAAGCGCAAGCGTAAGAAATCAATTTGGTTATCACTTCTGCAGCTTAAACCCAATGTTTTGCGAAATTAAATTCAAAGACGATTAAGACTTCTCTGTGGAAAAAAGAGAAAATCAGCCTTCAAATAAATTTTCCAAGTACCCCTTCGAAGTCAATTGAGGTGGAAACAAGTAATGCGATACGAAGACCGAGTAGCTGTCTAAAGTTCAATTGGAATCAATCA
This sequence comes from Agriphila geniculea, assembly GCA_943789525.1. Lineage (NCBI taxonomy): Eukaryota > Metazoa > Arthropoda > Insecta > Lepidoptera > Crambidae > Agriphila > Agriphila geniculea. Next base: position 26,112,921 of record OX038873.1, read on the forward strand.
AACCATAAATTCAGTTTCAAGCAAAAACCTATTTGCGCGAACCTCGCGCGATCACCGCACGTCAATCACTGGCTGGAAACTTTGACAGTTTAAAAAAGTATTCGGGATTCTTCGCGGGCGGAGGAAGCAATCGAGATCTCGATTTGACGTTTGTAACAAAAGCGCGGGAGCGGCGCCGTCAGCCGCGGGATGGATTCGAAAATTAAAATCTCGCGTTAGTTGGCACAGTGACGGCTGTCGCGCGCGCACCGCGCCGCCGGCCGGTGTTGCCAGTTCGATTTCAGGCTTGTTCTAAATATGTCAACACTTCTTTGTTATCGAGCGACGTGCGCGCGGAAATGAAAGTCCATCGAGTAGACGACTCCATTATCGACGCATCGCATATTATATTGCGCCGCGTGCACCGTTTAATTTCTGATATAAATGCAAAAATAGACATCAACTTAGTACCTCCATTTAGTGGACACCGATGAAAACGTCGATACGAGAATATAATTTTATTTAAACTATAAAACATATTGCCAAGGCAATAAAAATAAGTGCACTTTTATTACGCCTTGATCATCAAGTGTTTATTTTTTATTTACTTAGCCATCGTCTTTCGCAAGTACTTAGATGATAAAAAGATAGTCGTAGCAAGTAAGAATCGTTACTTCAACTAATTATTTCAATACTGGTTTTGACTAAGAACTTGAATTTAATAGTTGTGAAAATACATTTCTTCTCTTTATCTAAATCACACCTTTTAACTGTTACACAAATGACAAAAGATTAAGCAAAAAATATAGATATGAAGCATCAAGAGATATTGTAAGGTATAAATCAAGAAAAATTGTCAGGAATCCTGCGTTTGAGAATGCAAGATTTAGTTTTAATTCACTAGAATGCAAGCAAAATGTACTCAATGCCAATAACTTTAAATCTGAAATGGAAAACCTAATCCAAGCGCATGCACAGTGCTCCAAGCAGCGAAGGAGTGCGGGCAAAAATCTCACAAAATCCATTCCTAACTTACATGAGTGACGTATCTGGCGACGCAGGCAGATACGCGCGCTTCACCTGGGCGTCGCTCACTCGTCACCTCTAAGCCTCTATTCTGTGTACAGCTGAAAAAGTTTTCGACTGGCGCGCGCGATAACCGAGCCATTTGCACTCCACTTAATGTCCTCGCTGTAGACGCGACTTGGGCTGTTTAATTTTCTCGTTCGCTTCGAAGGGCGGAAATGCACTCTGTGCGTGCTCGGGTTTCAACAAGTTCTGTATATTATTATCATATCGTTTTGCTGAAATTCAGCCAATCATGAGGTGTAGTATGATAAGCTTTGATAATGTTGAAGATGGGCATCTACAGTTTTCAATTTACTCAGTTAGAAATGAAATAAAACACTTTTTAACGGATACTGGCGCGGTTTTACTGAAAGTAATTTGGTAATAATTATGTAGTTTGGTATTTGGTTTGATTTTTATTTTCTCGACGTTTTGGCACTTCCGCAGCTGACGTGACCATGCAAAGGTGCCGAAACGTCGGGAAAATAAAAAATCAAACCAAATACCAACTATAAATTACCAAAGTACTTTCAATAAAACCGCGCTAGTATCCGTTAAAAAGTATTTTATTTCATATCTAGTGAGCGCATAAGCTTGAGATGTGATTTTTACTCAATTAGACTAAATTAACAGAAAATTAAATTCACTGTAAGTAAGTGTTTTTATACAAAAATGTTGAGTTGTTTAAGTTCAAGTTACTCTTATTAAAATCAGTAAAATAGAAATTCAATAGATAACTTTTTACTCAGCCTTGTCGTTCAACTAACCTAAATATATTATAGGTAGAGTCGAACGACACGGCTACTGGGTACACATCCGTTAAGTAGATAAAGTATAAAGTTAAATATAATGTCGTTGAGATATTTCACCCCCGAAAGTCGCTGGGTGTGTATCGACATGCGTCACCTGCCCTGATGCGGATCGCGACATTATGTTTGTTCAATCGTCAAAAATTCTTTTGTCCGCGAGCGATAAGCCGTGAACATCGGAGACCACTAGGCGAGGAAAAAGTAAGGAACGTTTTTCTTTCTTTCATCATAAAACCTTTTAGCCTACGGCCTGTGAGTTTAATTAAATACTTTTCGCAAATTACCTATACTATTTACTATTTTTTTTTTTATCTAAACCCATGCTTTAAATCCTCTAACGAGTTGTCGTTCTGTAAACGGTTAGCTTACTGCCAACATTACAATATCCGAGCGAGAGGATGTCACGCTCCGCCCCACGCGCGCCGAGTTACTTTATGAAATTCAGTTCAACATTATAACACTCGTTCCGTTCGGATGATAAAATGACGAGGAAGAGGAGGAGGAAAGTCAAAGTCAAAACCTGTGTAGGTTTAGATAAAATATCATGGATGTTATTAATCCATATGCATTAAAATATTGTTTGTTTTCCAAATAAAAATAAAAAATCTGTGTAGATAAAGTCTTGTATGCAACTGTACATAATTAGGTATTATGTAATATAATTATCACATTCGTGTTTTAATACCCCTCATTATAGTACAGTTGCATTTGTGACAATTAGAAAATGGAACGCTTTCTGATTTCAAACAAAAACTGTAACTGTGCTGACGTTTACAAATATTTTACTCTACTTTTAAGAGGGCTCCACACTTGCGCCGCTAAAGCCCGCGAAGGCCGCGAACCGCGAGTGTGGAGGGTTTCGCGGCTTCGCGTATGGGCTTCGCGGCTTCGAGTTCGCGCTTCGCGGCGTTCTCCGTCCGGTGGCGGTTTTTTGGTCCGCGTCAAAGAACTTGTTTGCCGAACTAATGTTGCAGTGATTCGCGGCCGCGGTTCACGCGCGAGTCTGGAGGGCTATATTTTTCGCACCGTTTTCATGCGCGAACCGCGCCCGTGATTAGCAGCCGCGGTTCGCGGCGCGAGTATAGAGCCCTCTATACACATTTTCAAAGATAGTAGTTTAACAAGTCGTTGTTATGTAAGACCATTATCATTTTTTTTTAAATTAATTCCACCTATCTAAGGAAAATCAATTATTAGATTACTGATAATCCAAACCTCGCTTGAATCCTCAACTTATCATACAGTAGCAATAGCAACGCAAACATACATTATCTAAAGAACTCTGTTAACTATATTTTTGATCTATATCAAGTGTGTAATCCACCGTGTCGACTGATATGGGAATCGTAAAAATCGCGCCTGATTAACGCTTATCGTTTTCACTGATAACAGTGGCAGTTTGTACTGCGGTGGCGAAGCGAATAGCCGCTTTCGTGTCGCGCCTAATAAACCATAGAGCTGCACTTTTTGTATCGTTTTCCATGATTTGAAATTAGAATGCGATGTCAGTGATCGTGAACTGCGGCGTTGGCTTCAAGAAGGACTATCCCTTATGCTATGGTGCGTATTAATAAAATCGTAGCATTTGCCGCACGAAGTTGTAGTTCAGAAAGACTTTTTAATTTTCTTTCGTTTTGTAGTTAACTTTATTGCTAAAAGCTTAAAATAAATACTTTCTAAGTGTTATACTTATAATCATTGAGTCAAATCGAAAAGAAAAAGTCTTTCGGTATCTTTTAATCAATATGTTACGCGTATTTTCAATGCATCGTAATGAAAACTTCAACATTAAATTTTACTATTTCTCCGAGGCGTGTCAATGGCATGTTTTCTATTAGGAAAATAAAATTACTTATCAAATAAAGTTTCAGTATATTTTTTGTCACGATAGGTATATCCTCAAAGTACAAAAGAATCACAAAAGGCAGAAGTCGACTACCTAAGTATCCTAAAGTACTATCATCAACGCGTTAGTTATAACAAAAAAAAAACATGATTTTTAAGATTATGAAATTACGATCCAAATATTTCATACAACTTTTCTTCCCGCTTTTAACAACATTCATCTTCGATCATAAGACATACCTACATCATAAGCAACGTTTGTTCTACGATTTTCCGAAAAAGTCAAAAATCGACTTTTCATACAAAACTCGCTCAGCTGTTCCGACATTTAAAAAAATTCAGGTTGCACTCCGGAAGTGCCGGCAGAAGTGAAAACTTGAATATTAACGTTGTGCATTTTTGATATTTTGGAATGGTTAGGGAATAATTTTGCACGAATTGCCGTCTTACGAATTTACTGTGCATTTGAATTTACGAATACAGAACAGTATTGTACGAAGGTCTTATCATAGCTTGACAGAAAATCTAGAGTTTTGACATTGAATTAAAAAATTTGCGCGTTGCTATGGTGACAAGTGTTTACGTATTGAAATGACGCGCCGCCATTTTCGCCGCGCCCCGTAGAAAGAGAGGGGGATACTTCCGCCGCCGGCTGTCTACGCTACATCCGTCTCACGAATTTTCGATCAGGGTCACGCGACCCTGACTGACGCGAGTTTAACATTTTTTCCCCATTACAAAAAAGTGTACAGCGCCGTTAAAGAAGTTTTCACTTCAAAATTGTATGGAAAAACGATTTTTCGACATTTTTCGGAAAAGTCGTAGAACAAACGTTGTTGTTTATGATGTTAGATATACTCCTGCGAGGTTGCTGGTGTTTTACAAATAATCCTGAATATAAGTAGATTTTAGTCCCTATATATTTGGATTTGATTTTGCAACCAAAGGCAAGAATTAAACTGTTGTTGTTTAACTAAACTATAACTTGGGCGTCTTTAAAGCCAGAGTAAATAGGCATTTACTGACTGTGCGTGCTCCATCTTAGTCCTCCTTGTCACTTCCCATCAGGTGAAAATGAGGAAAAACGCGCAGACAGTCCATACATAAAAAAAACTCAAACAATAACGATAGCTAATTTATTCTATTGTTCTCTACGAATGCACAGCTCAGGTTTAATTCCGCAGAACGGCTTGCATTTTTCCAATATTCGCGTGTGCGATAGCTTATCAGGCCCCTTATCGACGTTGCGTCGCGGTTACGCTTAGTTCAATTTCAATCAGTGGTAACTTGTTCGTGAAGGTAATAAAACGAGGGACTGAGAATTGTATCTAGTAGGATTTTAATATTTGTTTGTTACATAAAGACTATCAACATAATTAATATATTTATAAAAAGTAACGAAGCCGAAGCCCACGCATTCCGCCCATCATTAGGATAATTTTTGTCTTTTAGACTATACCTATCTGGGAAACCAATAGTACGAAGTTATTGAAGGTCGAAGTTAAAAAAATTTTTCAAAATTTTTATGAAATCTCATTTTATTCGTTATTTCCGAATTTTTGTCCAAAGAAACATCAAAATTTTAAGTATTTCGTAACAAACAATAGCTTCAAAACGTCATCACTCAATGTATCTCAAACGCTGCCTTTCAACTCGGCCCCGCACGCATTGCAGCTGTGTCACAGAAAATAATTATATGTACTCTAAGCTGCAGCACACACTCGCAGGCGTGGTCTGTTGTACGCGTTACATTGCGTGGTAATGTATGCAATCCTTTTTTAACACCAAAAATTAAAATCGTTTCCCAACAATAATTTTTAACAGAAAATGGTCCTGATGGTGGGCCGTTGAGGGTCTTATTACAGCTGGTAACAAAATGCATGGGAATTAAAAATTATTTTTAATTATTTTAATTTTTGGAAATAATGATACAGCTATAATTAGATATTAGGAAAACTAAGTTTATGATATTTTCTTCAACATACAAAATTTCGATGTTATCATTGATAAGAAATAATTTTATCATCCTTAATTACACATTGTTATCTTGTAATCGATCGATCAGCGATTTTAGATAGTCTACTAGATTGTTATTTATGTAATTAAAATTTATCAGTATGTTGCTACCAAAATACGGTAGTGCTATTGATAAAGTAAGTAGTTAGGTATATTTGGAAAATTATTAGAAAATTATTTTAATTTTGTTAGTAAGTACTTACCAATATTTTTTTATCTAATCTTTTTTCGTTTTCTATTAAATTATTCGAAATTGAAACCAAAACCACTATAAGTACTATATTCTAGCATAATGGGCCCTAAAATTCTATATATTTCGCCCGACTATGCTGAAAGACTGAAAAAAAACATGTTGTCTAATTTTCAAAGAACACAGTTTTAGGTTTGTACTATTATTTTTTTTAGTATTTGATCAGAAATTAAGAATTTTAACATAAGTTGTTTTTATACCTCAAACTATTTTTTCCCGCGCGTTCGGTTACCTAACGGCCAAATAAAAAACTAAATTACAGCCAAATTCAATAAAAAGTTACAAATTAAAGAGTTTTAAAGAAACTTACATTTAGTTCATTTGACACCTCGCGTCTTATGTATCGCGATACTATCTATATTGATAATAAAACCTATCAGTATCAGTGATTACATCTTTTCGAAATAGTATTGACTTACCGATGCATAAATAACGCTTGTTTACAACTTTGGTGGTGTTTTTAAATACTTACTTTCACACAAGGTTGAAAAAAAAACCCATAAGTGTGAAGTTTTTTAATGTAGCAACAAAACGTTATATAAACTAAAAAGACTGATAAGCAATTAATTAAGTCTTAATTTATAAATAAAGAAGAAGTTGTTATTATTAAACTTTGCCTTCACAATACATTTTTTTTTATATTAAGATAATTAATACATTATAAAAAATCGAATCACTCGAAGCAGCTCAGACGGAATTCGAACCTGCACCTGCACCCTTGGGATTCCGGCCCAATGCACTAACCAATAATTGGTTAGTTATGTTAGCAAGTCGCTAGTGGGAAAGGCGAATTTTTTTAGTATTTTTATGTTTTTGCTGTAAGCAGCGTTATTTTATTAATTGTCACAAGTATGCCTTTTGTTAATCAGAAACAAAAAAACATCGGCATTTTTTAATACAAATTAGAAATATCTTAGAACGAAACAAAACATGCATAAGTCTCCCGTATCTACGTAATAATGCAATAAAATACCCGATATTCGATCTAAATCTTTATTCGAATCGAATACTGTAATAGAATGTGTATGGTATCTCTAACAAACTTTCTAACGGGCGATAATGTGTCGGCGATCATGTTATCCGCACCGTATACAGGCCACCCAAATATTTCAATCGTAATCGATTAGGAAAATCGATTTTCGAACGAGAAATTCGGAAAGTATTCAAAATGGACTATCTTCGCATCGAATTCGGTTCGAGTTAGACATTATTAAAGCTACCGCTGATTTATTGTTAATCGATAATGAAGCTGAATTATTTTATTAGTTTACGTATTTGTAGTTCTTGTTCTTATTAAATTTACAATGAACTACTTATTAGATATTTTTGGGCTTCTGAATGTAGACGAGTATTTTATTAGTTAAAGTTTATTTTATTACAACCTACTGAACGATGAAAATTCCACAGAAGGTACTCTCCAAACTTTTATTGTTGCCGTACCTATAAATAAACTATGTATAGTAATTAATGCAAAATATGTCAATAGGTCATAAAAAATGGTAACTTTCCAACAATGATGTATTTCATTCATCACATTGAATTAGTATTGAAAAGTTCTTTCACTTTCACGAGTAACTTAATTTTATTTTGCTTATGCTGATAATTTATTAGTTAATATTTTTTAATTTGATTTTATTTTATTACAGTGTCTCTAATACATGAATTAGTATAAGTAGTACAACTTGAGTTTCAAGTAGGAAACGAGGAGAAGAGACGCGTGCGCACTTTTGTATATAAAATCTCTAAAGCTCGTGAAGTGAATAAATTTCCTGTAGAGCTTTTGAGAGCGACACGTGTCCTTATAAAAATATTTTTATAGAGCATCTTAAATTTAAACTAGTAAATTAGCTGCTGAAATAACTTTTAGTTTTATGCCAATCAACAGTTTGAATATATTATAATTAGATAAGTATTAATTGCTCAAATAACAGTAAGTAATAGGAAAAATTAAATCGACTTATTTAAGTTTTTCAAAATTTTTTTAGGTACTAAATATAGGTACTTGAACTGTATAAATTATACAGGGTCATTTTGAACTTACCATCCAAATTTTAAGGATGTGTCCAGTCCATGAAACTAAACAACTTTCTCTAAGAAACATGTGTCAAATTTCGCCAGAAAATTTTGCTCATCCCATACTAATTGATCACGTGATCTCTTTGATTTGTATGGAAAGTCGATTTTTACTTTACATATTTGACCATGTAATCCTTAGAGAAAGTTGTTCAGTTTCATGGACTGAACACATCCTTAAAATTTGGATGGTAAGTTCAAAATGACCCGATATAAACCACATATAAACTTATCCGTAATTATGCATAATAAAGTTACAATATTTCTAACGTATTCTATTTTTTTTTTCAGGTAAGTGCCTCACATAACTCCAACTTAAAAGCTCTCCTGTGTAAGTAACACATCATTAGTACCTACCCCTCGATATTACTCGTCGAATATTTTCGTCAGGAAGCATGCGTGCAAGTAATTCATGTTTCATATGTGAATTTATTTGAATAAAATGAAAAATGTTTTCGAAAATGTCATTAGGAATCGCTAATGCCCTTGGAGATTTCACGGTAATATATTTTGTAGTATCTATTTAGTATATTTTCACATGTGAATATTTTTATTATTATGGCTCTGAAAGACGATTGGTATAGAGTAAGACACGTTGAACTTACGACTCCCTTTACACTATCCGATTTTCTAATGGGATCTTTACTTTATGGGATGAGTAGGTAAGAGCGAGTCGTCTCCAACACAAGTATTTTATTACTTTCTGGGGATGCCTCACAAACATCATTGTAAATTGAAATTTTGGAAAATAAAAAACTTTATTATTATTTATTACTTTAACAAATAAGCGCCTAATGGTTGTGAACTTGTGAGTTTAGTTGTTTTTCTGAAACAGACATTATTTTGTATGGCGCTTTTTAATAGTCTTGGGTTCTACATCTAGTAGGGTGTCCTAGAAGTAAAGAGACAAAAAAAATATTATTTTTTGTACAAAAAAAAATATTATACGAGTTATTCAAATGAGCAACAACTTTTGTTATTCATCATTTTGTAGGTAATGGGAAAAACATTAAACTTTTTTCCATTAAATTGCATTTCTCGTATAATGTACACATTACATGCACATTACACTGCTATGCACGGCGAAAATTGCTTAAAGGAACACTGCTATGATAGCAGTGTTCCTTTAAGCAATTTTCGCTATTATTTTTAGTAGCAGATAACAGCTTTTCCCCTAACCACCTAATATCGGTTAATCCCTGATTAGGGCAGACCGTGAGATACGAAATCACCCGGAGACGTCTGTGACCGTCAGATTAACTTGGGTGTACTTTTAGATCTTAGAAACGTTTGTACTTTCATTGGAAATGAAAATATTATGAGATCTTGGTGTAATGGGAGAGTTTTGGCATCGATTGTGAAAGTCAAACAATTTTGCAGTGGTCAGTTTTCGGATGGGAGACCATCAAGTATGGCTTCAGAGCGAGTCTTCGTGTTTAGAAGGTTAATGGAGAACGAAAACTTGTCCTGAGCTTAGGTTCCTAATTATGACAAAGATGAAGTAAAATGTATCGGGCAAATTTTATAATCATTTTCTTAATATTAGTGAAATATATTTTTTTATAGTTATTTTTTATAGTTGCCAGTGATGACTTACGGCAGTGAAACGTGGTCGCTAACTATGGGTCTCATAAGGAGGCTCAAGGTCGGCCAGCGTGCAATGGAGAGAGCCATGCTCGGCGTTTCCCTGCGTGATCGAATCAGAAACGAGGAGATCCGCAGGAGAACTAAAGTAACCGACATCGCTCGAAGGATTGCTCAGCTGAAGTGGCAATGGGCAGGACACATAGCGAGAAGAACTGATAGCCGTTGGGGCGGAAAGGTTCTGGAATGGCGACCGCGCACCGGACGACGCTCCGTGGGTAGGCCCCCGACAAGGTGGACTGACGATCTGGTAAAGGTCGCGGGAAGCCACTGGATGCGGGCAGCGCAGGACCGATCGTCGTGGAGATCCTTAGAGGAGGCCTATACCCAGCAGTGGGTGTCGTGCGGCTGATATGATGATGATGATGATGTTTTTTTTGCCCGTGATACTACTGCGTAGCACTACCAGTAGTGTCATGGGTTATTTTTCGTTCCCGTGACTCTACCGGTAGTGCCATGGTTAAAATATATCTCCAATGATGATACTCCTCTGATGCCAGTTATATTATAGTAATTTGATTTCCGGTGGGCACTATCGGGCTTTATCATGCAATTCTAATAAAATAATTTTTGTAATAAATCTCCATACAATTTGTCAATTGTGACCGCCGCGAAGTCACAAGTGCATCTAGATAAAACGATTGATAATTTACGCATTTCCCACGATCGCTGCCACAAATGGCTGCCCGCATATCTCTGAAAAAACTAGATAAAGCCCGGCACTCGCGTCGAGACAAATCTGCGACAATTACTTTCGCGCTAATGACGCGCCGATACGGCGGCGATGCGGCGCGATTTATTGCCGGCGACGGGCCGTCGCTGGCCGGCTTTACATACATTTTCATATTTTGAGATACCCAACGAAAGGATTTTCTGTTACCTCCTTGCGAACTTTTAAATTTATTGCTATCGCAACCCTTTTTCAATGAATCGATTCACTGTAAAAACTTTATTTCTTATAACCAAGATGGTGACTCTGCTGGTAGAAGCTTCTCTTAATTTTTCATAATTTTAATAGCAGTTTTAAAAAGGTTTTTCAACGAGATAGACAGACCTATAGTTTTTTCCGAAATGTAAACCTTTGCAGCAATTGTTATCATATCATATAATACTTACATATAAATAAATGTCATACATTCAAATAAATAAATGTCGGCCTACATAAAACATACAGATTATAATCATATATCAACTAATAAAGGAATTCAAAAATACACAACCACTTAAAGTCCTAGATCTTCAGGGACAGATAAACTTCTTTTTTCTTGGTTCACCTATTCAGGATCCTCAAAAATGGCGTCGCCATACATGATAATTAATTACTCAAACATGAAGATTAAAGAATATTCTAAAACGTCCAAATACTCCTAGCTATCATTTTCCCAAATAAAATACCCCAAAAAGAAGTTACTTGTCCCAACATCTAACACAATACACACTTGTCCAACTGTCGTTTCTTTGGCTCATTATCCGTCCGTCTCACCCGAGGCGAGTTAAAACTCCGCTAAACTCCGGTTTAATGTATTAACCTCGTTTACCGCGACTTATCGCCGCGCAATTTATCCGCAAGAAAAAACTCAATGCAAAAAAGTTTAATAAAGTCACCGGAGACAAACGATACGGTGTTCGTTAGAGTTGCGATTCCCTTGACTGATAGCTTGCGCGGTTCCGTTTCGGTTTGCTCATATCTGGGGAAATGGTTAATGTGTTGTGACAGTTGTTATAAAAAACGCAAATGTGATATTCAAGTCATATAAACGTAAACTGGCAATTCATGTAGATTTGTCCAAAATATAAAATTTGTTTTATTAGTTATTGTCATTCGTATGAAATTATATTATTTGGATTGATAAATGACTCTCTATCTATCACATTCAGAATGAGTGTAGTTGGTCTTAAAATTTTACATAAAAATTACAGATCAGTATTTTGTAGATATTTTATTCAAGTAAACTTAGTTTTGAACATTTTAATTACCTATGAAGAATCGATGTATGGTTTCATCGTGTAAAACATTGAACTTGAACCGCCTGCCAATGTAAACCAGCCATCGTATCACACGGGACCACTAACACCGTCCAAACAACAGCGTATCTTTTAAAATATTAACTCAGGTAAAAAGTTGACACGATACGCGACCCGCTAAGTGCGTAAACATGCGCCCGGAGGCAGTGCCCAAGTTGGCTGACAAATATCTGGTCTACGTTAACAAATACGGGCGGCGTGATTTTTTCCTTTTATCTCCGCGCCCCAGGCCCCGCCGACCCTTGATACACAATTTTTCAGGCCGATATAGCACAGAGTTGAGTCTTTAAAAGTTTATCGCCTAAACTTTAGCGCACCTCGCCCGCGAATGATATATCGGGAGACATTAATCTTGCGGTTAAACGTTAGTTAACCGATGTTGGTGGCGCCCGCCTTTTTTTAATGTACTTTCTTTGCATTCTTTTGAGTTTCCTTTTCTTTTACATCTGGTGTTATTTGTCAGAGGATCCCCATCGCTCTTAAAAATTAGTTATGAAACCAACTTTTTTGTAGGTAGCTTATGTACATAACTTTATGATACTTACAGGGTTTTTCTCTTGAAAGTTATTTTCTACAAAAAAAATACCTGTTAAAGTAAATTACAAAAGGTACTATTATTATAATATAGTCAATCAAGTTTTGCACCATTAGTAGTTTAATAATTGCATAGATAGATGCAATAAAATGGTGTTCATTTATTTCACGAGTTAGCACCTGGTAAAATGTAACGATATCTTCTAATAGCTGTAGAACTTAAACCGCCACAAAACACTTTAGCGATTTTTCCCGCCACTAATAATGGAAAGGGCGAATTCTCGTTATTACAAGTGTATCGAGTAAATGTATCGATTAATCTATGGAGTGATCGCGGAGTGTAACGATGGGGAGATAGCCCCATAATATCCGCTCAGAAAGGACTCAATGTTTATCTTTTTCGGGATCTTAATTTATAATGCAGTTTTTTAATATCTTTGCGGACAGATGTTAAGGTTGAGCACATGTTGCTTGCCTTTATATGAAGTGTTTTATAAAAATAATATTATTTCGTACAGCAAAAGCATTATCATTTGAAGTAACATTATTTTATAAAATATTATTTCGTTAAACTATGAGCTTGGCTAAAAGTAAGTTACCTTTGTAACTTACATAGTTAGAGTAAGACGCGTTAGACGAAGCCGCGATGCTCTAAGCTTACATAGTTACATTCTGGAATCTGAAAATAGTTAGAGGTTGTCCCGTTTTTCTCATGAACGTATTCTAAATTTAAACTAAAGACCAATTATTGATTCAAAAAGATATCCAAATACGATGCTGTCCTCCATCTTTGTCCGGTTGCTCGATAAGAATCGATGTTAGTTTTTATTAACAACACCATAAACGCAATGAAACTGAACGAAAAATTAAAGATATGTCTCATTATGGAGTTCGTTCTGAATTTTTTTTGCAACGTTTGTGTCTTAAACTGCTAGAAAAAATATTGTAACTTGCTAACAAGCATGTCTTGTAATCCCAGAAATTAAGGAATAGATGAACGCAAAACCAGTGTAATAAACAGGTGTTAATCAAGAGAAACTTCGTGAAGAAATTGTTTATGATACCAATATTTTAGTCGATGAAAATGAGTGTCCGTCAGAGGAGAATGTAGGAAAATGCACGAAATAATTACAAATATTAACACGAGGAAAAAAGAAGATAAAAACACGATAAAATCGATAGAACCCGTGCCATTATCAATGCATGGCAAGCAATCATCAAATATCGACAACAAACAATGCATGGAGCGTTATTTTATAGTCTGTTTATACTTATTTAGTAAACAGCTTTTGACAGTTGTAATACGCCACTTTATTTAAAAATATTTTGTCTTATGAAATTAAATTGTCTCTAATAATTTTATTTCGTACTCTATGCGTGGAAAACTTTTATTGTTATATTTTATAATTGATTTTTTTCAATAAACAGTTGGGTGAATATTGTTTACCAAATAAGGCTAGTAAGGATAAACAGACTAGATAGGTATACCAAAACAACATTAAAGGTCGTCGTAAAAATTAACAATCATAACACAACTGATTTATAAATAAGCTTCAGTGCAAGATAAAAGCCCATTCATATTATGTTCCACATGCGGCCTCTCATTTCGACCGAATTCGGCCGATAACAATCAGTCGCCGTTTTTATTTACGACTCCGTATGACTGAGCCGATCTGTCTATCGCTGAATCTCGAGATTCTATGATAGACATGAATAGACACAGATGGTTAGACAAACAATGATAGTAGAAGAACGGAACTCTTTTAGCCTGTAATACAAATCGTCCATAAATATAATGAATGATGACCTTTTCCATTAATATAAAACTTTAGTCTTTGTACTTCGACAACTGTCTTTAGAATTGCAGCTTTTCCTGATGCTCATTGCAGTCAAGTTTTGACTTTGTAGTTCAGTGATTGAAAATTAAAATGTCACAAATTAATTTTAGTTGAAAAGAAAGCATAGTAGGATTCCAAACTTCACATGGACATTAAAGTTACTTTCGTATGTCACACGTTTTTACTTGTTTACTTGAGCGAATCGATGCCCCGACACAATTAAAATTCCACCGACAATACAAAATGACAAACCGAACGATCATTACGAAGATACGAGCTCAACATCGGCGACAACCGACAACGCTCCATTCTCGAATTCTTCTCAATCGACAAGAAAGTATCAAATATTATACATCGAACACACCTGAAACCAGACGGCTTGGCATGCATATGAAAAGGACAGATACTGTAAAACAAAATTAACCATGCGCTTTGATAGGTCTGCAGTATAGCACCACCCTTAAAACATTCTACACAAGCCCTGCATTGAGTGACCCTTGTCCGGCCGACTGCAGGAATAAATTTGCAACCGTGCAAGATACTATCAATTCGTACGTTAGCAAGAAACACATTTCAAGAGAAACATGGCCGATGTTGGGCCGAATCGAAACAAAGCGTTGTGACATCGAGATAAGAATCGATTGGCTCGCGAAACGTCGCACCAAAACGGTCCGAGCAAATTATCGATTCATAAAAACATCGATTTTAAAATATTGCCGCGCTTTTATCGCGTTATTGTCCCATTCGATAGGGTGGCCAGATTATCGTGGGAATTTATGGTCGCGACAGGATTTTTTGTCAATTTCCTTGCTAGGTTAATCCTTATTCAGGCCCAGAGGACGGACGATAAAAAAGGAATTTTAACCCAGCGTTCGTCGTGCTTGCCATTGCCGTCAATATAGGAATCACACAGATTGTTTTACTTTTTATCCTGGTCAAAAGTTCCCTAATGTCCACGCGGACGAAGTCGCGGGCGAAAGCTAGTATAGGAATAAAATATCTAGTTGTTTTCATTTTATAATAATATTTTAATTATTATTATTATACGCTGTCGTAAGCATATGCATACGAAGCTACAGCAATAAGGTTTCAATGAGTACTTTACGTCTCCACACAGTGGAGTTAACAATATCTTAAAGCTCCCAAAGCACCACCAATAAGAAAATTATAGATGCATTTTTTATAAAGATGGGTTCACACTTGTAACATTTTGGCTTTTCTAAACACCGTCTTTTTATCATACATCTACATATAGACTGAGCGGTCGCGGGATTTTTGGTAACGATCAAGGAAAAGGTTAGATTCATTTTCATGGGTTGTAGAGTGGTCCCCTAATGTGAAATCATCTCGGTCTGCCTGCTCTCAGTGGTTGCAACTTCGAGTTATAGCGCTTACAAGAGGCTTCATTGTGACGAAAAAAAAACGATCAGAGAAATGGGTAGTTTTAGTATATATTCAAAGTATGTCGTCTCTGCAGATGAAGCAAGTTGGTCTGCCAGCTCATAGTGGTTGCATTTCTGAGCTATGACGTGCACAAGTCACGTTATTGTTACGAAAAAAAAACGATACGGGAAATGGTCAGTTTTAGTACCTATTCAAAGTATAGTATCTCCACGTGTGAAACAAGTTGGTCTGCCGGCTCTCAGTGGTTGTATTTAAGAACTATCATTGTGTACGCAAGACGCTTATTTGTAGAGAAAGCCTAAAAAAACTTTGAAAAACGGGACAATAGGCAAATTTTTAAGTGCACGCCGGCCGCTTGCGTATCTGCGACTATATGAGTCCCCTCCCCACCTTAAGGCATCTCTAAACACGCGCGCGAAAAGCCCCAAACCTCCCGCGAAGCAGTGTGCGTAGTGTGGAACCGATTTGAATCGAATCCACACACCCGCGCGTGAGTATGGAGAGGTCTTGCCATGCCTGTGCCACCGCTCATCCCCCATCCCCTCCTCCCCCCCACTTCCGGTTTTAGCGTCAATAAAGATGTTCGATCCGGGTGCCTTGTATCGATATTCCGGATCGCCATGGATCGTAATTCACTGTATCGATCCAGATTATAGAATCTGGATTTATAGGCATCGGCTACATGCTCGGTAAATACTGTGGCCCAGCGCCATAGAGTAAATTTAACCATGGAAAGTAAAATATTGAACATTCCATACAAATTACTTTCCATGGTTAAAATTTACTCTATGGCGATGGATCACAGTTAGTCTAAGCGGTCACGGGATTTTTGGTAACGATCAAGGAAAAGGTTAGATGCATTTTCATGGGTTAAAAAGTGGTCCCCTAATGTGAATGATGTCGGTCTGCCTGCTCTCAGTAGTTGCAACTTCGAGTTACAGTGATTATAAGAGGCGTCATTGTTACGAAAAAAAAACGATCAGGGAAATGGTCAGTTTTAGTACCTATTCAAAGTATGGCGTCTCCGTAGCTGAAATGATGTGGTCTGCCGGTTCTCAGTGGTTGCATTTCAGAGCTATGACGCGCGCAAGTTACAACAAAAACGTCAAATTGTATTTTTAAAAATACTAATCGATAGAACTCTTTATTTTAATGAAAAAAATGTTTTAAGCCATTTTTGTCTAAAATGAAAAAATGGTCGGAAAAAAATACTTTATGTTTTTTTTTGTATGGAGTGAGATATTCAATGTGCTCTTTTGGCCAATTCCTAATTGTTTCTGCCTCAAAACTACTTCTGCGTCAATATTTTATTGTTATTTTAAACATTTAAATACTCCTATACTATCAGCCAACGCGCGCCCAAAATTGTCCGTTTAATACATATTGGATTTCAAAACAGTATCAAATCGTAATTTTTAAGTAAAAACTGATTATTTTGTCGTTATTTATTACTTTCTCATCAATTAAAACACAACAAAAGCCAACAAAACTTTTGGTCACTATTATTACTATGGATGACTTTTTTACAATAATAAATCAAATAAAACCAAAATAACATAATGCAGCGGGATGTTAAGTAAGGCCCAGGCGGGTTATTACAAACTAAAAAGTATTATTATTTTACAAGGAAAAAGAAAAAAAGAGAAAAGGTTAATTCAGATCAATGATTAATATCATATTCAAATAAATGAAGTTTTTAAAATATTAACGATAGAAACTAAATTTTATTAAGATTTTTTAAAACCTTTATATGGGCTTTACTAAAAAAATTAAGCTCGTTTATAAGTAATTTATAACAAAAGTAAAGATTTTGAAGATATATTATTAAGATCAAAATTGTATTTATGAACATTGATAGAAACAAGCAGAAACTAAAATCATCAATATTTTATTATGCAACAGATAATAAGAAGCACCAGTTAATTCATTTTCATACATCCTCCGCCAGAGATTGATCAAGCTGTGATTTGAAGACGGCTATCAAGACAGTAAATGAAGGAGATCCAGATCGCAATATACACACAACTGATCTATCAGGATTGTAAGATCTGTTTCGATAAGTTTAAAAAAATCACGTAAATAGCATTAAAAGGTATGGAAATCCTGAAACTGAGAACTTTGGTACATACAGCTCTTAAAATGCCGTTCAGATCACTTGGATGTATCATCATATCAGCCGCACGACACCCACTGCTGGGTATAGGCCACCTCCAAGGATCTCCACGACGAACGGTCCTGCACTGCTCGCATCCAGCGGTTTCCCGCGACCTTCACCAGATCGTCGGTCCTCCTTGTCGGGGGTCTACCCACGGAGCGTCGTCCGGTCCGCGGTCGCCATTCCAGAACCTTTCCACCCCAACGGCCATCGGTTCTTCTCGCTATGTGTCCAGCCTACTGCCACTTTAACTGAGCAATCCTTCGAGCGATGTTGATTACTTTAGTTTTCCTGCGGATCTCCTCATTTCTGATTGGATCACGCAGAAAAACGCCGATTATGACTCTCTCCTTTGCCCGCTGGGTGACCTTGAGCCTCCTTATGAGACCCATAGTTTGCGGCCACGTTTCACTGCCGAAGTCATCACTGACAACACACACTGGTCATAGACTTTCGTCTTGAGACACTGAGGTAAATCGGACGGAAAGATGTTTTCGAAGCTGCCCGAATGCTACCAATCTGAGTTTGATTCGACGAGAGATCTCTTTCCCGCAGTTGGACTTACCTAACTGGACTGCCTGTCCTAGGTACTTCAACGTAATGGACAACAACTCCTAGTGTTCCCAATATGAACTGGAGTGGGCACAAGATGGGCATTCGATATGATTTTCGTCTTATAAATGTTCATCTTGAGACCCACTCTTTGGGAAGCACTAACGGAAATCTTCGAGCATTGTGTTCAGGTCTTCCAAGGTTTTCGCCATAAGAACTATATCATCGGCAAAACGAAGGTGTGTTAGGTACTGGCCATTCATCTTGATTCTGAGTCCTTTCCAGTCTAAGCAGTCTAAGAGTTTAAAGATATCATCCAACGCAGCTGTGAATAGTTTCGGGGAAATAGTATCTCTCTGTCCCACATCTCGCTGCAGTAGGATACAATTTGTGCTCTGGTTCTGTACTCGGACCAACATGGTGGCATTTTCGTACCACATCACCTCGATATACCTGTAGTCCACTTGGAAACTTTGGAGAGACTGCAGCATCGCCTAGGTTTCAATCGAATCAAAGGCTTTCTCATAGTCCACGAACGCCAAGCATAATAGCTGATTTTATTGATGTGGTCTATGGTACTAATGCTTTTTCGGAACCCGGCTTGTTCGGGAGGTTGGAAGTCGTCGAACTTACGAGCAAGGACCGGAATTGCTTTCCGTTAAAGGGGTTTTTGATTGGGTATTCCATGGACTTGTTTTCAAAAACCCTATCAATACGGTAACCCTATCGAAAGGGTAACCCAAGTAAGCACTTACCGAATACGAAAACCCTATCGGGGAAACCCTATGAAGGCTTTATGAAGGGGTTTTAAAACGTGTTCAAGCAATTTATACCTAGTTCCACCTGGACCGAAGGACCAGGGGGCCTATTTTTGAATCGCTGGCGAATTTTGAAAACAAGTCTATGAAATACCCAATCAAAAACCCTTTTAACGGTAAGAGGTTCATGAAATACCCAATCAAAACCCCTTTAACGGTAAGTGGTTCTGGGGCTCTATTTTTGAATCGCTCGGCTGGCGTCGAGCGCTCTTTTCTACTGATTTTCGTTCAACATTTGACTCAAATGTATGGAGGTTGAGTTAAATGTCGAACGAAAATCAGTAGAAACGAACGCTCGACGCCAGCCGAGCGATTCAAAAATAGGGCCCCAGAACCGCTTACCGTTAAAGGGGTTTTGATTGGGTATTTCATAAACCGCTTACCGTTAAAAGGGTTTTTGATTGGGTATTTCATAGACTTGTTTTCAAAAACCCTATCAATACGGTAAGCATAACGTCGACTAACCCTATCGAAAGGGAAACCCTATCATTTGGTAAGTTTTTTATTAAGGTTTCCCTATCAATTGGGTAAACCAAAAAAGAGGTTTTCCGGTCGCTGTTAGCGAGCGAAACGATCAACGCATCAAAGTAACTTTGTTTGTATGAAAATTAAATTGTTTTTCTAATTATCCATATACATATTTAACATTATACATTGGGTCTTATTGTATGTCTCTAGTTAAGAAGCTATGTGTACAAAGCCCTGTAAATTTTGGTAATCTTTATTTAATTTTAATTGTATTAGGTAGTCTATTCTTTAATATTAGTAAAGTCATGTTACGTGTGGTAATAAAAAGTTAATTTTCTTTAAATAAGGTGTTACAGTTATTTTATCAAGTAAATCACTTAAAATTTTAGGTCTTCTTTATTTCATTAAAATAAATGTAAGGACATCAGATAATGGTATTGAAATTAGCTTTGTAAATTGGCTTATTATATTCGTTGTGTTTTTGGATGAGTTGTTTAATGGTGATGTGATATATTGTATTGTAGTTTTTCTTGAGCCCAGCCTGTTTGATTGGTTGATTTTCATCAAGATTACCAGATACCATAAATAAATAAAATAAATATTATTTATAGTAATGCCTTTGCAAAGACTTTGTATGTGTTTGAAATCAGTGATATGGGCTTGTAGTTTCCTATTTCCTTCCTTGATCCTTTCTTATGTAAGAGTATTATGTGTGACTCTGCCCATTGTCTAGGTATAATAACCGTGCGTAGTATTTCGTTGAAAACTTTAGCCAGTATTGGCCCCATCTCTTCCGCAATACCTCTTTAGAGTTCGTTAGGAATTTGGTCAGGTCAAAACTATTAATGAAACAATTACAACTCAGATATTTATCGTTTTTTGTTGAGAACATTTTAGCTTTATATTTTAGTTGCGTTGTAATTATGGTAAAAACAATTGTATAATAGACCTTAACTGAACGTTTTGTTTGCTTTTCTAGTGTTAAAATTGATGAAAATAAAGAATGGCAAAAAAAGTTTTTACTAAAAAATACGATTTTATAATGTTTAAAAATCCAAGCTGAGTAAATGTACAATTTTGGGCGCGCTTTGATAGTGTATGATTATTTTAAACGTTTGAAATAGTGACGCAGAAGTAGTTTTGAGGCAGAAAAAATTAGGAATTGGCCGTAAGAGCACATTGAATATCTCACTCCATACAAAAAAAAATCAAAGTATTTTTTTCCGACCAATCTATTCATTTTAGTCAAAAATGGCTTAAGACATTTTTTTCATCATAATAAAGAACTATCGATTAGTATTTTTAAAAATACAATTTGCCGAAAAAATATTTTGTTATAACTTGCGCGCGTCATAGCTCTGAAATGCAACCACTGAGAGCCGGCAGATCACATCATTTCGGTTACGGAGACGCCATACTTTGAATAGGTACAAAACTGACCATTTCTCTGATCGTTTTTTTTCATAACAATCAAGCCTATTATAATCGCTGTAACTCGAAGTTGCAACTACTGAGAGCAGGCAGACCGAGATCATTCACATTAGGGGACCACTCTTTAACCCATGAAAAAGCATCTAACCTTTTTCTTGATCGTTACCAAAAATCCCGTGACCGCTTAGACTAACTGTGATCCATCGCCACAGAGTAAATTTTAACCATGAAAAGTAATTTGTATGGAATGTTCAATATTTTACTTTCCATGGTTAAAATTTACTCTATGGCGCTGGGCCACAGTATTTACCGAGCGTGTAGCCGATGCCTATTAATCCAGATTCTATAATCTGGATCGATACAGTGAATTACGATCCATGGCGATCCGGAATATCGATACAAGGCACCCGGATCGAACATCTTTATTGACGCTAAAACCGGAAGTGGGGGGAAGGAGGGGATGGGGGATGAGCGGTGGCACAGGCATGGCAAGACCTCTCCATACTCACGCGCGGGTGTGTGGATTCGATTCAAATCGGTTCCACACTACGCACACTGCTTCGCGGGAGGTTTGGGGCTTTTCGCGCGCGTTTTTAGAGATGCCTTAAGGTGGGGAGGGGACTCATATAGTCGCAGATACGCAAGCGGCCGGCGTGCACTTAAAAATTTGCCTATTGTCCCGTTTTCAAAGTTTTTTTAGGCTTTCTCTACAAATAAGCGTCTTGCGTACACAATGATAGTTCTTAAATACAACCACTGAGAGCCGGCAGACCAACTTGTTTCACACGTGGAGATACTATACTTTGAATAGGTACTAAAACTGACGATTTCCCGTATCGTTTTTTTTTCGTAACAATGACGTGACTTTTGCACGTCATAGCTCAGAAATGCAACCACTATGAGCTGGCAGACCAACTTGCTTCATCTGCAGAGACGACATACTTTGAATATATACTAAAACTACCCATTTCTCTGATCGTTTTTTTTTCGTCACAATGAAGCCTCTTGTAAGCGCTATAACTCGAAGTTGCAACCACTGAGAGCAGGCAGACCGAGATCATTCACATTAGGGGACCACTCTACAACCCATGAAAATGAATCTAACCTTTTCCTTGATCGTTACCAAAAATCCCATGACCGCTTAGACTAATATTATCAATCAAACAAAGTCAAATATTGTTTCTAATAATTAATAGTTTACTATTCAATACCTACTATAAATGTAAGGAAATGCTAGATGATGGTAACCTTAATCCTAGGTATACATTCACATAGATCAGCTTATTTAAAAAGTACATCAACAATATTTGAAGAAATAACCCTCCTAAAAAATCTGCAATGTGTAGACATCTACAATACGTAGACATTCTAGAATCTACGAGCCACTCGACACGTTATAATTCCACAGGATGATATACAGGTCGTGCAGTGAGACCTCAATTCTGGGAAGACAGACAAATCTACACGTCAGGGCTATGAGGGACTCCCACTGGATCCCGCAAATACCACTCTTATGGAGCCAGGATAGAGTGTAACGCGGGTGCAACCTCGCTACGGTCTACACTACGGCCTTAAGTCACATAGTCGCGAACGTCGTTAGTCAATCAAAAAGTATAAACTTAAATAATTTGAAAATATTTACACTAATGAAGAAGGCAATTTCATTTAGCTCAAGCATTAATAAAAAAATATTAAATATTGTCTTTTCCTGAATTTTATTCAATTTTAATACACTGATTCAGTCCATTTCACAAAACGAGCTCCCAAAAAAAAATCGGTCCGTGTGGCCACGCCTATTTTTGACCTCAGTATTATAAACCACCTTTAGTCTAGCTTTAGCCGCACTCATTGGACCAAAATGCGAATATTTTCTTCCCTAGGAGTTCGTGGAGCGATAAGTTTAGTTGCTTATGACCTGATTCTTTAGACAATGTTTGCACAGAAAGTAGACCCCTAACCACCCAGAGCACAGCGTCATTCGTCTTATATATTAGTGTAAGTGACAACATCTATCGCTATCATCGGTCTATCGCCGCTGGGTGGCCGGCTGCGATCACAGAACCTATTACCTTGCGAAATGACACGACCGTGGCGCGTCGTGGACAGATAAACTTGTGGGAAAATTAGAACATAAACATGTTTGTTAGTGCATAAATATATTAAATAGTGTAACCAAATATATTACCATTTAGTGTGATAGCCGCACATATCATAGCGTCATTCGTCGCAGTGTGAGCGTCAACCTCTATCGGTCCATCGCCGCTGGGTGCAGGGGCGGATCCAGGATTCCAATTTGGGGGGGGCCCTCGGAGCCTCGGGCCGAGGGTTACCATCTATGTAAGGGAGAATGCCTGTCTAGGATGCAAAAAACGCCTGATTTTTCTGAAAAATGCCTGTCTAATCTGTCTATAATAAAAAACGGCCGCGCAGCGGGATTTTTAGTCAATTTCATCCACTAATTTTGTACTCTTGCCTGTCTGTAGTAAAAAAAAAACGTCCGTACAGCGCAATTCTTAGTCGGCTTCATTTTATCCATTAATCTTGTCTAGGGCTGCCATCTCTAAAACCTACCGCCCCGGACCAGAAGCATAAAAACCCCGGACTTTGGAGCCTTGACCCCGGACATTTGATTTTTTTATATTCACTTTTGCTTGGTTAAAAAAATCATTTTAGCCAATACTTGACTGGAAAAAAAAAAATTTAACCCATTTTTCGCATTAAATAGTGTGTTTTACTAGTTATGATGTAGAGCTGGGGTGTCCAACACAATTATGTGCAGGGCCAGGTTCCAGTTTTAGTAGTTTTGTAAGCGTAGCGTTCCAAAATAAATGCCCAAATAGCCAGGGACGGCCCGTAATAAAAAAAATGGCC
The DNA here is from genome assembly GCA_943789525.1 of Agriphila geniculea. NCBI lineage: Eukaryota > Metazoa > Arthropoda > Insecta > Lepidoptera > Crambidae > Agriphila > Agriphila geniculea. The sequence goes on from OX038873.1 coordinate 26,136,701, forward strand.
GCGCAGCGCTATTTTTGTCAGTTTCATCCACTAACCTTGCTTATTTATAGTAAAAAAAAATGGGCCGCGCAGCACGATGTTTAGTCAGTTTCATCCAGTAACCTTGTGTTGTGATTTGTGATCTTGTCTGTTTATAGAAAAAACGGCCGCGTAGCGCGATTTTTGTTCAGTTTCATCCACTAATCTTGTAATCTTGCTTGTCTATAATAAAAAAAATGGGCCGCGCAGCGCGATTTTTGGACAGTTTCATCCAGTAACGTTGTGTTGTGATTTGTGATCTTGCCTGTTTATAGAAAAAACGGCCGCGCAGCGCGATTTCTGTTCAGTTTCATCCACTAATCTTGTATTCTTGCTTGTCTATAGTAAAAAAAATGGGGCGCGCAGCGCGATTTTTAGACAGTTTCACCCAGTAACCTGTGTTGTGATTTGTGATCTTGCCTGTTTATAGAAAAAACGGCCGCGCAGCGCAATTTTTAGTCAGTTTCATCCTTCCAATCTTGTAAACTTGCTAGTCTATAGTAAAAAAAATGGGCCGCGCAGCGCAATTTTTAGTCAGTTTCTTCCATTAATCTTATAATCTTGCTTGTTTTACTAAAAATTGCGATTTTTTGCGGGTTGCGCGGTGCGCCACGCGTAGTGAAGTGAGGCGCCCGGTAGCACGTACGCTGAATATAGTACTTTTTTGAACGGAGTTTGATCCAAAAACCCGGATTTTAATTAAAGTCCGGGTTTTACCCGGACTACAATCAGAACCCCGCCCGGACGCTCCTCGGACGCCCTCCAAACTAGGACAAATCCGGGGAAACCCGGACGGATGGCAGCCCTAATCTTGTCTGTCTATAAATAGTTAAAAAGAAAACCACGCAGCGCGATTTTTAGTCAGTTTCATCCACTAATCTTGTCTGTCTTTAGTAAAAAGCGGACGCGCAGCGCCATTTTTAATTAATTTCATCCATTCTACTTGTACTCTTGCCTGTCTATTGTAAAAAAAACGGCCGCGCAGCGCGATTTTTTTGACAGTTTCATCCACTAATCTTGTCTGTCTATAGTAAAAAAAAGCGGCCTCGCAGGGCAATTTTTAGTCAGTTTCGTCCATTAATCTTGTCTGTCTATAGTAAAAAACGGCCGCGCAGCGCCATTTTCAGTCAGTTTCATCCACTAACCTTGTACTCTTGCCTGCCTATAATATAAGAAAACGGCCGCGCAGCGCGATTTTATTCAGTTTCATCCACTAATCTTGTCTGTCTTTAGTAAAAAGGCCGCGCAGCGCGGTTTTTAGTCAGTTTCGTCCACAAATCTTATCTGTAGTAAAAAAAAGTTGCACTGACACTACCTACATAAAACGTGAAAACATAAAGAATTAAAAAAAACAACTATAATTTTCAAAGCAAGTTCAATGTTGTACGCAAAGATAATCGGCCTTGTAGGGGGGGCCATGGCCCCCTTGGCCCCCCCCCTGGATCCGCCAATGGCTGGGTGGCCGGCTGCGATCGCAGCGGCGATAGCTGGCGGTCGCGCGCGATACCTTGCGAAATGACACGACCGTGGCGCGTCGTGGGCAGATGCCATTATGAGGAAATGTGTACCGACACTACTATTGTACAATATGTCCCAAAACTTTGTCAAAAAGTAAGGAAATTTTACTTAAGGAAGACTTCCCCTCTCTAATCACCCACCAAATATAAAAAAAATCAATATTTTATTTTACGAAACCGATCGAAAAGTAACTCACTTGGATTATTTTTTCTTGTGTAAGACATAAAAGCAAGCCTATTAACATATAACATTTTATTAATTCACATCATGTATCACTTCCCCTACGTGTGGCAGAGTTTTGGGACCTGTATATTCTGTGCCGACACTTGGGTTGGGAGATTTTAAAAGTTCTTCTCAATCTCACGCATTTTTCTAATAAGTATATAACTTTTTATGGAATCAGCTAGCTAGCTTATATACAGGGTTATTTGTAAAACCCCGACAACCTCGCAGTAGTAGATTACTAACATCATAAACAACAACATTTGTTCTACTACTTTTCACACAAAACTCGATCAGCTGTTGTATGGAATTTTTTATGGAAAGTCGAATTTTTTCACTGTTTTCGGAAAACTCATAGAGCAAAATGTTGTTGTTTATGATGTTAGTAATCTACTCCTGCGAGGTTGTTAGTGTTTTACAAATAACCCTGTATATAAATATATTCCATAAAAATATTTAATTGCCACTTATTCTATTCAAAAGATTCTCTATATTTATTTTGGTATACTTTTAATAGCATAGTACTTGTACTATTATGTAGTCTGTGGCATAGTGTTATCTAAGCTTAAACCATTAAGCAGCAGTGGAACAATAGCTCAATATCCTGGCTCCAGTGTAATGAGACAGTATCGCTCTCAGCTGGGCGGGTGCTTTGTGGCCTGCCTGATGGCGCGTGAAGGTGCAGCCAAGATATTGGAGCTAATCAGCTGGTTGCACTTAGACTGGTGTCGGTTGGTGAGGTACAGTTAGCAATGAAAGTCGCTTAACACTTTAGTACTTTGTCATAGCAACTTTATTGTTTCAAAGTGTGAGGCATTTTGACAAAATGTTGCTATGAAAAAATACTAGTGTTAAGGCTGCGCAGTCTGCACGCTAGCGCCGCCATTAGAAAAAAATCATAGTGCAAATTTGTAAATTATCTCTCTGGTGCACTCCGAACAAGCTTTGTGGTACTTTTTATCCCTTAAGCAATATTTTCTAGCCTGTCGTTTAGTTTAATTGACTTTTATTGTTAAAAGTGGCCACTTTTCGCAATAAAAGTCCATATAACAAAACGACAGGCTAGAAAATATTGTTTAAGGGATAAAAAGTACCGCAAAGCTTGTTCGCAGTGCACTCCAGAGAGATAATTCATAATTTCTTTTTTATTTAAACACTATGATTTTATTTCCAATGGCGGCGCTAGTGTGTAGACTGCACACTCTTAAGCGACTTTTGTTGCTGACTGTGCCACAATTACTGTTTAATGTAGATAAGTTTCAATTTATTTAAATATATTAGACAACATCACAAACATCGCTCTGATTCCAAAATAAGTAGCTAAAGCACTTGTGCTATGGAAATCAGAGGGGATCCCTTGTTTTCGCATAATTGTTTTATACCTAATTTGATTTGGCATAACGGATTTGGCATAATCTTTTTTGTCATAATAATGCTTTCGCATAATTGTTTTTTGGCATACTATTTATATTAGCATAATTATCATTTAGACTAATTTGTTTTCGCATAATGTTATTAGGCATATTGTCTATTCGCCTAATATTATTTAGACATAAAAATCAAAAACAATAAGAATAAATATTTTTACGCACTTATTTATTTTCATGCAAAAGGGGTAGGTATTGTATTAAAATTCCAAAAACTCATAACACATACGACCTGAGTAGACTTTGCTAATGAGTAACGTATAATATAATCTGTATTTATGTATGTCTTGAACAATAAATAAATAAAAAAAACCTAAATATCGACTCATAAAACACCTATTTTTAAAATACCAAAAATCCTTAATGTCGATATCCAATAGACCGAAACTTAAAAGATCGATTATTTAATGACTGATGATAGTTCGAAACCCTGAAAGTTAAAATGCCGATAGTTAAAAATCCCGAAAGTCTGTTTAGGTCTATTAGGTGCGACGACGAGCGAGCGTAGCGAGGGAGGAGGAGGTAAGTTTCTATTGCGACCAACAACGCACGAGCCGAGCAAGCGAAGCGAGCGTGCCGCGGCAGCGGCCGGCGAAGTGCCAGAACTGACCTGCTGGCATGTAACCCTCAATTAACTTTCGGTTTTTAAGCTTCGGGATTTGTATTTTAGGTAAAATGTTCTTTCGTGATTTTAAACGTCGTGATATTTTTGTTTATAAAAATATGCGTAAATAACATTATGCGTGTTTAAAATTATGCTAAAGAATATTATGCTTAAACATGATTATGCTTAAAGTAGTTATGCTTAAAAAAAATGCATAAGCTGTTATGACTAAATAATATTATGCGTAAACATCATTCGGCGAAATCATATTATGCTATGACATATTATGCATTAAAATTTTATGCAAATACATAGGGAACCAAATCAGAGACTACGGTGGAAATACAAACACCCAGACCAGCCCCCCTACTTAAATGGCCAATATTCTATGCGTTTTAACGATACGCTTACTATTAAAGCTTTAAAATAAGCAGAAAACTATAAAATTACGTGTCGTAAGCTTGTGAATTCCATACAGTACATCAAAGTATGTAATTTACATTAATTTTTCGACTTCAATTGCTCATATTTAAGCTTTAAAAGTAAGCGTATTAGCGTAGCGTTCAAACGTATACAATGTTGGCCATTAAAGTAGGAGGGCTGAGCCAATATAGAAAAGTTCGTTTTCTAAATTGACCCAGCCCGGAATAGATCCCGGGACCTCAGAGATGGCGACACTTTGAAAACCGGCGTGTAACCACTCGACCACGGAGGTCGACAGGTTTCCTAGTAGTCGGGTGCTTTGTATATTTTGTAAACTTTAATATATTTTTTCTTCAAATTAAGAAATAAAATATTATGGCAAGGAACTACAACATTGAAAACTGAGTAAAAGTTAATTAAGACAGCTTATAAGTGCATGAGGTAAAAATTCCAAAACCAATCCCAATCTTACTTAAACTTTTAGGTTACCTACTTGTTTCGATTTGTCGAGAAAGCAGAAATTCAGAAATACCATCCTTACCTTTACCTGATACTTATTATAATTGTGGAACTTCACATAGCAATTCGCATACAAAATAGTCCACCACCGGTTGTTTTTGAGCGGAAACATTTGATGGTGTCACCATGTTAATATCTCATGGACAGCTAGATATTTTAGCCGACTGCCATTTTAACGAGCATGGCGTTAGTATCGTATCGAGTCAGATAAGTATTATAATCTAGTTTATAACTAGTAAAATCCATTTGACGTTAAAGTCTAGAATTTTACGGCTGCTGGTTATCGGTAGAGTTGGGACTTCTTGATTATACTGGGCTATTTGTAAAACACCAACAACCTCGCAGGAGTAGATTGCTAATATCTTAAACAACAACATTTGTCCTACGACTTATCCGAAATTAGACAAAAAAATATCGGCTTTTCATTTTGAAAAAAGAAATATATGTAGCTTACTTCCGCAAACAATATAAGTAAGATGCATCGCCCGCCCGCCCGAAAAATATGCACATGCACACCACAAAATATCAGTGCACAATACCTGCATTTAGCAAGACAGCAACACACCTTGCACCTTCACCAATTAGGCTACTCTACACGTGTTTCGCCCCAACCCGGAACATCCTCAGGAGTTAGATCGTGCGTAAACCAACACCGAATGAGCTAAATCAACATGGTTTGCGGAAGTAAGCTACATATATTTCTTTTTTCAAAATGGTTTGGGACTTCCGCCAAGTGACGCCTCATTCAATCAAATATCGACTTTTCATGCAAAAGTCGATCAGCTGTTCGGGACATTTGTATAGAGAGTCAATTTTTTTTGTCGGTTTTCGGAAAAGTCGTAGAGCAATGTTGTTGTTTATGATGTTGGTAATCTGCTCCAGCGAGGTTGTTGGTGTTTTACAAATAATCCTGTATAATAAGCAATTACGCTTCAGGGTGATTTTTTTTACAGTCGACAAATTTTGTGGTGTCTTTGTCTATGGGACCAACTTAATCAGAGTAAAAAAAATTATCAGCTGTTCCATAGAATACATCAATATCTACTCGACCAAAATGTATAGAATTACTGATTATTTTTTGCTCTAAGTTGGTCCAATAGACAAAGTTTGACGGTCTAAGCCACACCACAAAATTAGTCGGCTGTTTTCGATTTCACAGAAAAAGAAAAGTTCAAAATTAAAGCCGTTAATAATGATGCACTGCTGTGTTGGCGATTATATAATTTGTAAGTACGCTTTTGTCATAAGCAATAAGTTTTTAATAAGTAAAAACGTGACTACTATTTAATTTTGACCAGCAAATTATGTCAGATCGCAAACCTGATATTCCATAAAAGTATCAAGAGATCGCATCAAGTGGGAAAAGCAATTAAAGTTGCTTAAAAAAGTAAATTCGTTAATTCTTACTGTCCACCTCCTCGGTCAAGTGGTTTGCACGTCAATTTTCATGTGTTGCCATCACCGCAGTCCCGAGTATGATCCCCAGCTGGGTCAATTTGAAAATTTTGGAAAACAACTTTTTGTAAAAGCGAGTACGTAGCACGAGCGAAGCGTCTCCGTTTCATCTTGAGAAAAAATGCTTTCGTATGCCTGTCCGGCTGTCTCTGTTCTCCTCTACAGGTCGCATTTCTCAACCGATTCTCGTGTTTTGTGAGCATGTTTGATGATTATATTTTTTTGTCGAAACGGTAATCAAGCACAAATCCCAAGACGGTTCTCTTTTCCACGCAGACTCCACTCACCAACTTTAGAATCGGTACGATATTACTGTGTGATGTTTTCCAATATTTATTTATTTATTTTATTGGAATAAGCATGCTTCATTTATTGTTTATTCGCCCACCTCTAAATATCGGCGGATTGAGGCGCGCTTTGTCGGCTGCCTGATGGCCCGTGAGGTGTTTACGCCGAAGATTATTATACCGAATGAGCACATTAGTGCTTGTCGAGCTTAGCTCGGCCAGGGTGAGGCGGTAACGAGCTGCCATCGAATGCAATGGAGTTAGAATAAACTTAAGTACCTAGCTAACTAGGTATACCTACTCGTAGATTCAAAATAAAACTATGAGAACTGTTTAGGGGCCCTATTTTGTGCAAGGCGATGAGCGCTCTTTCTATTCATTTTCATTCAACATAGCAAAACCCGTATTTTTAGGGTTCCGTAAAGTAAAGTAAAGTCAACCGTGGTAAAATGTGTGTCCCCCCCTTTAACTTTTGAAATAAGAAAGTGAAAAATCTAAAAAAAATAAATGCTGTAGATCTTAATAAACAGTTTCAACTAAAATTAATTTGAACGAGATATATAATCAGTTTTCGAGATATAGCACATTTTCCATAACCGTAAATATAACTTTGTCATTCATACCTACACTGTGAAAAACAAAGTAATTTTTGCAGACGAAAATTGATAGTGGTAATAAATATGTATGGTATAAGGTAACTACGGAACCCGACGACGCGTGGCCCGACACGCACTTGGCCTGTTTTTTCATCACTCGTTAGTCAGTAGTTGTTATTGCAGTAAAGTGACAAAATCTAACACGGTGGCCAAAACTGTAACAAAGTGTTATGATATGTATTATTTTTTTATTACATATTGTTACCTAAGTTACGCCGTCGATTATATAAACTGCAGTGACGCCGTCACCGGGTCAGATAAGTTTGTGTTTTTCGTTTGCGTGTTGTCAAAATTGTGACAATAAACCACATACGATGAAAATGTGTAGTAAAGAGCGTCGCCGCCTTTCAAAAATAGCGCCCCAGTTTGTTTTTTAAATATCATGTCATTTGTTATCTAATTATTATTTATTTTTGTTCTAGGTAAGCATCCTCATAAGTTTCTCATCAATCGATGTAGTAAGTAGAGTAAAAATGCATTTTGACGGACCAAGGCCTCTATCTACAAAAAAACGATTTTACAGGAAACGAAAAAGGTTTTTTAATTTTTTTTTCTTAACTACGAAACTTGCGAAAGTGAACATTCAAACAAACTGTAAATTGCCAAAAGGTCTTGGTTCCATGACCTTACTGATTGAAATTGATAGTAAAATGCGACTTAAAAATTCAAATAATTTGTTTTCATATTTCTACGCCGCCAGTGTAGTAAATTGCAAGTCTTCTATTCTTTGAGATAGGAGCAATACTTGTTTTATGCCATTTAAACGAATATATATATAATAAATAAATAAACGAATTTCTATTTCTATTTCTATTTCTATGTGACTTGTTGTTTCAACATTATGTTAATGATCCCTCAACTACTTAAGCATAGTATTTTTTTAAATAAAACTGTGGAAAATATAACTCGCTGATTTACATCATTTACATACATCTTAGTTCTGTCATTGCAATTTGTAGAGCATTAAGGCAGTAGGTATTTTATTCGCAGTACTAAATCTTAAAAAATCATAAACCCAACATTCGAATATCGAACTCCGCACGAAACATCGCAAAAACGACGCACACAAAACAAAACACAATCAGATGGCCACAAAGCTTCCGTACGCCCATCAGGCAAGTTTGCATGCCAAACGGCAGCGTCCGAACCGATCGCGTTTTTATTTGAAAAGCACCAAAACAAAAGTTAGTTTCGTAGATAGTGCACACAAAGACAGCGTGTGGGTGCCGGGCGATAGACCTCGGTCGCTTATAAAACGTTGGGCGGTATCTGGCGCGCGGCGATAACGCCCGCCCTGCGCCGCCCGCCACTGCAGCTATGATTCAGTGCGATAAAATAAATGTCGTAAAATGAAATCGGGTTTGAAGGAAATTGATATGGGATACTCTGTGTCGTCTTATTGGGGATGCTGTGCATCTGGGTGACTTCAAACGATTGTGTAAAAACACGATCTTTGTTAAATACGAATAGTTTTAATTAAAAACTTCAATAAACAAATTTGATGCTTGCTTGTATAGTTTAAATGATGTAATTTCCAGTACATACCTCTTAAAATAATATCTACTTTATTAATTGTTTTAGTCGTAAAGTTGGATAAACAAACCAATGTAACTAATTTAAATGTAATTCAACAAAAACACTTATATTGATCACAAATGATCGAATAATATCTGAGTTGGCTCCGGACTCAAAATCAACTAAACTTAATAAATGTAAGTATCTGTTGTGAAAAATAAAGCAGTACTGCAAGTATCTTCATCACTTAATAGTATTGGTGTCCATTTAACAACAAATTAAGTGACAGTTTGAAAAGCCAAAACACCTTGGTCCCAACGTTCATAGCAGAAATATCTTTATCGGAACTGAACCTCGCACAAAACCCTAGAGATACAAGGGCGGGCGATAGGCGTCTGGTGCGAAGCGATAACGCCGCACAGATGCAGTGTCTTGCGTCGCAGGGCGGGCGGTATCGCTCCCGCCCAGCGAGTGTATCGTTATCAATCCGCCCCAGACGTTTTAAGTTTTATAAGCCGTGTGTGCTTGTTTGAGATGTTTTGTTTTTGTTATGAAATATTGGATTTTCATTGCTTTTCTTTTGGTTTGGGAAATATGAAAGTGTTACGTTTTTAAGTTTGTTTGCATGGGGTTCATAGAAATACTGTTGTTTGGTTAGATAAGTATAAAGCTTATTTACGTTTTATGACACAGTTTCAGTGACATACCTACGTATTCTTGTTCTTTTTTAATTTAGAAAATAAGTACAAGAAAATAATTTGAGATTTATATCTTTTAATATGTAAGTCTTTGCAAAGATTGATTGAATTCATCCTGTGTTACCGAATTTTTTATATCTGTAATCCAGTCATACTTTCATCAAAACTAGTGACGAAAAAACACTAAAAATATTAGATCTAAAAAGCATACCTATTTATTAAAATAATATAGAAACCTTGGTTTAGAAAGCTCTCAGCGCGGTCGTTCAACGTTGCATAGATCCCCGATACAAACAACAAACTAATATAAAAGAGAGGAGAGGCCAAAACACCGATTGCCGATCGGGCCGAGTCGTGAAATGCTTATTATAAACGCACCAAGAATCTTCCCTTACATCTCAATTGTAAAACAATGTTATCTGTTGCAATGAAACTTACTGACTTCAACAGCACACCAAAATCAACTCTGTCATCAATCCAGTAAAGACTAATCTCGCGAACCCGGAAACTCAGAGATGTTACACAATTCCCGAACCGAATGAGATTAAGTGAGGTTATGGTTGCGAATGAATTTAGACTTTGAAGTTGAGAATATACAGCTGGATATTGTCTGGGGTCGTGCTAAAGGTTATTTATTAGGTAAAGGGTGGAAGAACGCCCCCACAATGCTTGGAGAGTTTGAATGCATCGAGATTGTATCATTGAAACTAAATACGTGCAAAAGTTAATGTAGGGAAAGGCTTTTGTGCTTGTCTATACTTTCTCACGTGCTTTATGACTTTGTATGGTGACTTTGTTTCAATACAAATTGATTTTTTCAAATTGTAACTACATAGTTTAGATAAAATATTTTTCCTTTTTAAAGTTAAAGAAACACTGGCAGCCAGCGCAAAAATATTCGTTGTGCAATTGCTCTATGAAAATACCAAATAATATTTGGAGTTTTTGGCGCCATTTTGTCAGGTTTGGTTTGGTGTCTAACTATTTTAATTATTCGCAAATTGATTCGTAGTGGATATTGTGTCTTAAAATTGGTGCAGTTTTGTGGTACAAGTGTCTACGCAACTGAACAATATGTGGGATAATTGAAATAGGCGCGATCTTGGTTGTGTGAAGCTGAGACTTTTATTGTAGTGGTGGCTACCTCGGCTGACCTTACCGAGAATACTGAGTAAACTGTCTTGATTATACTTGGTGCCAAATGCTCCAAGCAGCATTAGAATGCGATGCACCCGCATTTTAATGTAAACTGAAACAATCTACCACTGGACTATTCAACACTTGACACTGGCAAAAATTACTTCCAAGAAGAAAGTAGATTGCCAAAACAAAAATAAGAAGAAGAAGAAATAATATTCGAATATCGAATCTCAAACGAAACAAAAATCTGAGAGTACAAGACATTAAACCTCTTTTTAAAACAAAACACTATTTAAAGCACATTAAAAGATAAAAACGCTTTGGAATTTTTTATTAATATTATCTGCATCTTTTATTTCTCTAGCGTTTCGTATCTGCAGGCCAAACTACCAGTATCATTAGGTCTCACAGCACGCTATTACAAAAGCCTACTTTTGTACCTATACTTACGTTATATTCAACCAGCAAACTTAGATAACGTGAAAATAGAACTTTGTAAAGGAAATACATAGGTAATTGAAAAAAGTTAAACCAAACGAGTGGAACAACATTTTAATAGTTTCCAAACATTGTACCTAACTTTTGCTTATAGTGCTAAAAGTGAGTAAGTCCTCATATAATTTGATATTATATCCTTACAATACGAAAAACACTAATAATTCTGAGAGTTAGCTTGTTTGGGCAGGCGAGATGTTTCGAGGGAACACGCATATACAATATTGCTGGAAACGACTGAAAAGTATGCAAGTTGCAAAATGTAAAATTTTAACCATATCGAGTGCCAACTCAAATGGCAATTCTACTAAAATTAACGCTAGTAGAATTGAATGACAATGTATGGGATTGACAGGAGCTAAGCGTTGGCTTATGTCATTCCCATACATTGTAAATCTATTCTACTCGCGTTAATTTTAGTAAAATGGCCATATAAGTAGGGGGGCAGTTGTGTTTATGATATTTGAAAACAAAATGCTCAATTGAATAACTGATATTTTGTAAAATATTTTTATAAGTACATTGAATATGAGCTTATTGCAACAAAAATCCTATTTCATACAGTGCTTGAATTAAAGCTCCGCAGATCGAATAATGGAACCAAACAACAGCCAACATTCGAAATTCTTATAAACAAGAATAAATTATCATATCTTGTGGCAATTGCACCAGTGGTTAGCGCTCAAAATCGTAGCATGACGAATCTGACAAAAGAGTCTACATCTAAATGTAATTTTTAACAGATAAACAAAAGGATTGCCTACGACTGGATAACATTTTTGACACTTCGAGGTAGACAAAACCGCACTCGAGCTGGGGCCATCCATAAATTACGTTACACGAATTTCATGATTTTTGACCACGATTTATAATATTAAAATTTTGAAATTCGACGTCACGAAATTTAGGACCCTTCCCAACCCCTTGTCACACAATGTCACACTTCGTCCATCCCCTACCTCCCTCTCAACGTGTGACGTAATTTATGGATTTCCCCTATCATTCTACAGTACGAGACAAATATGTTGAAGTCGGATGGGGATTGCGCGGAACGCGTATTTTGGGCATGCGTAGCGGTGAGAGGAGCGTGCGCTATTGGTCGTTCACAAGAACACATGCGCGAACTTATCCCCACTCCGTCGCAAAAATTTCAAGATATATGCCTCGTACTGTACAAGGTGGTACGGTACAAGGTACGACAAGGTATCTATTTACCGGAAAACATAAGTCAGTCCGTGTTACCTCGTTGCCGCGTCCAGCGTCGCTAGGTCTATGCACAGCGCGCGCTACGTGCCGTATCTCGAGCGGGTCTCACGCGGCTCTAACGATTTATTTAGCGGCGCTGTAACGACGTTTGTTCAGCCAGCGCCACACGTCACCGTAGTGGCCCGTTTTTATCGCGCGATTACTGAATACCACCCTGTCGCAAAGATCCTGTTGAATTTGAATTTGGAACTTGGGTTCATTTTAATTTTTTTATTGATTGCTTAAAAAATTACTGAGAGCCAATTTATAGTGTTATTCATTTACACAGAAGGTGTGTAAAAGATATCGTAGCACCGAAGATTTTGGAAATATTTTTAAGCAGACAATATATAATGATAAATAAATCTTTAGTAGGTAGTAGGTATCCCTAAAGGCAAACATTTTAACGAAAATTCTTAACTCAGTAAACCCTAAACAATACGTAGGAGCGCAATATTATTTAAAAGCTGTGCGAGCTAATTTTCCCATAAAAAATCAAGAAAATTTCCTACAGCTTACCTCATTTCATAATAAACAAACACTTCGGATATTATTAAAAACCCGTAAATAGAGTATTAAAATAAATGGGATCGCTTAATCGCGCGGCCCGGGGCGCCGGCACGGCTCCACTCACAACCTGAGTTTATGGTAACGATTCGTTAAGGACGTATTATGCAGATTGACAGATCCTCCAGAATATCAAGTAAATTAACCTTACAGACCTTAATATTTTGAGATTTTAGTCTATGACTACATAATATGTTTCAAATAACAGCAACGCGGTTTGCAATCTCTTTACAAATAGTTTCGTTTTCATGACAAAATGATAGTGACTTGTTTGGTTAACCTGTAACACTATGTAACTAACTGTCCTGACAAATTTATTTAGAATTCATTACAACAAAATTATAATTAATGTTATTATTACTAGATCTGAAATAAAACACTTTTTAACGGATATACTAGCTCGGTTTTATTGAATGTACTTGGGTATTTGGTTGGTATTTGGTTTGATTTTTATTTTCCCGACGTTTCGGCACCTTTGCAGCTGTCGTGGTCACGAGGGAAAAAGGTGCCGAAACGTCGGGAAAATCAAAAATCAAACCAAATACCAAAGTACATTACTAGATCTTTTAATTAGTTTCAATGTAAAAACATTATTTTTATACTTTGATTAAGTTTCAGGTGAAATGATAGGTTTTAATTAAATTAAATTTTCAGACGCTAGCGTATTTTTCAGGTAAAACTAAAGTACAAGTAAAAATATGAAAATTATACAATGAGCCTACTATTATCAAATCTACTAATAATTTTACCCATCTTTCGTCTAAATAGAGAACATCTAAAAACAAACCGTCAACAATTAACACGATCCTAGACAAGTCATAAATAAGCGAAGCTTTTAGCTCAGTTATCGAGTCAGCGCGCAGTTATATGGAGTACGAAGACCGCGTACTCGAATAATCGTATGCAAATCGATATAACGAGTGTCAACGGCTGTCCGGCGCAAGATCTCAATTTGTTCGCTAAAGTGCTGTTGCATTTTTAATGCAGCCGCCTGGAACGATAGCATGAAGCCGTGTGAGTGAAAAATTAGATATTTTTTTTAAAACGCTTATGGGTAACTAAGGCCCGTATTTATAAACCGCTCTTAACGTTTCTTTAGATCACACCTGAGATGCTGTTCCTATTAGATGAGCATCTAACTAGGCGACAGTCAATTGTTTAGACAACACGACACCCGACTAACCTCAGTGGTGTCTTAATTAAAGGTTAAATGCAACTTTTTAAGTTACAAACTTATGTAAGTTGTCATATCATGTGTGTTTTCAACAATTTATTTCACTTTGGCTTACTAATCCAAGTGGTCCCAATTTCAGCGCTAAAATTAAACTTGAAATTGAGAGCAGTTACAGATACGGGGCTAAGTAATATATGGATGCGTAAGTAAATAATTAGATTTATTAATGCGGGGAGTTAGGTTTTATTGTAAGTACAATTAATTAAGTAATTACTATACTTAGGTATAGTGAGCTAACTCGGCCAACAATAATTAAAATAATAATTCGTACTTAATTAAATATTAAAATGTAATCCTCATATATTTATGTCGTAATAAATAAGTATAATGAAAATCTTTCCCAGATGTTTCCATGCATTCAAATAAGTTAGCATTCACTTTATGTATTTAAAAAAACTTTCATTATTACCAGTGCAAATTATATTATTAACAAAACAATGTGTAAAACGATTTACAAAATCAATTGTAACAAAACAAATCGCCCGGCCAATACCCGATGCCCCTCTGTCGCATCAAACGGCCCGCAAACGCCGCCCGCCCTGATGCTATCGCCGCCCGCCTAATTGAATATATCGAGTCACTACCTGCCTTAATGACCCCAGATAGTTCTGTACATTGTAGGTAGAGTCCGTGTACTCTATAGTAAGTAACTAAATGTACTGACAAGATTTTACGAAATATTTTTTTTTATGATGCTCGCCCTTGCAGTCAAAGTCAAATAAGTCATCATCAAGATGTACTTATCATAGTTATAATAAGTACATCTTTTTTACTGCAGTAATTGCAAAATGCTTAATTGTATTAATGAACTAGCGGCCGCCCGCGACTTCGTTCGCGTGGACTCTAGGGAACCAGGGTAAAAAGTATTTTTATGTTTTCATCCAGTTTATACTGTGTGTTAAATTTCATCCAAATCCGTCAAGCCGTTTAGGCGTGAAGAAGTTGGTAGGTAACAAACACACACAAACTTTCGCATTTATGATATTAGTGGGATTTTGTTTATTACATCTTATCTTGACAAATACTCGTACAACAACAAATTTACAACATATTAAGTTAAAAGTGTGCTTTTGTGAGATAAATAGTACATATGTGCTTTAGAATAAATATTTAAAGGTTCATATCAATAATATCTATAGTTTAAAGAGTCTTGAAGTACCTACGAAAACCGCCCGCCCAGATAGTATCGCGCCGCCCGCCTAATTGAATATATCGAGTCACCTGCTTAATGATCCCAGATGGTAATGTTCTCAAACTTTTGTTAAGAGTCCGAAACTTTATATTAACAAGACTTTCAGAATTTATTATTTTGCACCGCCCGCCCTCGTTGCTTATTATTTGTTTTTTTATTTAAACATGTTGCTTCTTAGCAAATACTACATTATAACACGAGTAATAGTTAAGAGTAAAAGTACCACCTGTTTATTTAATATAAGTAATACAGTTAAAAGCGTATTTGAAGTACGTTAGTGCCGCCCGCCTAGAGATTGCATCGGGCCGCCCGCCCAATTCAATATATCGAGTCAACTACCTGTCTTAATGACCTCGGATGGTGTCAGATAGGGAGAGTTTGTTGTTATTACCTCATAAGTTTGCAAATAAAGCGGTAAAAACATGTCAATATATATTTTGTTTACCACAAAGAGAAGCTGTTCAGGCAGGCCATACAACGATTTGGTATCGGCCGATTCTTCATACAAAAACTATCGTATCGGGCCAACTACCGGCCGATAGAAAGTCTGTAGTCTGTGAGCACCCTTAAGTTTAAAATAATCATATAGTCAATAAAAATTCTTTATAACAAGTTTATTTTAAAAGAGAATCAATACATCCAACTTAAAATGACACTTTGCTCACACTAGGCACGTGTTAACATTTTATATGGCCTCCGATTAAAATTTATAGAGTACTTTAAACTGTCAACACAGTTCACAACGTAACCTACTATATAAAATATTACTATCAGGAATCTAAACTAGACCAGTGGCTTAGCCAGGGAAAAATTTACGAGCGGCGCCGGGCGAGTTGTATAGCGAGGTAGCGAGGTATCACAATGGGGGGAAGCGGCCGGCCTCGCAGCGGCCTTAACGGGCCTTTTAAGGCCGTTAGCGCTATCTGTGATACAGGGACCGGATAGGGACCTCGGGGCCATACCTTAATGCGTCCGCACTTATTTATTCCCGCCCCCCAGATATGTTTCCTGATGGACAGATAACGGTTGGTTACCGTTTTGAAAATTTTCGAGTATCGGTTATGGAAACTTTTATCTGAAGATAAGGTGAGACGCGAAATGTAATGCGAAATTGTAATAATGACCTTTTTTTAGATAAGTATGGGTGAGATGCTGAGCTTAATTTTGAGATCTAGGACACTTTCGTCAGATTCCTTTTTCGTAAGAAAAAATATCACTGAGATGCTTCCGCTTGAGATCCATTTTCAAAACAAAAGATTAGCAGAGACCCTTTCTGTAATTATTTATTTCCTGCTATTAAGTATTTACTTTTAGATATTTAGGGCTGCATTTTCATTCAAAAAAATATCTTAATATTATAATATAGTATAAAATATTTTAGCTATCGAATATTCCCAATGTAAGTGTAACTAAAATTCACAATTCTATTTTTATACAATACTATATGTAGAAAAAATTTGACTTGGATCAGATCATGTTCTCGGACAGGAATCGAAACCGCGACCTTTGGAAGTCCACTCCAATGCTCTCACCACTGAGCTATCGAGTCACTACTGGCATTGTCGAATTACTTCTAGTACCTATAATGATATCTTACTCTTACGCTGCAAGCCAGCGTTATTTCATCAATGTGACGAATTACCTCGACATTCAATTGAAATATTCAGTTTTTCCCAGTGGTCAGATTAATGGTCAGACTAGTCTGACCAACGGGATTTTTTCCCGTTGTTTTATTGAAAGTACTATTGAATACTTCGATTATGTTGAAAAAAAAAACAAAAAACCTACTTCAAAACCCCACTCTACCTCTAAAAAGCAATAAATAATATTGAAATCACTAGAAACGCATTATCATTGTAATAAAACACGTCTATTGAAGTCGGGTGGGGCTAGAGGACAACTTTTTTTTATTCATTCTAACAGCCCTGATTTAGCATGATTGATAGCAGCATTGATTAAGATGAAACAGCTAACTACAACTAAGTATATAATTTTTCATTTGAGATTTTACCATCAAAATGCTATTTTTATATAATATACTTGGAAAATTCGACCCGCACCAGATCATACTTCAAACAAAAATATTGATTTTTATCTTGAACTTAAAAACTTAAAAATGTATTAATGAAAAGACAATCTTAACTCCTTTTCAAATAAAAATTAAATATCATAAACGACGTTTGACACATCATCGCGGTAAGCTTACAAGCCATAATACCTCATTAGAGACCCTTCACAATGAACATAACGCCGGATCGGACCATCAACAATAACCGTTTACGGCCGTTGCGGCAGAAAAACAGCAGCCTTCCGAATTTGTGCCGGAAATCATTAACAAACGTTAAACATAATTATTTATTTTACACCTTACGAGAAATCCTTCGTTTTTTGATAGCCATAAGTATGAAGCTGTTTTAATTGTTTGTAAAATGATGTGATCTTATTTTATCTGTGTATACTGACAGCTCACCATAGAAAAATGAATGTTTTGTCCCACTTTTGGGGGAAATTTCATCTACTTATGTGAAATTTTTATTTAACAAGATTGTCATATAAAATTAAAAGGGCCTCAAGTGGAAGTAACTCTGGAAATACGAACGAGGTTCTGAGATCGAATTGGTATCGTGTTAACGCCAAAACAAACCGTTTTCAATGTACTTAAAATAACTGATTTTTGACGTTTATTCGGGTTGCGATTCGGTTTCCATAAAAACAGTTAATCTAATTTCAATGTCACTAACGTTGACTTCATCTAATTTTTATTTGACCTAAAAATAAATGACATAATTTTTATTTAACCTATTATTCATTTGTCATCATTATTATTTGCCATATTTACATTTGCTCTAGCGTTTATATCCCATAAGTATCATTCGATATACATATAATTTGATCTAATTTTACATTTTATAATCAACTTTTACTATAAAATAGAAATAACTAGCTTTTGTTATTATGATGCTTGCTTAATTATCAAATCCACTAATGTTTAATGTACTTACATCTATTAGCATACATATATTATAACATAACAATGACTAGACATGCAAGCAAGCATACAAGCATGCATGTAGCTTACCAGTAGGTTAGGTTAGGCAAGTGTTTTGACCACTCGCAGCGGAGTTCCACAACGCTTGCATGCATGCTGCATGCTTGCTTGCATGCTGCATACTTGCTTGCATGCTGCATGCTTGCTTGCTTGCAGGCTTGCTTGCTTGCAAAATGCTTGCCGGGGGGTGCAGGGGGGCTGGCCCCCCTGCTCGGGGGGGTCGGGGGGCCTGGGGCCCCCCGCTATAAAGAAACACTTTTAATGCACCTACCAGTAGGTTAGGTTAGGTTAGTGTTTTGACCACTCGCAGCGGAGCGAGCGAAGCGAGCGGAGCTCCACAATGCATGCATGCATGTTGCATGCTTGCTTGCATGCTGCATGCTTGCTTGCACGCTGCATGCTTGCTTGCATGCTCGCTTGCTTGCTTGCATGCTTGCTTACTGCATGGCTGTTTGCATGCTGCATGCTTGCTTGCTTGCTTGCTGCATGCTTGCTTGCTGCATGCTTGCTTGCATGCTTGCATGTTCGGTGCTTGCTTGCAAAATACTTGCTGGGGGGTGCAGGGCGGCTGGCCCCAGGCCCCCCGCTGTAATACACCAGGTAGGTTAGGTTAGTGTTTTGACCACTCGCAGCGGAGCGATACTGTAATTTTGGCAGTAAGCTAACTGTTTTAGAACCCTTTATGGAGGATTTAAAGCATGGGTGTGGATAAAAATATATTAGTAATGAAATCATATTTTTGGGCTATGCTTGTTTCATAGCATTTAAATCATAGGTCAAATAAAATTATTTTTAATGTTGAATAGAGTAAATGAATGTTATATGAAATGTGCTTTATATCATCTGTTAATTAGATCAAATGATTATTGTGTCAAATAGTTTTTAAATCACATGTATTTAGGTCAAGTGAAATTATATTAACCGTATGTTATATTATTTGATCGGTATGTCAAATGAAATTATATGAAATGTTATTATATCCTCTGATCGTTAGTGCATGTAAATTTAGGTCATACATTACACACCCGTTTATTCGATCCTAATGTGAACTCGATCTCGTTAATTCCCGTCGAGAGTAAGGGGATCACTAAAATTGACTGCGTTTTTCACAACTCATTTCTTTTTTCCAACATCACTAGTATCACTACTGAGACTAGCGCGGTCATTCTGCAACTCAACAAAACATTTTCACAGATGACAAACTATTTGTCTCCATAATGACGTCACTTAACATAAAAAGGTGCATTTCATCTCGACCCACTTGGACATCAACATCACCTTGATGAATAGGCATTGACGGAAAGGTGCCGACACCCAAAGACCGTGTCACGGGGTCAATGACCCCGTTCAACAAGATAATAAAACTAAAGAATCAAAACTTATAAGTGTTGAAAACTCTTTTGATGACAATTTTATTGGCCACTCCTTTGATCACCTAAAAGCTCTTTTAAAGTTGGGATTTGGCCAGTACTGAGATTGCCTTTCTTTCTTAACGTAAAGAATGTATTTATAGATATTCTTTATTTGGGACCAGTTTCACAGATTTTGGATAAGTACCTAGCATGTCTGTGTCTGTCAGATATTTTACATTCAAATTCCCCTCTAGCATGACCGCTGAAACACGATATAATGATAATACAATATGGTAGCGATGTCGGAGCTTTTAAAGGCAGATAATATGATCAATTTTATTGATGAAACCCCCACATGTTCGAATATGATCCCTACAAGCACTAAATGTTAATTTTCGAAAATGGTCAAAATTCAAAACTCGTAAATACTTGCTTTTATAGTTCAATGACATTTACTTTCAGATAAAAATAACAACTTAATTTAAAAATTGATAAAAATGTTTTTATGTTTGTTTTTACGTAATCATTTTTTTTTTCGAAAAAAATTTAATGGGTACGTAAAGGTCATATTCAAACAACAATAACTCTCGAAATATGCAATTCAGAGCAATGATTTTGATGTCGTTTTGTAGATAATATTCCTGTGTATTATAAAAATGTAAAAAATGCACATTAATGTCCTAGTTCTTGAGACCTGTGAGAACTAAAAAAAGCACACTAATTTCCGATTAAAAATTATTTTTGTAATTTTTTATGACGTATTAAACTTATAAGTTTACATAATTAATTTGCTTTTTTTTGTCAAGCCAGTATTTTTTTTAAATGGCGGAGATAATGTAAAAAAACATTTTTCAGTCCGGATTTCCGGCGCTGTCTGTTCTCCTCTACAGGTCGCATTTCTCAACCGATCCCGGTGAAATTTTGTGAGCAGATTTGATAAACATATAGATTTTTTTTGTTTAGGCAATTTTTCGAAATTTATTAAAATGACGGAGATATGTAAAAAAACATATTTCAGTCCAACTTTCTGGCTGTTTGATCTCCTCTACAGGTCGTATTTCTCAACCGATTCTGGTGAAGTTTTGTAAGTAGGTTCGATAATTATATATAACTGTTCAAGCCAATTTTTCCAAATTTAAAAAAAAATCATCCATTTTGAAAAATTATCAAATTTAGAAGCACCATCTAGCTGCGAATACTCACGTACCTACTGTGTGTTTTGAAAACTTCATGGCGACATTTTATTTTATTTAATCGCGAGGTCTGCAGCTCACGGAGCCACTAGTTTATAACTGTATGACTTTTAAATCCGGAGAAATTAATATTTTTCAACAGGGCAATCTAAAATAAAAAGTCAAATTTAAAATGCCGGTCATTCCAACAGGAGAGGGGATAGACCCCTATATGTGGGGGGTTTTGTCGATAAAATTTATCATAATATCTACCTTTAAAAGCTCAGACATCGCTAACCAAACATATTGTATAACGATTTATCTCTTTTAACTGTATAAAGACAATAGATTTTGACAGTTGAGTATCGGTAAAATGCCACATCACGCGATAATATCTGTATAGAGGGCTCCACACTCGCGCCGCGAAAGCCCGCGAAGGCCGCCAACCGCGAGTGTGGAGGGTTTCGCGGCTTCGCGTATGGGTTTCGCGGCTTCGCGTTCGCGCTTCGCGGCGTTCCCCGTCCGGTGGCGGTTTTTTGGTCCGAATCAAAGAACTTGTGTGGTTGTGCGGGCGCGGTGCCCGTGATTCGCGGCCGCGATTCGCGGCGCGAGTGTAGAGCCCTCTTATCGGTAGTCATGCTAGGGCTGAATCAATTTTATTCAAGCCTTAAACTCTAAAATCGCTCTACTTCAATGTCCTAACAACTTAAGCAATCGGGGAATTAAGCAATCCATCGGGTGCGTCGAGTGCCCAACTAAAAACAGATAAAACTAACTCTATTTACGTTAACACCGGCAACAATTCTGGAATATCTGAAGGCGGTCCGAAACTTGGTATCGTGCTGAATACATCAGCCAGTATCTGGGGAGGCACGGACAACTTTCCGAGTTGGTTGCCGATCCGACTGCTAGATTCGGACCGTTTTTAAAAAGATTTTAAAAATAATTACACATTAGTTGTATTTTTCTAAACTAAAGGTAGACTGAATAAAATGAAATGCAGATCAATAAAAGAAAATATTAAACAGCTTGCATTTCCATTACTTTTTCCTTACGTACTCAAACTAATCGCTTCATGCGTATTAAAATCAACCAAAAATTTGGCATAGTCCTACATATTTTTTTTCACTAAAATTGTTCCGTGAAAGTTATTTTATTAATACTAATTTTTTTACTATGTACATTAGTTCCTACTAAGTACATAAAGCACCCCCCATTTCCGTTACCCAGTGCGGGAACAAAACAGTGTCCTATATATTAGCGCTGCACCTAGGGTTGCCAGGCGTCCGGCTAAAGCCGGACATAGGTAGGCTTTTTAATTGAGTGTCTGGCCAAATTAAACGGTGTCCGGCCTGTCAGGCTTTTGCTAGGCTTTTTACATTTTCCACTCACTTACGCACTAACTAGACTAGACTAAAAATATTAAAAAAATGATAATAATTCATAAGTGTAGAAGTTTTGTTTTGTTCAATATTGTTTTCTTAATTTTAATTTTGTGTTTTCCCTTGAGAAATAATAATATTAATGAATGATTAGTAGTAAAAGTCTGATTCGTTTTTCAAATTTGTTTTATTTCATTAGAATTAAGGAATTTTTATGGTAAATGATCAAAAAAGTCTAGTTTACGTAAAAACAATTTGTCGTATTTATTACTAAGATACAAAATCCTTAATAATTTAGGATGTCCGGCTTTTTTACCCAAATGTCCGGCCAAACAGGCTGGTTTGTTCGGCTTTTAGGTTAGACGACCTGGCAACCCTAGCTGCACCGGAGACATCGGCGCGATACGTTCCGATACGGCCAACTTCGCAGATCCAATGCGAACCACCAAAAGTTCAGGGGTGTGGTGCGAGTCACAACATTCTGCAACCGTTTGCACTAAGTGTTTTTTAGGGTTCTGTACCCAAGGTGTAAAAACGGGACCCTATTACTAAGACTCCGCTGTCCGTCTGTCTGTCGTCTGTCTATCACCAGGCATCTCATGAACCGTGATAGCTAAACAGTTGAAATTTTCACAGATGACGTATTTCTGTTGTCGCTATAACAACAAATACTATAAATAGAATAAAATAAATGTTTGAGTGGGGCTCCTACAACAAACGTGATTATTTTGCCGTTTTTGGTACGGAACCCTTCGTGCGCGAGTCCGACTTGCACTTGGCCGGTTCTTCTAAGTACAACTCGACCAAGATAATAGGCGCGTGACAGCTGCATGATAGCTAAGTTCATGACACCAGTTTAATTTGGTCAAGTTGTAGTTAGGAAAAGAGGCGATTCTTAAGTTTAGTGCAAATGGCCGTGGAATATTTTTTTTTTACTACAATAATCTACTCTTTTACAAACAAGCTTAAAAAAATTGCATTCCGGTTTTCATTCAAAACTTTTTAAGTGAAAAGAAAATGGGTGCAAGAAACTCAACAAGTTCACCAGAAATCAGAACAACAAAATATCGTATCGTTACATATTAATAATAATATAAAAATTTCAATCAAAATAAATAGTACTTATGTAAGTATTACGTTTGTAATCAATGTTTTTGGATATGCTACCGAAATTCCCGGCGTTAATTAAAAATAGGATGAACCTGTAAAATTACGTTTTCCATAACAGGATATTAAATAAGTAAACGTTATCATCTTTTACAAATTACACAAATATGATTTGAAACCGGTAACCTGACATGTATTAAGAAATAATAGTTACATACTTTTAACTATACGACTACTTTAAACACATTTTACAAGTAAAATTTCAGATAGTACTTGATAGTTACAAAATTGACTAATAAAATATATAGCGCAAGGCATTGAAACTAGCTTCTGATAATTGTTAACAAAGTCTATATCTGTACTGATAAAACAACAAAGATATCGCAATTAAGTAGCAAGTCAATAACATATTATGTTATCAATATATTACATCTGAAACATCATTATGACAAGCTATACAATACAAGTCTGTTTTCTAATCCCACTTTCCTCAAACATTTCACTTATTTACGTATAAATAAAGTTCCTACCTAAAACTTTCATGTTTATAAAAAATGTAACCAGATTGGATTTTATTTACGTGTAAATCTACTTACATCTAACAAATATGTATATGATATCCATCAATTTATCATATTCCTTTACAATCGAAATCCTAAGTTGTTTGCTGCTTTTTTTACAAGATAGATCTAAGCTTAAAGTGACTATTGGCGTTCTATAATATGCACAAATTGATAATCAATTTGTGCATTTGTTATTGATTAATGATAATGATGCTTGATATTAAAAACAAACTTAAATATAACCCGAACAGGGAGTCGCTACTTATTCTTCTGATATCTTTAGTTGATACCTATCTATTTCGATGTAAAACCGCGATATATGTTAAATAATCTACTCTTTATCGCATAATACGGCTCTATCTCTATACAAATAAAGCTCAAATTCCATCGAACGACTTGTTATCAGTAAGGTAGACTAGATATTAGATAGCGATAGTGATACTAAGGCAGTGATAAGATAATATATTTGACAGCGCCAGATAATATTATTATCACATTATTATGTACGACCTTACGAAGTTATCGTAGCTATTTATACTGTTTTATGCCATAGACAGATGATAAAATGCAAATAAAGTAAAGTCGTAAAGTCCAATTATTAAGTAATTATTTTATGCAGAATCGAAAAATAAGTAAGAACATTAATTGAAATGAGAAAAGAGATTAGAATCTGCCATAGACATAGAAAAATTTTCGCTGCGCTCAAGAAGACCAACAAAGCGTGGAAAAGAGAAGTTAACATCATACGGACATGGTCTATGTAAAAAAGAGACAAAGGATCAAGTGACATGTGCCAACATTTTTTACAGTAAGAGCCCCTAGCGTCCCGCCTAGCCAATGAGCAATCACAGTTTGTTTAAAATATTTGTTAATCTTAATTAGAATTTAAAATAAAGGTATCTTGGAGCCATGGTGTCTTGTGCTCTAACTAATTGTGATGTTACAAAAAGAAATAATCCAAGTAATCACACTTTTCACAGGTAAATAAAATATTGCCACACATTTCTCTAAAACCAAATTTTGCTACATTTATTCGTTTATCGACGAAGAAAACAGTATGGAACATAGTTCATTAATTTCCTTTGCCATATATAGTCATATTTTATGAATCTAAGTCATATTTTACGTATCTCATATAAAATGTATGCATTCGTTTTCGGATCACCTGTTTATTGACATTGTTGTTCTTTGACATTCTATTTCTATGGAATCTGCAGTTTTTTTTATAGTTGTAAAGGTTTAGTGTCCAGTGTAGTACGCTTCGGATTTATCAACACGTAACGTCAGGTGAGATGAAGGCCAAAATCACTAAACCGTTGTAAATAAAAAAAATCGTTAATTTTAACGGCAAAAAAAGGATAACTTTTTTTTGCCCGCTACCCGCTTATGACTCCCGCACCTCCCCAAAGACAGTCATTGCAACTAATACGCTTTAGATGCACTTCTAATTAAACTGTTATGTTAGTTTGAGTGTCTAATGTCGCGAGAATGTCGCGCGAACGTTGCTACGTGCGATAAGATTGTTGCCACTGCGACTGTGCAACTATCCGATTGTGTTTACTTGGTATTGGCGGGGTAAGTTTTGCCGATGTGTTTATGGAATGTATTCGATGTTTAGTTTAAAATAATGGTATGTAATGTATTTTTCACACCACATGCTCGACAATGCCGAATTATATGTCATGTAAACCTTACCGAAAGCAAGACATTATATCTCTTGGCTTTAGCCGGGTTATAATGTTCTATTATAACCCGCTGGTCAATAATGTGATTTTCACTTTCATAATTCTTATTGCTATGTCCATAAAGTCTAATACTAAACAGAATGTGTCCTCAGCGGGCGCGGCCAACTCGATTTTCGAAGACCGAGGCCGTGGCCCACTAGATTCGCACTGAGACGAACTTCATTTGTTTGTCAAATCAAGTAGGCCACGCCAGCTGAAAGAAGTTGCTATAGCCGTAGCTAGTAGTACTACTAGCTTTAGAAGATTCTATAAATACTAAGCCTGGTTTTTTATTGTCTCGCATAAAGTGAGAAAAGTAGAGTATACTCCACCGGGATAAAACTGTTTTTTTCTTGGGCGCTTGAATCCCTCACTGCACTCAGGACTCAATCTTAATTCCCTCGCTTTGCTCGGGAATTAACTTATAACACCCTCGCTGCGCTCGGGAGTTTGGAGTCCTTCGTTTCTTTCAGGATTCAATGTAGCGCCCGTGACATAAAACAGTGCTTTATCCCCTTGGTGTATAATCTACTATAACCAACTGATAAAAAATAAGTCTAATTTTAATTAGAGAGAGAAATAAAAGGAAAGTTTACTTTCTAAATGTTTATGCTTAGAGATAACTCTAAGAACTTATTTACGAAAACGCGCGTAAAAGTAGTCGATAGAGTAACTGTCTATGGGAAATTTCATTTCGCTTTTCAGCGGTAGATGGTGCTGTACAAATTTTCCATACAAATATACTCAATGGAATGTTTTTCGCGCCTAATTTTTCTCGACAGATAGTCGTGCTATGAGGGTCCTATTTTTGAAATCATTCAACGATCATTCGGCTGGCGACGAGCACTCAGGCTGTCCAATGAAAATGAGTAGTATATCAGGTCCTTCTTAAATAGTGCACAAAATTTTAAGGGGTCAATGTATTCATGCATACAAACAACTTTTACTATGGTACCAACATTGAAATCGCGAAAAAAAATCAGCTGTTCCATACATTTTGATTTATTCGATTTTAAATTTTCTATGAAACGGCGTATTATATTTCTATGAAATTTTTTTTTCGCGATTTCAATGTTGGTACCATAGTAAAAGTTGTTTGTATGCATGAGTACATTGACCCCTTAAAATTTTGTGCACTATTTAAGAAGGACCTTATATATCAGCATAGAGTAGATTTTCATACCTCCACGGGGAAAAGTGGTCAAAGAAGCAATTCACTCGCTATTTAGCTGGCTGTTTGTTTATCTTCCACAAAATAAATAAAAAGATTTGAATATTGTGTGCCATTTTAAAATATTATTAAAGTATTCCCTTTCTATTAAAAATAATAATCAAAATCGGTTTATAAACAAAGAAGTTATGCCATCCGTAAAAGCTCCTGCAATGTTAATCTAAAAAATAGCAGTGCATTTTCAGGATTACTAGAAAACTACTAAACGGATTTCAAAAAACATTTAATGGGATCATCTCAAAAGAAAACTCATTTAAATAAAAAATAATGATCAAAATAGAACTATATAAGGGCGCGCGAATATTGATAAAAAATCTAATTTAGAACCTCCTTTTTATTTTTGAAGTCGTTTAAAAACGTCACATGTCATAACCCACCAAAAAGTCTACAACCCTACGTGCGTTAATTACGCGGCATACATCCATAACAACAAGCAACTATGGTTTATCTATCAGGCCAAGTTAACACCGCGGCATTAATTCCGTGGGGGCTATCTTGGGATAAGCTAAAAACATTCGGATAGCCGACAGACGGATAAATCACGCCATTATGGGGCCGGCACACACGTCATGACGCCGAGATAAGTCGCCGCTATTGAAATTACTGTTATTGAAATAGCCGATTTGTTGGGTCAAATAGTTTTATAAGTTTTTAGTTAGGAACTTTTCCTAAATGTTCCTAATATAGGATTTCCTAAATGTAACAAAACTTAATAAGCCATTGATAGACAGGAAATGAGAAAACACATCTTATTATTTTTTATGCATAACGGGATAGTGCTTGGTCTTCATCTCACTTGATGCTAAGTGACGATAAGGCCGAAGGTGGAAGCGCACTACTCCCGGAATCCTCATCACTGAGGAACTGGCTATCTTACCTCTAACTGCCGGAACACAACAATTTTTAAATTGTTCTTATGATATGTTTTGATTTTGATTGATATTATCTTTACTCAAGATTAGTCACACCTGAGTAAAGATGTGTTTTTCTGTCAAGTTTTGAGTTCTCAAGTCGCATTCGGACTGCGAACACCTAGGGTTATTTGTGACCTCAGAGATAACTGAGTCGCAGTCCGAATGCGAAATTGTGGGTGTTAAGAAATGTCTTCTTGACAGCAGTTGTGAACTTTTAAAGCAGTAAGTATTGCCTGCTCTGTCACGGAAGTGAAATGCAGCTATACGCAGTAAATAGCACCATCTACATCACTTCTTTAACACCTCATAGTAAGTTACATCGTGGCTTGACTCACCCTTATTAGGCTATACTACTCGCTCGTATCGTGTGAGGCCTCCTTTATTATGCAGCCGTAATATGTGAGATTGAGTCTCTGGTGATAAGCCAGAGTGCTTTTACTGATAACGCGGCGCACAAAATCGGCGTATGATTTAAATTGCGATCTCTGATGGCACTTATCTCAGACGTCGAGGGTCCATTTGAGAAAAAAGATTTGCTGATAAACACCCGACCGGTTTTTTAATGTGCTCAGCTGCTTATCTACTTGCTCGTGACGTGAGGCCATAATTTATTTTATATTAGGCACCTAAATCATAATACTTATATTAATTTATGGCAAAAATTCAAAATTCAAAATTCAAAATAATTTATTCAGTCTAGGCTGTTACAAGCACTTGTGAATGTCATAGAAGCTACGCCATCGGTTCGCAAACCCTAAGCGGGAGACCTTGTAACGAGAAGAACCGGCAAGAAACTCGTCAAGGGCTGCTTTTTTCTCCCTGTATATTTCATACAGAGTCGTCAATCAACTCTGTACCTATATTACCTATACAACGTGTAAATTAAATAAGCAATAATTTTTAAACTAAGTATATAGGACAAATAATTACGAACAACTTTTTGTATTGAAGCAATCATGAAATCGCGAAAAAAAAACAGCTACTACATTAATTTTAGCAAAGTTCGCAATCAATTTTGTATGAAACAAGTGTTGAATAGTTCAGTGGTAGATTGTTTCAGTTTACATTAGAATGCGGGTGCATCGCATTCCAATGCTGCTTGGAGCATTTGGCACCAAGTGTATCAAGACAGTTTACTCGGTAAGTTCTGCCAAGGTAGCCACCACTACAATAAAAGTTTCAGCTTCACACCAACAAGATTGCGACTATTTCCATTATCCCACATATTGTTCAGTTGCGTAGACACTGTACCACAAAACTGCACCAATTTTAAGACACAATATCCACTATGAATCAATTTATGAATAATTAAAATAGTCACCGAACCAAACTCGCGAAAATGGCACCAAAAACTCCTAGTTTTATTCTGTGCCATCGCTCTATCATTGGGCGCATTATCACTGCCCGCCCAGCCGCTGGCTAACACCTGTTTATTTAAGTAGCAAGAGAAAAACTTCTAGTGGACGGTGCGTCCTTCTTGAAAATTTCTTCAAGACGTACTCTACTTTCTTCATTTAACAGTGTTACCTATCTTCATAGTTGTTTAATCGTATTAGCATTTTCAAACCAAACAAAATAACCCTTCAAACATACCTGTATGCAGGTGATATCCGTGGGCGGGCGGTATCGCTCTATACATCATTGGGCGCGTTATCGCCGCCCGCCCAGTCGCCGACACTTTGTTGATCAAAATTAACGTGTCAGCTCAGAAGGAAAACTTTAATGTCCGTCATTGTTAAAATTTATTTGAAGATACAAGATCTTTACAAACATCATTTGACAGTGTTCTTCTTTTCATGATTATTTCACATCCTTGAAGGTTATAATAAAAATTTGCAAACCAAACAAATAACCTTCAAATCACAACCTGTATGCAGGTGATATTCGTGGGCGGGCGGTATCGCTCTACAGGTACATCATTGGGCGCGTTATCGCCGCCCGCCCAGCCACCCAACACTTTTTTTATTAAAATTAGCGTGTCAGCTCAGAAGGAAAACTTTAAAGTACGTCATTGTTAAAATTTACAAGATCTTTACAAACATCATTTGATAGTGTTATCATTTGATTCTATTCATGATTATTTCACATTATTGAAGGTAATATATCTATAACATAAAAATTTGCAAAAAAATAACACTTCAAAACACAACCTGTATGCAGGTGATCTCTCTGGGCGGGCGGTATCGCTGTATACATCATTGGGCGCGTTATCGCCGCCCGCCCAGCCGCCGACACTCGTTTATTTTGCTTAGTCTCTCCGCATATGAAACTGACCTGCGACTCAACGATATGAGTGCTCCGTTGCGGTTCGAGAACTTCTAGTTATTAATGACTAACAATGGGTTATAATTGATTCTGTACGTACAAAAAAGCAGATAGGTATGAAAATTCTATATAAATATTTCTTAATATTTTTAAGTAAGAAATATTTTGTAACTAAGTGCAAATGTAGAGCTTTTGCGACAATTTTAATATGAAAACTAATTTAAAAAATCTCAACTAGGGATGGCAACGCAAAGCTAATTGTAGATGTCGCTGCGTACGCTTGTTCCTAAGACAGTAAACGTTTAGTACAAAATGTATGGGAAAATAGATATTTATTTTGTGTTTTTTTTTACCGAAAAAGACTCATTGACCCAAAATGGATATAAAAGACTATTTTACAATGCAAATGCCGGAATTTAAAGCCAAATTAAGACGTTTTTATTATTACAGAATTTATATTTTTTTTCTTTATCCAGATTTTTCGGAAATTTGTAAGTGCCAACATTTTTGAAGCCTATTACACAGAATTTAATCATTTTAAAGCTTAAAAAAACGTTTGTTTTAAAGTAAAAGTCCCTTGTTTTCATAGTTCTCGTGGAACAAGCGTACGCAGCGCCATTTTGACAGTTGCCTTCCCCATTGCTTTATCCTAAATAGGTACAAACTCTTACTTAATCTAAACCTTTTTTGAATCAATTAAAAGCTAAATTATAATTTTAGATACTTTTTTGACTTCACATGTTAGGTACCTATAGGTTTTGTTCAACGGGGCCTATCTTTATTTAAACTCCATCTCTTAATTTTTCTTTTAGTCTTTTGTTTCACGCACCGTTCCAAATTCAAAATCAGTAGTTCCATTTTTAAATTATTAAGGCTAGACGCACCTAGGGGTGTGTGTTTGGTCCGCACGTATCTCGCCGCTGCATCCATCACGAGAATCAGACGTTATCAGCCGCGCACACCCGCGCCGTACGCCGCCATATCTCCGAGGTGAACGTTAATGCAAGCCCGATACCAAACTTTTTAGTCACGATAAACTGTGCTGGTGAAGTTAAAATAATAAAGTATACAAACTGCTTTCTAGACCTAGGTAATATTGGCACCTTTCGCGCCTCTGAGAAGTTAAAAGCGCAACATTTTATATGAAACATTTACATACTTCTAAAGTAGAATACACAATATATAGAACACCCATAAAAATAGTGACAATATGAAACTCTGAAATGGAATCACATTCTGAATTCCGAATCGTACTTTTAAGGATTTTGTTCAAATAATAATAATAGGAACTTAATTGAGTTTTTGGCGGGATTTTGTCGAGTTTAGTTCGGCGACTATTTTAATTATTCGCAAATTGATTCATAGTGGATATTGTGTCTTAAAATTGGTGCAGTTTTGTGGTACAAGTGTCTACGCAACTGAACAATATGTGGGATAATCGAAATAGGCGCGATCTTGGTTGTGTGAAGCTGAGACTTTTATTGTAGTGGTCGCTACCTCGGCAAAACTTACCGAGTAAACTGTTTTGATATACTTGCTGCCAAATCACATTCACTTCACATTGATCACATTCGACACCGTCAATTTTATTGAAATTTAAATCGTTATAAGTACAAAAAATAGCTTCATTAAAATAATTCCTTAATTGGGTACTTATTTAATTGATGGCACAAACGATGCTAATAAACCAATACCATCTTCGGTGGTCTCAATAAAAATCTGAGCAGTCGTTAATTAAAAATCGTTATAAAAAACCGGCCAAGTGCGAGTCGGACTCGCGCACGTAGGGTTCCGTACCAAAAAACGGCAAAAAAAATAAAAACACGTTTGTTGTATGGGAGCCCCCCTTAAATATTTATTTTATTGTTTTTAGTATTTGTTGTTATAGCAGCAATAGAAATACATCAACTGTGAAAATTTCAACTGTCTAGCTATCACGGTTCATGAGGTACAGCCTGGTGACAGACAGACAGACAGACAGACAGACGGACAGCGGAGTCTTAGTAATAGGGTCCCGTTTTTACCCTTTGGGTACGGAACCCTAAAAATTACTTCGCCAATCCTTCGATAGTCAATAATTATTTAACTTCGACACGATAATATTAACGACAAAAATATTCTCATCACTATCTAATTTTACTAATTAACGGAAGCTATACAAAATCTTAACTTATTGCGAATCTGATACATAAAACAACTCTAATAAATTTAAAATTTTACAACCAACATTAAAAGATTGGAAAATCAATCTTATACTTTTGAGATAAGGTAAACTCGAAATATAGATTTCTTTATCCACTTAATGCATCTTATCCATCCATAAGCATTAAAATCGGGACTTTATCTTAACAGTAAAAGACCGGATTGCAATTATTTATCGTAAAAAATATGAGTTTCTGCAATAATTATATGATTTGAAATTGATAGGAAAAGCTATAGCAAGATTGGGTAGGTTCTTGCAAGGACCGTGTCCATTGTGTTACGAAAAAAAAATGAATAACGGAGAATAAGACGATACGAGAACTTTAAATGCGTAAATAGAGTATTGCATTTTTTTAGTAAATCTGCACTACCACTGGTATATAGTGAATATCAGGAGTGTATCAAAGAAAATGATATAGAAGTAAAACTATTTAGTTTTTTCTATTGGGATTTATTTTTCTGGACATGTTTTCTTATACCTTACGTCCTTAAATCCTTCTCCAAGTCGATTGCACTATTAAATACTCTATTAAATACTGTGTTCAAGATTCGCTCTGTCTTTACACAAAATCTTTATCTTTTCCATTAAAAATCAATAATTGGAACATTATAGAAATTCATGGAAGAACATGGGTCTAAAAACGAAAAAAATGTGGTCCTCCCATACTATGTAGGTAGTCAAAACATTGCCTTTGTAATAACACCGATGTTTTAGTATAGTTGAGTTAATAGTAGATTATACAACAAGTGAAAAAAAAGGAAATTTAGTTCGAGGGACTAAGTTGGATCCCGAAAGTAGCGAAGGATTCTAGAGTTGAATCCTGAGCGTAGCGAGGGATTCACGAGTAGAATCCTGAGCGAAGCGAGGGATACAAAGGACCGAGATGAATTTTTTTTCACGTGTTGTGTACTATATACTTTTTACCATCGACTGCGAGAAAACAAATAGCAGTACTTATACCTATAGTAAGTATTTAAAGGTTATCAGATTTTGATATTTAGGTAGGAAATCGATAATATTTAAAACATTAGAAAAATTAAATAGCGACATTAGAAATTTTGCAATTTTCTAATGAACTGTACGCGCGCAAGCTTTACAAGTGTATATGAAATTAGAAGTTTTCCATTACATTAAAACAACCACGATAAGAGGGAGATTACATGATTAGTCAGTCTGGCATCAGTCCATGCCATCAATCTGTAGACTTTGAATTTTTTCCAGACCTGATGATCGTACCTAAAACGTAGTGATTATTTCCTCTGTGATCGTACCCTGAAAAAAAGGACTGATGCCTTAGACTGAACATCTAATCTCCCTATAATAGATAGAAAAGAACCCAAAGCTAAGACACTAAAAAGAACCTATAGATAGAAAAGAACCCAAAGCTAAGACACTAAAAAGAACCTAACTAAAATAGGCGGGATATTTTTTTTATTTAATTGAATAACTATGGCTTTATCTATGGAATAACTCCATACTTTCAGGACGTCTTATTTTTTTTTGTACATAATTCATATGATGTGCGCTTGTTCCAATTTCAAAATACTTTTATTCACTCGGTGAATAAAAACGCGTTTTATTCACTGTTATCAATGAATAAGACGCACTTTTTTGAGTGGCGATGGTAAAAAATAAATTGTCGTTTTAGACCCATGTTTCTTTGGCAAAAATTATAAGTGTCATTGGTGATTTCATCAGTGGTTTCACTCCCTTAAGAGGATTTAAAACTACTACAACATGACGGTGTTTACCTAATCTTTTGACCTAACCTATTTTAACCTAAATGAAAAAGCTTTTGTATATCAATTTTCAATTCAGTGCCTTAGGATGGGTAGCCTAAGTATGTCATGCTCTCTTTAATCATTTCTGCGGTGGTGTCGTTTGGGTGGGTCGTTACGTTCCCTGGAATATGGTTGAGCGAAGCGATGGCTGGTTCATGCGTCATGCTCGTGAACGGGTGCTGCTAGCGGGAATGGGTTTTTGGTAAATATTGCATACTGAGGTGCACTTTCGAGTAGCAGACAGAAGTGATTTCTCAACTAGTTGAAAGTATTAACTCTCACAATTCCCTATCCGATATGTAGTAGGACATTAATTTCAACCTACCCATTGCGTGTAAACTTTTATTAATTATTGTGATGGAAAATGACCTCACTTTAAATGTGGAGGTCATTTTTCAATGTTGACTCTGTATGAAATATACAGGGAGAAAAAAGCAGCCCTTGACGAGTTTCTTGCCGGTTCTTCTCGTTACAAGGTCTCCCGCTTAGGGTTTGCGAACCGATGGCGTAGCTTCTATGACATTCACAAGTGCTTGTAACAGCCTAGAGACTGAATAAATTAATTTGAATTTTGAATTTTAACCCACTGACTTTTTTTGTTACTACAGCCTAGTGCACAAAATCTAGATTTTCACCTCTCTTCAGCCTATAATTTTTATGTAAAAAAATCCTGCCATTCAATATCTCGTACTATTTCAAACAATGGATTACCACTCCCGCTTGTTTCCGATAAAGCTGCATTCAGTTTACATTCACGGCGATAAGCGGTTACAGATCGATTACTCCTCGCTACAGATATCCAGTATCTACGACTATATCTAGAAATACGTCTGGTTACCATCATGCATGCATGCTGTACGTACATGCTTGCTATGCATGTTAGCCGTATCGATATCAAGTGGTACCATTAAAATGTCTTCAACCTTACGCAGGTCTAGCTACGTACCTAAGTACATACCTAGTAGGAAATCTTATACTTTTGATGTGCAGCAAACGGAGCAAAATAAAAAACTGCAGAAATGCAAGATATGAGAAAAGCCCATTGTGTGACGTACCTATTTACGTGAAATTATTTTGTGCAGAGTTGTACATAGTTAAAAGCAGCGTTTAAACATTTGACAGTCCACCTAAGTATTTTGAAAAATAATAATAAAATTGACATGTAAATAATATATAATATTTATTTAAAATTAATTTTAGCTAGGATTTGTTTTTTTTTTAATTATGATTTTAATTATGTAGGGATTTGACTATAACTACATAATTTAGAAATGATTTTAAATATTTGCACATCGACTGTTTATCGATTGAATATGTTGGACTGGACATCAATTAATTTAAGAACATTTTGTAACCATATTTTTGCAAATAAATAATTTACTTCCTTACTTACTTTAGTCCATTTAAACGTTTATCGTTATAAAATTCGACGCTGTAACGTAACTCAATGCGTTTCAGGAAATATCAAACGTTATTGGTAGACCGGTCGTGGCGCAGCGTATCACTAAAAAAGTTTTGATTTTTTATTTTTTTTTTTATTTTTACATTGTAGATAGTTATCAATTTCTAAGCTATTTTCAAAAAGTTAGAAATTTTAAACATATGCTTTTAAGAGTTGAGAGCTAATTGTTAAATAATTGTGACCATTTAAGTACCTAATAAGCTTGTTGAGTACCTATGTATCCATTAAATAAATCTGAATCGGCGTGCGGTCTGTAACTTCTTTTGACATTCCGCTAAAATCATTGTAACGTGTATCACGAAAACAACGTAATTCTATAAATAATATTATTTGCCGAGCGACAAATTAACAAACCGTTGTGCGTTTCACCCTAAGTTTGAAACAACAGTTGGTAACTGTCAATTTTCTAAGAAACTAACATTTGAGCTGCACCCAAAACAAAACAATGCGGCTGGATCTTGTAGTAAAATACCGCCGCCCACGGGTTGATATCTCGCCACCGAGATATCCTCGGACATGCCGCAACCAACGTTGCCTTGGAAAATGACAGAAGTTTGTGAACCGCTGGTCTTTTTCATAAACCACACATCTTCTTCCTCACTTGTCGCATTGTTAAAAATGTTGTATGTAACAAGCCTTTTTGGTGAATGACTGGTTATTTTCGCCATTTTGCATTCTTTTCAGTGGTCTCTCTATGAGAACTAAGTTAAGGTTTTGCAAAAAATCTTTATTAAAAAATATGAGCATGAGCATTGTTTTCTTTTACTAAGCTTAAATTCTAAGTAAATCTTAAAAAAAAATAACAAAAGCCTACACAATCAATGTCAGACATGTGGTTTACATTACTGAAATAATTATAAGTAGAAAAGAAGTCGAAAAGACTTCGAAAAGGTAAAATACTGAATTGCTATACTTACCTACCTACTAAACCACCATATGGACGACCATAGCCGTCAGTTTATAATTTAACTAGCGGCCGCCCGCGACTACGTCTGCGTGGAAAGATTTTTGCTATCCCTCGGGAAAAATAGTTTTTTTCGGGATGAAACGTACATGTACCCTATGTCCTTCTCTGTACCCCTGACAACGTGTATGCAAAATTTCATGATGACCGGTTCAGTAGTTAAGACGTGAAGGCGTAACAAACAAACAAACAAATAAACAAACAAACGGACTTTCGCATTTATAATATTAGTAAGGATAGAAATCGTTTTGTATTTTCCATCTCGTGTTTACGGTTAAGTACTAGTTGGAGATATGATAAAATAAAATAAAATATATAAAAACAAGACAGCCTTGCGTCTATCTGGCATCTACATCTGAATATGACAATGCAGCAAATTTCCACACTTCAATCTGCGCGTGGGCACAATCTCGATCGTGCACGGTAGGGTTGCTACCGAGTGGGTGCTTGGCTAAGTTAACGTTAAGTTAACAATTTACATTTTGTATTTTTAAGTTTTAGGTAATAGTCACTATACTAACATGCACTGCGCGCTTCCACCTTCTATATTTATGACCTGTTGTGAACAAAAATGCATCAGATATAGGTAAATAACAAAAATTACTTTAGCAATTTGTAATGAACTATGAGTTTTTATCAGTGAATACTACAGCTATGCTGAGCTGTAAGTTCAAACATTTAAGATCATAGTTGCTTGATTCCAAAAATCAATTTTTCAGATTTAATGACGAAATTATTAGGTTTTCAATTAATACAAAAGACGTGGTTGAAATTTAAATTGAAAAATCCTTTATTCAAATAAAAATTAAGTGCTTTTGAATTGTCTATATTTTCCTACCACCCATTCGAGACTTTTTTAGCTGACAAGAAGAATGTCCATCAGCCGTTTTAATGTCCCCACTGCTGGGGCACAGGCCTTCCTTATGGTTGGACAAGTAGGACGGGCCATAACCCACCACGCAGGCCCAATGCGGATTGGTGGGTGTTAACGACTGCAAATGCAACCGGAATCAACAGCTTAGCGTGTCTTCTGAAGCACGGAGGAGCTCAAGATAATAAATTTTCGATCACCCATCCCATGACCGACCCTTGCGAAAGTTGCTTAACCTCCGCAATCGCTGGGCCAGGCGCTAAACGACTGCGCCATCGAGCTCCTCGACAAGAAGAATAACGTGATAAAATGTATCCCTAGCAGCTTGGGCCTAGCTAGAGGCATCCCTAGCGCGACCCCGAGTATCGCGTATCGCGCCCCGCTGGCGCGGCTATCGCGCCCGTGGGTGGTCGCAGGCGCAGGGAAACCCTCACTCCTACCAGGAATAACCTCTGAGATGAGGATTTATTGGATGAGGATTAGTTGTTTCATAATTCTTGCTGCCTTCTTAAGATCGTCATTTGGTTTACATAAGAGAATTATATCTGCTCGCAGGACCATTTTAATTGAGACAAAATAGTATTGATTCAGTGAGGATTATTTGTTTCATAATTCTTGCTGCCTTCTTAAGATCGTCATTTGGTTGACCTAAGAATATAACATCTCGAAGGACCATTTTGATTGGGACAAATACTATTGATTTCTATTTGTTTTCTAAAAGAAAAACCAAGGAAATAGGCATTATCTTTCAAACAAAAGACGTTTTTCAAAAAGCTATCATTGTTTCATTTCAATTCCCAATTTTATTCAATAACAATTTGTTCTGTGCTTCAGGGGCCGTACCGGCTAACGAATCGATTATCGAAAAGTCTGCTGGGTTTCAACTTAAAACAGAAAAATCAAAGTAAGGAATTTCGTCTTGTACTTTCTGTTGACGTAATTTGGAAGATAACGATGTTCGTGTGACATCATGAATTGGGGTTCGCCATTTTGGCCCAGTTGGGGCTCGATTTATCGGTTTTAATTTGAAACCCAGCAGACTTTTCGATAATCGATTCGTTAGCCGGTACGGCCCCAGGTCCTAACTAAACTAATATATAATACTGGCTTCAGATATCACTTTACTTGTTTAGTTAGACCCATTTGGAAACTTATGAAGATATGTTACCCCTAACATTCACTTTGAGCCCCGCTTATATTCGTGTCAATTTAAGTCAGAGACAAGTTATAAGATGTTATAAAAATGTTTCAACTCAAACTCATCAAAAAAGAAAAACATATACTGGCCACTTTTCTTAACCAAATAGTTTCGAATGCAACAAGGCAAGCTATGTTACCGGTTCGTTCGCAAGAAGTGTGTCCGGATGGAACGGCCTTATCTGGCGTCAGGAGCTAAAAGTATCGCAGGCATCTGGCTCACAACACGTGTTCTAGGTAGCTGGGCATGAGGGCGCCACTATCGCGGAGATACCGAGAACTGCTGGCGTATATAATGAAACATTATAATGAAAATTAAGTATTTCTATAACAAAAGACTACCGCAATAGTCGACCGACACGTACATCGATGCCGGTGTAAACATATAGTTGCTCACTTGTACTATTAGCTAGGTTGCTCTAAATATTAGGTGTTACGTTAGGGATCCCTTGTTTTCGCATAATTGTTTTATACCTAATTTGATTTGGCATAACAGGATTTGGCATAATCTTTTTTGTCATAATAATACTTTCGCATAATTGTTTTTTGGCATACTATTTATATTAGCATAATTATCATTTAGACTAATTTGTTTTCGCATAATGTTATTAGGCATATTGTCTATTCGCCTAATATTATTGAGACATAAAAATAAAAAACAAAAATAATAAATATTTTTACGCACTTATTTATTATCATGCAAAAGGGGTAGGTATTGTATTAAAATGCCAAAAACTCATAACACATACGACCTAAATATTGACTCATAAAACACTTATTTTTATGATACCGAAAATCATTAATGTCGATATCCAATAGACTGAAACTTAAAAGATCGATTATTAAATGACTGATGATAGTTCGAAACCCTGAAAGTTAAAATGCCGATAGTTAAAAATCCCGAAAGTCTGTTTAGGTCTTTTAGGTGCGACGACGAGCGAGCGTAGCGAGCGAGGAGGAGGTAAAGTTCCATTGCGACCAACAACGCACGAGCCGAGCGAGCGAAGCAAGCGTGCCGCGGCAGCGGCCGGCGAAGTGCCAGAACAGAACCGACCTGCTGGCATGTAAACCTCAACCTTCGGTTTTTACAGCTTCGGGATTTTGTATTTTAGGTAAAATGTTCTTTCGTGATTTTAAACGTCGTGATTTTTTTGTTTATAAAAATATGCGTAAATAACATTATGCGTGTTTAAATTTGTGCTAAAGAATATTATGCTTAAACATGATTATGCTTAAAGTAGTTATGCTTAAAAAAATTATGCATAAGCTGTTATGACTAAATAATATTATGCGTAAACATCATTCGGCGAAATCATATTATGCTATGACATATTATGCCTTAAAATTTTATGCAAATACATAGGGAACCGTTACGTTACGGTAGACCGCTTAGTGCAAAAAGTCATATTTTCTCTTGTCTTGGGCTTAAATGTTCTTGTTTCTTGCATCTTTTCCGTTTCACTATTAATATTTCCCTAATTTTACTTAACGGGCAGCGTAGGACCGATCGTCGTGGAGATCCTTAGAGGGGAGGCTTATATCCAGCAGCGGGTGTCGTGCGGCTGATATAATGATGATGATGATGAATTTTACTTAGGTAACTTCCAAGGAGAATACATACGCAAACTTGCAAACCTATGTTTATTAGCAAAGTCCCGTTCCGGCGGACCCAGGGCCAGATAGGCGAATCTATTAGCAAGACTAAGCCCAGTAAGGTCTCGGTGGACAATGCCTAGATTGTTATCGCCGCCCACGCGCCTCCGCAGCTGATGTGTCGTCCCCTACAGGACACGTCTGGTACACCATAATTTCATAGTCTAACTAAGTAATATGGTAAGTCAAAGTTATGGGTGTTAAAAACTGTGAAAAATTGTGTTGACAACTTAACAAATTATTTATATTTTTTTCCTTTCTTACAGTCAATATTAAAAGTACCTAGATTAAGGATATTAAAAGTACCTTTGGACTTTTCACCGTTGCATTGTTCTACTATTTGTTATACTAATATGACGAGGACGGGTTAAAAAATCACATCTATACTACGCGGTATTTCAGTAAGGACTTGTTCTCGAGGATTTCTCTATTAAGGTTTTTAAAGTTTTGACATTTTGATTCAATTCTTTATTTGAAACTTCATCAATCATCAACTGCTAATGCTGTTGACTGCGCAAGAGCAATTATTAGACAACGTACAACATGTAAGCCTTCTTACAAGTGCCTTTAAAACCTTAACCAAAAAGGATGCACTTGTTTCGTTACTTTTGTTCATCGCAATATCGAGATGCAAACTAAGTTTGGTGTAGTGTGGGGAGGAGGGGCCCTATTGGCCGATACCACAGATTTATGTGCCGTATCAGCAGAGACTTAATTTAGCGACGGTGCACCCACTTTGTTGTACTATGGATAAAGCTTTTTTTAACGTTGGTTTCGGGTTAGATAGCCGCTGTGCTTACTATACTAGTGTCCAGTGAGATTTGATTGAGAAAAAAAATAAGTGAATATTGATTTAAATTGCTTTAGTGCTTCCGAGTGCAAGCTATCAAATTGCTCGGAAAATTTTGTATTTTCAATAACTATATTTTTAACCATTTTTTTATTTACTAGGTATTTCCCACTAGTTTAATAAATAAAAGCTTGTCTTCTGCTTTCACGACCTTTTTCAAACTTATATGAAACGATTTTAAAGCTATAGTTCATAAAACTGAAACTGCCAATGTTTCAACTCGGATTTCATGAAGATTCGTATACATGCATTGATGTGGCGGTCATCTTTATTAGTTTAACAGTATTTTATGAAAAATACTAGATAAATACCTAATTTAAAAAGAAATTCTTTAAGCGTATTGTAGTGCCTCTGAGCACGGTGTATTCAGTCGAAGTTACTTCAAATAACCCAACAAAACGCGAATTTAAAATGAAATTAGCATTTTAATCAGATAGGTACTTACAATTAGAAATTAGTGCAAGTACTGAAAGTTAGTCTGATAATGCGGCACTCGCCCATTAATTATTTAAATTGACTGATAAGGACATATTTATCAAAATAAGTTAATAAGTGTGGCATCGTGATAACTCTAATTAATTGCAAGGCAGTCACGATATTTTCAGGTGTGGTCTGTGGGTTATAAAGGATGGTTAAAAAATACACAGGGGTAGACTTGAATTGCTTCATTTTAACCGGAATATGTAACTTATAAATTGTTTTTGTAGCGATAAAACGAGGGAAATATTATTTTAGATCGTTGTATGAGTTTAGTAAGAACACTTCAAAATTATAAGTAGACTTTTCCATGTTTTCATCCATATTTATTTTTAAGCAAATGCAATGCTTAGTGTTTAGCATTATACAACGTGTTACAAAAATACCTCTAACGCCTAATATGGTAGATAGGGACCATCAAACTGAATAACTTTTACTATGGGACCAACTCTGAAATCGCGAAAAAATCTGCTGTTTCATACATTTTGCTATTTTCGTTATTAATTTTTGCATGAAACAGCTGATTTTTTTTCGCGATTTCTAAGTTGGTCATAGGTATAGTAAAAGTAGTTTAGTTTGATGGTACCTATCTACCATATTCGGCATTAGGGGTATTTTTGTAACACTTTGTATAGGTAGGGCGACAGAATATCATAAAAATTTAAACGCAAACCTCCATAATATGCGGCGTGTAGTCTTTAAAGAACAATCAATTAGGACAATAAAACTCTATTTTCAACTTATCTTAAAAATAGGTCACATAATAGGCTATTTGACTAATTTTGGAAAACCATTTTAAATTATTGCTTATTACGTAATAAGCGCACCACATTGATATTTCAGGACAAATCAATGTATTTTATTAAAAAAACAATGTTAAAGTTTAAAATTTTAAAACCGCGCCAGAAACGCTATGGCGCTGGAAACGTCACTTGTTGACGTCACAAGCCTGTAAAAATTGTAATATCCTTAGCCATTTGACAGCCATCAATCGCGGATCTTAAGTCTATGGTCGTGTCAAACGCCTGAAGCCATATTTATTTACAGGCAAGTGACGTCATTAGTAATCTTACAGCGTTTTCACCACAGAAAAAAATTTAATAATTATTGCATTTTTCTAGGTGAAATTAATATATCAATAGACTTAATTTAGTCTATATAGTAGTTGAATATGTTTTTTACACCATTATCTGTTAGGATGACCACAATTTGCAGTATATTTCCAATGTTGTCAAATACCCTATTCACTCATAAACCACATAATAGTCGTATCTCTTACTCCAGTAGGTGATACCAACTCATTGCGTATTCCACCATA
Organism: Agriphila geniculea; assembly: GCA_943789525.1. Classification (NCBI taxonomy): domain Eukaryota; kingdom Metazoa; phylum Arthropoda; class Insecta; order Lepidoptera; family Crambidae; genus Agriphila; species Agriphila geniculea. The sequence continues at coordinate 26,179,451 of OX038873.1, forward strand.
TACAGTTATTTATTAATTCAAATAAACAATAAGTAAAACGGCAAAAGTGCGTTAACACATGCCACGGCCGCGTCACGCACGTGATGTGCGACGTGATGCGCGATCGGGCTGATAACCGGATAGTCACGTCACGCGATCCCCAAACAAACAGTTTTTTTTAAACAAAAAGGACATGTTTGAAAAGTAGCTTTTGACAGAAAAGTTTGCAAACGAAAAGTTTTAGTAATATTTAGTGACAAATCAAATATTTTTAATTATTTTTAACAAAAATCTTACGGGAATCTAGAGATTTATGTTTAACAGGTTCCGGATATTTATGCTGCACAGCAGTTAACTAAACTGTCAGATAATTTCATACACATACATACTTTTCCATTTAAATTGAACCTGAATAGGTGCAATCTGGTAACTGTAATGAAGTACCTCCCTTACTGTCTTATTCAGAGATGTTTCACAAAACTGGGGTGCAAGACTGTTCTAACAAAACCTGGTTTAATGCTTGTAAACCAATCACAATGCACCTTTTAATCCTTAAACGGTGGGACTAAACGTTAAACTGTCACTCTGAATACGATTTGCGCTAAAATGGCGTAAGTCCGCAGTCTAACGCCATGTTAACTTTGGCCCTAGTTTAACGAACGCACTTTGAATAAGACAGTTAAAGTTTAATCCAGAGCGTGTATGGATACTAAGAAAGAATAATAATGTAAACATGTAAGTATACATAACATCAATAATAAGTAAAAACACAATGCTCATCACATCACACAAAAACATGACTTACAGCCTGCAGCTGCAAACAGCTACCGTTTTCCACCGTTCAGTCGGTAGTAAACGGGCACAAAAACTTTGTGTGTATCACGTTTTAAAGAAATATCAGATAAGACGACAAAAGCTTCCATATTAACTTTGTTTACGACTTTGGAGTTGGAAAAAATGACAACTTTATCACTAAAAGAAACGTAGTGGAAATCAACATCAAGTTTATTCAATAACAGCATTATTCTTCAAAATTTGACGAATTCTTATTTAGATTAGACTCTACACGTATGTACTTAGATCAAAACTCTACGTGTAGAGTTACTACACGCATCAAAACTCTACGTGTAGAGTTACTACACGCATGTAAAGTTATTTAAGATTTTGTCAATTTATAGTAGACTAGCGGCCCGCCCCGGCTTCGCACGGGTGCAGTGCAATGTAGTTACTTATGTAAAACTGTGCTAATGTGGTGTCAGTGTGAAGTTATTTGATTATACTACAGGATATCTACATATATACGACGTACGCAAGGGGTGTTAAAATATAATTGAAGTGTGTGTGTGTCTGTCTGAGGACTCTGAGGCAACCTAGCTCCCAAACTTAAAGATCGATTTTATTGCGATTTTTATGTATAGTTTAAGAGAAGCGTACAGACGGCGGGAAGCGACTTTGTTTTATACTATGTTTAGCTTTTGCCCGTGGCTCCGCCCGCGTGGGAGTCGGTAATCGTTGTAAGTCTTCCCTTGGAAACCAATGATCGGCATGAAAAGAAGCCTGTGTTAAGTATTCCAGACTATAATCTATCCCTGTGCCAAATTTCGTTTAAATCCGTTCACCCGTTCAGACGTGATTGAGTAACAAAATGAACAACATCCAAACATCAAAACTTTCACATTCTTACAATTTTGTGATATATAGGTAATAGCTGCACCCCGCGGTTTTACCTGCGCAATCTGTTGATTCTGTAACCAAACGCGCATCTCACTACACTTCACTTCACTTCGCGTGAATTAGTTATTAGAAATTAGCTAACTAATGAGCAATTTTACCGATTACAAAAATTTTAGGTAGCTATCTAAAATATTTTGTGATGAAAAAAAATCTTATCATTATCTTATTTATGATTTAAAGTTCCCGTCCCGTGCAGTGAATTGAGATTCGAAGTGGGGTTCGAGTTTGGTTACAGAACCGAGACGCCGTACTGTTCACGATTTTGTATTAGGTAGGTAGGTAGGTACTTAAGGCGCTGCTTAATCGAATTTTTAGGTTTTTGAGGGGGTGCGGCAGACGAAGCGCGGTGTGCACGTGCAGCGGCGCCCCTCCCGCGCCGCACCTCCCCTGCGCTGAGAGTGTAGCGGTGTAGACTGGGCCGCATTTAGAAAATTTTTGTTTGTTTTTAAATTATTTGCTGTTGTGAATAAATGTCATGTTCTCTGATCAGGGTGAACAAAAATTTGAATTGAATTTTGAGATATTACAGAAAAAGTATACTTTTAATCACGTAAACGAGCTTAAAGTGTATTTTTCCCACAGTGATGGTCTATTTTTATAAGAAAAATTGTCTTTGGGGTACCTACTACCCTTTTACTATCCCTTGGTTCTTGTGAAATTATTTACATGTTTATTATTTCCAATTCGTGCGCTGTGTTGCCTTTTTGCTAAGCTCATTATTGGCACGTAATAATTTTACTATTTTGCATTTCTGGTGTATCTTAGGCTGTTTCGTTGACGAAACTCTAAAAATGTGAGTTGCGCGACTCCTAGCGAGACTTGATAGACTGAGAGGTCACGGGATTTTTGGTAACGATCGAGGAAAAGGTTAGACTCGTTTTTATGGGTTGTAGAGTGGTCCCCTAATGTGAATGATGTAGGTAGCGGTACGCCTGATCTCAGTGGTTGCAATCGAGTGATCTAAATATACACGGTTAATTTTTAAGTATATCTAACAATGAAATAGGGATTTCAGACCACGTAAATGAACAACTTTTACTATGGGACCTACCACGAAATCGCGAAAAAAAAATCAGCTGTTCCATAGAAAAGTACAACATCGACTCGACTATAATGTATGGAACAGCTGATTTTTTTCCCGATGTGGTGGTTGGTACCATAGTAAAAGCTGTTCATTTGGGTACGTATCAGAATGTCTAAAGTTAGAATGTCTAAACTCAAAATAGCAAAGTTCATAATTTCAAAAATTTTAATGTCTAACGATTAAAATGTCGAAAGTTCAAAATGTCAAAAACGAAAATGTCAAACGGTCAGATAGTCCTAAATAAAAATGTCTAAGTTCAAATGATCAAAACTTAAAATGTCTAATAGTCCAAATACATAATTATAATGACGCATAGAATTTACTTATACCTTTCTTTCATTTAGGTACCTAATTAATCAGGTTAAATAATTGCGTGTTAACCTCTGTGCCTCCGCCGCACATCACCATAGCCGCGCTGCTCCCTGATTCGGTAGCCGATGCCAGTCACTGATTCAGTAGCCGGCAAACAAAAACCAACAATTGAGTTTGAAATAGATTTTTTCTGGCGCTTCGCCGGCCGCTGCCGCGGCACGCTCGCTTCGCTCGCTCGGCTCGCGCGCTGGATTCATGTCAACCTAACATGCTCGTTGCTACGCTCCTCGCACCTATCTCGTGACCTACGGTCTACGGTTTCTAAGTCCCAGTAGACTAGTTTAGACTCATTTCAGGCAGCTAAATTTGCTATGAAGCATTTCAGGCGAAGCCCAAAGATACCTCCACAGACTCAATTAACCTCAAAGAAGGCGATTCGTTTTAAGATCCAACCCAATTCAAATAAATCATTGTGAACTTAGACTTAATGACCATTGATATTTTAACTCGTAAAGTATTTGATACATTTGATACTTTGAATTTTGCTATTTTGAAGTTAGACATAATGATTTTTGACATTTTAAACCATTTGAATTTTAATTTTTGACATTTTGAACTTTGCCATTTCAAGTTTAGACATTCTGATACGTACCCGTTCATTTACGTGGTCTGAAATCCCTATTTCATTTTTAGATATACTTAAAAATTAACCGTGTATAAAAGAAGAAACTGATTGGTGACTGACATATCAACGCACAGCCCAAACCGTTAGGTCTAGAGACTCCAAATTTAGTACATAGGTTCCTTATAAGGTCTAAGGGTGCAATAAGAAAGGATTTTTTTCAAAACTCACCCCCTAAGGGGGACCCCCGTGAAACGGGTGTCCAAAGTTTGTATGAAATTCCCTCAGTTTGAAAGCGAGGATCTTCAAATTTTGTATTTAGACTGACGATTGTATTTTTTTTGAAAATTCCACTCTCTAATGGGTGAAAAGGGGGATGAAGTTGTGTATAGAAATAATAAAAATCCTTCATATTCGAAGTGAAAATCGCTAAATTTATTATTTAAGCTTATGGATGCAAATTTAACGCAACGTACATTATTATTGTTAGTATTTCGATCCCTATGGGAATTATAATGGGGATGAAATGGGGTAAATAAACCTAAAAATAGATATGGATGTCGTTATTGTAGTTTTCCGACGATTGCGAAAATGACATTTATTTTGAAGTCCAACACGGTGGACATGATTTAACCCCAAAAAGGGTGAAAATGGGGTTCAAATTTTATATGGAAAAAGAATAAAAAAGACATTACAACTTAAAGCTTCGTGCTTTAAGTTGTAATGTCTAGGAGCACGTCTTAAAATAAATAGGCATACACATTATATTTTGTGATTTGATTGCGGAAATGACATTTATTTAACAGGTCTTACCTGTTTATTTTGTCATTTTTTTTTACTTTCTCATCAATTTTAACACTAGAAAAGGCAAAAAAACGTCCAGTCACACAGTTAAAGTCTATTAGTAATTGTTTTAATTATATAAAGCTTTAATATTCCCAACGAAAAAACAAAAATATCGACCTACATAACGCATAGTATTGAAACTGCAAATCACGTTCTTTACAGTAGAGCAGTTTAAAGTTTTTTTTACACAAAATTTAACAAAATCGTAATTTTGAATTGTATCAGTAAAGTATCTTTACTAAATAATAGCTTATTTTTGTCTCTTTTTTGTGCCTAATAACAATTTTATTATAATGTTATATTTATATTTTCCAAGATATTTCACATTCGATAATATTCCATGCTTTTAAAATCAGGAATTTCATCGAATGTGGCTGATTCAATAGTATTCAATGCTTTTGAAATCTGGAATTTTATCGAAAGTGGCAGATTCGATAATATTCTATGATAATTTATTAAGAAATAGCTATATATTTAACACTTTCGTTACTTTTTTGTTAATTGAATGAGCTATAATAGTGGAATCGTAAAACAGAAATAGGTCAGAAATAGGTTCCCAAATCAAACATAAGGAAATGCCGAGCACGGGTCTCTCCATAGGTAAGATGGTCACGATAATTTTCCGAAGCATTCCGTATTCTTGGGTTCCTCCTATCTGTATTCGATGAGGGTCTTCCGTCTCAAAGATTCCTTCCTTATTTGGACTTCATGTGTCTGTACTAGGTGTACGTTGGTAGTGAGCAAAAACTTCGAGTGTAGTGTTCCTAATAATAACTTTAGGCCTCTGTGGTCTAGTGGTTCACCCACCCGTTTAAGCCACAAGGGTCTCGGTTCAATTCCCAGAAAGGTGTACATTTATACTCGGTTGGGTTGTTGGTAGGGATTGTTTCAAGGCTGCGTTGAAGGATATTTTTAAGCTCCTAGACTGGAAAGGATTCGGCATAAATATCAATGGCGACTATCATAAGACACCTTCGTGTTTCCGATGATGTAGTTCTAGCTGTAAGACCTGAATACAATGATTGATGATCTGATCTCCATGTGCCTCCCAAAGAGTAGAAATCAGGATGAAACTTGATTAGACGAAAATATTGTCAAGCGCCTATGCTTACATTAAATTTTTTTTTTTTATTAATTTTATTTTTCTCTTTCTTTTTTTTTAAATTCCACAACGGGTCAGTGCTTGGCCTTTATCTCACCTGATGTTCTCTTGATGATCTCACTTAACATTAGGTCTGCATCCAGAATCCTCAACCACTGAAGTATTGGCTGTGTTAACTCTATGATATCAAATATGTTTCTTCTTTATTTAGAATCGACGACGACAATACTTTTAAGAAGTGGAGGGTTACGACGATATCTATTACACAAACAGAGGATGACCAGATTAGTGTCAATCTGGCCGATAAGTCCCACAACATTGAAACTGTCAGTGAAGAAGGTAAAAGCGGCAAACAGTTTCGTCTCACTCCTCGCTGCAGTTAGATGGGATTTATGCTTTGGTTCTGCAATCGGAATAACATGGTGGCATTTACGAAGTAGCTCAGCATCTTGATATACCTGTAGTTTACATGGCTCCACATGGCACCTCTGGTAGACTACTGCAGCACCACCCAGGTCTCGATCAAAGGCTTTCTCATAGTCAACGAACGCCAAGTAAAGTGCCAATTATATACACTTGGGTCGTAGAGTCTAGATACCTTTTTCACTGTCAGTGCAATGTAGTGGGTTTAATTGGCAAGACTGATACTAATCTTGTCATCATCTGTTTGTAAAGTAGGAAAATATTCGTAATAAATATTGTTTTAACTCACTCCTCCACGGTATAGTCATTGTAGTATATCGACTCTAAATGAAAGAAAAAATTTATTTTATATCATGTTACTTTTGTTAAGTAACATGATATAAAATATATTTAAAGCAAAAGAACAATAAAAAACAACTTTTTAATTAAATTATATCTCAAAAAATAAAAATAAAAAAGGTTACTAATATAATATTTCAGTTCCAATCATTCTCACTAGTTCCATTGGATACAGTTCCATGTAACTACTGATACTTTTTGTTCTGTAGTTCCACATATTCATTCTCACTAGTTCCATTGCCAATGGAACTAGTGAGAATAATCAGTATCAGTAGTTCCATGGAACTATATCCACTGGAACTAGTGAGCAGTAAGTGATTGCTCCGCGTACCCCTTTGATGCAACCTCGCGTACCCTTTAGGGTACGCGTACCACTGATTGGGAAACACTGCCATAGACAATCGGTACAGGCGTGTTAATACCAGGCCTAACTCAGGGCGCAAGTCCTGAGAACAATGGCTGGTATACTATCCAGACTACTGGCTTTATTCACGTCCAGATCAAGCAATGCTTTTTTTAAATTCGGTCTCTCTGATGCGGATTTCCGACATTGAAATCTCACAACTTGGTAAGACCGATGGTACAACATTGCCAGGATCTAAAGAATCTAAACGAGAACACTCGGCAAATAAATTGGCAAAACAGTATGTGCCAAAGATCCGCCTGGTTTCCGCAGAGGAGGCATTGAGGGACGGCAGAAGATGACCTCCACAAATTATACCAGAATTTTTCAAGAAGCAAGTTTTCCCTATGCAAGACTTGGCGGCTTTGTTAAAGGCTTTCCTCTTTTCACGTGTATTTCTAGCTTTATAGGATCGAGCATCAACCCAAGTAAGATATAACTCATGTTTCGACGCTACTGCATCTCTATATTTAGCAAAATACCAATAGTGAACATTGTTAGAAACCCTGACAAAGCAGAACGGTCACAGCATTCGTGGAGTAGAAGGAAACATGATTTTACCTAAAAAAAATATTTTTCTGCTAAAAAACTAGTATAAATCGATACACAGGAGCACTAGCCTTTAGCCATAGGCCTTGTCCCGCTACATTTTGTTATTTCGGTTGCATTATATTCATTAGGTAAAAAAACTTATCCATAGTAATATAGTGACTGAAAGTTTTGTTGGCTTTCCTTATGTTAAAATTGATAAAATAAAGTAAAAAAGAATCACAAAACAATTAGTTCTTCCTTAAAAAAATACGATTTTAAACTGTTTCAAAATCCAATATGTACCTATTGATTGGATTGGACAATTTAAGTCGCGCGTTAATAGTATAGGATTATTGTAAACGTGTGAAATATTGACGCAGAATTAGTTTTGAGGCGGGAAATATTAGGAATTAGCCGTAAGAGCACATTGAATGTCTCACTCCATACAAAAAAAACCCATAAAATATTTTTATCCAGCCAAACTATTCATTTTAGACAAAAATATCTTAAGAAATTTCTTCTATAATAAAGAGTTCTATCGATTAGTATTTAAAAAAAATACTTTTCAAAAAAAAAGTCGTAACTTGCGCGCGTCATAGCTCTGAAACGAAACCACTGAGCACTGCATACTTTAAATAGGTATTAATACTGACAATTTCTCTGATCGTTACTTTCTCGTAACAATGAAGCCTCTTATAAGCGCTATTACTGGAAGTGGCAACCACTGAGATCAAGCAGACCGACATCATTCACATTAGGAGACCACTCTACAATCTATAAAAACGAATCTAACCTTTTCCTCGACCGTTACCAAAAATTCCGTGACCTCTAAGACTATGATGTCGACGACGACGCGTCATCGACATCAAGTCTTGCTAGACGCAGCGCGACGAGGCGTGCGTTTACCTACTACAGTGCTTCTAATACTAACACTATTTAATTTATTACTAAAACCTAAAACTACAAAACAAACACCTAAAACTATTACTAAACACTAAATAAAATTATTGAAGTGAAAGCTTCTTTAGCGGCGTTGTATGCTTTTTTGTAATGGGGAAAAAATGATGAACTCGCGTCAGTCAGTCAGGATCACGTGACCCTGATCGAAAATTCGTAAGACGGATGTGACGGATGGAGAGTAGACAGCCGGCGGCGGAAGTATCCCCCTCTCTTTCTACGAGGCGCGGTGAAAATAGCGGCGCGTCATTTCAAGACGTAAACACTTGTGTCACCATAGCAAGGCGCTAATTTTTTAATTTAATGCCAAACTAAAAGGCTAGTTTTAGGGTTCCGTACCCAAAGGGTAAAAACGGGACCCTATTACTAAGCCTCCGCTGTCCGTCTGTCTGTCTGTCTGTCTGTCCGTCTGTCTGTCTGTCTGTCTATCTGTCTGTCTGTCTGTCTGTCTGTCTGTCACCTGGCTGTATCTCATGAACCGTGATAGCTAGACAGCTGAAATTTTCACAGATGATGTATTTCTGTTGCCGCTACAACAACAAATACTAAAAACAAAATAAAATAAATATTTAAGGGGGACTCCCATACAACAAACCTGTTTTTTTTGCCGTTTTTTGCTCGATATTAATAACGACAACAGGTAGACAGTTGAAATTTTCACAGATGATGTATTTCTGATGCCGCTATAATAATAAATACTAAAATCAGAATAACATAAATATTTAAGGGGCGCTCCCGTACAACAAACGTGATTTTTTTGCCGTTTTTTGGTACGGAACCCTTCGTGCGTGAGTCCGACTCGCACTTAGCCGGTTTTTTACATTCTCTTTGGTCAAAACTCTAGATTTTCTTTCAAGCTATGGATAAGACTTTCGTACAATACTGTTCTGTATTCGTAAATTCAAATGCAGAGTAAATTCGTAAGACGGCAATTCGTGCATAATTATTCTCTAACCATTCCAAAATATAAAAAATGCACAACGTTAATATTCAAGTTTTCACTTCTGCCGGCACTCCCGGAGTGCAACCCGATTTTCTTTTATTTACTTAAAACAAACAAAGTTTACAAAACTTTCAAAAATCCAAAAGAAAAAGACGAGACCGACTTGACTTGACCGACACGCTACGATATAAAATGAAAAGTACGGCCACATTCTCGATATCACCCGATGCAAGCCCCCGGGCGTTCACCCCGCCCTCCCGCGCCAAATCTCTCAGTGTATGCGAAAACTAGCAAATATTTTTCTAAGTGCATTGCTCTTTACATTTTTCAGGCGCTAAAAAACCTGTTTATTTTGATTTTAATAGTGATCCATAACATTTACATTCTTTTTTTTTCGATAAGTCTTTAATTCACTTTATGTTCGATTTGTTATTTGAAAAAAATATACTAGTTGCCGCTGAAAATTTCGAGTATTGTGCGACGAAAAAACTTTTTAGAAAAACATTTTTTTTTCACTAACTAAGCTTTTACTTGAAATTATTTATAGCTAAGTCTTTAATTCAGGATATGTCAAATACAACAATATTTTTTTCTACCTTTCAAAATGAGTGGATTCTTCTAACTATGCGACAAAACTTTATATGTTTTCATTGATGCTACGTTTTGCAGGTCCTTAATAAAATTTCTTAGCAGTAATATAACAAAATAAGTATAATAATATTATGTAACATTTAATACTCATACTTAATAGTTTGGTAGGTATCTTCTTTTTAAATAAAAATCTATGTATGTTTATTATTTTGTTTCCTATGCACCATTCACATCCGATTATGATGAAACTTTGGTACGCTTATAATCTTCTTATAATAAATATTTGTTGAATTTCTGCTTATGACTGAAAAGGTTCCCGGCTAAAATAACGTGATATTGCAAATTATGTCGGGTGCAACTAATGTTGTGCATTATTATCCGGCTCTCAATTTCAACACTTTACACCACATTCCTTGTCACGTTAGATATCTGATATTTGCCAGATTTTTCCACATTTTATAAGTAGACTAATATTTCGTAAAATAGTGAAAATCAGTATAAAATCTTATACAACATGAAATGTCAGCTCGTGCGTGACATAATTACAGTCTCAGGGGAGGTGACAACCTGACAACTGACATTTTTTTTTCTAAATCATTCAAATGCACTAAGAAGTTTTGATTCCGATATCGAAATCAATCATCCTAAAAATAGCTTTCTACCCTTTTTCAACCCTGTTAGGGGATACATTTCAAAAAAATGCGAAACACGTGTTCAATTAATTTTGTGATAAAATGTCTATGCCAAATTTCAAGTCAATCGGGCCAAGGAATCGCATTCTCCCATACAAACTTTGCCACCCTGTTTCACCCCCTTAGGGATTGAATTTCGCAAAATCCCGTCTTAGTGAGTACCTACACCCTAAAAGGAAACCTTATGCAAAATTTGAGACTCCTAGCCCTTGTAGTTTCAGAGATTTCGTGATGAGTCAGTGAGTGATTTTCCCAGATTTCGTGATGAGTCAGTGAGTGATTTTCCCTTTTATATATATATAACGGCGGGCTTTGTCCAGCAGGGTTTTTAGAAAGAGTGACGTCAGCATCGCTGACGTCACCATTTCCATCACTAGGGTCACACATTGCAAATAATTACACTCAATATTGGAATACACTCAATTTATTTTGCAAACACAAATAAGCTTAAAACTGATTAAATTCAAAACTAAGTTAACAATGGTTTAAATACTCACAGGATTATCTCAAGTCTCCAACTAGCACTATTACAAAATCAACATCTTGCTTCTAAGACGACTCGAACAGTAATGCGCGCCAATGTCGCAAAATCTACGCTTCATCGTTTTTACACATCGAAAAAATGGCGCGAACCGGAAATGTAATTTTTAAATTGAAATAACTTAAAACACAGATTTTTCACAATAATGAAATAAAATTGTAAATTCATCTATCAAGTTTCAAAAACGAAATAAGTCTTCAGTTAATTTTTAATTGATAACTAGCCTGAATTAGCTGAAATATCCGGTGGCGGCAAAATGCCAGCGGATGTGACTACATAGTGATTTAAAAATGGAAATAACTTTATGCATTGATTTTTCAGGGTAATGAAATAAATCTGTAAATTCATCTATCAATTTTTAAAAGCTAATTTAGTCTTCAATTAATTTTTAATCGATAACTAGCCAAAACATCCGGGGCGGCCAAATGCCGGCGGATGTGACGACAGGCCAACTGTTCCAAATAACTTCTTAATTTTAGATTAGTTACAAAACAATGCATAAAGTTTATTCCTTGCTCATTATAAATCAAGATAAGAATTTAGAAGCTTTAAACAATAAATTTTAAGAACAAATTATTCATAGTAATTATAACACAATCAAAGTTATTATTTCTTAATATTATGGTGTTGCGTCGACATATAGATAAATGGTGATAGTTATAATTATTAATTGGATGAATCAACTTTTTGATGTCAGGAAATAATCGACCCATGTGTAAATTTTTATAAATTAAAACAAAACAAGATAATTATTTTTAAAAAATCTCTATTTTACAATATTTAGATTCATAGCCAATAAAACATACTTAGTTTTGTACAAAAATAATCAATAGTTTAAAGAAAAACATGTGTGACCCAGGGGACAATGTTGTCCCCAGCTTTTATATGAAAAATAGGAGTTGTCTCCTGGGTCACCTATGTTTTTCTTTAAAACCACGTAAAAAATTTCATGTCTTTTAAGTTTTCTCATAAGATAATTAGCTGAGAATATTTGCAACTACAGATTAACTTCATTATAAAAATGGTTCACCTAGATATTTTAAGAAATGCCACAAAACAACAAAAAGTTGATTCACCCAATTACATACATACATACATACACTCACTGTTTCCCATGGGGGTAGGCAGAGACTATGGATCGCCACCTGCTACGATCCTTGCACACTTCTTTCGCTTCATTCACATCCATCAATCTTTTCATACATGCGCTGCGGTTTTTGTCACTGCGAACACCAGCCTTTCTATCTATTAAATTATTCACTTATTAAATCTATTAAATTCCCATATTTTATTATGTTGAATCAAAATTAATGTGAAACTCAAGCGATCGCTGATAAAATGTAGAATCGACGTGCTATATACATTATGTAGAATGGCCTGAAAAACAGGCTAGGTAAGTTTTATAAAAATGACAGGCAATGACTTGAAAAATGGGTGAGGTTGTGTAATATATGCACGGCGTCACCCCCATACGGTCACAAAATATACAAAAATCAGTAACACTTCTTTTATACTGTCTGAGAAATGACTCGCTTGGAGTGACCAGCACTTTGGGTCTGGCTGGCATAGCCATCTCTGAATCCTGTTTGGGTCCCAACAGATTTTTTTATGCACAACGGGATAGTGCGTGGCCTTCACCTCATCTTTTGTTAAGTGACGATAATGCCGAAGATGGAAGCGCACTACATCCGGAATCCTCATCACTGAGGAAAACGCTATCTTACCTCTAACTGCCGGAACACAATAATTTTTAAATTGTTGTTATGTCGTCAGACTTAGGTAAGATGGCGGTAGCTAGCCAGGTGGACTTGAAATAAGCCTTACCTTACCACCAACCAAACCGAGTACAAATTGTACCCCCCTCCTGGAAATCGGACCCCTGCGTCTTACACGGATGGGCGAACTACTGGACCACAGAAGCGGTTTTTCTGTATTAAATTCAAAAGGTTGTGTTGTGGACACTATTTCTTTTTTATTTCCGTAAACAGAAAAGTTTATGTACTTAAATCAGTGTAATACAGGTAATTAAATATCTGATGTCCAGAATTTTTATTTATGTTTACTTAATTCGATAAAACTGCTGCTAAAGCGTATTATAGACAAGTTACTGTTTCATCTTCTCTACTGTGGCAGGAGTTGACAAAGGCCGTATTGACACGAGGGCGCGTGCGTGCGATACGAATCTACCGCGATACCAGTTCCCAACTATGCCGAAACTTGTGGAATTTTGACAATCCACCAGTGCTTTATTGCGTAGTCACGCTATTATCGAAGATAATGTCATATTATTGTCTTGAGAATAATACCATTTGGTGTCGCGTAGGCGGCCAGGAGAACGTTGTCTTTGACGAAAACTTAATCAAACTTTTGACTGCACTTTTGAAGCTAGTGATTGCTTGCTTTCTAAATATGGCAGAAATGTAGAACTACGTCCGCGCGATGTAAACGGGACACTTTAATAATAGTGTAGTCAAATTAGCAAAAAGGTTGGAAGTAATTCGTGTAGTTGTAATTTTTTATGGAATCATTAGAAGACATGAATATAAGTTTCCTCCGAGTTTGCACCATTCCTGCTATGGTACAGAACATCGTTTAATGTTAGGTATTAAAATTAAAGTCCCAATATTTTTTTAAATATGATACCTACAATAACAGTTTCTTTCCATGTTTTGTTACAATTTTAATTACCTATCATTTCATACCTAGCTTGCTTAAATCAGATAGAAAGTTACCGAGATAATTGACAAAAAGCTAATCCTAGGAGGCGCCACCTTTGTGACGTCGTAGGTACTTGTTCCACTACTTTCGCGTTGCGTATGCGTTACTGATCATCAAATCACTTTTTGTTCCTCGCTTAAGTAGTGGAACAAGTACCTACGACGTCACAAAGGTGGCGCTTCTAGGTTTAGATTTTGTCAATTATCTCGGTAGCTTTTTATCTGATAGGTAATTAAAAAAGAGACCAGATAACGTAACTTTAAAAAAAATGGATTAGGTTGCAAATAAATTACTTATCATCGTTGAAATAAAATTATGTATATATGTAATGACTTGTGAGTATACTTATTTGATTGATTGATTGCTTAACATTCTAATAAACCTTTTTTGTCCACAGGTAAGTTACCGTAAACGCATCTCAACAGCACCAGAGCGAGGTAAACTGCAACACATTATGCCAGCTAGCTGTCCACTTCGCTAACGACCGCTAAATCGACCGAAGAATACGCCATTAATCGAGCGGCATTCAGTTTTAACGTAAAACATAAAATGCGCATAAAAACACCGATACAAGACAACCGAAATAAATATCGATTCATAACACAATGCAATCTATAATCGAGCAAAAAGTAAGGGTGGCCACACATCGGATATCGCGCTCGCATCGCGCCTGTCCGGTTATTGTCATTCGCGCGGTATCGCTGCGGCGCGATCGCGCGTTTGTGGCCGACGAGGGCGCTGCGATAGCGCAAGACGAAATTAATCAAAAAGTCATCCATTCAAGAAACGTGTATTATGCGCTGTTCACTTGTTTCAAACAACAGACTATAAAACAGTGTCTAACGAAGTCTGTAATAGCGGTATTAAAACGCGTCGTCCCAATGCACTTCATATTAAATAAACCGCACAGAATTTTGGCAAAATCTGAGTAACACTAATCTTATATCTGTAGAACTAATCAAAGAAAAAATATAACCACATATATATACAGTGCCTTTGGTCTTGAACTAGCGATAATTTAAAGGCGTGTAATACACCTAATTTTATCGACAAAAACACATATCAAAAACACATAACACATATCCCTGTGTATTTGAATAATGCAAAAAAAGTGAACATTATTGTCCTAGTTTTTGAGAAATGTAATAAAAGTCAAAAAAATTGCACAAATTTTGTATAAAATTTTATTTCAGTAATTTTTTATGACGTATTTAAACCAAAAATTTAAACATTTTATTTATTAAATTAATAGGTAATATTATTAGCTTTAGAACAGTATTTTTTTATAACTGTAGGACTTCTAAATCCGGAGAAATTAATATTTTTCTGCAGGGTCATCTAAAATAAAAAGTCAAATTTAAAATGGCGGCCATTCCAACAGGAGTGGGGATAGACCCCAACATGTGGGTGTCTTTATCGATAAAATTAGGTGTATTACACGCCTTTAAATTATCGCTGGTTCAAGACCAAAGGCACTGTATATCTATATATAGAGTATATCATTCATAAGTCAAATTCCTTGCAAATCGAGTAAGAGATTCATTTATTCATCCGCGTGGCTATCCACATTCACTGTTCGTTTGTCTGTGGGTGTACTGATGAACTTTTTTTATAATAAAGAAAAACTTGAACACTTAAGTACATTTTATTAGTCCGTTTTTACAGCCACATTTATTACGGAGAAATCGCATCAAGCATTTTCTTACACCACGTATTTCTGATCACGCGAAATCATCATAACTATGCATTAAAAGGATAGTCAGCCATTAAATCGTTATATCCCATCAATATCATAAAGACAACTCATAATTACACATTACCAGTTCGCGACGACGCGTGAGGTGCGTATCAATTCGCGAACAATGCCGACCACGCGCGATATTCGCATTCGATATCTCTTACCTATTAATTCAACATGGACGCGCTCCTAATTGCCCCCGCGAAATATCGTTGACATTTCTACAACAATACTGCAAACCTGCAGATGCAAAATAACCACCAATATTGAACCCTCGTACCACGTATTACAAGCTGGAGTGCGCGTAAAAATAACTCTGCAAGTCTGTATTTACGCGGCGTTTGTGCAGATTTATAAGCCAGCCCGTTGTATGGACGCGTGCTAAGATATTTATGTGAGGAATGTGCGCTTTTGTAGGGAATTTGTAGTCGATTTGCGGACATATGCTTTGGTTGAATGCTGACACCCGCATATTTATATCCGTGCACATTAGCATATCGTTTTCAGAATAACATTTCCAGGATTTTTCCGGTTAAATGTCATTTAAAGTTTTCGGAAGCTTAACTTCTAAAAAGCGTTATAAGTACATACCTACATAATATATTATAAAAAATTTGTTAATAATAATTATTCAATACAAGTTCGTTTATGGTAATCTTAATCTCGTAACTGGGCCCCGATTTAAATGCACAATCATTATCTTGGTTGCAGAGCGCGGGCCGAAGCGCATCGTGCAATCGATCGATTACAAATCACCTGGATCGATTCATTCGATTCCCGCGGAATTGCACAATTTCCCGAGTCGCGAGCGCGTATCTCGACAAGGCTAGCTAATGAGAGCGTGGATACCCGTACCATTGTTTACAGATGCGATCAACAGTTATCTGCAGTATTTTTGCCCAGTAGCCATGTTTTTACTTATCTCCGGTGCATTCGAATACGTTTGTCGATTGTTTCCTTTGTACCGAGTTTTCGTCATCGCCATCTTGTTATTGTTTTTGAACGCTGTGATGTCGGATATGGATCGTGAATCGATCGCAGCGATAAAACATTTCAATTGTTTTAAAAACACACAATCATTAGAGCAATACGTGAAATGATACTCGTGCCTCCGGTTTATAATTAAAATACTATTTGCATACTTGAGATAGGTGTATCGCTTATGAGATGCCCGGGGGCAAAAACAAAGATGTATCATCTGACTATGAATACATTAGTACACTTTCGTAATTTGATACAAGAAAAAGATATCTCAAATACGTGTTTGGCGAACCTACACGAATTATCTAAGTAACCGTTAAAGTACCTTGATTGTCGAAAGACGAAACTTATTAACAGATACTAAATAAAAAAAAAATCAATAGAGTTGCTCTAAAATTCACTTCAACTCATACTTGATAGATTCATAAAACTTTATTGAAAGCATAAACGGTTAGGTTTCAAACAGGTGTTGAATATAGCGTAGCAAATTAGGGCGACGAGATGGCGCGATACCGCGACAGTCGCGCGTCACCGCGGCGAATCGCACGTCGATCGCGCGTCAATCGCGACGCGTAACGAACCGAGTATTGTATGCAAAGCGCCGTCGATACCACTCAAGTTATAACCCGAACTGTGTTATTTATTCCTTCGTACATGAAGCGATAAAGGAATCTACAAATTAGATACCTATTTGAACAGTTGTCGACAGAATAGGAAAACTGTTATTTAGTTTTCCAATGAAAAAAATGTACGTAGGTTTTCCGATATCACCACCACTAAAAAATATACCTATTTTTGCGCAATCAACCATATTATAAGTTCCATTGTGCGGTCGCGATAGCCTGGAGCATTGGCTCAAACTGATCCTTTCCAAAACCGTCCCCAAAGCTCCTACGACTCCTCGCAAAAGTCTCAAAATCAACCCTACAACTTATATTTCTGCGCTTATAATCGCTCGCCGGTCGCTAACTTATATGACGTTCTGTCATTACGAGTCAAAAGCTCAGCTTGCGTAAACGCCAACGTTATCTCCCCAAACTTCTATCTTGTGCTCTTTTTCTAAAGTTGAATTTTGAATGGGGAGGTGGAGGGATGTGCGCTGTTTGTGCGGCGCCCAGGCTGGCGCTATCGGCATCACCTTAATGATGTCTCGATGGTGGATAGCCATTGTGTTGGATGTAAATTTGTAGCCGTCGGCGCGGGTAATGATGTGAGAACAAACTGAGATCCCGATAGCCAGATCTGGATCGCTTTCGGCCCACTGTGCGGGGATTGTATTCAGCTTTCGGCTTCAGCTCGTGCGATCTTATTGTACTTTTATTTTGAATTGCCAACGCGCATTGTTTTCTGTCTTGTAAATCATAAACAGATGGGCTATCAGCGACCGAGTCCGCCTTATTTTATTCAAAGCCGATGCAAGTTTCACGTCACATTATTTCAACAGTCATTAACTAACCTTTTGCACACAAAAACTGATCATTCAGGCTATCCCAAACCCTTTTCACGTTATTTCACACAGCAAACAAAACGTTACAGATTCAAAATGGCTGCTTACAAAATGGCGCTCATGATGGCGTCATTAACACACCAGTTATCGCACTATTTTGTCGAATAGACAAAATTTTCAGTCTTTCAGCGTGCGTCGGCGTAATGAGCACGATGTAAACGATGTTTAGACGAAAGCACGATAAATAATAAGCCACTATAATGGAGCGAATGAAAAACGACGCAGGATGCGGGCTTTACGTTTTGGAGGGAAATTAGAACGCTAAATTTGACGACGTAGATAGAGAAGCGGTCAAGTGTGAACTAAATTAATAAATTGCAACCTATTTTCACACCGAACGACCTGACGCCTTTATAAGACAAGTTACAAATTACGCTACCCGGCACCGCTATTAGTTTTATTTATCCCAATAATAAAACAACAAATCTCGAACACTCAACGTAATTTATTACAATACATAAGCAGCTACATAACATCGGAATCTACAATTAAGTCGGTTAACTACGACAACAAGCCATAACATCTTTATCTCGAAGAATCGATTCTTTTTCTTTTAAATCGAGTGACTACAATCTGAATCGGGAATGGCGCCGGTCGATCTGTTTTATCGTTGTATTATCGAAGACTAATGCACTGTGCGAGATAACGCGGACATAAGAGCAGGGGCAGATAAACCCGGTGTGGCCATGTTAAAAATAGTTTACACGCATAGTTGTCTGCTGTGGTCCTACAGAAAAACAACCTGTTTATAATTATTTAGTGTAGATATTGCAAAGGAAATTTATTAGCTTTTTCATTATTATGTTCGCACTCAGGCAAGTATCTACCCCATATTATATTTTATATCATGTGTAACGCGCAGAAAAGAAAGAGAAGTAGGTACTTACTATAAGTAATCTGTGACAATGATTTATGGCATTTATTATAAAAACCCTTGAAAAATTGTTAATTTCAAAAATTGCGTTGAGAAAAATCTTATCCCTTCTCTTACGAGTAGGTAAGCGATCGATTGAACACGAACTAAGTCGACACAAATTAACACAACACCACAAATACATTAACCCAACCCTAGCTTTTTTAAAACCGAATTCCTTTCGGGAATTCCTTCCAAATTCAAATTCAAACTTATCGACCGCCGAAACGAATACATCTTCCTTATTTAAATCGTCATTACGAACTCTTTCGTCGGTTATCGGCTGCGGCCGGCTCCGAAGAGATGGCAATAATAAAAATTATCTATACAAATGGGCCCGGATTACTCGGCGACATAAATTCGGCTCTCGCCCAATGAGCTCGAGCTGGGAGACAAGATAAAGGGTCAACGGTTTTTAGAACGCTTTCGATTTTTGCTAGTTATTTGATAATTTGAATATTAGAAGCCATCACTGCACCGCCCCGCCGCCGTCTTATGTTGTTACTTAGTCATGAGACTGAACCAACTTATGCGCGTTCTCCGACACATCGAAGTGTATTATCTCTAAAAGCTAAACTTCAAGCAACCACGGATTTTTTCACATGTTTGACAGGATGTAAATACGGATATTTATGTAGTTTTAAATATTTAAGAAAAATCTTAACCATTCAGTTTGGTTGGAAATTTGGAGGATTAAAACTCACAATTTCGTGTCGCAGCTGAAGATATTCCACCAAAATAACACTTCAATGCCATTCAAAGGGGGCGATATTTTTTAAGTTCGACTTTGAAAAAAAGAAAAGTCATCGCTTCGGCCATCCGCTATTCGTAGTCCGGTATCGGAGCCGGCGAGACACCGCAGAGTTATTCGACAAAAATGCTAATTTCCAAATCTCGACCTGCGCCCGCCCACAATCGGAAGCACTGCGCTCCTTTATTTACAACAATCCTTCTTCCAGCCCTCTACTCTTCTCTGCTCCGCTTTATCTCATTCTAACCTAACCAATCAAAATATGACGTACCAACACGACAATAAACGATCACGATTTACGAACCGATCGCAATCTACCGGCAGTTTTCTTTAATTACACGACTCAAATTGTGGAGGAGCACGCATATCAACGCCATCGGTCGGCGATCGGTAATAATTCTCGAACTATCGTGCACCGATTGGCGGTTTAACGTGAATTTTATTATAAAAACTGCCATATCTTCGAGTGAGCTTTCTCGCAATAGCATACACGAAGCCGATGCAAAAAAATGTAATGTCGCATTGATAACAGCGTCCGACAAGTTTATGCGATTTATTCATGAATTCAATTGATTTCTTTTGCTTTATCAGTATGATCGGTTATTGTCGTCCGGCGAGACGGCGAGCCATCTCGTATATTACGGAGGGTGTTGGGTGATAAAGGGCAATAAAAACAATTTGTACTTCATGAAAATTGTAACAGTTACGAGTATGATCATATTAGATGGCTGCTCGATCCATCAAAGGCTCGTTAACACGTTTACATGCCGGCCGGGAGTCGTTTTTTACTTTTTAAACCAGTCCCGCTGCGCGACCGGCCGTTTTTGTGGCCGGTCTATCGATAGTCGGTAGTAATTGTTATGGGAGTAGTCGATGTTAAACATGATGTTTGACGGGGAACCGAGTTAATTATTTTCGTGTCGTAAGCGTACTGCAACTATTTGGGAAGATACTATCTACGATCGAGATAGTTACCGTAACTCAGAAAGCGTGATTGTTTGGTTTTAAATGCGATGATAGTACTTAGTTTAATGTTTTGATGCAAACAGTTAATGTTTCTTTTTATCTAAGAAAATCTTGTAGATTAAAATCTGCTTCGAAGTCAAACTTAAGAAAGAGGAAATACACGACGCATGCAAATAAAGTTTATTTGAATCAAGATCATTCTCGCTGCTTGCTCTCTGAAGTTACAAGTGCAATAAATCGAGTCTTTATTTTTCTCAGTGGAAATAAATAAGTATCTACAATCTTTTGCGGAAGACCGTTATCGCGGCATCGGTTTCGCGGAATGTCGCGGGTTCCGCAAATCAAATTAAGCGTTCGAAATTCGAACGGCGGACGAATCAACTAGTGTCGCTATCGCCGCGTTCGCAATCGACATATTAATATTCGATCTAGAGGCGTCTCGATGTTCTCGATTCGTATAATTAAAATCGAGATCGATCCGATTGGACGCCGGATTCCGTCACGTTATTCATCATAAGTACCGCCTACTTTTGACGCCTCCAGCGGTGCGTGTACGCAACTTTTAAGCTGTTTATTTATTATATAAGATTTTATCGCTTAATCGCGCCATCGTTAATTTCGTGGCGTATCCGCCATTTTGACGAGACCATTACGGCAATTAAAAAGTCGTAAGTGTATTCAAATTATATTTTAATCGCGTCCTTCGCAATCCTGGACGATTAATCAAAAGTGGCACACACGAGGAGAGTTATGGGGGGTGTATTATGGAGTCGCACGTGTTTTTACCGAAGGTGCGGCGGTGGGGTCGTGAGCCCGTGCAACGTATCGTCGCGTTTTGCATAGATTTAAAAACTCGATAGTTATGCAAATGTCTGGCTGCCGTGTTTACTTGTTCTGAGTTACGGCGTGGCCCGGTAATAGACCGGGCCTATCAGAATTAGACTTTTTAGAGCACTCGCTCTTTTTGCGACTGCAACGTTTGTATGATTGCGGATTGCATGTCCGTCGGACATATGAATCAAATTTCAGGAAATTAAAACGGTTTAAACACGAACGCTTTAGAATTTTATTTTCTTTATTTTTTCCCCACGATATATTACTTGTAATAAGTATAACTTAGTTGCACAACTTATAAATAATGTAGAATTTTCAAGCTCGGTCTTTTCTCAATGAAAAATAGTTAAGGGTCCATGATAGGAAAACATGGTTTGCGCGGGCCTAATTTTTATATAGAAAACGTACAGTTGAAGCCACAAAAAAAAACGACAAGCTAAAGAGATTATCTAGTAGCTACAAGTATTAAATTGCGTATAAACCTCACATTTTTGGTCATATTTTTGGCGTAAATAATAGCGGAAACGTATTGAATTCTACATAAAAATACACTTTAATATACTGTGCAGTTGCTCCAATAACTTTTTTCAAGAAAGATAATTGTGCTAAAGATAATGCTGAAAAACAACGAAAAACATCGCAAAAGTGCAGAAGTGAGGTTATTTTTTCCATACTCTTTACATGTAAAGAAAAAAACATTGACAAATGTTTTCGCATAAGCGAACCTTAAACATGAGAAAAAGGTCATCACAAAAAACAGAATCTTGGAAAACTACAAATACCTACCTTACTTATCTGAAAGTCTAATAAGTTAAATTCGCGTTAAAAATCTCAAGACTTTTATGGAAAATTAAATCAGACTTTAGACTACTTACTTATTAGTTTTTTTACATGACATTTTTAAAGTTCCGCCCGATTAACCCACTCTTGCTACGTCGCTCGTCTACACTAAAACATCATAATAAAAATGTAGGTTTTTCCTGAAATACTTAACACATTGTCAAGCCTACTCTTTACAAAGAACATGCAGCTTGAGTGAGGTAAAATTACAATGTCACACTTGGTCACTCGCGATTGGGAGGGGCCACATTAGCATAAGTACACGTCTAATTACTCCACACGATTCCTGGTGCCCTGGTACTTCGACTCAGTATTGACGTCATTATGATTTTTGTAATAAGTAATACATGCAATCCTAGCCAAACATTTAAACTATGACGTCTACTCCGCAGTTCCGCACGACTCTGGTGCCCTGGTCCCTGGTACTTTGACTCTGATGACGTCTTTATGTTTTTTATTTAGTCAGCCGACATGCAATACCTGGGGCCGTACCGGCTAACGAATCGAGCTTCGAAAAGTCTGCCGGGTTTCAAATTAAAACAGATAAATCGAGCTCCAATTGGGCCAAAATGGCGAACCCTAATTCATGAGGTCACACAAACATCCATATCTTCCAAATAACTTCAACAAATAGTACAATACGAAATTCCTTACTTCAATTTATCTTTTTTTAATTTGAAACTCGGCAAATTTTCCGAAGCTCGATTCGTTAGCCGGTACGGCCCCTGATTAGTAATGATTTTATTTAATTTTACAGGGTGTCTTTTTATTCACTCTCCAAGTTTTAAGGATGTGTTCAGTTCATGAAACTGAACAACTTTCTGTAGAAAACATAGGGTCCAATATGTAAAAAAAAAACTTTCCTTCCGTACAAATCAAAGAGATCACGTGATCAGTTTAGTAAGGGATGACCAAAATTGTGTCCAAAACCATGTTTCATGGAGAATGCTGTTCAATTTCATGGACTGAACACATCCTTAAAATTTAGGAAGTAACTAAAAATGCAGCCTGTTAAATTTAACTCTGTGAGCTTTTAACACTTCCGAATTTGAGTATTCATGAGCTTTTTAGCATAGGTTCGCAGTACAGCTTGACCATAAAGAGTTGAAATTAAATAAAATGGAACTAAAAATTTTCAGTACTAAATGTACTCAGTGTTGCCAAATTATTCGTGATTTTGACGTATTTACATAGAAAGTGGCGCCCTCAATATATGTCAACTCTTTATGGTCAAGCTATAGGTGTTCCTCCAAATACCGAATAATAACCGAATAAATTATTCATTCAAATAATCTAACTATACAGGGCATTCCTATAGCTAGTTCATCAACTGACAAATCACACAATCGTCACGAACAAGTTTCGAAGATATCGTAAAAAAGAAAATAATTTCGGACGTACTGCGTAATGCAACATTACTTAATCCAAAATGGGGAATGTCCGAAAAAAATCAAATTGGCTGAATATTTTTTTATAGGTAGGAATAAGCTCCCTTAGTAATAGGTTAAAAAATCAGAATTTTCGGTTGCGTGAAAATTTTTAAAAAAATTAAAGTCTTCTTCTTCTTCTTATTTTTGTTTTGGCAATCTACTTTCCTCTTGGAAGTTATTTTTGCCAGTGTCAAGTGTTGAATAGTCCAGTGGTAGATTGTTTAAGTTTACATTAAAATGCGGGTGCAACGCATTCTAATGCTGCTTGGAGCATTTGGCACCAAGTATAATCAAGGCAGTTTACTCGGTAAGGTCAGCCGAGGTAGCCACCACTACAATAAAAGTCTCAGCTTCACACAACCAAGATCGCGCCTATTTCAATAATCCCACATATTGTTCAGTTGCGTAGACACTTGTACCACAAAACTGCACCAATTTTAAGACACAATATCCACTACGAATCAATTTGCGAATAATTAAAATAGTCACCAAACCAACCCCGACAAAATGGCGCCAAAAACTCTTTTCAACTTCACAAATGTAGGAAAGTAACAGCAGAATGGAGATTATACCTTTGCCATCACCTGCCACAACCACAACAAGGTATTAAAAAAAAAGTTCGACACAAAATGTCAAATCTTTTTTTTTTAATTCTTGTTGTCATAGTGGCAGGTGTTGGCAAAGGTATAATCTCCATTCTGCTGTTACTTTCCTACATTTGTGAAGTCGAAGATACTTACTTTAATTTTTTAAAATTTTTTCACGCGACCGAAAATTCTTATTTTTAGGGTTCCGTACCAAAATGGTAAAAAAGGAACCCTTATGGTGTGACTCAGTCTGTCTGTCTGTCTGTCTGTCTGTCACAGCTGGATATCTCGAGAACTACTAATGGTATCAACTTGAAATTTGGAATAGTTTAAGATGACATTTGCCCAACTATTTTGCAAATAAGAAAGAAAAAAAACATTTTTTTTTACAACAGGGACTGAAAAGGGGTCTTAAAAATTTGAAGTGAGGTGACTAGGGCATGTGGGGTATCATATGAAAGAGCGCTGTTTGCACATTTTAAAACATTTTTTCCTTTTTTCTTAGGCCGCATAGTTTTCGACTTATGATGAAAAATGTAAAAAAAATACCGTTCCCCCCCCCCCTTATCTCCGAAGTTTGCAAAGAGAAAAATCTGAAATAATTCTATATGATAGTAGTTTATGTAAAGATTACAGGAAAAATAAAACGATGTCTCAATATAACACACTTTTTTAGAAATTAAAAAACAAACATAAATTATTTAGTTTCACTACCAGTCAACAGATGGCGCTGTCCTAAGCATGCTAACCTAAGAAACATAAAATAGTTCCACTATTGGTCAAGAGATGGCGCGCCCTAATAATACTACAATAATAAATTGGTGGCTGGTTCTAATATAATTACCTACTATTTGCCGTACGAATAAACGAAGAATAAGTTCCTACTTAGTAATATAAACAGTTTGCAATGTGGAGTGGCTGAAACGTTTTTCAGTCACCATAAGCAGCTGTGGATAAGATTTGTAAATTAACTGTCCGCCTGTTAGCCCTTCCACCTGTCTGCCGTTTATCCTACAAGACTACTAAAGTAACATATCCAAATACAGGGTCACTGGAAATATGACGTATTCCTGCTGAAGGGTTATAGATGAGGTCAAAACAAATATTTTTTGTTATATTACTTTTTCTCAAAAAATTAATAGTTTTTGAGTAAATTGTAATTAAGTAATTTTTTACCAAAACTACGTTTTCAGATACAAAAAATTAACATAAAAGATAACTACTCGTTCGATTCCGGTTTTTTTATTATTTTGGTATAGAAAACAGTCTAAATGTTGATAATGAATAAAAAAAGTTACAAAAAGTACATGTGTTTATAAAAAAATCAATACTTAAAAACATTTTTTATTTTTATTTTTACAGATTTTTTAGAAAAGGCAGCAAATATTTGTTTTAAATTCCTAGTAACTAAGCGTGCATAATATTTTAAAAACATCACCATCTATTCAGCTTTCAGTTGAGGTATAAAACTTAATAATATCTTAAATAAAAAATGAGAAATAAAGACTTAAGTAAATTGTAGTCCCATTTCATGTAGCAAAAATTTCCTACTTCGAGCGCTTCGGAGGTGGCCGTATTATCCTACTTATATCATAAATGTGAAAGTTTGCTTGTTTGGATGATTGTTAATCAATCACACAAAACGGCTGAACCGATTTGGATGAAATATGGCGCACAGATAGTTTAAAAGCCGGATTAAAACATAGGAGGATACTATTATCTTGGTTAAAGGTTGCCTAGGGTTTTTTCGAATGTAAATGCGGATGAAGTCGCGGGCGGAAGCTAGCTTTCCGTTAATGGTCGTGCTTACTAAAAATACTTTCGTCCGAGTGAGTTTCGTGACAGGATTATTTTCCGCCAATGAGTCAAAATTTTATACGGACGGCATCAAAAATAACCATGCCAGCCATTTTTAATGCCTTTATGCCAGGCTTTCCTTTTGGCTTGTGGATGGATAAAGTGGACGGGCCATAACCCACCACATGGACCCAATGCGGATTTGTCGGTGTTAACACAATGCACCTTACATAGAGCCGTTGGTCCTGGCTACAATTACAGTCGTTGTCGTTAACACTGACCAATCCACATTGGATCCACGTAGAGGGTTATGGCCCGTCCGCTCTATCCATTCACAAGCCAAAAGGAAGGCCTGGCATAAAGGCTTTAAAAATGGCTGATATGCATGGTTATTTTTGATGCCGTCAGTAAAAAATTTGACTCATCGGCGGAAAATAATCCTGTCCCCAAACTCTTATTATTATTTTTAGAAAGCATGACCATTTATGGCAAAGTAGCTTCTGCCCGCGACTTCATCGGCATTTACATTCGAGAAAATCCCTAAGGAACCTTTAACCAAGATAATAGTATCCTCCTATGTTTTAATCTGGCTTTTAAACTATCTGTGCGCCATATTTCATCCAAATCGGTTCAGCCGTTTTGTGTGATTGATTAACAATCATCCAAACAAGCAAACTTTCACATTTATGATATAAGTAGGATAATACGGCCACCTCCGAAGCGCTCGAAGTAGGAAATTTTTGCTACATGAAATGGGACTACAATTTACTTAAGTCTTAATTTCTCATTTTTTATTTAAGATATTATTAAGTTTTATACCTCAACTGAAAGCTGAATAGATGGTGATGTTTTTAAAATATTATGCACGCTTAGTTACTAGGAATTTAAAAAAAATATTTGCTGCCTTTTCTAAAAAATCTGTAAAAATAAAAATAAAAAATGTTTTTAAGTATTGATTTTTTTATAAACACATGTACTTTTTGTAACTTTTTTTATTCATTATCAACATTTAGACTGTTTTCTATACCAAAATAATAAAAAAACCGGAATCGAATGAGTAGTTATCTTTTATGTTAATTTTTTGTATCTGAAAACGTACTTTTGGTAAAAAATTCATTAATTTTAATTTACTCAAAAACTATGAACTTTTTGGGAAAAAGTAATATAACAAAAAATAATTGTTTTGACCTCATCTATAATCCTTTAGCAGGAATACGTCATATTTCCAGTGACCCTGTATATGTATGATTGTATGGAACCCTCGGTGCGCGAGTCCGACTCGCTCTTGACCGGTTTTTTTTTCTATTACTAAGGGAGCTTATTCCTACCTATGAAAAAATATTCAGCTAATTTGATTTTTTCGGACATTTCCCATTCCCTTTTTTATTCAATTTAATCTCCACATTTTTGTAAAGTTGAAGAGTTTGTAAGTAGGTACAAGCTGTGTAAAAAGCAACTGTAATTATGGTACTTCGACTAAAAACTAAGAAAATTAATCGCACAAAAGTGTTTTCATTTCCCGCGCTCCTTATCTAAGGGCGATCGCACATGTGTTTTTCTTTTTCGTTTATCGTAAGTAAAGTACTTTTACGCACTGTTGTAGAAACTCGGAGCTAAAAAATTTGGATATGCCATGGTTTGGTAATGAGCAAAAATGCAAACAAAATGCTCAGGTTATTGAAACATAACAAACACGAACTATATATGTATAATACATAGGTCTCATAACCATACCCCGTTATCGCGGGTGCACGAATGATTGAAGCCAAAGAAAAAGTACAAAAGAAGGTATATTTTTGATTGATTTGATAATACTGCCTAGTCCCACTCAACCTCTAAGAGAATGTAATGTGTAGTACATATTTTTCTGAAATTATATTCAAGTAACAGCTTTGAACGTATTAAATTAACAACTCGATTATTTGTACTCTGGCGTATTTTTTTAACGACAGAATTGATTAGGAATATTCACCTTCATCTTCGACACTTTTTTTGTGATTCTCTAGAAATAACGTTTTATTTCTAGAGAATCATTGTCGTGTGTCGTTACACGCGACATAGTGTTTGGCACTTCTAAGTAGCAAATCAGACCAATGGATTTGATATGCATACATACAAATTATGTCGCGGGCGCAGGCAGTTGTTATCGGCTCTTTGAAGCGACTGACAGTGACAGAATACGGATTGATTCACTGTCTCACTCGCCCGCGTTTTCTCGAACTCGCGCGAACGCGTCAACGATAAATGACAGCCAGCGACTGCGACTCATGGGTACCTAAATATATGCTACAAAATGCAGTTGTTTTATGAGTAGCAAAAACGTAGGCAGTAAGTAGGTGGCCCTAAAGGTCTTTTGCTTCTGATTTTTTTTTAGTCTGTATTTCATTCGTACACCCGCGATAACGGGGTATGCTCATAACTTAGGTCCTACTTAACTTCCCAAGTGATCTACTAGTGCCTTATGAGCTGTACACCTCGTGTTTGCTCACAAACGACATTTTTGAACATTTTTTGAAATGGCTAAAATATGTTTCTTTTTTCACAAATGACGCAAAACTTAATCGACAAAAATTTCTTGTTAAATCAGAGAAAAATTACACTGGTATTATTGACCCAATATTAGGGTTATCTTTTAGCTAAACACGAAAAAAGATATATTTTTAAGATAATTATTTTAATAGAAAAAAAATACTAGAAAAAGTCGACTTACCCGTAGCAGCTCAGACGGGACAAGAATGCAACGGGTGAGTATTTTTCTATTAAAATAATTATCTTAATATAAAAATAGTATTGTGAATGCCTAAAATCTAAAAATTCAAAAAGATATATTTTTGCTGTATCTGCAGCATACTACCATCGTAATTACAATATTAATTAGATTCTTACCTATGAAATTTACGTTTTGTATGGAGAATGTTTAACAAATTGTATTTCCCATACTACCTAGCAATTTTTTTATTTATTTAACAACCGTGATTAAGCTAACTTAGGCAACATAACTTAAGCGAAAAAAATAAGTTTAGGCTAAGTTACAATGGACAAAGTGGTCATTTTCGCTAGCAAAAAAAAGAGTAACTTTCAAGGATATTTTTTGAATGCTAAGAAAACAAAATAATAGTTGATACTATAGCTATGGTTATAATTTGTTGTAATATCCAGCAACTGATCAATATTTTAAATCACAGAAGTTATGAGTTTCTCTATGTGTGAGAAAAAAGCACAAATTTCATAGGTTTTCATAGGACCCAAATATAAGAAATATCAAAATATTTTTTTTTCTTTCAAAATCACCACATCCTCATTTCCTACCTCCTTACCCAATGCAAAATACATGTGGTAACACCTCATGAATATTAACTGACGTTTAACATCAATCATACTCCAGAGGTCGAGATCCAGCGATACAGCACTCGTTTGTAGAAGGCTTGGGGGGGGGGGGGGGGGAGGTGGCCAAATGAACCAATTAATGAAGCACGCCTCCTCACTTCGCATTTGACTAAGTAAAAAGGCTAAATGGCACTTCTTCATAAAATATAAAGTAGACAGAAGAGACAGGAACAAATCGCAATTTCCGCACACATAGACTTTAAGTACAGGCCATCTCAGACCAAACCGGGCTATTATAGCAGTTTTTATTATGCACAATCGGATAGTGCTTGGCCTTCACCTCACCTGATGTTAAGTGACGATACGGCCGAAGGTGGAAGCGCACTACACCCGGAATCCTCATCACTGAGGAACTGCTATCTTGCCTCTAACTGCCGGAACTCAACAATTTTTAAATTTTTATTATGGCGTCAGACTTAGGTAAGATGGTGGTACCAGGCGGACTTGAAATAAGCCCTACCACCAAACAAACCGAGTACAAATTGTACCCCCCTGGGAATCGAACCCGGAACTCCTGCGTCTTAGACGGGGTGGGCGAACCACTAAACACAGAAGCGGTTAAAAAAGTTCCCAAGGGCCCCTCCCTTACGCGCAAGTGTCGTCGGCATCGCTATCGACTTCATTTGACAGATGGATGTGACACATAGCTACTTATTTTTGGCACAAATTAAACTTACCAAATAAAAGTAGCAATGTGTCACATCCATCTGTCAATAAAGCCGATAACGATTCCGACGACACTTTCACGGTAGACCCGTTCCTAGCGCAACAAAACAACGGTAGAGATACCCCATTCCGTGCTTGTTCTTCAGTGGTTGAGGATTTTAGGTGTAGTTCATTTCTTCCTTCTGCCTTATCGCCACTTAACATCAGATGAAGGCCAAGCAAGCACTGACCCGTTTTGTGGATAAAAAAAGATAATAATTACTTATATGTAGAAATTGTATGCATGAATTTTAGAGGTTAGTGAGATTAATTTCAAATCACATTACACTGAAGATATGAAGCACACAAACTACTACATAATTATATTTTTTTTGCAATGGCAACACCGACCAATACATAACCTCAAATCTGCATACGCGGTATGATAAGGAACGTCTCATACCACCATCGCGCAGCCCTACGTTACCTTTATCGCGAGCGCGAAGACATCAAGATTTATTCGTCATGAATGAGCCAGGACGTGGACACTACAAGGAAATGTTTATCTACTTCACCTACCAACGTTTTTGCATCGGATCTCCATGGTTAAATACGCCACGGTTGTTTCTGCTGATTATCTTTAATGCAACTACAGTTTTTTGAAAAATTCT
Organism: Agriphila geniculea; assembly: GCA_943789525.1. NCBI lineage: Eukaryota > Metazoa > Arthropoda > Insecta > Lepidoptera > Crambidae > Agriphila > Agriphila geniculea. Next base: position 26,210,315 of record OX038873.1, read on the forward strand.
AAGTAAATCCTAAATATTTAGGAGATCGTTATATAAAGAATTGTTGTTCTTCATATCAGACGCTGAATTACTATTCCCAAAATAGAAATAGGTAAATACATAGTATGAAAAGTTAATTCATCCAAATAGTTCACTCAAAAGGAAAAACGTTTCTGACAAAAAAAATAACAATCCACCGAAGGTTGAGGAAGAATCTTGCCAAGTCAAAAACAATGTTTTCAGATTTAACATTTTAAGATGCCAGTAAATACATCAGCCAATCTATCACTGAATCCAAAATGAATACCCCCTGCGAACTAACTACGATAGCCGCAACAGAGGGCGTAACGATAGCGGAATCGAATCCGCGATATGTTAATGTGCGTCCGATCGTGACGCACGACGCTCGTCGTGGACACTTGCCCAGATGGCTGTGATAGCTACCTTGCAGTATTTTTATACTTTATTCTCGCTGTTAGAAATATTGCTTTAAAATCGAAAGTCAGGTTTCGCTCATCAGAGATCCTTCTATTGATTTTACTTCAAATACCTATCAAAGAAAAATTGATAGCTGAACTGAAGGCTGTCTTAAATTTTGTTTATGTAGAGGTATAAAGGTACATTTTAAATTAAAATTGACGTTGAAAAAAATCACCATTTCTCTGGTTTTCTCTATAAAAACTTTTAGTCAAAACAAGATAAGTTTAATATTGCCTTGGATAATTATTTATTAAAGTTCCAGTCAAATATTTGTTAATAAAAATACCGTAACCCCACAGGATCATCATTCAAATTCAGATCTGGAAACTCATCAACATTTCTGATTCTGTTCCTAATAAACACCTTTTTGATGTCGTCACGGATATAACTGTCTCTACACACATAGCACTGCATGCAGATAACGATGCTACAAACGTTTAAACACCTTAATCCAACTGAATAAGATACAAACTTGAATTATTAGCATGTTCTACCGTTTGTCGAATTATATGATAGATGAACAAAACCATGTACGTACAGAACAAACTCAAATAAATCAAGATGTTAAACTTCGATAGTATCGACGTCATCTTTGTCATTCGGCTCTTTATGCCGTGTATTTATTTCGTAGTTCTTTTTGTTTTTTAACGGGCAACACTACGCTAATGGCGCCCATAGGCATGACGTTAAGTCGACAGTACTGATAGACCGATAGATAGTTTTATGTGTGTGAATAGTTACTTCGAAAGATAGATAAAAATAAGTACTTTGGCTTTTTTTCCATTTTATATTAGATTTCATTGCAATCAAAATCCGAATTTCAAGCTCTATGAAATGCTTTTCTCTCATAGGCCTCATAGCACTCCTAGTAATTCGTAGTTTAAATTCAACAGTGCAGTGGTTTTCCAATCGGAAAAAACCACTTACGAAAATCAGATTATAACTTAGCTAGGTTTTGTAAGAAATTCGAACTACCTAGATCTTTGAATGAATTAATTCAAGGCTAGAGTTAAAAATGCGAAAATGTAACATTGTTCAACACATGCAATGCGCTTGCATACTGCAGTATCTTAAAAATCGCATGTTAACTTAGCAGTTCCACTGTTAAGTTTATCATGCTCCTATGACATCTCTTTGCTAAATCAATAAAAAATACTGAAACATCGTTTTGTTCTGGAAAATCCTCGTGGATTTTATGATAAGAATAAACAAAATTTACTTACATAAACTTTATCGGATTTAATAGGCTGTTTGAAACTTATTTTATTTCCTCGGAGCTTTTGCAGTATTGCAGTCATGCAAGTTGCACCCACAACATTCTACTCAGTCAAAGGATTAACGTCGGACACATGAAAAGTTATTTTACTTCTGTTAATGAAATTAATGGAAACTGTGAAATATTACTTTGGAAAACAAATCTATAAGCTAAAAGTGAAGTAGTTTGCATCAACACACGTATTTATTTTCTCTATGTGATTTCAAGTAAAACAGTTAATGGTAAGTATGTGAAAGTGCAAAATGATGACGCATCGCGTTGTATCCTTTTTTTTAAATAAATAAACATTACACAACACATACATTGATCCGATTCCTACTAAAGCATTTGTGTTAAGAAAAATAAGTCTCAAGATATTCAATCAATCAATCTTTATCCATTTATTCAATGAAACTGACGATGAAGCATTCTTGTTACCCGTGTTACCTCGTATCGTTGAGTAAGTAATGCCAATTAGACATTTATTTTCGATGATTGAATTCATTTCCTATCGAACGAATATATCAGACAATCAGTTCTGCTCAAGGCGTACCCTTGGCATTTGGGACACCGCTACTATTGGTTACTACATCTTTCTGATGGGCTATTTACATTTTAGTCACCTGTGACGGTCGACTTAGTCACTAGCAAGTCGCTTGTAGCCTTGCAATATTGAATCGTAGGTGACACATCGATGATAACGTCGCTGTCGTCTATGTAGTCGATGGCCTTGGTATTCTAGGTTACAAACAATATGTAATAACGTAGTTCCAGTTTTGGCCACCGGATCAGATAAGTTTGTTCAGTCACCGGCCTAGGCCGAATTGCCATTTACATGGTCGATTTTCGCTGTGCAGTAAAAGTCGTGCGTCTTTGGTCACTTGTGTAAATACCACACGACTCCTTTGAGTAGAAAATATTTTCTTTTTTAGACTTAGTCATAAAGTACCTTCAGCCATTTTGTTGCTCTAGCTTTAAATACCTCTAGAACAAGAGATTATATAACATACCTTAATCTTCATGTTACAAACGACCGCAAGATATTCTGTTGAGGGCATAGGATCAATCGACACGGGTAGATACGAATTCGAGTTATTTCTGTTCAATTATCATATGGTAGGTGATGAAAATGATGTCGATGATTGAATAAACTCGAGAACCCGAATTCCAAAACAAACACATATCAGACGATCTAATTAAAAATAAACACATCTAACAAGTAGCTTACACATCTCGATCTCGAATCGTCAAAGCGGCAATTGAAACAAATAGTAGGGCGTCCGAACTCTCGTCTCGTGTGATCGCTCATGGGCGTCACACCGGCCGATCACTATCTGCGATTGTGACGCGTTCGATGCACGACTATTTTAATTGGACCTCGATCTTCCATCTGATAAGGCCGAGATGCCAGCTTTGTTTTTTACAACCCTTGTAGGCACGTGTTTGACGCACAAACTAAATGTTGTGAATGCCCCTGAATGTATTTCATCGTGTAGCTATTAAGTTTCGGCAATTTTTAAAAAGAACGTTTTTCAAAAAAACTTGTAACGGCATTTTGTTCATCTACGATCATCCATTTCGATGTTGCCATGTGTAAGAATGCCATGTGTAGAAATTATAAAATCTACAATCACGAATTTTGAAACAAACCAGAGCATTCTTCCAACAAACAAGCAGTCTTGCTTACCTAATCTACAGTGTCATATTAATTTAAACACAGAAATACAGTTTGCTGCGAATGCATTCCCTTTATAGACAAAGGTAAAATATAATTTCGCCGTTGCATACAAGTCTAATTTCTAGACAAATGATGCGGGCTCTATTTAAAACGAAGCAAAATGTGTGTTCATGTGCATGTAACTTCTCTTGTGTACAGCCACCATCATTTGACATGTTTATAAAGACAAAAGGGTACAGATGAATATCATTTAACGAATCGACGTTGAGTTTCGAGAGCGCCGCATAAACGACACCAAGTCACGCCATCTATCTGATTGCGCGTTCAACCTTTTCGCCAACCAACAATCACAAGCTTATAACTTATTTAGCGAAAAACAGAAGCTGGTTACTAACGAAGTACGATAAGCGAGCCTTCGGTATGACGCTAACATTAAGGTGCCAGATAAAAGCGCATTAGCCCAACCAATCGCACGTCAATGCAGAATCGTAATGACCAATCGAAACGCGCGGGCGCTAGGATAGCGTGACCCGAACGCAATCCGATTCGAGTGGTATTCGTTACCGCGAGATGGCAGTCGGCGCGCGCGCACCAATCGTCGCGTCCATCTCGCTGTCGTGCCCATATAATGATCTTCACAGGGGCAGGAGAATGAAGTTGAGCCTCTCATTAATTGGCGTTTTGAGTCGAGATCGTTGGGCGAAAGATAGGTTAATTCCTTGCTCGGTAGAGATCGTTGTCGCTCAAAAAGGAAGGTGAGCGAACGTTTTCTGGAAATCAGATCCAATTACATGAGGGCCCGTTAAGTTTTTGTTCTGTTTGCCCCGGGCTGACTCACGTTCGCGATATTGATGGACGAGTATTGTTACAACCGGTTCAAATTGACGGGCGGCCGGCCGAATTTCAGAAATTTGCTAAACACGCAAAATCCACAAACGTGTTGCTCGTTTTACTTTAAAGCAATCGCCGACCCCACCCACGCGGCGACATTTACATAGCGCGAGCACGTCTCAATTAGGACCGCTAATGTATGCCTCGACTTGCGAAGGCTGGATCTGACTGACGTCGACAGATAGCAGGCGAAACGTGACGAGTGACGACTATCGCGAGAATACCCTGCCAACTTAGCATCTCTCGTCTATTAACAACACTAATAGGAAGATATCGAGTACGATACTTTTTGCTCGTCTATTTCCTTTCATCTATTTGTGGCGCGTCAGTGAGTCTGATGCATTAAATGTATCCTTTTATTATTTCAGGTGAAGACGAGGAATGGGGAAACGAGAGCGAGGCGATGCCTGGAGAACCGCGCACGCCGAGCTCGGGAGAGCGGGCGGCATCGAGTGGGGGAGCTTCACCTGCGTCGGGAGGTTCTCCAGAGGCGTCGCCACCGCGGCTGCGCCTCAACACTAGCCTAGCTACGGACCCAGCGCTGGCACCTACAGCTGCGCCACTCAAACACGAGCCTCCTTCACCATCGCCACCCCCGCCACCCGTACCGCAAGCAAGGGATTTTCTTACATTATCCGCTACATTTCCAACGCTATTCCCAGCAGCCACAGCTCCTGGATATGTTTGCCAACCTTGTGGTATACGCTACTCTTCATTGAGCACGCTGCAAGCTCACCAAGAGCACTACTGTTCGAATAGAAAGCCTAAAGCCACGGAGGGTTCTGAAACACCGGCAGATCCGGCCGCAGATGAGTCTAGTAGTGATGCTAAGACCCCACGCCCGCCTGGAAGGCAATATACGTGCACTTTATGCTCATACAGTGCAGATAAAAAAGTCAGTTTAAACCGCCACATGCGTATGCATGCTTCTTCACCCGTGAGCAGTGGAACGCCAGCGCCCACCCCAACATCTAACGGCGAAGTAACCGAAGGACCACCGCCTCAAGATCGCTACTGTACTGAATGTGATATACGTTTCAGTTCAATTAAGACATACCGGGCTCATAAAGCTCATTACTGCAGCACTAGACAAGTTGTGAAACAAGCCCTGGCTGCTGTGAGAGCTGGATCGGTCACGTCGGGTTCTGCACCGCCGTCACCAGGGGCCACGCCCCCCGCTCAAGCACAATACGCATTGGCTTTGCCAACAAACCCTATTCTAATAGTACCGTACTCGTTACTACGAAATGCTAGCACACTTCCTGGAACTACTTTGCCAGACCCAGACACACCTTGTTTTTTGTTACCAAATGGCACGTTCCAGCCTCTCAGCCGAGCTTTACCAAATATGAACACAGATGGGAAGGAAACGGAAGTTCTTAAATCGGCAAACAGGCCTCGGGAATCATCAAGAGATGCCGCAACTCCCCTCGATTTGAGTGTACGACGCTCACCAGAATCTGTGACAACAGACGATCACGAAAAAGAGAATAGAATACGATCGGCAACTCCCGAGCAAATAGTGTGTGCGCCCTCGCTACCAGGATCACCGGGAACGCCATCTCCATCTCGAAGGTCATCCTCTCCAAACGGCTCCCCACCTCCTAAAAGACGACGATTAAGCTCGAGAGATCCTACGCCGAAACCTCCAAGTATACCTTCGCCACCAGAAGAAAAATTTTCGCCAGCAGCACCACCGCCAATGCTAACACCAGCATTAGCATTGCGCCTTGCAAGTGAAATGCCAGTCGCAGCTTCACCCCAAGTTCTCGTAAAGCAAGGAGTCTCTAAATGCAAAGAGTGCAACATTGTCTTTTGCAAGTTTGAAAATTATCGTATTCACAAAAGGCATTATTGTTCTGCTGGTGGAGGAGAGGAAAGAGCTAGTCCAGCGCCTCCAGAGCCTGGGCCGCCCCCACAGTATCGACAGCTTATCTGCTTAGCGTGTGGAATTCACTTCAGCTCACTGGATAACTTGACGACTCACCAATCATTTTATTGTACAAAGAGAGAGACTCGATCGCCTCGAACAGTGCCTGAGGTAGCTCGGCCTTCTCCGGGCTCGGAAGGCGGGTGGAAGTGCCCCTGCTGTGACGTGGTGTCACCGACCGCGGCGGCAGCGCAGCGCCACATGGAAGCGCATGCCGGAGTCAAGGCGTTTCGTTGCACCATCTGTCGGTACCGCGGCAATACGCTAAGAGGAATGCGCACACATATCAGAATGCATTTCAACAATAAGAAGCCTGCAGATCTACAGGTGAGTTTTAGTTTTGAATATTTTTTCGTAGATGAAGTTTGGATGTCTATTTTGATTAATGCAACCATTCTACAATTTAGTTGTTTGTTTATCTGTTATTGAGGGTAAAAATTTGGCAAAAAAAGATAAAAGTTTAACTCCTATTTGTCTGCTTGTTGTAGGCACAACACGCAATTACTATTGAGTGGATAAAATAACCATAAAATTAACAAAGGTACGAAAGGTCAGAAAGAGGGATCTTCTGGATCCAAATAACAGGTACCTAAATTAGCCAGAACATGAACGAATTGCCATAATTGTAACGATTTATTCTTCTTTCCAGGAAGAGAGCTACATCGCGTGCGTGCTGGAAGAAGACAACCGCGAGGTGACATCTCCAAGTCCTGCAGTGGGAGGAGAGAAGGTGCACCGCTGCGGTAGTTGTGCATACACCTCCACGTACCGCGGGAATGTAGCCCGGCACGCTCGTTTAGTCCACGCAACCGACGACACTGAACCAGAAGAACAGACCTCCCCTGTCCCTCCCGTGGACATAAAGAAGGAGCCTGAAGTAGAAGCTGAGGAAACGCCCAACTACTGCAAGTCTTGCGACATCTCCTTCAAATATGTAAACACATATAAGGCTCACAAGCAGTTCTACTGCACGGCCAACAACCAGGACGCTGCGGCAAACAACAACGTGCCGGCTCCTCCCCCAGTTAGGGTCACGGATACTCCCGTGCAATGAACCATGTGTCACAAGCCGCTAATGAAGTTCCACAAATCGTAATAAGTTTCATGTTTAGAAAGAGAAAGAAAAGATAATTGCATTTCCATATTTGCTGCTGATCTATTTCACAAATCTAATGGGACTTCCATAGTCTTCGAAGTCAAAATTTGGTAGATAGCTCGATTAAAGACTGGAACTTATTAGGAATGACTTGCAATTAGAATTTGAAGTTGATATGGATTTGATCATGAATGTCCAGATAAGACGGCTTACTTCTAGTTAAAACATTTAATTAGTCTGAAGGATGTATGTGAATTATTAAGATAGGTGTCGACATGTTGTTCAAATGAAGTCATTCCAAGATCATGTATGATAGCCATATGAGAGAATCTGATATTTCTATACTTTTGAGAATATCACTGGCTTACATTTGCTTCCATAATTCCTTTTTAATTGTACGAACTAAGATAGGTAAAAAACCTCTCCTTTTTTATTTGGGTTCGTTAAATTCAAATTGTGTGCAATATTGGACGGATATGATATAATTAGATACGCATATCAAAGCCAAATTAACAGTGTGATTGAGTGTGTGAATAAATTGTATAAATATTGGTGAGTACAAGCGTGCTCACAATTATAAAACATTTTCGTTACTAAAACTTGTTATGTAAATTTTTAATAGTTAGAAAAGTTAATTCTCTTCGTATTTGTATTAGTATACGTTAAAATTACCAAATTGTAAATATGTGTAAAGATATTATTAAATTGTAACTAAATTTTATTACCATTTGTTCTAAGTAATTGTTCTTTCTTTGTTGTTAATTTTGTTTAATATTAATTATTGCTCTTAGATGAATTATTGTATATATCCCCTTGAAAAGCGTCTAATGCTCATTCCAGAAATTATCATGATTACCTACCAGTGGTTCTCAATAATATTGTACTGTAATCGTGTCTCTGTATTAGTTTTGAGCTAAAAGCTTAAGTTAATCAATAACATTTCTGCTATTCTGGATTTCTTAAATATTTGTTGTTTTTAAATAAAATGTGATACTACCGGTAAATCAAAGAAGCTATTACTAAAATACAATATTTTTCTGTTTCTAAAATTATGATTATGACTTTGTACAACTGAATCAATGAATAATTTTATTTTAAAAGTATTTAAAGGGAATACAGCATGTTAATCAATTTAGAACGAGTAAATTAAACATTGTTAAATATAGAATCATCGCATATCAAACGATTGCGAATTAAATTTCAAATTAATATATATTATAATATATCTGGTAAAATTAATAAGCGAAGTACCATGTTTTGTCTATGCCAAAGCATCGCTAGGATTATCGTAATTTGCATTTATAAGTATCTCACTAATTATAGTTAATAGGTTTAAGTGAATACAAGACTTATTTCGTAGAAACCTACGTGTAATAATTTTTGTGTATTCATTTGTGTTTGTCTATAAACTTTGGAATGAGTCTCGAATTTGTTGCAGTACGTTAATTACCATAAATTTGGTGTTACCGGGTGTAATAATGATCTTCCATTAACTGTGACGTTTCCGTGTGTGTGTGCAGTTATTTTAATGTTTTTGATAAACCATTAACACTTTTGTCATCGACTGCACATACAATAGACGTAAATTAACATGACACTTTTTTATGTATAAAATACGCAGGGTCCATATTTTAAGACGCCATATATTTAGTTTATCTCATCCAAACTAGAGTAGTCTAGAGAAATATTAGTTTTCCTATTTTCTACTTGAAGGAAGATTTCGTTTTCATACAAAGTAAATGAAAATTTTGCGGTGGCATACATGTATGTATTCAATTTTGTAAATTGCAGGCTCTACATACTACATACATATAAATTACAAAAAGATAGCCTTAGAATAGAGATACCTATTTCATAATTCCATCCCCTACCTAATTATACCTTCTATTCCGTAGTTCTAAAAGACGTCCCGTTGATAAGACATCGGAAAAAAATGTTTCATATTTTGTCCACCTGCATGCGTCTAAAATGGGCCCAAAGTTATAATCGGCCTATCTGTGAAATACATTCTAATAATAGATGTTCGTTATAATTGTTACATTTATTTCACATAAGCGAGGTATAACGAAGCATCTGATGCACGTGCCATAGTCTCTTATTTACAAATTAAAACCATCTCGAATAACGCTGCAAAATTGTCTCGGTACTTTCGGAAGAGTTGAATCATATAAACCTACAACAACGTCATCAATTACACGTGATTATCGCAAGTTCATACAAATTTACTCGCACGAGTCTCACAATATCAAACACCTATCTCAAGCTTTGTCCAGACTAGTCCATTTTGGCGTATCAGATCACCGTATCTTTAACATAGGTACATCGCTAGTATGGTTGGGCGTGCGTTGAAGTAATATCAACGCACACCCGACCAAACTAGCGATGTATGGTAAAGATACGGTGATCTGATACGCCAAAATGATACAAGTCTGGACAAAGCTTAAGGTGTCCTAAATTGTAAAGAAAAGACAAATTATACAAGACTCAACCCTTCCGAAACATTTAAATTCTAAATTACTTAGACGTTTTTGTACAAACACACCACTGCACATTCCAAAAACTTCAAGCTTTCACATGGACGTAGAGAAAAAATATTTTACGCCATTTGAAAGTAAAAGAAAGTACACACAAATATCAATTTCTAAAATCCAGCAATAAACACGCGTATTTGAAAAAATTGCATTACTTAACTAGGTATTTTTTCCAAAAAGCTTCTTTAATAGTGCTATGCTTATCTGTACTTAGCAAAAACGTTTAAGATATTACATAGTCGTTTCGGCTGATAAAATTGTGTATGTTAAAAATCAGTTAAATGTAATCATAGAATGTTAATAACGTGATAATATGTGTAAAAGTTAAATCATTAAACTGAGGTAAGCATACGATGATATTGTAAAATACGCCAGACAATAAATTATTTATCACATATTAAGCAGAATGTTTTTCATTGAAACCTTTTTAACTGACTTAAAAAAAAGAAGGAGGTACTCAGTTTGTCGGAATGTTTGTTTTTTAAAGGTATATGATTAGATAGAGATTATATTTCAGTTCATTAACGCACCCCAAGGGTCACTTTTAGGGGCTAAACTCTGTAATATACATTTTCATCATTAGACATTTCTGCCACCCTTTACATGGATTTCCACTAGTCAGCAGTGGCTATCCTTATAAGGAGGAATAGCCTAAACCCACCACGCGGGCCAAATCCGGATTGGGGGGTGTTAATGACTACAAATGCAACCGGGATTAAGATAAGATAAGATTTATTCAGCAACCACTACAACACACAACAACAATATCAAGAACACTTGAGGCAATACAAAAAAATTAGATAACTTAAAACTAACAAATTGTCCAAGATAGTACCGTACCGGAGTGTGAAGCAGCGGCAGACAGAAAAGGAACTCAACTCAGTGTTGATAGTTCCGAGGAACCAGACACTGATTTTCAGCCGAGTCCCTGTCATCGTTTGGTCGCAAGCAACAACACAAAGCAAAAGAGTGTACTTCAATACATACACTTATGGTATGGATTACTTATGGTTACCTCTACCTGTTGGACAGACTATCTATGATATAACTCAGCAGCAACAGAAAGGAAATCTCTATGCCAATTTTTAAGACAGGACAGTAATGGCAGGTTCCTTAAACGTTACAGTTACAGGAAAACATTCCCAAGAGACCATATATAACTTTTTAAGATATTCAGAACTGTATTCACAGATTTTGGAAAAAGTCAGGAAAAAAAATGCTAAGATACCATAAACATTTTTTTATACCTGTCGATACGTATATTTTTATATTTTAGCTTTTTTTGCATTTTTTCCAAAATCTGTGAATGTAGTTCAGAATATCTTAGAAAGAACTATACCAGCTAATGTACCTGCCCTTACTATGAGTCTTAAAAATCCATCCTTTACTTTCGAAAATAAAAGGTAAATTATTGGTTTGAAAAACAAAAAAATATATATTGTAAATTCAAAATTTTGTATTATGTAATAAAATCAGTACAATTTCCCTTACAACGTAGTAGAATTAAACTTAAAAACTAATTGGTAATTAATTCTTAGCTAATCAGGACTGTACTCATCTGAGGAAACATCTCCATATTGTTCTCTGAATTGCTCATTATCTTCATCTTGTCCATAGTAAAACCCATCTTCATCATTTTTGTACCCTTCAATAGATTCTTCGTCTAAGTCTTTAACTTTAGAACAATGAACTAAACTTCTAGAATTTAGTTCAGGATTTTCAGCGGTCACCCTGGCCTTATAGGCTGCATAAGCGGCACCATATTTCTTAGCATCTTCATTGAATAAATCATCAGGATCATCATATATCTTATCTTCTCCTGTATCACTGGACAGGTCATCATCTAAAACAAAAACAGAAAGAGATACAAATACATTTTTGGTATTAAGTCAGTCATTATTTATTTTAACAAGGGTTTTACTTTTTTTCTGATGATCGAAGCCCTTTATTAATAATCTATAAAAATAACAAACCTCCAAAAGTAGAAACTCCAATTAATTTTTATTTTTTATTTTTTATTCAACAAGCTCGATACTTGCTCACACATTCAGTCTATTGTAAGAAACTTGGCACAATAAATACTTTTATAGGTAAGTACAGTACGAGGCAAACATCTTGACACTTTTTCGACGGAGTGGGGATAAGTTCGCGCAACTGCATTTGCGAGCGTCCAATAGCGCGCGTTCCACTCCCGCGCCGCCTGCGTACCTCACCGCTACGCATACCCAAAGTACGCGTTCTGCGCAATCCTCACCCGATTTAAGATTTTTGCCTCATACTATACAGATAATTATAATTGACAGGGGTAGTGATATCATTTCACAAATTAACAATAACTGTCGCATTGTTTGGTGTTTCAAAAGTTAGGGTAGAAGTACATACAGGAAAGGATGAGCAAAGTCGGCGAGACAATAATTTTGTGATTTTTTCGTTTTACGACATTTGTCTACTTTTTATGATTGTTTCAGTAGTTAATAGAATGACAATAAAGAAACTTTACTCACGTCTTTTTTTCCTAAATAAGTATTATGATTTCTTAGATAATTGTGTTTAAAGATTTCGCTGTTTAAAACAAAAAACATAGATATCTCGCAAGAACTAAACTTTAAAAAAAAAGGTCAATGACCCGAATTTTGTGTCATTGACTTTTAGTCCATGACCTCTAGGTCAGTAAATCCAAAGTCATCGACCTTTCAAAAAACATGACTATGTGTGCACTCTTTTCTTCACTCCAACCAAAAGTAGAATAGAGATGTGTCCCTTGAAAGGCCATAAAAAACTAAGTATAAATTTATAAAATGATGTCTCACCATCTCGGATAATATATTATGTTTCCAACCAGTATGAACAAAAAAAATTTAATCTGAGGCAAAGCACAACCCGCACAGATAAAGAATGGGATTAGAAATGGCATCGTTCGTATTCACTTCTCGCTTACACACTAAACACCACACCTATTGCTCTCTCAGTCACACTTGTTGTGGTAAGAGCGGTAAGTCAACATTTTCAATCCCATTCTTTATCTGAGTGGGTTTTATAAAAAAATACATACCAATATCACATTTTTTCATAGCCTGAACCATATCCTCCTCGTTTATGCTGCTATTCTCTGTGTCTGGGTAGTCATTTCTCCAGTTGTTTTCATCATTTGAGTCGTCATCATCATCGGCTTCATCATCTGATGGATTTAAGCCGTTATCCCGATGAGAGTCAAATATTAAGTTTGTCTCATAGTTTTCAATGCTAGAATAGATGAATTTTCATATTACTATAAATCAATTGATAGGTATTTTAGTAAAAACTAAATAACAAGAACATTTAAGAGATAGGATAAGAGTTAGAACACAAGTAATAAGTAATATTACTACTATATGTAGATTGTAGGGTTGCCATAATTTTCAGGGACCAATATGGGACAGGATGTCTCGACATTATGATGACCAAACAAAAAATGTCAACCAATCTCTTTATCCCATTCAAGTATATATATGTACTTTATAACTGTAAATAGTAATACAGTAGCGGTCACATAATTAAAGACACCAGTAGATTTTCATACAAAGAAGGTAACTTAAAAGCCTTGGTTCTGTGCCAAGGATTGACCTAGCTCTAGCTGTGATCTGAATGTCTATTTGTTTTAGGGGGCTTTCATTGATTCATACCAGGGCTGGTTCATCCCATGGTATGAATTACACAGGGACACTTTTTGAATTCGCTGTTTCATACCATGGTATGAAAATAAAATCAATGTTAACAAAAAATTCAAAGTAAATGCTTCCAAAATTACATTAAAATGGTTGCTTGGTATGAAACAGTGACTTTAAAAAAGTGTCCTTGTGCGATTCATACCATGGGATGAAATACTCATGGTATAAATTGACAAAAGACCCTGGGACAGAGACTTTGGACAGTTTGCAGACTTTACAGGGTTCATATTTTAACAGTAATTTGGTAATTATTAAAAATATCACAAACCTGACAAGGTTGAAGGTAACTTAAAAGCCTTGGTTCTGCGCCAAGGATTTCATCCCATGGTATGAATTACACAGGGACACTTTTTGAATTCGCTGTTTCATACCATGGTATGAAAATAAAATCAATGTTAACAAAAAAATTCAAAGTAAATGCTTCCAAAATTACATTAAAATGGTTGCTTGGCATAAAACAGTGACTTTAAAAAAGTGTCCTTGTGCGATTCATACCATGGGATGAAATACTCATGGTATAAATTGACAAAAAACCCTGGGACAGTGACTTTGGACAGTTTGCAGACTTTACAGGGTTCATATTTTAACAGTAATTTGGTAATTATTAAAAATATCACAAACCTGACAAGGTTATCCAACATAGAAACATCAAAGTCCTGCTGCTTAGCTGATACATATAAATCATAAGCATACTGTACATCTCTTTCCTCATCGCTTGCCTTCTGCAAGTCAACTAGATCGTAAACATTCTTACAGTCGTCTGCATCGTCTTTCAAGCCTCGACTGTAGTTAACGACTTTGTAGCGACTCTCCTGTGCAGCTTCCTTCTTTTCGATTCTAATTTTTTTAATAATATCACTAACATTGCTTGCGGCTTTAAGTTTAAACTCATTTTTGGGAACGATACCTTTTACACCGCTGTTTTCCTGAAAATGAAATTCAAAATCTGACTTTCCGAATCAAACAATACTCGGGAGGGTCTTTCTTTACCCTCAGAGGACTTACGAGCATACTTAATAGCTGCCACAAAGAATAATTTAAAGGAAATTCACATGCTAACAACCTATGCTAACCTATAAACTGTAATAACTTTTGACAAAACCTGACTAACTAGTTGTCTGGATTTTAATATTAGCTGTAATTTCCAATACTAATTAGATCTGAAAGCACAGCTTTACTAATTTTAAACTAACCTGGTTATCGACAGTTCCTTGAAACACGAAAAGCGACGGGGATAACTCTTGGCCCTCAGTGTCAGTTTTTACTCGTTTACACAGAAGTACTAATGCATCCTGTGGGTTATCTTCAATCTTGCGTTTAACTCGTAATATAGTAGATGTAGCCATAATTTTTATAAATTTATTTTTACAAAAACATTTAACTTCAACAAACAAAACAACCTCACCTCAACAATAAAATAAAAACAAAAATTAGTGATGGGCCGAGTCAAGTCAAGTCAAGGACGACACGAGTACTAATTCGAATATTTCGAATACCTTCTTGGTACTCGCATACTCGAGTACCAAAAATACAGTATTCGGATACATAATTTGAATACCAAAGCGGGTCGACAATCAGTTGTAATACTTGTAATGCTAAATTTAATTGTTTATTATGGGAATTAGTACTCAAAACCAGTATCATTTTAAGCAGTAACACTTACTTATTGAAGTATTATGTGGGACAATCAATGCAAGACTTTGCATTAATCTATATAGTGAAACGTGACTACGTTTCACTATATAGATGAGCATCGGAACAAAAACCAATAAATCACATTTGTGTTTTTTTGTGGAAAAATGTAAAAAACTGGCCAAGTTCATGGTTTTCTAATTTAGAGTTAAACGAAATATATCATTTTATTGGTGTTAGCACCACTGTTTGGAAACCTAAATTCTACATTCGTGACTGTAATACCTGTTGAGTTATAAAATAGAATAAAATGGATTTATCGGTTTTTGACCAAACCAACTGGATAAATCGGTTTTAGATAAAACGTCTTTAAAAATAAGGCTGCCGTACACTAATTTATTACTTTTACAATTGTTTATAGTTTTTTAATGAGAAACTCTTAATTAGATATATCCGTTTTTGACAGAATCAAAAGAGTCAACAATGAAAAATGGTATGGATTAGTGTATTTATCGGTTTATGTTCAGATTCGGGTATTTCGAAGCCAGATCTAGAGCGGATTTAGCAGTTTTTGACCAGGGGCCCTACCGCCTAACTCAAAGCTTTAGCCAGAGCGATAGCTAGATTATACCCATCCTTGTCATATCATAACACGATGACAAGGACGGACAGTGCACTGACGTCATAAACCAAAGCCAGAGTAAAAGCGAGAGAGTTAGGCGGTCCGGGGGCCCTACCGCCTAACTCAAAGCTTTAGCCAGAGCGATAGCAATGCTTGACTTGGCCTTGACTCGGACTTGACTTGACTCGGCCCATCACTAATTTTTGTTTTTATTTTATTGTTGAGGTGAGGTTGTTTTGTTTGTTGAAGTTAAATGTTTTTGTAAAAATAAATTTATAAAAAATATGGCTACATCTACTATATTACGAGTTAAACGCAAGATTGAAGATAACCCACAGGATGCATTAGTACTTCTGTGTAAACGAGTAAAAATTGACACTGAGGGCCAAGAGTTATCCCCGTCGCTTTTCGTGTTTCAAGGAACTGTCGATAACCAGGTTAGTTTAAAATTAATAAGGCTGTGCTTTCAGATCTAATTAGTATTGGAAATTACAGCTAATATTAAGCAGAGTAAAAGCGAGAGAGTTAGGCGGTCCGGGGGCCCTACCGCCTAACTCAAAGCTTTAGCCAGAGCGATAGCAATGCTCTGTCCATCCTTGTCATAACATAACACGATGACAAGGACGGACAGTGCACTGACGTCATAAACCAAAGCCAGAGTCAAAGCGATCGAGTTAGGCGGTACGGCAGTGGGGGCAGGTTACGTTAACCACATAACAAGATATGTACGAGAATAACCAATTGCCATCAGAAAAAAAAAATGTGATTTATCGGTTTTTGTTCCGACGCTCCTCTATTGTCAACAGTATGCAAGTCTTTTATTGAATTTTCGAATACTAGTCTCAAACCTCAGTATTCGAATATAACCAATGCGAGCACAGTAGGAGGCATATTTCTTGAAATCAGGTGGGGATTGCGCAGAATGCGTATTTTGGGCATGCGTAGCGGTGAAGGGCGCGGGCGGCGGGAGAGGGGCACGCGCTATTGGTCGCTCACAAGGGCAGGCACATGCGCGAACTTATCCCCACTATGTCGAAAAATTTTCAATATATAAGTATGCCTCGTACTGTACCTGCACGCGTAGCATGACCAACATCGAGATAAGATTGGACTCACAGAACAATGGCTTGTCTACACCGAAATGTCACTTTTGTCGGATTGAGATCGAGATACTCATGCTCGCATTTAACAACTAGTAGACTCGTATTGTTCTTTGTCGTGGCCTAATGTCAAAAGTCGACAAACACGAGCTTTTCTCTTCAACTGACATTAATTTGACAGTTGAATCAGAAAAAATTGTCTACCACCCTTTGAGTAGTCGAGAAGGTCGAGAGAGAGTTCACAGACTAATAAGAAGATTCGAAATAGTTTTCTACGTATTTTATTTTATATGAATCTAAATTTCGCAATAAAAATAAATCTAAATTGTCCGTGTTTATATTTTATTCCTTAAAATCTTAAATTAAAATTATTTTCATACGTAAATTTCATTATTTCGTAATTTTCTCGTCATTTTACACAGACTACTAAATTAACAATTTCGTTAGTAGTCTGTGTTATCTTTTCAAAATACTCTCAATAAAAGAAAGGCAAACGAATTTATATCCATACAGCTATATTTAATTAGTTTTAAGAGTTTAGCGTTGTAAAATCTATAGAAAGGAACGGTGCTTTATGAGAAATAAAGTAATTATTTTCTACTGGCAATATTATTCTTCTCGAGCTCGAGAGAGCTTGTCTACGGAAGAGAACGCTTTCTTGAGTGCCTCTTTATCTTAGAACTTATTAAAAAAATGAGAATCATGTTTAAACTAAATTATTTCGGATCATTTTAGATAATTTTGACGTTTATTGGTGTTGAAATAAAAAGATTACCTTTAAAATTCACTTTTTTTTATCAAAAGACATTAAAAGGTTTCGAAATTCTGAGAACGAGTCCCACCTGTCTGTCAAACTGTGCTCAGCAATCGAGAAGGTCGAGACGACAAGTCTTCGTAGACAAGAGTCCCGTTTGCTCATGCTACGAGTGCAGGACTCAAAAACAAGTTCGATTTTTTAATGAATATTAAAATACTCGAATACCAAAAATACCTAACTCGGCCCATCACTACACTACACAGATTGGATTGGATTTGACCAAAAGTAAAGAATAATGGGAAAAGAGCGAACGCCCACTCAATTGATTTGAAAGACCATAGTGCCTCTGGAAATTGCAAGGAAATTGATACGGAACTACTGACGTGAAATTTTTAGTTTTATATAAATAATATTATAAAAAGAGACAAAAAATATATAATAAGAAACAAAAAACTCATTTTCAGTGATTATAATTTCACGTGAGTAGTTCCGCCACTGACGTCCATTATACAAAGTACCAAGAACCTCATATTCATATTCTATTTATGGTTCTTGCAAAGTACGCTGTATTTCTTCTTATTATTATTATTTTAGTTTGGCAATCTACTCTCCTCTTTAGGGAGTATTTTTTGCCAGTGTCAAGTGTTGAATAGTTCAGTGGTAGATTGTTTCAGTTTACATTAAAATGCGGGTGCATCGCATTCCAATGCTGCTTGGAGCGTTTGGCACCAAGTATATCAAGACAGTTTACTCGGTAAGGTAAGGTCAGCCGAGGTAGCCACCACTACAATAAAAGTCTCAGGCTTCACACAACCAAGATTTCGCCTATTTCAATTATCCCACATATTGTTCAGTTGCGTAGACACTTGTACCACAAAACTGCACCAATTTTAAGACATAATATCCACTACGAATAGTGATGGGCAGTGGATAAATATCCTAAAGGTAAAAAACTTAATATCCGTTTTTATCCATTTTTAGCGGATTTTTATCCAAAAATGCCGGATAAATATTCAGGCCTGAATCTACACAATAGATTTGCTTCTTGTTAACTAAATTTTTGACGAAAACAGTATTTTGTGCTCGAAACCATGTTTTCTTAATTTTATTATCTGTATAGCGTTGTAGGTAGTGATGGGCAGTGGATAAAAACTCAAAAGGTAAAAAACTCGGATATTTACCATAAATGGCGGATAAATATATTTAGACCTGTTTCTATACACTAGTTTTGGTCCCACGTGAGGCCCCGCCCCCGCTACTAACCCAACCACGATGACAACTGTACCTGGCAACATATAACAAGCACACATTGAGGACTGGTCCCTAGGCTAAATGGTGTCGTTTCATCGCCGAAAAGTCCCTTGTCAACGACGTGATTACCATCGCAATTGTGTTGACCAGGGTATGCTGGCCGACTTATGGAGAGGGAGAACCTATTTACGATGAACTGTTTTTTCAGGAAGAGATAATACCAACGCATAATCCAAGATAGCGGCCAACTTTTTTGTTTTTGGGCCGATTTCGATGAAACTTTGTTTAGGGCACAATTTTTAAAAGAAAACAGCAGAGCAATATTAAAAATGTGAAAATCCAGGATGGCGGTCATCTTTTTTGTTTATGGGCCCACTTCGATGAAACTCGGTTTTTAGTACTATTTTGACAAGAAAACAGCAAAGCAATATTAAAAATGACAAAAATCTAAGATGGTGGCAAAACTTTTTGTTTGTGAGCCGATTTCGATGAAACTCGGTTTTTGGTACTATTTAGACAAGAAAACAGCATCGCAATGTTATAAATATGAAAAATCAACGATGGCGGCCAACTTATTTTTGGGCCGATTTCGATGAAACTTTGTTTGGGGCACTATTTTTAAAAGAAAACAGCAACGCAATATCAAAAATATCAAAATCTAACATGGCGGCCAACCTTTTTGTTTGTGAGCGGATTTCGATGAAACTCGGTCTTTGGTACTGTTTTGACAAGAAAACAGCATCGCAATGTTAAAAATATCAAAATCCAAGATAGCGGCCAACTTTTTTGATTTTGGGCCATTTCGATGAAACTCGGTCCTTTGTACTATTTTGACAAGAAAACAGCAACGCTATTTTAAAGATGTCCAAAAATCAAAGATGGCGGCCAACCTTTTTGTTTGTGAGCCGATTTCGATGAAACTCGGTTTTTTGTACTTTTTGACAAGAAAACAGCAACGCAATGTTAAAAATATGATAAATCAAAGATGGCGGCCATCTTTTTTGTTTGTGGGTTCATTTCGATGAAGCTCAGTTTTTTGTACTATTTTGCCAAGAAAACAGCGCAACGCAATGTTAAAAATGATAAAAATGCAAGATGGCGGCAAACTTTTTTGTTTGTGGGCTGATTTCGATTAAACTCGGTTTTATGTACTATTATGACAATAAAACAGCAACGCAACGTTAAAAATATGAAAAATCAAAGATGGCGGCCAACTTTCTTGTTTTTGGGCCGATTTCGATGAAACTCGATTTTTTGTACTATTTTGACAAGAAAACAGCAACGCAATATTAAAAATGACAAAAATCCAGGAGGGCGGCCAATCTTTTTGTTTGTGAGCCGATTTCGATGAAACTCGTTTTTTTGTACTATTTTGACAAGAAAACAGCAACGCAATGATTAAAATTTGAAAAAGCCAAAATGGCATCCAATTTTTTATTTGTAGGTCGATTTAGATGAAACACGGTTTTGGTACTATTTTAACAATAAAACAGTAACGCAATGTTAAAAATATAAAAAAATCCACGACGGCGGCTAACTTTTTTGTTTGTGAGCCGATTTCGATGAAACTCGGTTTTTGGTACTGTTTTCACAAAAAAAACGGCAACGCAATGTTAAAAACATAAAAATGTGAAATGGCGGCCAACTTTTTGGTTTGTAAGCCGTTTTCGATGAATCATCGAAATCAGCCTACATACAACAAAGTTGGCCACTATCTTGGTTGGATTTTAACATTATTAACATTGCGTTGTTGTTTTCTTGTCAAAATAGTATCAAAAACCAAGTTTCATCAAAATCGGCCCACAAACAAGACGCAATCTTAGATTTTTGATATTTTTAATATTGCATTGCTGTTTACTTTTGAAAATAGTGTCCCAAACCGATTTTCATCGAAATCAGCCCGAAAACAAAAAATTTGGCCGCCATCTTGGATTTTTCATATTTTTAACATTGCTTTGCTGTTTTCTTGTCAAAATCACTATTTTGATCAAAATCACCAAAACCGAGTTTCATCGAAATGAGCCCACAAACAAATAAAAAACCGGTCAAGAGCGAGTCGGACTCGCGCACCGAGGGTTCCGTACAATCATAAATATGTTTGGATATGTTACTTTAGTACAGTCTTTAAAAAAGTAGGGTAAACGGCAGACAGGTGGAAGGGCGAACAGGCGGACAGTTAATTTACAAATCTAAACCACAGCTGCTTATGGTGACTGAAAAACGTTTCAGCCACTCCACATTGCAAACTGTTTTTATTACTAAGTAGGAACTTATTCTTCGTTTATTTGTACGGCAAATAGTAGGTAATTATATTAGAACCAGCCACCAATTATTATTGTAGTATTAGGTTGCGCCATCTTTTGACCGATAGTGGAACTATTTTTTTACGTAGGTCAGCATTCTTAGGTCACCGTCATCTGTTGACTGGTAGTGAAACTAAAGAATTATTGTTTGTTTTTTGAATTTCTAAAAAAGTGTGTTATATTGAGACATCGTTTTATTTTTCCTGTAATCTTTACGTAAACTACTATCACATAGAATTATTTCAGATGTTTTTCTTTACAAACTTCGGAGATAAGGGGGGGGGGACGGTATTTTTTTTTACATTTTTCATCATAAGTCGAAAACTATGCGGCCTAAAAAAAAGAAAAAATGTTTTATAATGTGCAAACAGCGCTCTTTCATATGATACCCCACACGCCCTAATCACCTCACTTCAAATTTTTAAGACCCCTTTTCAGTCCCTGTTGTAAAAAAAATATATTTTTTTTATTTCTTTATTATTTGCAAAATAGTTGGGCAAATGTCATCTTAAACTATTCCAAATTTCAAGTTGATACCATTAGTAGTTCTCGAGATATCCAGCTGTGACAGACAGACAGACAGACTGAGTCACACCATAAGGGTTCCTTTTTTACCATTTTGGTACGGAGCCCTAAAAAGATGACCGCCGTCTCGGATTTTTGACATTTTTAACATTGCGTTGCTGTTTTATTTTAAAAATAGTGCCCCAAACAAAGTTTCATCAAAATCGGCCCACAAACTAAAAAGTTGGCCGCCATCTTAGATTTTTGATATTTTTAATATTGCATTGCTGTTTTCTTTTAAAAATGGTGTCCCAATCCAATTTTCATCTAAATCGGCCCAAAAACAAAAAAGCTGGCCGCCATCTTGGATTTTTCATATTTATAACATTGCGTTGCTGTTTTCTTGTCAAAATAGTACAAAAAACCGACTTTCATCGAAATCGGCCCAAATACAAAAAAATTGGCCGCTATCTTGGATTTTTCATATTTTTAACATTGCGTTGCTGTTTTCTTGTCAAAATAGTACAAAAAAAAGAGTTTCGTCGAAATCGGCCCACAAACAAAAAAGTTAGCCGCTATCTTGGACTTTTGACACACTAAACATTGCGTTGCTATTTTCTTGTCAAAATAGTACCAAAAACCAAGTTTCATCGAAATCGGCCCTTAAACAAAAAAGTTGGCCGCCATCGTACATTTTTGAGATTTTTAATATTGCTTTACTGTTTTTTTTTAAATAGTGCCCAAACCGAGTTTCATCGAATTCGGCCCAATAACAAAAAAGTTGGCTGCCATCATGGTATTTTTTACAATATTAACTGGTTTCCGAACTCTGCGTGTCAAGTAAATTTTGTGACAACCCTTCCGTTTTTGCGTAAAACTACGTGCTACGTCCGTTGGGGGCTGGGGGTGCTAGAGTCATCGAATGAATTCATTCATAATTCTGAAGTAGTTTAAGAATTCTCAGGATGTTGTTTTCATTTTTCTATTGCATTTTTTGGATTTCTTAATTAAAATGCATTTCCATAGCACTTATTTTGTTTAAAATTATTAACTACCTTTATTTTAATTTCAAAATTTACGTGACATATTAAGAAAAGGGTTTTAAAATAAATATTTTATAAGGACGGATAAATATCCGTCCTTTTGGATAAAAACTCGGGTAAAAACGGATATTTATTGAGTTTTTATCCATTTTGAGTTTTTATCCGGTCAAAAACCCATCACTAACTACGAATCAATTTGCGAATAATTAAAACAGTCACTAAACCAAGCCAAACAAAATGGCGCCAAAAACCCTACGCTGCCGCTGGGGGTTGTTCCGAACCTTGAGCGTAGCGAAAAATTTTCTATGTCTATGTTCCGAACCTACGCTCCGAGTGCAACCGATCGCTCTAACGCCGTTCCAAACATTAGAGCGTGACGTTCGGTTGTAACTACACATACACACACACTACTAATTTTAGTAAGTTATTCGAATTATTCGAATGATTGAGATAATCGAATGATCATTCATAATCGCGCATCGCTAACTTTGATGTTTTTGTGTCTAATTTTCAAATCATGGTAGCTTCGCAAAAAAAACTGTTTTTATTTGATTTTGAATAAAGGAAAGTTTAAATTATTCCTATTTCAAGTGGAAAATGAGGACTTTGTTTTGACATTGACATTTAAAGTTCTTGGTCGTTCCTAACCTTAGAGCGAGTTAAAAAACAACCGTTTGGTTTTTTTTTAACTGCACTCTAAGCCTCTGAACGCAACCCTGTATTTATGGACGTCGTCGTCAGTGAGTTCCGTTCCGCACTGATTTCCAGAGGCGCTCATGGCTTGAGTGGGTGGGTGCTCTAAGTGCTCTTATTAATTTTACTCTTTCTTACTTTGTCTTTGATTTAGTTAGTAGTCTGTGATTGTCAATTAAGAAAGCGATTGTGTATTGATTTCGTATTTGTGATTTATACTAATTTTGTGTTAATTAATTATTATAGTGACTTGTTCAATTGAAAATAATAATCATAACTATTTCTGAACAAACTCAATCTTACATAATTAGCATCTTGTGAAATTATGGACAATTTGAAACAATTCAACACAATGGCGTCAGACGACAACTGGCGAACTCCAGGCTTTCGGCAAACTGTGGTTTCAAAAATGTAAGTTATACAAGTGATTCCTATCCAAGAGTGTTTCGCAGTAACTTTATTAATTTGTTATTTCTGTGGGGTTCCTGTGGATATAGTAAGCTAATCCACACTTTTTGAGTGTTGGCTTGACCAATACACATAACATAAATACAGGATAAAGTCGCATTACTCATTTCCCAGCAAAAATGTAAACAAAGGTGTCGCCAGAACAAAACAACACAAACGGAAATAGTATATTGCTAAGTCAAGAAATAAACACACATGTTTTTTCATCACAAACCTAATAAAAATAGAATAGATAAATATTCTGAATCATGAGTTTTGCGGAAAAAGCAGTAATATAATTTAATATTTCATAGTAACAGTTTTATAGTAGAAAACATGTTATGATGCTGTGCACACATCAACTGCAAACCATAAACATCAACCTTTGGTTCATTTCATTTTATAAAATTAAAAATTTCATAAAAAATATTATTACGAGTAGTAGCTGTAGTAGTAACATTTGTCTTTTGGTATTGCGGGGAACTGGCGGAGTTGCAACGTATTTTTGATAGTTTACATACAGTTAATATTTAAGTAAAGGTTTCTTAACAGTCCGTTTCAAGAACTTTTAACATCAAAAATTAAGATAGGTTAAAATAAAAGTTCTTATTATCATCCTACTTTAAAATTACCCTGGATGGCATTACATTTATTTTGACTCAAAATATAATAAACAAATTAAAAAGTTATAATAATGACCAAATGTTTTGAATATCTGAAAATGTCACTATCAGGGTCAGTTTGTCAATTTGACAGTGACGTTTCTTTGTTTACATTTTTGCTGGGAAATGCGACTTTAGTACAATGAGTTGAGGTACATACCTATTCTTCATTGATATATTTCAGAGAGGAAGTCATACAGAGATCAGGCATGCAAGTGGCCAGAAACAGCAGTGAGATGGAGAACCATGTATTTTCCAAGGCAAAGACTCGTGAAGAATACATGAACATGGTTGCTAAGCTCATTCTGCACGTAAGGGAGATGTGTAAGTACTTTTATGCTGACAAAACGTACCTACTGAATTGGTAAAATCTAATTATTCATTTTTACATTTAAGATTTTAGCATTCATAATGCTATTTTTGGTCAGAGTCAGGTTTTTTATATAATACTAAATAATATACTAGAAATATCTCGTCACCAGATCATATTTTCAGGTGAAAATGGAACCCGTATCCTTTAGAAGTGCGGTCCAATGCTCTTACAACTGAGCTACTGAGTCACTACTACCAGCTACTGTGATGTGATTATGATCTGGTGATGAATAATTGTTTTTTTAAGTATATTATCAAATGAACGGCACACGGGAAGAAGGGGCTCATCAACATTTTTGATCAATTTGAACTAACAATTGCATTTGATAGCCATTGAATGGGTCTTTCAAATGCCATATTCAAAACAAACTAAAAGGGGTCCATTTCTCGTTAAATCATCTCAGTAAAAATAGGGTAGGTAAGTAATAAAATCTTTAATTAGCAATTTTCTTATATTTTGATAATTGTTCGTTTCAAGCTAACAATTGCATTCGATGGCATTACATATTCAAAACAAATTAAAAGAGGCCTATTTCTCGTAAAATCGCATTAGTAAAAATAAACCATTCAACTTTCAACAGCTATTTTCTCAAATTTTGCTAAATGTCAATGAGTCCCTTCTTCCTACATACCCTTCAAATGTATTTTTTTTTTTATATGCCTTTATTTACTTTCAAGAAAGATACATAATTATAAATATAATGATTACAGTTTTTAAATTCAGTTTCGATTCAAACAGCAGCTTCCTTTGTAAGTCTGTCCTGTAATTTGGACACAAAGGCCTCCTCCATTCCTTTCCACCTTTCCTCATCTCTGGCCAGTGTTGGCCAGAGTGGGCTTATTAAATTTTTGAAATCATCAGACCACCTTCTTATTGGCCTCCCTCTTTTTAGGGTTATAACCCTTATAGATTCGTCATGTCTGTCTGTCTGTCTGTCTGTCTGTAAATGAAATATTAAGGGGGGCCCCATACATGAAACTGAAACTGAAAATATTTTTTTTCATCAAACCAATACTTGTGGGGTGTCTATAGATAGGTCTTTGAAAATGACATTGAGGTTTCTAAGACTATTTTTTTTCAAAGTCAACCGTTTGAAAGATATATGCCGCCAAAGTGGTAAAATGTGTGTCCCCCCCCCTTTAACTTTTAAAGTAAGAGGGTGAAAAATCTAAAAAAAATATAAGCTATAGATCTTAATAAACACTTTCAACGAAAATTGGTTTGAACGAGATGCAGTTATTAGTTTTTGAGATATAGCACATTTTCCAAAACCGCAAATATAACTTTGTCATTCATACAAATACTGTGAAAAACAAAGTTATTTTTTCAGACGAAAAATGATAGCGGTATTAAAATATGGTATGGTATAATGTACCTACGGAACCCTACTGCGCGTGGCCCGACACGCACTTGGCCGGTTTTTTTCTTTTTACCTTCTCTCGAGGGGTCCATTCGACCAATTTCTTTGTCCATTTCTGTCGTTGCTCTCTAATATTTTTTCCCGTCCATCTCCATTTCAGGGTTCGGATTTTGATTTCGACATCTTTCCAATTGGTCACTTTCCTTAAATCGCTTGCTCTTTTCTTGTCCATCCTTGTATACCCTAATATGCTCCTTTCCATACTTCTTTGACATGTTACTAACTTATGGATGTGGTTTTGTGTTGTTGCCCATGTTTCGCATCCGTATGTGAGAATTGGAAGGATACAGGTGTTATATAGTCTCTTTTTGACTGCAAGAGAATAATGTTGGTTCTTCATAATGCTTTTTAGTGACCAAAATCTTTTCCAGGAATTTGTGACTCTTCTTTCGATTTCGTGGTCCATTTGATCTTTCATAGAAATTAGCTGTCCCAGGTATATATAGCTAGTTACATATTCGACTTTTACACCGTCTATTGTGATGGGGTCATACGATCTGTTGGTCATTGCTTTAGTTTTGGTTTCATTCATTGTCAGGCCGACTTTCCTACTTTCGAACGCAAATTCTTGAATCATTGATTGTAAGGATTCAGAGTTGTCACTAATGAGTACAATGTCGTCTGCAAATCTTAGGTTAGTAATGTTTTCACCGTCTACATTACGTCCTTGATCTTCCCATCGCAGTTGTTTGAATATTTCTTCTAATACTGATGTGAATATTTTTGGTGACAGTGGGTCTCCTTGACGAACTCCTCTTTTTATTGGGAAAGTGTCTCCTTTGGATTCTAGTTGGACTTGAGCTGAGCTGTTTTTATAGACGTTTCTTATAAGCCTTATATATTTATTTTCAATGCCTTGTTTTTAAGTGCTTGCCATATATATTCGTGTTCTAGGCAGTCGAATGCTTTGTTGATCTAATTACCCACTCAAAAAAGTTTTTTTTTAAATTAAACTTGCAGCCCAACCGAAACAAAACCAAGGGCCACCAAATATGGGACAGGGACCCAATCAAAACCAACCAGGGCCTAGCCCCCAAGTGCAGTCCCAGCCGGGTCAGGCCCCACAAGCCCCCAATTCCCAAGCAGGCATGAACCCGGACCCCATAAACGCATTACAGAACTTAGCTTCACAAGGGTCTAGAAACCAGATGATGAATATGGGTCCTCAGGGACAGATGCAGCAACAGGGGGTTTTGGGGCCCAACCCAGGGATGGGGGGCATGCAGCAACAGATGGGGCAACAAGGCCCCATCGCCTCACAAGGTGGCCCGCAGTCCCAGGCAGCTACTAATTTGCTCCAAACTTTGACTCAGCGACCCCAAATGAGCATGCAGCTACAGAACAAACTCGGTGGGGGAATGGGCATGGTCCCCAATCAGGGGCAAATGGGAAATAGTATGGGTATGGGGGGCATGGGAAACCCTATGGGGAGTCAACTGCAAAGTCAGTTAGCTGGACCGGGCATGCAGGGCCAGATAATGCCAAACATGTCAATGGGGAATAATATGAATGTGCCAATGAGTGCGGCCAACTCGATGGGTGGGCAGATGGGTGGGCCTTGCAACCAGGTTGTGGGAGGTATGGGTGGACAAATGGCTCCGAACTCCATGCAAGGGCAGATGCCAGGACAGATGGGTGAGTGACTTAAGAGCTCGAAGTCTGCACACTAGCGCCACTATTAAAACGTGAATCATAGTGCTTAAATAAAGATGAAATTGTGAATGACCACTCTGTAGTGCAGTGCATTCTAAACTTCTAGAAAAAAAACTCCATTAAATGAAACAATAGGCTAGAAAAAATTGTTTAAACGATAAAAGGAAACCACAAAGCCTCTTCTGAGTGCACTACAGAAAAATAATTCACAACTTCCTCTTTATTTAAGCACTATGATTCTCGTTTCAATGGCGGCGCTAGTGTGCAGACTTCACACTCTTAAGCTATTTAATTTAATTTACTTATTATTTTTGACTTAAATACTTTCTTTTGATAATTAAATTCAAGTAACATCTTAGAGCAATAGCGCACTTGCGGCCTGACCGCAGCGGCCAGCGAGATCGTATGAACATAGATAGGTACATTAGTATGAAATCATCGTAGAGCGCGTGCACTTGGCCGCCACGCCCAGCGGCCAACGAGTTTGAAGCGAATGGTTTTGGCCGCGTAGTGACCGCGCGGCCAGGCCGCAAGTGCACTATGTCTCTTACACAGTAACACAGATTTAGCTTATAATAGGTATGATATAAACCAGGGGTGGCCAACAAGTTGATCACGATCAACCAGTCGATCTCTCGAGTCAGTGCAGTCGGTCGTGAGAGACATTACAAAAAGTGCGTGGTAGCAAAGCAAGTAGCAACAGAACGGTGCGGGAGACGGGTGCGGCGGTTTTTTAGTGACAAATACCCCATTATAAGGAAATGTTTTGAACGTTTGTATTCCTGTTTTGGATCAACATACTTGTGCGAGTCAGTATTTTCCTACATGAAAATGATAAAAAGTAAAAATCAATCTACTTTTATGCCTAGTTTAGATACTCGCCGAGAACAGACGAATAGGCACGAAGACGAGTATGTAAACACCATATTTGGGTAGTCTGTATTCGTGCCCGATTACTCGGCGAGTATGTTCGCCGATAATCTAAATGAAGCATGACAGACGAACACACGGACGACTCTTTGAGGATGGCGCTATCTAATTTACGCTCCTGATTTTGTTAAATTGGCTGAAGAAATGAAAGCACAAACATCCCATTCACTTTAACTTAAATTTAATAATAAATAATACAATTTTTTTTTATTGTTTCATTCACACAAGGCAACTAACCCTATTTATACTAATATAAGTGCACTTTCATTTTAGATGTTTTCAAGCTGACTTTGGCCGCATATTAGCAGGAACACGGTCGGGGTGGTGTGTGGTTGTCAAAGATTACAACAAACTTTGTTTTAAGTCGGTCTCTGATCCCTATTTGCAACCAATTTAATTATGGCCTAAAGACTGATTACAGATAAAGGAGAAAAAAAAAGTTGATCTCTATAAGCCAGGAAATTTTAAAGTAGATTGCAGCCCTAGCCCAAGTTGGCCACCCCTGTAATAAACTACTCAATAAGAAATAAATAAAGTACATACTTAAAAATTATGAACATTTTTCATAATCTTTTCATATGAATCTTGTGCATTGAATATTCTTTATTATAAATTTTAATATTTTTAAAAATTCTGAAATATGTTGAAGAACTCGTTGTAAGTTACCACTATTTTTATCCAATGCCCTTAAAATGTATTAAAAATCGAATCTCTAAAATTATCTTTAACCACAGAATACATAATAGTACAAGTACAGAAGATGCACTCCGTAAAATCATTTTAATTAATACCAACTCTTGCTCCGACACAATAAAGTGCAATTCAGGTTGCACAGTGCTCCTTTACCTACAATTATATCCACCTTTGGTTGCTTTCTATCACGTAGCTCTATCTTTGCTGTCATATGAAATTGGTCTGTCCGGATGGACCCACTGCCGGCTACTTGTAGCTTCATACCTAAGACACAGAGTGCACCTAGCCTGGTTTAACATTGTATTTATTTTAGTGGGCAACATGGGCAACAACCAGATAGTGGGCCTAAACATGCTGCACATGCAAGGCCGAGTACAAAACAAACCGGAAGTAGTGGGTGGCATGCTGGCGGCTGGGTACGCGCAGGCTCGCGCTCCGGCCCCTAACCAGTTTCTGAGACAGAGTCCATCTCCTTCGGCACCGTCACCCAACATGGGGGGACCTAGTCCGGTCTCTATGGGTAAGTTTTATTTCTAACACCTTAACTGCCGCCATACAAACATATATACAAATAAACGAAGAATAAGTTTATACCTAGTTAAACCTAGGTTATACAAATTACTCCTTATGTTTAACGTCTCAAAACATAATATTCCTGAACAAACTTTTTGGTTATTCTAAGTATAAACTTATTCTTTGTTCATTTGTACGGCAGTAAAAATAAATGAATAGTAAGAATAATGTTTGTAGAAAATTTCAGATATATAGTGGTGGACGGATAATTAGAAACACCAGTTGATTTTCATACAAACGAGGTAACTATGAAGCCTTGATTCTCCGCCAGGGATTATTCAAGCTGTGATCTGATGATGGCTATCCAGGGAGTAAATGAAGGAGATCCAGATTACACCCAAGTGATCTGAACAGCATAGAGCTATTTGGATATTAAAAAAAACCGTGAAAATAGCATTAAAATGTATGGAAATCCTGAAACAGAGAACTGAGAACTCTGATCCTTGCAGCTCTTAGAATGCTTAGACCAGTTGGGTGAGTATAGCGATCTCGATCTCCTTCATTCACTCCCTGGATGGCCATCATCAGATTACAGCTAGATCAATCCCTGGCAGAGAACCAAGGCTTCAAAGTTACCTCATTTGTAAAAAAATGGTGTTTATAATTATCCATCCACCACTATATAAGGTCCTTCTTAAATAGTGCACACAGTGAGTAGTAGTGTTTTTTTTTATTTGGTTCACAACTTGAAACATACATCATGCATAGGTACATATTAGCAAGCTTTAATGATTATGTAGTTTCTTAACAAGTGAACACAGCATGCATTTAGAATTTACAATAAAATAAACAATTTAGATTAAAAGAACTTCTATAAAATATTTTGAGAACATTTCTGAAAAGATTAATCGCTTTACGTATGTTATTTTTTGGTGAGGCTAGAGAACCACAGAATATGTCAAAAAATCAAAATGTATAGAACAGCTGATAATTTTTTCTCGATTTCAATGACGGTCCCATAGTAAAAGTTGTTTGTATGCATGAGTACATTGACCCCTTAAAATTTCGTGCACTATTTAAGAAGGACCTTATATAATATAAAAATAAACGAAAAATTCCTCTGGGGAAAAAAAGAGATATAAAATAATTTGAAAACATATGTATTTTTTGACGTGTTTTTAACCGATCAAAACTCGATAGCGATCGGATCGCCGCTGGCGCCACCTGGGATTAGCTTTGCTAGTCGATCCCCATTGTAATAGCAGTCTTAATACTGTGGTAATAGTGCAATAGTGTAGTGATGTGTGCGTGGCGGCAGGTGTGATGGGCGGTGCGGGCGTGGGCGGCGGGCCGATGCCGTCGCCGCTGTCGGGGCTGGGCGCGCTGGGCGCGTGTGGCGGCAGCCCCTCGCCCTCCGCGCCGCCGCAGCACATGCAGCACCACCACCAGCAGCAGCAGAGGTAACTCTACACAACCATCACATAGATAACCTGGGGCCGCCCAATCGCGCTAATTCTGAACCGTGAACGGTAAAACCAAAACCGTTACGTTGTACTTTAGGGTTTAGCTTTAGAATTTTCATTTAAATTGTTCAAGCTTTGCATGCTAAGCTCCGTAAGCATAGTTTTCAATAATATAATTTTAACTAAACTAAAGCAAGTGTTTTTCTGTAAACGAAACTGAAACGCTAACGTTTTAGCTTTGGTTTGTAATGAATATTTTTACCCTCCGGGGTATTGATGGTATTTACCCCACTGAAAATTTTAGTCGGTAGAGCAATGGGGTCGTGGGGATTCGCGTGGCTCAGTCATCTATGGACTAACTATAATTTTGGGCGCCGTTAATATCAATGAAAGTAAAAGATTAAAAAGATTAAAGTGTCCACAGATCGAAACAAAGTGAGTTTAATAAATCAAACCAAGATTCATGTTGAAACAAACATTTATTCAACGTATCGAATAACTAACACAAAGTTAACAACTATTCGTTAAGAAACGTGTCATAAAAATATTTAAAACCACTTGGGTTATACGAGGTTTAACGAGCAATCCGAAGGGTTAAAGTGAGGTCACACATGCGTGCATATTTCCATACATATTGCCTTGGGAACCCATACTAATGTTAAAACCGCACGAAGACAAAATGGCATAACAGGGACCCTTAACAGGTTAAAGTAAGACCAGACATTGATCACAATAATAATGCCCTTGGGACTCACTATAAAATTAAAACTACTAAAGATTAAGGGATTTATAACTAGAAACCCTTAAAAGTTAAGGTGAGGACATACTCGCTCGCTTCCAGCCAGTCGGACGGAATAAGCTGCCGTCTGTCTAGAAACGAACCTATATGTACCTACTGACAGGACTTATGCTAAAATACAAATCACTTATCATCTTAACACAAGACATTCGTAGTAAAATAGAATTATTTATACATTCTGGCTAATGACCAGAGTTTACGCTGAACCTAAATTAATTTAAAATAGGGTTAAGACATTAATTGGCTGTAGAACTGCACTGGACTAAATTGAACATGACCTCGAGTTACCTTTGCAAATTTATAGGTACTTAGGGTGAAAAAGGTGCATTCGAACGTGGATTGATTTCCTGGATACATGTTACGGAACACTGCAGCTACGGTAATAATGAAAGGAATCTTCAGAATACCTCGGTTATCGTCGAAATACTCATTGCAGACGTAATATATACCACGTGCTGCGACATGCGGCGGAGCAAAGGATGCTCAACGCATCAAGAAATTAATGACAAAAACCCACAAGGAGTTACAAAAACCTGGGGTTTCACATTACTACTGTCATATGATCTTTCCTTCCTTTCAGCCTTTTGGCTTCAGAAACAATAATTACTAGATAAACTCATGCAATTTTGAACTCACCTCGATGACATCAAGGGAAAATAAATACACAACTTAATGTACAGTCAATACCTAATACAATTTTATTTAAATAGGTTTGATTCTATACAATACTAACAATCAACGTGACAATTGAAGATCCTGAAATTTACACAGAGATAGGATACGAGGAACGAAGTTAAAAAAAAAACTAATATTTCTCCCACAGAGGTTATTTTAAATGGTTAGGCTTAGAATGTACTCCCTAGCGGGAAGGGTAGGAATTGCCTGCTCGTTGGATATCAGAGAGTGTTTTCTATTTAGGTAACTTAAATGGAACTCGTAGATTTCCCTCGGAGGACTACGAACGGAGCGCCGGATGCTTAGCCGTCGGTTAGTTAAGGGTTAAATAGATTTGAAAGTTCACTGGTACCTATTTGGATAACGTGCAGCGAGTCAGGTTGACAAAACGCTACGATGGCTGCTGGCTTTATAGATTCCTAGGAGTCGTCCGTGAAGATTCGAGTGTAGTTAAGGTCGGCCTTTTCTCCGCTCACTTCGAAGTTCAATGGGCGTCAGAGTGGTTTGGCGGTTAATCGTGGCGTCTTCACCTACGACTCCCCTTGTTTCCCAATTGATTTGGTGCAAATCCACAGTAATCGGTAGTATATTATCACAAGACGACTTAGTTCTCCGTTTTGCGGCGTTTATTAGCCAAAAATCCTCTGGAGAATTCTTTGATACTGTCGAAAAGAATTATATTCGTAGTATGGTGCAAATTTAGATATTGTCCTTCCGGCACTAGCTGCAAATAATTTCAGCGAAAAATAGAACCAAAACAAATGACAAAGCTGAATTTGTGTTTCAAAAGCTCAACGACCTCTTGCTTGAGTACCTATCTATCTATTTCACAGACAACTCGACCGCTTGACTTCAGACGCATTCCGTCAGGCTAAGCGCTGGCTCAGCGATGCGGGTATCGCATCGACCCCGTCCGTCCAACTTGACATACAGAGATTGTAAAACTGCAGCCAATTGATCCCGCTGTACGGCCCGCCGAAGCCGTGTCCGCGCACACGACGAAATCACGACCCAAGAACGCACTTGAACGTCTCAAACCGGACGGCCCAAAAAAGTCGGTTCTCCTACAACCTTTGAGGTCCGCAGTATGAAAAAGTAAAGCAAATTGGACGACAACCCTTGCGCTAAGAGCCCCCAGCAAAGGCCCTCGGAATGGGGAAGAATACTACAACAAATAACGAATTTAATCTTTTTTTTTTTTTTTAACTTAATGACGCGAAATTTTGAATTGGACTTTTTACGGAAACAAGGAAAAAGACATCAGGCATACTGCCGAGAAATAAAATTTCATCATTAATGGGAACAAGCATCTTTATACTACAAAAAAGCTTTCCCTTTAAGAAAATAGACCAAAACAACGAAAAAAAACAACGTTACACTACAATACTGCAACTATTCGATAAAGGTGCAGATAAGAGAATGAAAGTCCAAAAACTTCCGGCGAGTCATGACATTGTTGGAAAATGTCTAGAAAACTCTCGAATACCATCGACAAAAAAAGCTACGCCATAGACAAACTGCCTTCTATGAACATATTTACTTATTATAGTAATATAATTATTAAAATCTTTAACCAGCATGCCAGACATTAACATTTACTTTAATTATTTAAAATAACAAATAAGACATATTTATTTATCTTATTTTATCGACAAAGTATAAGTTTATTGGTCTGTGGGACTAGCATAACGAATGAAGCGCCAAACGTCACATCTGACAGTTGTCACTTGTCAAAGTGGCTGTCAGCTGTGCGAAATATGTAAACACTATACTTTATTTGATTTAATTATTGAAAAAAACAAAAAACCGACTTCAAAAAACCTACCTCCAAAAAGCACAAATACCTTTTTGGAGTACAAATACCTTTTTTTATTCTAAAAGCCCCACCCGACTTCAATAGACGTGTTTTATTATTACGAATATTATTTCTTGCTTTTTGGAGGTAGGTTTTTTGAAGTCGGTTTTTTGTTTTTTAAACAATTTTTTATTTTTTTATTTTTAGTGTAGGTACTTTTTGAATTAGATAGTGTAGGTATATTATTTAGGTAGAAATTAAAATCGGCTCAGCCAAACGTGAGTTAATCGCGGAGAAACATACATACATGCGGGTCAAACTGAGAACCTCCTTTTTTAAGTCGGTTAAAGAACTTCACTTAAGATATCCCTTTTCCAACAAAAAAATAATTATCTTATTCAGTTCATAAACAAAGAAGTTAATACGACTGATCATCGAGGTAGTTCACACAAAATCATACTATTTTCGTGCTTTTTTCAAGATTACTTGAAAAGTACTGAACTGATTTCAAAATTTTAAAAAATGGGACCAACTTGGGAGTTTACCTAATGTAATAACGTTTGAATCATTTCAATCGGTCCAGCCGTCTTCGAGTAATCGGTGTACATACAAAAAACAAAAAAAAACAAAAAAAAACAAAAAAACTGGTCGAATTGAGTACCTTCCTCCTTTTGAAGTCGGTAAAAAGTATTAAAATTCTTAGTGAATGAAGTTTTAAAATGAATTTAAGTGAATGCCCCGTTGCCGGAATGTGTGGTACAATCGCCGACATTCGCCAAGCCTACTAGAAATGGACTCAAACAAAAGGTAGAAATTTGCATGCAATTAACTAACTTTAATCATATCAAAAACTATATGAAAACACTGGATGTGCTTTGTAATACCTATCTAAAGCTCCTATCTAGACCTAATACCTAATGTTGCGCCCCTCCCTCAAGACTACAGTGAGAATTTAACCATAAAAAGTACTTTAAAATCAAGTGTTTGTTACCACATAGGTAGGTGAAAAAAGGGTGTTACAGGTTTTAAGGTTAAAAATTAGCACAATTAGGTTCTTGTTTATATTTATTTTAGGTCTTAAATCCGACACCATATTGGTAATTTTCTATTTTAAAAAGAAGTGTATTTTTATTTTCACAGGAGTGTAGGAATGGGCATGGTAGCATCACCGTCGTCATCACTGAACACGCCGGTGGGCGGCGGCGTAGCGTCTCCGGGCGGCGAGGAAGCCGCCTACCGCGAGAAAGTGCGCCAGCTGTCCAAGTACATCGAGCCGCTGCGGAGGATGGTGCACCGCATGATGAGCGAGGGGGAGAGTGAGTATGCGCGAGAGCGAGACAGCCTGCATGTGCCGTCTACCGCGAGAAAGTGCGCCAGCTGTCCAAGTACATCGAGCCGCTGCGGAGGATGGTGCACCGCATGATGAGCGAGGGGGAGAGTGAGTATGCGCGAGAGCGAGACAGCCTGCATGTGCCGTCTACCGCGAGAAAGTGCGCCAGCTGTCCAAGTACATCGAGCCGCTGCGGAGGATGGTGCACCGCATGATGAGCGAGGGGGAGAGTGAGTATGCGCGAGAGCGAGACAGCCTGCATGTGCCGTCTACCGCGAGAAAGTGCGCCAGCTGTCCAAGTACATCGAGCCGCTGCGGAGGATGGTACACCGCATGATGAGCGAGGGGGAGAGTGAGTATGCGCGAGAGCGAGACAGCTTGCATGGTGAAATGGCGTTTTACTGTCAACACAGATTGAGCAGCAAAGTTTTCAGTACAAAAGAACGTGACATCTTATTTGTGTCAAAGGATGAGTATTAAAAAACTATGATCTATAGTCCATGAGAAGAGTTGTAAAAAGCGTCAGCGGCGTCAGTCATTAGAGTTATGCGTGTCATTGAAATGAGTGTGAGCCCGTCCATATGGCCATACCCAGGTTCTGGGCCAGGGGAACGCAAATCTATTGTATCGCCTTCAGGGGGGGGGGGGGGGGGGGCAAATTTATGTAAATCAAATATATTGCTCCCCCCCCCCCCCCCGGTATGCCCATGGCCCCATGCCTATAAATACAAAAGAGCATATACGTTCTCATGGACTGTAATTAATAATAGTAAATTGAACTTTAACTCATTGCGATATGAGTCAATTAGAATCGAGCTGACTCCACATTTTCCTCCAGACGTTGAGAAGCTGACGAAGATGAAGAACCTGCTGGAGATCCTGCAGAGCCCCAACAAACGCATGCCGCTGGAGACGCTCATCAAGTGCGAGGTGGTGCTGGAGAAGCTGGACTTCAAGCGCAGCGAGGGCGTCGGCGTTGGTGGCGTCGTGGGCCTGCCGCCGGGGAAGGTACGTACCGAGGGACAGGAGGACAGGATAGGGGGATGGGGGAGGTCTCCTTGATAAAGAAGAAACTCGATATAGGTAGGCACAGTGGCGACGCTCCCCCCGCAAATTGGTAATACGATGAAACCTTGTCACATTAACATCCACGTTGACGTCATCCGCAACAAAAAATGACTTTATTTTTTCAAAAAACAAATGATAGTGTCAACACCAAACCGCCGCGCGTCGTACACATGGTTCGCGCTGGTTATCGATCAAAACACACGAAACAAGTTTTCTGTTGGACAATGTTCAAATCAGATAGCGAAATTGAAGAAAATTTGAGTTTTTATTTTCCTAATGTCTCTCAACCGATTCAAAGGACATCAGGCACATGAGACCCATAAGTGTATAAACATAATTCTGTTATCTATAAACACTTTATGTTACTAGAATCATAAAACAGTAGCAACATTATTTTTTAACTCCTTCATTTAGCTTTAATTGATTATTGAAATAAACAAAAGCATATCAATGAAACGGACATCTTTGTTAGCGATTTCACAAGTCTCCCCTGAGTATATTTGTTCTGTGGCACAAGTGATTAAAAAAAAGTCTGCCAGATGGCAGTCAACTCAACTGTCAAAAGCGTTTTGTTACGTGCGACATATGCACAGATTTTCCGTTTGGTTCTAACTCGTACATTGTGGTGTTAATCTGTATCACTAACGCAGCTAACGAAACGTATTGTCGTGAAACTGGTGTTGCTATTTAGTGTCGGGGTTACCAAAAAAAAACTTTCAAATGTAAATAACTCTTAAAACATAAATCTTCGTAAAAATCTGAATATTTTCTATGACTTACTAATTATGTGCCTACATTTTGAAAAAAACAGAAACGTTATACATTCTTTGGTTTTCTTCTATGGGACTCTGCCTGATGTCCTTTATAAGAACTAAAATTCTGACTGGCCAGTTGGCGCTCGCAGACAGATAGACAAAAAGTACTCTGTGGAATGACGCCTCCGACATCTGAGACGTAGAGCTACACTAGGCACACGCCACAGACAGACGTGTGACTTATCCCCTCCACCCTCCGACGTCTCCGACGAATATCTGGGATCCAAGGATCGGCGTTGCGTACGTGGCGTCGCATCGCATGGCGTGAATGTGGTGTAGCTCTAAACGTCTGTTCTCTATCGTCTCGTCTCTATGTAAAATTTATGGGGACCGACACGCCCAGATCGGCGTACGTGGCCCACGTCAGCCTAGTAAAGTTCTGCCTTGATTCCTGAGAAAGATTGAGGTGTATAATAAGATGAGGTTTTATGTAAATTGGGAGAAATATAACGATAATTGTTGAAGATGTCGGCATGTATGATGGAATTGTTCCTCTTTTGCTTAAAAAAATCTGCTGTTTCATACATTTTTATATTTTCGTCATTATTTTTTGTATGAAACAGCTATTTTTTTTCTCGATTTCAGAGTTGGTCCCACAGTAAAAGTTGTTCAGTTTGTAGGTCCCTATTCAATTCAATTCAAAATAATTTATTCAGTCTAGGCTGTTACAAGCACTTGTGAATGTCATAGAAGCTACGCCATCGGTTCGCAAACCCTAAGCGGGAGACCTTGTAACGAGAAGAACCGGCAAGAAACTCGTCAAGGGCTGCTTTTTTCTCCCTGTATATCTCATACAGAGTCGTCAACATTGAAAAATAAGCTCCACGTTTAAAGTGAGGTCATTTTCCATCACAATAATTAACAAAAGTTTGCTAACAATGGGTAGGTAGGTTAAAATTAAATATATCTACTACATTCAGATAGGTAAATGTGAGAGTAAATAACTTTCAACTAGTTGAGAAATCACTCTGTCTGCTACTCGAACCAAAAACACTTGATGCAAGACATAAAAAGTAAAAACGCAATTCTTACAATTCATCTATCTCTACCATATTCTGGTTTAGCGATTAATTCTGTTACACGTTGTATAAATAAGGGTTATATTCCAGGAGCCGATATACAACCCGCTGCTGGAAGTGGTGAACAACTGCCTGCAGTCCCCGCTCGCCAACCACACGCTCAAGCGCACATTCGGCTCCACGCTCGACGCGCTCAATGGCCCTGAAATCAAGTCAGTATTGTCACAGATTATATAATAGTACTAACGTACGGAAGCCCATCCGCGCGGACAATCAAATAATAAGCTACTCTCGCAGCACGGCAGTAAAGTACAATTTCAAATTGCACAGCGCTGACCTAATATTATAAGCACCTACGAAGCGTTTCTCTTTGTGTCGCGAAGCTAGTCTCAATCGACACAACTCGTGAATCTAACGATTAGCGACTTGTGAGTAGCAACCTTAACAGGTTGCTAGTAACTTTTATATTAGCGAGTAGCAACCTTAAGCGTAACCACTCAAGGGCGACTTTTTGTAGCTGTGATAATCGCGGCGTTAATCGCCCGCGAAATGATACGACAAAGGTTTTACTTAGCTAGCAACAAAAATGCGCCGCAATTAACGCCGCGTTTATCGCAGCTACAAAAAGTAGCTCGTGGGCGTTTACGTATAACTCCGTATGTTCTATTCTCAACGACAAAAAATCGCTCAGCGATTAATCGCCCGTCAGCGGGGACGCTAACAGGTTGCTACTCGGTTGCAGGTTACAGGTAACTCGCTAGTCGCTACTTACCGATATCATAGAAAACATCATTTACGTCGATGAATATTGAATATACAATGAAATTAATCTACTAATTAAATGAGCTGAGCATAATTGTATTCCTAAGTAAGTACTTGGTTAGGTACTTATGTGAAAATGATATTATTTGAAAGTAATGTTAGGTGATGTATAAAGTTCGAGATGATTTACGTAAAAACCGGCCAAGTGCGAGTCGGACTCGCGCACGAAGGGTTCCGTACCAAAAAACGGCAAAAAAAAAAAAAAATACGTTTGTTGTATGGAAGCCCCCCTTAAATATTAATTTTATTCTGTTTTTATAGCGGTTATATTTGTTGTTATAGCGGCAACAGAAATACATCATCTGTGAAAATTTCCACTTTCTAGCTATCACGGTTCATGAGATACAGCCTGGTGACAGACAGAGAGACAGACAGACGGACAGCGGAGTCTTAGTAATAGGGTCCCGTTTTTACCCTTTGGGTACGGAACCCTAAAAAGTAGTAAAGAATTAAGAACTGATTCATTCGTGTTTTTGGCGCGCTGGTCGCTTGCAAACAACGCGCGTGTCGGCGCGGTGATATCCCTCGGTCATGGTTAGATTCAGTGAGCCGCCGTATTGTTATCAATTTAAATCACGCACACAAACCCATAATAAAATAATTATACCTGTTCAAATATGCGACGATACGTTTCAGTTAATTTTGGATCGAAAGATCATGTAATTTTTAAGGTTCCGTACCCAAAGAGTAAAAAAGGGACCCTATTACTAAGACTTCACTGACCGTCTATCCGTCACTAGGCTGTTTCTCTTGAATCGTGATAGCTAGACAGTTGAAATTGTCACTAATGACGAATTTCTTTTGCCACTATCAATAACAAATACTATAAACAAAATAAAATAATACGGAATCCTTGCGCAAGTCCGACTCGCACTTGGCCGGTTTTTGACATCCTTACTGATATTATAAATGCGAAAATCCGTTTGTTTGTTTGTCACGCCTTCACGTCCTAACTACTGAACCGATCATCATGAATTTTTGCATACAACGTGTATGCAAAATTTCATGTCTGGGGTATAGAGAAGGACATAGGGTACCTTTCATCCCGAAAAAAGGTTTGTTCCCGAGGGATAGTAAAAAAACCTTTCCACGCAGACGAAGTCGCGGGCGACCGCTAGTTTAATTATAAGTAAAACCACTTCAGCTCATTATTTTACAGAGGCTGTTGATGTTTTTAGAGAAATCATTAAGAAAATTTCAATTAATTTGATACTTAAAATAGTTATACTTATCTCTAAGGTAATGTATTTTGTCCTGCAGGAATTTACCACCACCACACCAGATGCCGAAAGTCGAAGAACAAACGATGGATATTCCAGATGTTTTACAGGGTGAAATCGCTCGATTAGATTCTAGGTTTAAGGTATGTTTTTTTTCTAATAATATCTAGTATAATTTATATTATTTTCTATGCGATATCGTATCTTTTTGTCTGTTTGGTTGCTTCATGATAAACGAAGCTATTACGCCAACATTTCAAGGCATTGCTCTCTAAATGACACAGACTTATTATATTGTGACCGCTCGTTGTTTTATCTTTAATAGTTATTTATGCAACTGTACTATAACGAGGGGTATTAAAACACGAATGTGGGTTTGATAATAGTATCACATGAGTGTTTTAATACCTAATTATGTACAGTTGCATACAAGACTTTATCTACACCCATTTTTTTATTTTTTCTTATTTTTATTAGGGAAACAAACAATATTTTAATACATATGGATTAAAAACACCCATGATATTTATCTAAACCCATGATATGTATCCACTATAAAGGTTTTGACTTTGACTTTCCTCTCCCTCCTCGTCATTATATCTTCCGCAAGAGTGTTATAATGTTGTACTGAATTTCATAATGCGTTGCTCGCGCGTGGCGCGCGGCGCTGCAGGCCCAGCTCTCGCTCGGGATATTGTAATGATGGCAGTAAGCTAACTGTTTCAGAACCCCTTACAGAGGATTTAAAGCATGGGTGTAGATAAATATTTTTAAGAATCGGTTGGCTTGCGTAGATGCCACTTTGTAATTGTCTTTAAGTAACCATATCCTTCCTAGGTATCATTAGACACGATGCACCGACTACTCCGCTGTTATCATTTCGTCTTTTCACTTTATGTTACAATAATACATGAGGCTGCTGCTACTTATCGTCATTGTGTCATTTAGATATTAGGGATGTTTGTCAAATAACGTAAAAATCAAAATTCAGGCACGATTTAATCAAAATTAAACCTTGTTTTTTTTGGTCAAGTAGCCTGTATTAATAGGGTTTTGAAGAAACA
The DNA here is from genome assembly GCA_943789525.1 of Agriphila geniculea. Lineage (NCBI taxonomy): Eukaryota > Metazoa > Arthropoda > Insecta > Lepidoptera > Crambidae > Agriphila > Agriphila geniculea. Next base: position 26,252,528 of record OX038873.1, read on the forward strand.
CTGAGGTAACTTTAGTTTTTAGAGGAAAAACACAGTTTCAATGACTACTTTTTTGTAGGTATCGTTAGACACAATGCAACTATCAGGCGGCAACGGCGCTATATCGCTAGTGGCACAGTTAGACGACGCGCGGCTCCCGTGCGTGCCGCCCGTGCACGTGTGCGTGCCGCGCGACTACCCCGCCGCGGCGCCCGCGAGGCTGCGCCCCCGCACCAACCCTACGCAAGCGACACGACCGGATGTCCCTGCGCCAGACTCTTTCCTGGGACGGGTGGAGCGAGCTATGGACGCCCGCTGCGCTAGGTGAGTGTACAAATATCAATCTAACAGTAGGTGTCTACCCTGCGAGACTCCGCCCCCGCAGCAATCCCACGCAAGCCACGGGACCGCACGTCCCTGCGCCAGACTCGTTTCTGGGACGGGTGGAACGAGCCATGGACGCACACTGTGCTAGGTGAGTGTACAAACATGATACCTCATCAATCTAACCGTAAGTACCTACCCCGCGAGATTCCGCCCCCGCAGCAACCCTACGCAAGCGACACGACAAACGTCCCTGCGCCAGACTCTTTCCTGGGACGGGTGGAGCGAGCTATGGACGCCCGCTGCGCCAGGTGAGTGTACAAACATCAATCTAAAAGTAGGTGTCTACCCTGCGAGACTCCGCTCCCGCAGCAATCCCACGCAAGCCACGAGACCGCACGTCCCTGCGCCAGACTCGTTTCTGGGACGGGTGGAACGAGCCATGGACGCACACTGTGCTAGGTGAGTGTACAAACATGATACCTCATCAATCTAACCGTAAGTACCTACCCCGCGAAATTCCGCCCCCGCAGCAACCCTACGCAAGCGACACGACAAACGTCCCTTCGCCAGACTCTTTCCTGGGCCGTGTGGAGAGAGCTATAAATGCACGCTGCGCTAGGTGAGTGTACAAACATGATACCTCATCAATCCAACAGTAGGTGTCTACCTGCGAGACTCCGCCCCCGCACCAACCCTACGCAAGCGACACGAACCGACGCCCCTGCGCCAGATTCTTTTTTGAAACGGGTGGGGCGCGAGCTATGGACGCCCGCTGTGCTAGGTGAGTGTACAAATATGATGCCTCATCAATCTAATAGTAGGTATCTATATCTACCTGCGAGACTCACCCCCGCAGCAACCCTACGCGAGCGACACGACCGGATGTCACTGCGCCAGACTCTTTCCTGGGCCGTGGAAAGAGCTATGGACGCCCACTGCGCTAGGTGAGTCATCAATATTCAAAAAGTTCGCGTCCTTCTTGTACTAGAAATAACAAAGATAACATCTTCATCAAAATTACAAGACCCGAATCTGTAGAACCATTTTTTGCAGTAGTATTCGACAAAGTATTTTCATTATAACATTACAAACCTTTCTTTGAACATTAGCAGCATTAACTTTTGAGTCTGATCGAAACAATATTGCAAAAAGTATTTAATAAAAAATATTAAAAATATGAAGAAGCAATTATTTCACCACTATTACCAGAAAGTAAGCTATAAAACAATATATTTCATTCCCTCCCCGCCAAGTATTGCCAGAAATATAACACGCAACATTGCTTCAAAAATGCTGAGAATTTTTCCGACAACTATTATTATCCCAATTCTTGCTAGTGTGAACCAGGCAGATCAACTACTTACGTCTCATGTGTCGAACGCGCACGAAAAAAATTCGACATGTATCTAGCTCTACCCTATTCGATGCTTAAAAGCTAAAAGTGTCATAACAACTTAAATTTGAAGCAAGGTGGTATTTATCCATATAAAATGAATAAAATGTACCAGATAATGTAGACCCCTCCGGTAAAGTTAAACCACCGTTAAGTACCTCAGAAACTAAGCATATCAGCCAATTGAATTCCGTATTACCTGCACTCTTAACTTGCCATTTTGGAATAAGAGTATTTGACTTTCTTCGAACCAATTTATTAGACTACTAATCTCGTGTATTGCCAGGCTTCCAAAGAACTGCTCAGTCGGGCAACTCCTAGACGCTTGGGAGATGAGCGTGCGACAGGCGAGCGCGCCCAGCCCCGCCGCCTACACGCCCGTCCCAGCGTTGGGCCTTTAAATAGTACACATGGAAATATACTCTCAAATGCTGGGCCTATAAACAGTACACAAGGAAAAATACTCTCAAATGCTGGACCTATAAACAGTACACAGGAAATATACTCTCAAATGCTGGACCTATTAACAGTACACATGGAAATATACTCTCCAAAGGTTGGGCCAATAAACATTACATAAGGAAATATTATCTCAAATGCTGGGCCTATAAACACAACTTACACATAGAAATATAATCTCAAGTGTATGGACTTTAAGAGTGGTTGCAGTCACTCTTAAGTGAAAGTGTTTCAGTGACTTCGAAAGTAAAAATAAGTGTTTCAGTGTTGTTGAAAGTAGAAATAAGTGTTTCAGTGACGTCGAAATTAAAAAAGTCTTGAGAAGTAAAAACATGTGGACAGGACTTACACAAAAAATGAAGTTGTCTTCAACAATACAACACAGCATGAGTGGCTTGAAAATATAAGACAAATTATGTGATTGTTGCATGATTTGAGTACACAGAGCCTTGATTCTGCTAAAGTTAACGTAAAACCCGCGCAGATAAAGAATGGGATTGTAAATGGCGGCTCACCACGCTTACCAAAGCGAGTGTGACTGAAAGAGCAATAGGTGTGGCGTTTAGTGTGCAAGCGGGAAGTGAATATGAACGACGCCATTTCTAATCCCATTCTTTATCTGCGCGGGTTGTTATTAATAGTGTTTGAGTATATTGTTCTTGAATACGAGTGTAAAACAATGCATATACGTAAAAATAAGAAATGAATTAGCAAATATATTTGTTACTAGCTTTCCGCCCGCAGCTTCGCCCGCGTGGACTACAGGTTATATCGTGTGGAGACCCGTGCCCAACAGTGGGATAAATAGCCTATGTTTATCCCCAAGGTCCCATCTATCTCTGTACCAAATTTCATCGAAATCGGTTCAGTAGTTTAGGCGTGAAAGCGTAACAGACACGAGTTACTTTCGCATTTATAATATTAAGTAGGGATTTTGTGATTAAGTAATAAAAACTGTATCAAAAGCAATAAAATTTAAACACCATCGAGACAATTTATAATAATATTAAATTAACTTTAGCAGAATTCAGGCCCAGTACATATGGCTCCAATGTTTTATAATAATTAAAATTATATCAAAGAAATATTTTTCCCTGTTAAGTAAATTTTTGACATTCTAAGTGTACAGCGTTTGTACACGTTACTGTACACAGTTATTAATTTTATTTTTAATTAATTATAAGAGAATAAAATAAAAAAAACCAATTTAATGAATTAGTGGAATTTAAAATAAAATGCGTTTTGTTTCTATGACTCAATACATTATGCAATGTTAGGTGGAATTATGCAATGTTTTTTTCTTAAGATTCCAATCTTCGGTTTGTATTTAGAATAGTTACTATTGTTGTTTAAATGAAATTGGAAATTAAAATACAGATACAGTTGTTCTATCTCATGAAGACGATTCGGCTATGAATGTTGTTAGGCGTGCACATGCACATTGTTTTAGTGTGCGTCTGCACGCTCGTCACAGAATGGATATATTGCTACGTACAGAAAGGATACTCCCGTTGCGCGTGTACAAAACGTTGTGTAGTGTGTAATAGGTACTTAGTTAAAACGCGCGGATCAGTTGTAAGGAGTGTCCGGGGTGTGCTCTCGTATTACGCACACTAAAACAATGTACATGTGCATGCCTGACAACATTCATAGCCGAACCGTCTTCGTGAGATAGAACAACTATAGTAGAATCAGGTTTATAATATGCGCAAACTAACTTGGCGGCTCGGAAGTTAGCCGCAAGTGATATTTCGCGCAGGGTCCATAGTTCCGAGTGCTTCCGCCCGCGCCCCGTCCCCGCGCAAGCTCTGTATTCGTCTACTGCGCAGCGTTCCGCGCGAAGTTCAGAACCGCCAAGTTATTTTGCGCATACTATACTTCATTTTACTTACGGTTACCTTATTCTAAAGTGTGGCTATGATAAAAACGTTGCCTCTGGATATTATTTACCTTAAAGAAGCATGTATAGCTCAAGTAACCAAAACTAAGTAACTGTTGATATCTGTTCTTCCTTCACTATAATTTAAATTTAATTTTATACAATGTTGTAGAGGATCTACAACATTAGCATACAAATCAAATGTTTACAAAGGGAACCTCTCAATAAATATGATTATTTTAGTACTTATGTAATATATTTACAGATGTGATATTTGTCTGTGATAATTTTTAAATTCAATTATTCCGAAGTAGTTTTCCTAAGATATCATGATATTAAAAAAAAAGTTATTCAGGTATTATAATAATATGATGTCAATTTAACGTCGTTTCGTCTTCAAATAAATAAAAACAATAACGATTGTACACACGACATAACGTCAAGTTAAACAGCTTTTATAACGTAAGACATAACGGTCTCAATGTCGACGTGTTTGGCTGATATACAGGGTCATTTTGTATTCACCATCCAAATTTTGAGGATGTGTTCAGTCCATGAAACTAAACAACTTTCTCTAAGGAACACATGGTCAAATATGTAAAATAAAAATCGACTTTCCATACAAATCAATGAGATCACGCGATCAATTTAGTATGGGATGACCAAAATTTTTTGTTGAAATTTGACACATGTTTCTTAGAGAAAGTTGTTTAGTTTCATGGACTGGACACATCCTTAAAATTTGGATGGTAAGTTCAAAATGACCCGATATACCGTCGAGTGTACAAGATGAATGCAAAACACTATACGGTAAAACTTAAATTGGTTTAGGTAAACTGTTTTATAAATGTGTGACTTGTAATGTATTTGTTTTCCAATAAATAATAAATATTATAAACATTAAATGGCGCGGCGGATTATGATTGTGTAAACTTGCCGAAATCGATGATATTTATTAGTTGTTAAGGTAATTTCAGATATATAAAATGTGAAATATAAAATTGAAACGTTCCTAATTTTATTGCATGATTATTGTAAATTATTTTTGACACATCTGTAAATTAGACATTTAAAGTTTTCTATTGAACTTTATACTCGATTATGTTTTCTGCTTAAAATACAATTGTTACTTATGTTACAAATAAAAATAAAGTTGCAATAATATGTACTCACAATAAATTAATAATTCTCAGGCGCCCTGATAGATTGTGTTTCCTCTTTTGATCTTTTTAATAAAAATATGTAACAAACGCACAATAATTCTATCACAAAGAAATTTTTATTTACATAAAGAATTGTACATTTTTGTTTGTTCAACTGTTGAAATCGCATGATATATTCTTTAAAGCAAATTATAGTGGAATGCGCCTTAGGGTTTTCAAAAAAATATCGAGATTATGGGATCAAATTCATACAATAATAATTGTGGTAACATAATCATAACGTTATATTGTCCGGTGAATAGAGGTCCCTTTTATAGGATTTTTATTGATGTAAAAAATATACTTATATGAATTAGGTTAGCCATAATTTTAATAAAAAACAAACATGTATTGAAATTGAAGTTGTATTTTTATTCTCTTTCCTTAGTCACAGTTTTTAATGATACTAAATTATTATTACTAGTATTTCGTCATCTCATCACTATTGGACGCGCTCCCGCGAGCCGAAAAGGCGTCCTTGGGATTTTCTAAATAGCGACACTAATTTGATCTAAAGGTAACAAACGATCCAGTGAGGATATTCGAAAAGGAGGTCTCAAGCCTACTCACCGGTATTCTCCTGCTGCATTGCCTGTCGGCGCCGACCTTTGGCAATTCTTTTGGTCTTCTCACTATATGAGCACAACAACAATACACAACGAAAACGTTCAAAGTGGGTTTGTAATAGGCAATCGATAAATATGTGTCGACAGCGCGGATCCGTCCAACCAAGTGAGTGGCATCAACCCAATCACGAAAGTACCCTCACTGGATTAATAATTTTGACTATATTTTGTGACCAACTACCCGCGAAAACTGTCACTATGAAGCGTTTCGTTTTATGCAACGACAATCAAAATATCGATATAAAATTACAAATAAATTATAAAATAAGAAATGCGCGGCTGCAACATTCCGCCCACCAAAATGCGCAGCATTTTACTATAAACAAAGCTACTATCTACTTAACTAAACTAAGGACCACACTCGATTGCATGGTATCTAAAACAACGAGTACTAATCTACAATAGGGAGCGGACAAAGCTTTGCTAAAGGTCTCTTTAGAAAACCCGTCTGCGTTTTAACGGTCGCGACACGAAAAACGCCGTCCCTACCACGATGCAATTCAACAATACGACCGAGCAACCAATTAAGAGGTTTGAGCTGTTCATCTTTGATGAGAACTAGCGTTCCTAATTTAGGTTCTGTGACATCGCAATGCCACTTCGCGCGTTGACTCAAAGTATGCAAATACTCCACATGCCAGCGCTTCCAGAAGTCATGATGTAGCCTTTGTACTAGCTGCCAACGATTCAAGCAGGTAAGTTTGACATTAGAGACATCAGATTCCGGGAGCGATGTCAGGGGCTCAAGGGTGAGAAAATGACCGGGAGTTAATACCGATAAATCATTAGGGTCCGAACTTAGCTCGCATAACGGACGCGAGTTCAACAAAGCTTCAATTTGAGCAGCCACAGTCATAAACTCTTCATATGTTAAGATTTGATTTCCTACGACACGAGAGAGATGTGTTTTGAATGATTTAATATTGGCCTCCCAGAGTCCGCCAAAGTGGGGGGCTGCTGGGGGATTGAACGAGAATTCTATTGCCTCAGTGGCGGCCGCTTGTTTGACAAGAGGGACTAAAATGTTATGGGCACCGACAAAATTTGTGCCTTGATCGCAGTGGATACGCGAACACCGACCGCGACGAGCGATAAATCGCCGAAGAGCACCGAGAAAAGCATCAGTGGTAAGGCCGATAACAACTTCAATATGCACTGCCTTCGTGGCGAAGCATATGAACAAACAAATGTATGTTTTGAACGTCCTAGCGCCGCAATGACGAAGAACGTACGTAGGAAAGGAACCCGCAAAATCGATTCCGACACATGAGAACGGCTTTATTTGCGAGACACGAAACTTAGGTAGGTCTGCTATTCGAGGTACGACAGGCCTTGGGTTAGTTCGATAACACGTTATGCACTTGGATAATTCGTGGCGAATAGCACGACGAGATGAGAGTATCCAGAAGTTCTGTGCTAACAAGAAACTAAGCGTTCGAAGTCCGGGATGGAGATTGTCTTTATGAGCTTGATTGATTATGAGCGATGTAAGACGATGTTGACGAGGCAAAAGCAAAGGATGCTTGCAATCATAATCGAGGTCTGAATACGACAATCGACTGCCCACCCTGATTAAACCATCTTGATCGATGAAAGGCCGCAATTTTTGGAGATGCTTGGGAAGCGGTCCTCCTTTCCCACTTTCTAAAATTTGAATTTCCGTAGAAAATTCCGAATGTTGAGCGAGTCGGACGAGCGAGAGTAATGACAACTTTAATTCAAATGCGACGAGATGTCCGGATCTACGATTTTCCGGATGACGACAATTGTAAACAAAACGATGGATATAGGCGACTATTCGTTGAATCTTGTTTAGACTCGAATACCTGTTCAAGAATTGATCGAATTTATTTGTGGCGACGAAAAGCGATATCGAACTGGCACGCTGCTCTACGACTGCATCGGACGGTTCTTCAATGATATTGGAGGTGAGGGGCCAGTTGCTAAGTTCGTCGAGAAGCCAAGGTGGGCCCGCCCACCATAGCGGATGGTCGACAAGCTCACGGACCGTGAGGCCGCGTGAAGCACAGTCCGCTGGGTTACTTTGCGAGCGAACGTGATGCCAATGATGAGGAGGAACCTTCTCTTGAATGCGACTGACGCGGTTGCCGACGTAGGTTTTCCAACGAGACGAAGGCGATTTCAACCAAGCCAATGTAACTGTTGAGTCTGACCAACAATAGATGTTGTTGAAGTGAAGTTTGTCGGCATAAACTCGTTGGACATGGGCAACGAGATCCGCTAACAATACAGCGGCACATAATTCCAGGCGCGGCATCGAAATTTTCCGAACCGGAGCGACTTTAGAACGAGCGATAACAAAATGTGAAGTGACACGATTGTCACTGTGACGAATGCGAAAATATATAACGGCTGCGTAGCCTGATTCCGAGGCATCGCAGAAGCCATGCAACTCAAGACAAGTAGAACTTGGTGCAGGAACAAAACGAGGAACGACAATTGACGACAAATAATTAAATTCTGACTGATATCGAGACCAACTTTGAACGATTGAATCGGGTGCGACTTCATCCCAATTCAATCCCAAACTCCAAAGTGTTTGGATAATACACTTGAAAGCGAAAGTGATAGGTGTTAAGAATCCCAAGGGATCGAAGATGCGAGCCAACTCCGATAGGATGTTTCGCTTGGTGCACTGCTGATGCAAGGAACGAACAGTGAACGAGAATCCATCTTTGACAGGATTCCACTCCAGACCAAGAACCTTGACTGCGACGCAAGATTCGGAATCGAACGAGAGCGATTTATCATAACAATGTTCAAGTGGTATGTCCTTTAGTAGTGATTGGCAATTGCTGGACCACTTCCTAAGTTCGAAGCAGCCCTTTTGTAAGACGTGTGTGATCTGACGCATTAACTCGCGAGCCGAGTCCAATGAATCCGAACCACTGACTACGTCATCTACGTAAATATCATTGGAGAGCGCCGCGACGGCGAGAGGACAATTGTCTCCCTCGTCTCGCGCCACCTGCAAGATGGTTCGAAGCGCTAGATAACTGGACGACGACATGCCGTAGGTAACGGTATTGAGACGAAATTCCTGTACAGACTCGTCGGGCGAAAAGCGAAACAATATTCGTTGATAATAACGATCAGGAATCGCAATTAAAATTTGGCGATACATTTGCCTTATATCGGCGGTGAAAACGAAAGCGTGCAACCGAAATCGAAGAAGAATTGAAGTTATGTCCGATTGCAATTTCGGACCAATCAACAATTGTTCGTTGAGTGAAACACCGTTGGCCGGCTTCGCTGTGGCATCGAAAACCACGCGAAGCTTTGTGGTTGTGCTACTTGGGTTGACAACGCAGTGGTGCGGGATGTAGTAAGTAAGTTCTGTGCGGGGTAGTCCGACTGCCTCCATGTGGCCAGCGTTTAGGTAGTCCAGCATGAAATCATTGTATTCCTCGCGAAGTTGAGGATTACGAGCAAGACGTTTTTCCAAAGACAACAAACGACGATATGCAAGAGTGTGTGAATCACCAAAGGCTGGCTTTGGTGATTTGAAAAGTAGTCGGACGACATACCTCCCGTCGACATTACGAGTATGGGTGGTAGCAAAAATATGTTCGCACCGAGCCTCATCTTCGCTGAGTGGGGAAGGCTTAGGGAGCTCATCTATTTCCCAGAACTTGCGAATTTGAAGGTCTAAACTATCGAGGGTGCAAAGCAACGACGAAGTCGGAAGCGATGGTGTACACGAAACAGTTCCCATCACTACCCAACCAAGCTTAGTATTGAACGCCACAGGTCCGTCAGGTCCGTAGTTGACGCGTTCACCTAAAAAGATTTTGCAAAATATATCAACGCCTACTAACGCATCGATTTGCGCAGGCACGTTGAAATGAGGATCGGCTAATTTAATTTTACGAAGATGCGACAGCTGAGCGATGTCAATCCTATCAGCTGGCATTTGACTACAGATCTTGGGTACGACGAGAGATGAAACATTGATGTCTGGACAATGGTCGCCACAACGCATACGAAACTCAGTAGCATTCGTTGCTAGGGATGACGATTGACAAATGCCCTCTACGGAGGCTGTAGTTTTCTTTAAAACGAGTCCAAGACGATTGGCACATCTTTGAGTAATAAAGTTCGATTGACTGCCACTATCGATAACGACACGAATACGACGATGAGTGCCGAAGTTGTCAATAACTTCGACTAAGGCGGTAGCGAGAAGCGAAACTTGTGTGGTTGGATCCGATCCCGCCACAAGAGCGACAGTTGAATGTTCATTGGATGATGAAGGTGATGCGATGGGTGATGCGGAATCACCTGCCAAAACGACACGATTATTTGACGAAACAAAACTAGAATTAGGCGAAACGACACGACGATTCGGCGAAGCGATACGATTTTGCGAAATGACACGATTAGGCGAAGCGATACGATTATGCGAAATGAGAAGATTATGCGAAACGACACGATTAGGCGAAGCGACACGATTATGCGAAATGCCACGATTAGGGGAAGCGACACGATTATGCGAAGTGACATAATGAGGGGACGGAGCACCGTTTGCGTCATTTACAACATTATTGTAAATGGACCCACGAGGATTCAAATTCGATTCAAAGTGTAATGTTGTGTGATGGGCGACGTTACATTTTAAACAACGTCCTTTAGACGGACACGATTTAACTGAGTGGCCTTTATTAAGGCAATTTATGCAAAGATTATTTTCTTTAACAACAACAAATCTATCATTAGGAGAATAATTACGATAAATAGGACAGTTCGATAAACTGTGATTCGATTTACACAAAAGACACAAGTCAGCAGGTTTCCACTGAGAATTAACTAACAACGACTTAGTATTATTAGGCGGCGGCACCGGCGCATAATTACGGGGACGATAATAAGACGGCTCCGCTGCATGAGCGCGGGGCGCAGCGCGCGCGGAAGGCGCGTTCGCAGGCCTAGCGCGCGAGGCGCTTGTATCGGGCTCGGCAAGCTCAAGTGCTTGACCGGCCTTATTCAAGTACTCCAGAAGGGAGTCAAACGAAGGAATATCATTATCCTCATTTTGCAACTCAAAACGACGACGAGTATCAATATCGAGTTTGTTTATCAGCAAATAAAACAATGGAAAATCCCAACCTTTAACTGGCAATTTTAAATTTCGAAGAACAGCAATATTTTCTTTAAAGGTATCCACTAAACGACGTAATTCACGAGGCGAGTTCGATTTTAACGATACCTTTTGTAACTCATCCCAATGTCGGAATGCTAACTTTCGCTTACATTGGTAACGATCAATTAAGGCCGCGTATGCATCTAAATAATTGTTTTCCGAAAGTGGAAAACCTTTTAATAGCTGCAAGGGTTCACCGGAAAGAAGTGAAATCAAAATTGAAAACCTTTCGATATTCGACAATTTTTTGTTCTGGTGAACCATGGTGTTGTACATATCGAAAAAGGTACCCCATGTTGTAATATCACCGTTAAAGTGTAACAAATTCAACCTAGGTAGCTTGACAGATAAATCTGAACTAGACGTACAATTAGTACTGTTTAAATCCGGAGTGGATATTAAATTCGTATGAATTTCAAGTATTTGAAAATATTTATTATCTACTTCTTGACGAATAATATCTTCTGTATCTAACGCTGACACTTCTGTTATTTCCGAACAAATTTTAAAATGATGATTTTCGAAACTAGTACAATAACTTTCAAGTCGACTGTACCGCGACAAAAAAATTGGTAAATGTGACTTATTCTCTTTTGCCTCTAAGGCCGCTGACAAACACTCATCGATACGTTTGATACAAATGTCGCGTTTCAATTCTAAACTACGCCGAGAGGCAGCTTTCGACATTGTTAATTTGTATAACGAAACGACTATTCAAAGCAATGCAATGGACTGTATCAACTAATTCAATCGATTTTATTGTTTATTTTCTACCATTAATTGTGAATAACAAAAAGTACAATTAAATAACCCCAACGTATATAAATAACTGTGAAGTGTTATTACTTCCCGTTACGTTACGACTATGTTCCAACAAAATTTTACAAAGTGATTAATATGCAACCGCTCGATATGAAAATTTGCATTTATCAAACGTAACAAGTGATAACGCGACCGATTGCCGTGTTATTTTACATTAATCAATCCATTAAGCAAACAACTCAAACCTTTAATTTAGTCACACAACGTGGCCACGACATTAATTAACTAATTATTTTTATGTGTAATTATTTTTCTCAAATTAAAATATAATTCGAACGTATCGAGAATAAGACCTAAAATGCACGATTTTGCTTAACGAAATGTTGCATAATTTACGAGATTAAAATGGCTACAAAATACGAATTTGATTGTGTACGACAAATATGGCTACCGAATGGTGTAGTATGTATGACACTGTTATAATCCGACCGATTATATCAATTATCATAGGTACGAAACGACAAAATGTAGCTAAAATAATCCGAATGATTATTTAACTAATTACAATACGACAATATAACGAAAAACTAATAGCGACAGTTCGAAATTAATAATCCGGCCGATGGACCAAAATGGACGCGCTCCCGCGAGCCGAAAAGGCGTCCTTGGGATTTTCTAAATAGCGACACTAATTTGATCTAAAGGTAACAAACGATCCAGTGAGGATATTCGAAAAGGAGGTCTCAAGCCTACTCACCGGTATTCTCCTGCTGCATTGCCTGTCGGCGCCGACCTTTGGCAATTCTTTTGGTCTTCTCACTATATGAGCACAACAACAATACACAACGAAAACGTTCAAAGTGGGTTTGTAATAGGCAATCGATAAATATGTGTCGACAGCGCGGATCCGTCCAACCAAGTGAGTGGCATCAACCCAATCACGAAAGTACCCTCACTGGATTAATAATTTTGACTATATTTTGTGACCAACTACCCGCGAAAACTGTCACTATGAAGCGTTTCGTTTTATGCAACGACAATCAAAATATCGATATAAAATTACAAATAAATTATAAAATAAGAAATGCGCGGCTGCAACACTATATTATTTGTTATTAAGTATTTAGATAATATCTTTGAATTATTTCATTCATTTGTTCTCTCTATGATATCAGGACATTAATATTACAATAAAATGTGTGATTTTTATCAAAAGTTTAAAACGGAACTAAAATTATTTTCACTAGCAACACCGTGGTTTTTGCGTGTTGCCATGCAACAGGAAGTGGTGCCCCTATTAATTTATATATATTTTTCCAGCTAAGCTATAGGTGGTACTACATGAGTATTTATAAAAAAAAACATTTATTTCAGACTAATAGTTTGATTTATGACCATTTATTATAATAATCAGAAAGTTTCGGAAAACCTACAGTAGTACTTTACTAGTTCGTGATGGAAAGCCGCGGTCACTAATATTTTTATATAAATACTATCGTCATCGTCTCTAGCTAGATATGATAGAATGCTAAGGTTATCAGTATCTGATGGAATGCCACAGTCCCTAGTATCTGATGGAATGATAAGGTGACTTCACTAGTAGTAAGAGGAATGCCATGACATCAGTATCAATTCAATTCCTTATTGGGAAGGACCTGAGTTTCACGACACAGGGAATCCTAGTGTGGAATCCAGGGCTAAGTGTATGGTTTTATGTTCATTTATCTGTATTAGATTATTAGCCACACTACTAAAAATGTAAATGTAAGAAATCTAAAGGCTAATTTATTTGTATACTTCCACCAAGTTTTACCTTTGCAGGTGTATTCATATATCTATGAACTAGCTTTTGCCCGCGACTTCGTTCGCGTGATTAAGATAGTTGTGCATTTATTTTGAAAGTCACGGATTACCAATATACCTAGGTATTTATCAGTAGACCTCATTTCACACATTTAAATTTTCCCATAAAAAATAATGTACATATTGGAACACACTGTAGTAGACTGTATAATGGGAATTTTCCAAAACCCTTTCTTAGTGTTCACCTAAACCATGAAGGTCCCTCCTCTACCTCCAAAAATGGTGTCTCTCTCTACCTTCAGCCTTTAGGGTTCTACGCCTATCCCAACAATGAATCAATAAATTTAGAATTTTATATGTATAGATTTATATATTTTTTGTCGTCAAGCTGTTCTTCTTGATCAAAGAGACAGATTAGAAAGAAATAAATGAAAATCGTGTTGCATTAGTACAGTTTATTATAGTGATCAGAGTGAGAACTGGTAGACCGGTGTATGAGGCCTGGCGCTGGCGCCGGCGGCCTGCGTGCAGGCGCCGCGGCGCCGCGTGCTGCCGCAGCACGACCAGTGGCGCGCGCCCGGCCAGCCCGCGTGCCCGTGCCCGCAACCTGACATTACACACAACACTATTTTTTATAGGAAAAGCTAAAACGTAGTGATTATTTCCTCTGTGGGAAAAGCGACAGTAACAAAAAAAATAGTGATTGTTTATCTGAATAATATGACAGAATTTCATGCTGGTGGTATACCACTGATACCAGAATCTGATGGAACGCCACAGTCACCAGCACCTGATGGAATGACAGGATAATTTTGCTGATTCACAAATCGTCCACCAGTCGCACTGACCTGCATATAATTTTTTTTCATGTCAGTGACCAGTCGGCATACTACTGCCAACTTGGCGCTAGTGTAAATGTAGACCTGTCATTTTGTTGTTTGTATGTGTTTGCTATCAATTTTAGAATGTTAGAAGCGAATTTTTGTAAAAATCAACTTTTCTTCCAATATATTTTAGTTTTCTTCAATCTTTAATTAATTTATCGGACGTCCATAATAATTATTTATTAGTATCAACCATTATTGATATAATTTAAAATAAATTGGTGAATCCGGGGTAAATGCCCATACAAAGGTCTCCAACAGCAGTAGCGCCGCCAAGCGGGTTAAATTTTGTGACATCCCCCCATTCCAAAGTTTCTGATAGATTGCTACAGACACCGTCTGATTCAATGCTACCAGAATCAGATAAAATGCTATGATTCCAAGAACCTGATCAAATTTCGTGGTTACTACCTGATGGAATGGCTATGGTCAACCAGTCAAATGAACACAGCGGTCATCAGTAGGTATCTGGTGGGAATGTGGCGTGCCGCGGTCACGGACATTACTTAATTTGGAATACCATTGTTATCTGAATTCCACGGTCATCATCTGGGTACCTGATGATTCCATATGTGAATTTTTATAGTATGTAATGTTACCGTTGTACCCGCCGGGCATGGTGGCGCCGCAGCCGCAGGCGGCGTCGCGCCGGCCGCCCGACGAGCAGAACGCGCAGCAGTGGAACTGCCCAGTGTGCGCCTTCGCCACGCGCGCCGCGCACGGGAACGGGGAACCCTGTTCGATGGGACATATTCAGCACAAAGAAGCACGTACGAAAGTCGGCAGTAGATAAGTAAGTATGAGTATCCCGTCAGAATGATAATCTTATGGAATCAGATCAAAACGTCTCTTACAAATTTAAGGGACTTGAGAAAAAAATTGGTTGTGCGAAAATGTATTGTAGCGGATCATGTATTCTGTAGCACGAGTGCACAAGTGTATGAATAGCCTTGACCGTTCAGAAGCTGATGTTAAACAAATAGTAAAGTCGCAACGCAACCATTCACAAGCGGGTGAGTCTTCTAAGGCAGTGTTCCAAAAAAGAGGGTTTTTTATTCCGTTTGGTCACCTTGATGGGTTTGTTGTGCAGCGTGACGGCGAGCAGATACACGTATCCCGACGGCGAAAGTAATTAGGTATACAAGCCAGAATTCCGAAGTTTATTAAGTTTTGGTAATATCTAATGTCTGTGATTCTAGGAAGAATGAAGGTTTGTTGTTCGGTTCGGTCACCTTGATGGGCTTGTTGTGCAGCGTGACGGCGAGCAGATACACGTATCCCGACGGCGAAAGTAATTAGGTATACAAACCAGAATTCCGAAGTTTATTAAGTTTTGGTAATATCTAATGTCTGTGATTCTAGGAAGAATGAAGGTTTGTTGTTCGGTTCGGTCACCTTGATGGGCTTGTTGTGCAGCGTGACGGCGAGCAGATACACGTATCCCGACGGCGAAAGTAATTAGGTATACAAGCCAGAATTCCGAAGTTTATTAAGTTTTGGTAATATCTAATGTCTGTGATTCTAGGAAGAATGAAGGTTTGTTGTTCGGTTCGGTCACCTTGATGGGCTTGTTGTGCAGCGTGACGGCGAGCAGATACACGTATCCCGACGGCGAAAGTAATTAGGTATACAAGCCAGAATTCCGAAGTTTATTAAGTTTTGGTAATATCTAATGTCTGTGATTCTAGGAAGAATGAAGGTTTGTTGTTCGGTTCGGTCACCTTGATGGGCTTGTTGTGCAGCGTGACGGCGAGCAGATACACGTATCCCGACGGCGAAAGTAATTAGGTATACAAGCCAGAATTCCGAAGTTTATTAAGTTTTGGTAATATCTAGTGTCTGTGATTCTAGGAAGAATGAAGATTTGTTGTTCGGTTCGGTCACCTTGATGGGCTTGTTGTGCAGCGTGACGGCGAGCAGATACACGTATCCCGACGGCGAAAGTAATTAGGTATACAAGCCAGAATTCCGAAGTTTATTAAGTTTTGGTAATATCTAACGTCTGGTGATTCTAGGAAGAATGAAGGTTTGTTGTTCGGTTCGGTCACCTTGATGGGCTTGTTGTGCAGCGTGACGGCGAGCAGATACACGTATCCCGACGGCGAAAGTAATTAGGTATACAAGCCAGAATTCCGAAGTTTATTAAGTTTTGGTAATATCTAATGTCTGTGATTCTAGGAAGAATGAAGATTTGTTGTTCGGTTCGGTCACCTTGATGGGCTTGTTGTGCAGCGTGACGGCGAGCAGATACACGTATCCCGACGGCGAAAGTAATTAGGTATACAAGCCAGAATTCCGAAGTTTATTAAGTTTTGGTAATATCTAACGTCTGGTGATTCTAGGAAGAATGAAGGTTTGTTGTTCGGTTCGGTCACCTTGATGGGCTTGTTGTGCAGCGTGACGGCGAGCAGATACACGTATCCCGACGGCGAAAGTAATTAGGTATACAAGCCAGAATTCCGAAGTTTATTAAGTTTTGGTAATATCTAATGTCTGTGATTCTAGGAAGAATGAAGGTTTGTTGTTCGGTTCGGTCACCTTGATGGGCTTGTTGTGCAGCGTGACGGCGAGCAGATACACGTATCCCGACGGCGAAAGTAATGAGGTATACAAGCCAGAATTCCGAAGTTTATTAAGTTTTGGTAATATCCAATGTCTGTGATTCTAGGAAGAATGAAGATTTGTTGTTCGGTTCGGTCACCTTGATGGGCTTGTTGTGCAGCGTGACGGCGAGCAGATACACGTATCCCGACGGCGAAAGTAATTAGGTATACAAGCCAGAATTCCGAAGTTTATTAAGTTTTGGTAATATCTAACGTCTGGTGATTCTAGGAAGAATGAAGGTTTGTTGTTCGGTTCGGTCACCTTGATGGGCTTGTTGTGCAGCGTGACGGCGAGCAGATACACGTATCCCGACGGCGAAAGTAATTAGGTATACAAGCCAGAATTCCGAAGTTTATTAAGTTTTGGTAATATCTAATGTCTGTGATTCTAGGAAGAATGAAGATTTGTTGTTCGGTTCGATCACCTTGATGGGCTTGTTGTGCAGCGTGACGGCGAGCAGATACACGTATCCCGACGGCGAAAGTAATTAGGTATACAAGCCAGAATTCCGAAGTTTATTAAGTTTTGGTAATATCTAACGTCTGGTGATTCTAGGAAGAATGAAGGTTTGTTGTTCGGTTCGGTCACCTTGATGGGCTTGTTGTGCAGCGTGACGGCGAGCAGATACACGTATCCCGACGGCGAAAGTAATTAGGTATACAAGCCAGAATTCCGAAGTTTATTAAGTTTTGGTAATATCTAATGTCTGTGATTCTAGGAAGAATGAAGGTTTGTTGTTCGGTTCGGTCACCTTGATGGGCTTGTTGTGCAGCGTGACGGCGAGCAGATACACGTATCCCGACGGCGAAAGTAATGAGGTATACAAGCCAGAATTCCGAAGTTTATTAAGTTTTGGTAATATCCAATGTCTGTGATTCTAGGAAGAATGAAGGTTTGTTGTTCGGTTCGGTCACCTTGATGGGCTTGTTGTGCAGCGTGACGGCGAGCAGATACACGTATCCCGACGGCGAAAGTAATTAGGTATACAAGCCAGAATTCCGAAGTTTATTAAGTTTTGGTAATATCCAATGTCTGTGATTCTAGGAAGAATGAAGGTTTGTTGTTCGGTTCGGTCACCTTGATGGGCTTGTTGTGCAGCGTGACGGCGAGCAGATACACGTATCCCGACGGCGAAAGTAATTAGGTATACAAGCCAGAATTCCGAAGTTTATTAAGTTTTGGTAATATCTAATGTCTGTGATTCTAGGAAGAATGAAGATTTGTTGTTCGGTTCGGTCACCTTGATGGGCTTGTTGTGCAGCGTGACGGCGAGCAGATACACGTATCCCGACGGCGAAAGTAATTAGGTATACAAGCCAGAATTCCGAAGTTTATTAAGTTTTGGTAATATCTAATGTCTGGTGATTCTAGGAAGAATGAAGGTTTGTTGTTCGGTTCGGTCACCTTGATGGGCTTGTTGTGCAGCGTGACGGCGAGCAGATACACGTATCCCGACGGCGAAAGTAATTAGGTATACAAACCAGAATTCCGAAGTTTATTAAGTTTTGGTAATATCTAATGTCTGTGATTCTAGGAAGAATGAAGATTTGTTGTTCGGTTCGGTCACCTTGATGGGCTTGTTGAGCAGATACACGTATCCCGACGGCGAAAGTAATTAGGTATACAAGCCAGAATTCCGAAGTTTATTAAGTTTTGGTAATATCTAATGTCTGGTGATTCTAGGAAGAATGAAGGTTTGTTGTTCGGTTCGGTCACCTTGATGGGCTTGTTGTGCAGCGTGACGGCGAGCAGATACACGTATCCCGACGGCGAAAGTAATTAGGTATACAAGCCAGAATTCCGAAGTTTATTAAGTTTTGGTAATATCTAGTGTCTGTGATTCTAGGAAGAATGAAGGTTTGTTGTTCGGTTCGGTCACCTTGATGGGCTTGTTGTGCAGCGTGACGGCGAGCAGATACACGTATCCCGACGGCGAAAGTAATTAGGTATACAAACCAGAATTCCGAAGTTTATTAAGTTTTGGTAATATCTAATGTCTGTGATTCTAGGAAGAATGAAGATTTGTTGTTCGGTTCGGTCACCTTGATGGGCTTGTTGTGCAGCGTGACGGCGAGCAGATACACGTATCCCGACGGCGAAAGTAATTAGGTATACAAGCCAGAATTCCGAAGTTTATTAAGTTTTGGTAATATCTAATGTCTGGTGATTCTAGGAAGAATGAAGGTTTGTTGTTCGGTTCGGTCACCTTGATGGGCTTGTTGTGCAGCGTGACGGCGAGCAGATACACGTATCCCGACGGCGAAAGTAATAAGGTATACAAGCCAGAATTCCGAAGTTTATTAAGTTTTGGTAATATCTAATGTCTGTGATTCTAGGAAGAATGAAGGTTTGTTGTTCGGTTCGGTCACCTTGATGGGATTGTTGTGCAGCGTGACGGCGAGCAGATACACGTATCCCGACGGCGAAAGTAATGAGGTATACAAGCCAGAATTCCGAAGTTTATTAAGTTTTGGTAATATCTAATGTCTGTGATTCTAGGAAGAATGAAGGTTTGTTGTTCGGTTCGGTCACCTTGATGGGCTTGTTGTGCAGCGTGACGGCGAGCAGATACACGTATCCCGACGGCGAAAGTAATTAGGTATACAAGCCAGAATTCCGAAGTTTATTAAGTTTTGGTAATATCTAGTGTCTGTGATTCTAGGAAGAATGAAGGTTTGTTGTTCGGTTCGGTCACCTTGATGGGCTTGTTGTGCAGCGTGACGGCGAGCAGATACACGTATCCCGACGGCGAAAGTAATAAGGTATACAAACCAGAATTCCGAAGTTTATTAAGTTTTGGTAATATCTAATGTCTGTGATTCTAGGAAGAATGAAGATTTGTTGTTCGGTTCGGTCACCTTGATGGGCTTGTTGTGCAGCGTGACGGCGAGCAGATACACGTATCCCGACGGCGAAAGTAATTAGGTATACAAGCCAGAATTCCGAAGTTTATTAAGTTTTGGTAATATCTAATGTCTGGTGATTCTAGGAAGAATGAAGGTTTGTTGTTCGGTTCGGTCACCTTGATGGGCTTGTTGTGCAGCGTGACGGCGAGCAGATACACGTATCCCGACGGCGAAAGTAATTAGGTATACAAGCCAGAATTCCGAAGTTTATTAAGTTTTGGTAATATCTAATGTCTGTGATTCTAGGAAGAATGAAGGTTTGTTGTTCGGTTCGGTCACCTTGATGGGCTTGTTGTGCAGCGTGACGGCGAGCAGATACACGTATCCCGACGGCGAAAGTAATTAGGTATACAAGCCAGAATTCCGAAGTTTATTAAGTTTTGGTAATATCTAATGTCTGTGATTCTAGGAAGAATGAAGGTTTGTTGTTCGGTTCGGTCACCTTGATGGGCTTGTTGTGCAGCGTGACGGCGAGCAGATACACGTATCCCGACGGCGAAAGTAATTAGGTATACAAGCCAGAATTCCGAAGTTTATTAAGTTTTGGTAATATCTAATGTCTGTGATTCTAGGAAGAATGAAGGTTTGTTGTTCGGTTCGGTCACCTTGATGGGCTTGTTGTGCAGCGTGACGGCGAGCAGATACACGTATCCCGACGGCGAAAGTAATTAGGTATACAAGCCAGAATTCCGAAGTTTATTAAGTTTTGGTAATATCTAATGTCTGTGATTCTAGGAAGAATGAAGGTTTGTTGTTCGGTTCGGTCACCTTGATGGGCTTGTTGTGCAGCGTGACGGCGAGCAGATACACGTATCCCGACGGCGAAAGTAATTAGGTATACAAGCCAGAATTCCGAAGTTTATTAAGTTTTGGTAATATCTAATGTCTGTGATTCTAGGAAGAATGAAGGTTTGTTGTTCGGTTCGGTCACCTTGATGGGCTTGTTGTGCAGCGTGACGGCGAGCAGATACACGTATCCCGACGGCGAAAGTAATGAGGTATACAAGCCAGAATTCCGAAGTTTATTAAGTTTTGGTAATATCTAACGTCTGGTGATTCTAGGAAGAATGAAGGTTTGTTGTTCGGTTCGGTCACCTTGATGGGCTTGTTGTGCAGCGTGACGGCGAGCAGATACACGTATCCCGACGGCGAAAGTAATTAGGTATACAAGCCAGAATTCCGAAGTTTATTAAGTTTTGGTAATATCTAATGTCTGTGATTCTAGGAAGAATGAAGGTTTGTTGTTCGGTTCGGTCACCTTGATGGGCTTGTTGTGCAGCGTGACGGCGAGCAGATACACGTATCCCGACGGCGAAAGTAATTAGGTATACAAGCCAGAATTCCGAAGTTTATTAAGTTTTGGTAATATCTAATGTCTGTGATTCTAGGAAGAATGAAGGTTTGTTGTTCGGTTCGGTCACCTTGATGGGCTTGTTGTGCAGCGTGACGGCGAGCAGATACACGTATCCCGACGGCGAAAGTAATTAGGTATACAAGCCAGAATTCCGAAGTTTATTAAGTTTTGGTAATATCTAATGTCTGTGATTCTAGGAAGAATGAAGGTTTGTTGTTCGGTTCGGTCACCTTGATGGGCTTGTTGTGCAGCGTGACGGCGAGCAGATACACGTATCCCGACGGCGAAAGTAATTAGGAATACAAGCCAGAATTCCGAAGTTTATTAAGTTTTGGTAATATCTAGTGTCTGTGATTCTAGGAAGAATGAAGATTTGTTGTTCGGTTCGGTCACCTTGATGGGCTTGTTGTGCAGCGTGACGGCGAGCAGATACACGTATCCCGACGGCGAAAGTAATTAGGTATACAAGCCAGAATTCCGAAGTTTATTAAGTTTTGGTAATATCTAATGTCTGTGATTCTAGGAAGAATGAAGGTTTGTTGTTCGGTTCGGTCACCTTGATGGGCTTGTTGTGCAGCGTGACGGCGAGCAGATACACGTATCCCGACGGCGAAAGCTATTAGGTATACAAGCCAGAATTCCGAAGTTTATTAAGTTTTGGTAATATCTAATGTCTGTGATTCTAGGAAGAATGAAGGTTTGTTGTTCGGTTCGGTCACCTTGATGGGCTTGTTGTGCAGCGTGACGGCGAGCAGATACACGTATCCCGACGGCGAAAGTAATTAGGTATACAAGCCAGAATTCCGAAGTTTATTAAGTTTTGGTAATATCTAATGTCTGTGATTCTAGGAAGAATGAAGGTTTGTTGTTCGGTTCGGTCACCTTGATGGGCTTGTTGTGCAGCGTGACGGCGAGCAGATACACGTATCCCGACGGCGAAAGTAATTAGGTATACAAGTCAGAATTCCGAAGTTTATTAAGTTTTGGTAATATCTAATGTCTGTGATTCTAGGAAAAATGAAGGTTTGTTGTTCGGTTCGGTCACCTTGATGGGCTTGTTGTGCAGCGTGACCGCGAGCAGATACACGTATCCCGACGGCGAAAGTAATTAGGTATACAAGTCAGAATTCCGAAGTTTATTAAGTTTTGGTAATATCTAATGTCTGTGATTCTAGGAAAAATGAAGGTTTGTTGTTCGGTTCGGTCACCTTGATGGGCTTGTTGTGCAGCGTGACGGCGAGCAGATACACGTATCCCGACGGCGAAAGTAATTAGGTATACAAGTCAGAATTCCGAAGTTTATTAAGTTTTGGTAATATCTAATGTCTGTGATTCTAGGAAAAATGAAGGTTTGTTGTTCGGTTCGGTCACCTTGATGGGCTTGTTGTGCAGCGTGACCGCGAGCAGATACACGTATCCCGACGGCGAAAGTAATTAGGTATACAAGTCAGAATTCCGAAGTTTATTAAGTTTTGGTAATATCTAATGTCTGTGATTCTAGGAAAAATTAAGGTTTGTTGTTCGGTTCGGTCACCTTGATGGGCTTGTTGTGCAGCGTGACGGCGAGCAGGTAGGCGCCGGGCGCGCGCGGCGTCACGCGCACGCAGTACGTGCCGTCGCCGCGGTCGCGCACGCGCGCGCACGCCGGCGCCGCGCACGAGTCCCGCCGCCGGAAGTACCCCGCCACCTCAAATGTACGTGATATTTAATCTAAAAGCTGGCCATGGCACAGGGCGACCGTCCGGCGAGACGAGCAAAAGCAAGTTGGAGTCGAAACGCTCTCCGCTCAGCGGTTAATTCGCAAGCCATAACCCGACAACAGAATTTGTAGGGAGTCAAGAAAAGCGCAGCAGCTCTTTCCCCAAGCTCTAGCAAGTACCCCTGCGTTCTCCCGTGATTCGGTCCGTATACTTAGAAGGTAGGAAGGACGATGGGTTGGTGGAGGGTTTGTCCCCGCTCGACGCCCGCTGGTGTCTATGTTTCGTGGCCAAACCCAAAAACTCAAGAAGTTGTTACATCCTTTTAAATACTCAGTATTACTGCTGATGCCATAAAAAATAACTGGCTGATTCTGAGTCTCATTTCATGGTAACGGTAAATTAGGTGTACCTACCTGTTCTCCACCACACCATATTCGCTCGCCGTTATTGTCACGTAGTTCCAATATTGCGTCATGTGGACAGTCCACTCGGAGATCTTGCAGGCCTGGAAAGATTTTGAATTTGATTACATATATACTCATATTGTACCAAGTACCTACACATTGTCCGGGATCCTAATCCCAATAACTAACCACTCTTACTAAAGAGTGGTTAGTTATTGGGTTTTTTAATCCTCATGTCATCACGCACCGTCAGCGGCCGGAGCGTAAGGGGCGAACCGCAGCTCGCAGCTAGGCGCCTCTACTGAATGTAGCTCTGAGGCTACATGATGTGACCCTTGATATATCACGCACCGTCAGTGTTGAGCACGCAGCGGTCGTGGTGCGGCGCGCGCGTGAGCAGGCGCCCCACCAGGCGCGGGTCGGTGGCGGCCGGAGCGTGAGGGGCGAACCGCAGCTCGCAGCTAGGCGCCTCTACTGAATGTAGCTCTGAGGCTACATGATGTGATCCTTGATATATCACGCACCGTCAGTGTTGAGCACGCAGCGGTCGTGGTGCGGCGCGCGCGTGAGCAGGCGCCCCACCAGGCGCGGGTCGGTGGCGGCCGGAGCGTGAGGGGCGAACCGCAGCTCGCAGCTAGGCGCCTCTACTGAATGCAACTCTGTTAGCTTCTCCAGACGGCGGGACACGGTCCCAGATAGAGAGAGGAGCTCCTCTTCTCTCGCTTCTGTTAGCACCTGTGAAAGATATGCGTGTTTGCGATCAATATGTTTTATATTGTAAACTAGCGGCCGCCCGCGGTTTCACCCGCCTGGTTCCCGTTCCCGTAATAATATCGGGATAAAAAGTATTCTATGTTTTAATCTAGGCTATCCACTATCTGTGTGCAAAATTTCAACTTAATCCGTTCAGTAGTTTTTGCGTGATTGAGGAACAAACATCCAAACCCACAAACTTTCACATTTATAACATTAGTAGGATGCCATCCATCTAAAAAAAAACAGAGAAGAAAAAATTGGTCCTTCGAGCCGGATAATACAACAACGTTTAAGAGCTAAAACTGTTTTTTGCCTTATCAGACTCCTTTGAATTTGATCGCTACTAACTTCTCAGCGAACTTGACAACATCCACATCATGTTTAGCGTAGTCCTGCAGCTCCTTGGTACCTACGCCTGTCAATACTTGAACGGTAATTGTCGCGCATTTGAACTAGATGCCAGCCAATCTGCTACCCACCTCCTCGGCGAACTTGACAGCGTCCACGGCATGCTTGGCGCAGTCCTGCAGCTCCTTGGTGTGTCGGTCGACGCGCTGGCGGTAGTTGTGTCGCGCGGCGGCGGCGGCGGCGCACAGCGCGCGCCCGTGCGCCTCCACCGCGCGCTTGTACTGCTCCGCCCACGCCTGCACCTCGCTCTCTACGCGCACGGCTTGCGACTGGAATGGTCAATTACTTTCAGATCACCTGCCGAACACGGAATACTTAATTGTGCCTGCCTACCTAATAAATATGATTTTCCATAGAAATCATCTACGACCTTCAATCACACGCCTGAATTTTATACATTATTTCGGACGGTTTGTGGTAGCTCCCACATCACATTTTCTCCAATTTCCATACCAGAAGTTCTTATTGACTACCTACTTTGGAATCAGAGCAAGGGCAACGAAGTTGATGTGATGTAGCTTATTCTAAGCATTTACAACTACAGTGGCAGTTCACGAGCCGGCTTAGCATGCACACCACGACTCACTTGTCTTATAACAGCCAAGGTAGGATGTTTGTCTCACTCGTCAGTGTAATGTGGAAAAAGTGTCAACAAAGTTTGAGCATACTAGCGGCTGCTCGCGGTTTCTCCCGCATGGTTCTCGTTCACGTGGAAATATCGGGATAAAAAGTATCATATGTTTTAATCTAGCTAGACTACAGTACGAGGCATGTATCTTGAATTTTTATCAACGTAGTGGGGATAAGTTCGCGCATGTGCTTTTGTGAACGACCAATAGCGCGCGCCCCTCTCCCGCCGCCCGCGCCCCTCACCGCTACGCATGCCCAAAATACGCGTTTCGCGCAATCCCCATTTCAAGATATGTGCCTCGTACTGTATCTTCTATCTGTGTGCCAAATTTCCTCTTCTTCCCCACGACACTACCAAGGCGCACTACTGGTAGCAGGCGCGGTCCGAGGGGGGGGGTCACAGGGGACATGACCCCCCCCCAAAATCGTACACGTCACGTAGAAAAAGCTTCAAAAATTTACAGAAAAGCAATTATTATTATTAGTGACCCCTCCCAAAATTTCAGGCTGCGACCGCGCCTGACTGGTAGTGTCGTGGGTAATTTTTTTCCTTCCGTGCTGTTTGGAACTAATCTCGAAATACCCATTGCTTAATACAACCTAAGATCTAAAAGAACTTTGCTCATAAGGGATGAAACCCGGATGGACTTGCTACCAAAAAGAGCGGTTCTCGATATATACTATTGTCAATAAGTGTCAATTTCGAATGAACCGAGTCTCATTTAAACTTATTCCCAAAACGTCTTATTCCCAAAATACACTAAAATATATACACATGAAAATATCATAACACACGATTCTCATTATGACTAATTTTCAAAACGTCTTAGGCCCGAAATACACTAAATGTTTGATTCGGCTGTTTTTAGTTTTTAAGGCCAGGCAGTTAACGAAATGTACTCTTCTTTCACTATGTCTTTAGAATAAGGTTGAATATTGCATAGCTTTAAGAGTGTATATCAAAATTCTGACAAGCCAAAATCTGTCAAAATTCTGCAGCGCAGTCGCACCGCTATTGCACCGTCCTAGGGCCGCCCCTGGATTTTAATTGCCCAATTTTAAAAGGCGCATGGTAGCGAGCGATGAAATTTCGGCAAGATATTGCCAAGTTGTTGTGATGTGATGTGTTGCCACCATAACGATTTTGTCGCAAAAAGGGAATCCACGATAGTAAGTAGGACTAGTATACTTTCGTGTTATGACATCGATCGACCTATCAATAAAAAATAAAAATATTCGCAATTATAAACGTAAAATTTTATCAGTTTTTAAAGTCGTTTGGGGGCCTGCGACCCAACCCAATACCTCTCCCCGAGGTTAAAAATCACTGTTTTAGAGGTAGCGTAGGCCTTTGAAGTCGGTTTTCTGTTTTTTTAAACATTTTTTATTTTTCACTTCTCATGCTATTACATAGCTATATAATATTACATACCTAGGTATTTATCAGTAGACCTCATTTCACACATTAAGATTTTCCAATAAAAATTCCATGTAAAAACTGGAACACTCTTTAGCACCCTGTATAACGGGAATTTTCCAAAACCCTTTCTTAGTGCTCACTTACACCATGAAAGGATTCTACCCTCCAAAAATGGTGTATCAATCTTCAGCTCTACTGCCCTATACAAATTCCCAATACAAACTGGAACACCCTGTAGCATCCTGTATAACTGAAATTTTTACAATTTCAACTTTATTACAATGAAATATCCATTTCTAAGAAAGGCAAAAATACGAAGCTAGCCGATGATGCCCATTCCGACGGAATTGAGTGTGTTTAGGGACTAGGACGTTTTGAAAATCAGTTTTTATGATAATCAAGTACTTTGATACTAAAATTTAGTGTATTTTGGGAATGAGACGTTTTGGGAATAAGTTTAAATGAGACTCGGTTCATTTGAAATTGAGTCTTATTGACATTAGTATATATCGAGAACCGCTCTTTTTGGTAGCAAGTCCATCCGGGTTTCATCCCTTATGAGCAAAGTTCTTTTAGATCTTAGGTTGTATTAAGCAATGGGTATTCCGAGATTAGTTCCAAACAGCACGGAAGGATTTTTTCCTTCTTCCCTTCTACACTACCGGTCCAGTAGAGTCGTAGGTAAATGATAAATTCCATACATATGGATTCCCCACGACACTACCATTTTTTTTAATTTTTTTCGATAAATGGCAGATTCTGGAATTTCGTGACAATAATACATGTAAATACATAGGTAACTAAATCTCTATTTAAATCAGTTTATTTAGCACAAATCCAACTTGAACTTAAAATAATTAAAAACTTAAAATTATCTTCCTTAAACTACATTACCAAAGTACCAGGGTAGCATAGGCTTAGAGGAGGTTAACTTCCTTCCGTGCTGTTTGGAACTAATCTCGAAATACCCATTGCTTAATACAACCTAAGATCTAAAAGAACTTTACTCATAAGGGATGAAACCCGAATGGACTTGCTGCCAAAAAGAGCGGTTCTCATTATATACTATTGTCAATAAGACTCAATTTCAAATGAACCGAGTCTCATTTAAACTTATTCCCAAAACGTCTCATTCCCAAAATACACTAAATTTTAGTATCAAAGTACTCGATTATCATAAAAACTGATTTTCAAAACGTCCTAGTCCCTAAACACACTCAATTCCGTCGGAATGGGTATCATCGGCTAGCTTCGTGTTTTTGCCTTTCTAAGAAATGGATATTTCATTGTAATAAAATTGAAATTGTAAAAATTTCCGTTATACAGGATGCTACAGGGTGTTCCAGTTTGTATGGGAATTATCGGGAATTTGTATAGGGCTGAAGATAGATACACCATTTTTGGAGGGTAGAATCCTTTCATGGTGTAAATGAGCACTAAGAAAGGGTTATGGACAATTCCTGTTATACAGGGTGCTAAAGAGTGTTCCAGTTTTTACATGGAAATTTTATGGGAAAATCTAAATGTGTGAAATGAGGTCTACTGATAAATACCTAGGTATATGGGTAATCCGTGACTCTCAAAATAAATGCACTACTATCTTGATTACGCGAACGGAAGTCGCGGAGAAAACCTAGTTATGTATATGTTACCGGCAGTGTAAAAATGTTTAAAAAAAATAAAAAACCGACTTCAAAAGCCTACACTACCTCTAAAAAATAAAACCGGTCAAGAGCGAGTCGGACTCATCCGTTCCGTACCATCATAATAAATACACTGCAGAGTAGAATAATAAAATTATTATTGCAGTGTTAGGTCAGCGACATCTCTTGACCGATAGTGGAACTAATGTTAACTTTTTTAGAAATTTGATAATATCTAAAAAAGTGTGCTATATTGAGACATCGTTTTATTTTTTCCTGTAATCTTTACATAAACTGCTATCACATAGAATTATTTCAGATTTTTCTCTTTGCAAACTTCAGAGATAAAGGGGGGGGGGAAGGTAGTTTTTTTACATTTTTCATCATAAGTTGAAAACTAATAACCCTAAAAGCAAGAAATGATATTCAAATCACTAGATACGCATTATCATAATAAAACACGTCTATTAAAGTCGGGTGGGGCTAGAGGACAACTTATTGTATTCTAAAAGCCCCACCCGATTTTATTTCTTGCTTTTTAGAGGTGGCGTAGGCTTTTGAAGTCAGTTTTACGAGGAAGTGTGTTGAAAATAACGGTTACAAATGAATCTGAGTTTTAACTACCCAATTACAAAAGTTATTTGATATACAAGTGACTAAAGTCAATTTGTGCTGCGAATGCAGACTTTAAATCACGAACCAGCGAAGTAGTCTAGAATTGAATCGTATTTATATGATGGTACGGAAACCCTCAGTGTGCGAGTCCGACTCGCTCTTGTCCGGTTTTTTTTCATAGACCGTGTCCGTATAATGATAACTTCTCTTTTCCACGCTCTATGTCTTCTTGAGCGCAGCGAATAGTCTATGGATGTTACGGTGTCACAGACAGAGACTGACGCAACATTAACACATCTCTTGTTGCGTCGGGGATTAAAAACTAAAAACAGCCGAATCAAACATTTAGTGTATTTCGGGCCTAAGACGTTTTGAAAATTAGTCATTATGAGAAACGTGTGTTATGATATTTTCATGTGTATATATTTTAGTGTATTTTGGGAATGAGACGTTTTGGGAATAAGTTTAAATGAGACTCGGTTCATTTGAAATTGAGTCTTATTGACTGTAGTATATATTGAGAACCGCTCTTTTTGGTAGCAAGTCCATTCGGGTTTCATCCCTTATGAGCAAAGTTCTTTTAGATCTTAGGTTGTATTAAGCAATGGGTATTTCAAGATTAGTTCCAAACAGCACGGAAGGGTTAACTTTATTACGTTATATGTAAATACGTTGAATTTGTGCTTAATAAACTGATCTAAATAGAGATTTACTTGGTGGTACTTAACACGTATTGTATTACGAAAATAATAAAAAAATAAAAGCGATATAAAATACAGAAGTTAACCTTTCTTATGTTTATGAGATCCTGGTACTTTGGTGAAATGCAGATAGTTATATATTTACTAATTGTCACGAAAAAAATGGTAGTGTCGCGGGGAATGCATATGTATGGAATTTTTTATTTACCTACGACACTAGTGGACCGGTAGTGTAGAAGGGAAAAAAATACCCACGGCACTACCAGTAGTGCGCCTTGGTAGTGTCGTGGGGAAGAAGGGCAAATTTCAACCAAATCCGTTCAATAGTTTTTTTTTTTTTTTTTTATTTATTAATTCACAACATACACAATCATTACAGGTAAATAAACCTAATGCGATGGTGTAGTGGATATTATATAAAATGATAATCTGTTGAGCTCACTCAGCGAGCACGAGAATAAATCAACTCGCTCAGCCATAGAGTTGATCACACGCAACGAACGCGCAAGTGGCGAGTTGCGCGCAAGACAAGTGCGCGTGCGCGGCGCCGCCAGCAGTGGGGGCCGCCGTCGCCGCTCCGCGTACCCATTCGGTACATTAAATTCTACCATTTCCAATACCCTGGGGTTGTGCAGCAACCCCCTTATCACTTTAAGCATATACATAACGAGAGTTACTTCTCTTCTGACTTCCAACTTGTAGTACCCTACCATGCCTAGCAAAAACAAAGTAGGATATAACAAAGGGTAGCCCGAATATATTCCAAACATTTTAAGATACATGTATCTGATAAATTTATTTGCGTGATTGAGGAACAAACATCCACATCAACAATAGGAGGGGCCGGCTGAGAGTGCGTTTCAAAGCCGGTCTGTAGTCTGTGGTACAAAAAATCTTACGTCAGCTTCAAAAGCCTGCGAGTGTATGATGCGGAGCGCGCGGTCGACGTGGTCGGGCACGAGGCGCGCGCGCTCGCACGCGTCGGCGAGCTGGCGCGCGCGCTCCGCGGCCGCGCGCGACGCGTTGGCCAGCGCGTGCCCCGCGTGCGACACGATGCAGCAGTCGCGGCAAATCACCTGGTGAACAACCACACAGGTTATCGAAAAACAAAAAATACAAACAAACAAAAAAATTGGCCGCCATCACACACACTCACAGTCAGCATCAGTAAGACTATGATTTTCGTACTCAATAATTGTATTCCTGTCTTAAAGCCAATCTGTCCTCAACAGAATCTGTCGTAGACCTAATCTGTCCTAAACCGAATCTGTTCTTAACTTTGGGTATGAATTTTGTACTCGATTGTATTTCTGTCTTAAAGCGAATCTGTCCTAAACAGAATCTGTCGTAAACCTAATCTGTCCTAAACCGAATCTGTCCTTAACCGAACAAAGGATTTGGTACACTTGCAGATGATGAGCTGTAACATTTTCATACTTACCTAATGTAAATTCATGTTCTTTAGTTGAGATCAGAATAAAGCGCGCTACTCAAAGCCCTACTACAACCAGAACCGATAGGTATTGGACCCTGCTTGCAGTGCCACTGCATGTAGGGCTTTGTTTGTGTAAGCATGCAGGGTCGATATTATAGATTTCCGCCTTGCATACAGGACTTTGAGTTGGCTTTGAGGCAAGAAGATTGTCAGAGAGTGCCTGTTGTCAAGTGGCACAGTAGATGCACAGCTCTACCCGTGGGTGTTGGCTGCAAAGCCGTTGTGGCAATAGCACGAGTGGCTACAGGGAGTTTGTTTCTAAACAGTGGACTGGACTGCACGGCTGCTCAAGAAACACATTTGATGCTCCATCCGCCGAATGTTGTCTGCGTATATCTGGTGGTCGCTTTAATGTCTGGAAATCAGCGTACACAGCTTACCTGTTGGCAAGTGGCACAGTAAACAGTGAGCTCGGCGCGCGGGTGCTGGCTGCAGTGCCGTTGTGGTAGAGGTACCAGCGGCCGCAGGGAGTGCCTGGCGGTGGCTTTGTGTCGGCCATGGGCTTCGCTGCAGGATGAGCACACGCTCACCAGGCACTGATCGCATTTGCTTTCTGCCTGTAAGGTATCAAGTCGTGTGACTAGTGACTAAATGGAGAATTATCATCATCCTAACAAGTTGACTAGGATACCCTGATGGTGCTTAAGAAGGGAAGAGATTTTGATATTGGCTGTTGAGATAATACGAAGCCTACACCCGTGTAAGTATTTTGTCTTATTCCGCTAGTAAAAAACGTAGTATACCTAGTAGCTACCTAATATCAATCAAAAAATATTTATTTTCTTTTTAATAGCTGACAATCCATTTCAACACGCCAAACTTTGTTTATAAATTACGTTAACAGGTCATGAAAGATTTATTATCATACAAAGGATTCCATTATAAACACAATCAACATTCATGAGGCGCTAACGAACAAAAATATCAAAGGAGGTGAGAAAAAAATTCATCCCAAAAGAGCTATTTCAGACTCACGTAAACAGAAAAGCACAAAGACAAAAGTGAAACGGCAAACGGTCCGGAACGAGACGAATGGGTATTTCACAGGGGAATTTGGTGAAATCGTGCGCGTTTAGCAGTGCGCATGAGTTGACGTGCACGTGCGGCATTCTTAAAATACACAATCATTTGTACGATTAACGGCATGTGTTAGGACCGCATCAATCCTCGACGCTTAATTAGGGGGTATTGTTTCCTCCATCGAAGGACAAAATGAAGAGTTGGTCTGCTTTGAACTAGGCACTTAAGTCCGTGAAATAAAACACTTTTTAACGGATACTAGCGCGGTTTTATTGAAAGTAAGTACCTACCTATACTTACTTAGTAATTAATTAGTTGGTCAATAAAACCGCGCTAGTACCTATCCATAAAAGTGTTTTATTTCATGTCTAGTGAGCGCGTAAGCTTGAGATGTGAATACTTAAGTCCATGTTGTGGGTAATTAGAAATTCAGACAGAATGTCGTGATGAGAATGTTTTTTTACTAAATTGGGTGGGTACCTACTTACATTTTATTGTACAAGGAAAGTTAACTTGAGGTGGTAGGAGTATAAGTTAGCTATACCTAATATAAGATATGTAATTATACCAATGTCCAATCATAAACATGAGCGTGAGATAAATTATTCGTCCGTACCTATTGATGATTTATAAAGAAGTTAATATTTTTTTACAAACAAATGAAACAATGAGGTGACCCATTTCTAACCTTTCCAAGAACAATCCCAAGTTTGATGTGAAGCTTTTTTTGTCATTTCTACCTACCTACATTAAATAAAACACAACCTTATTATCGCTATTGCACAGATCACACAGCACGTTGGCGCTGTCGTCCCTGCCCGCTGCTACCATCTTGCGCAGCAGTATGTAGTTGAGGGGGAGGGCTGCTATCCCTCCCAAAGGAAGGGGAGTTTCGTGGTTACATGTTGGACATAGGAGAAACTGGACTCTTTTGCCTGACACCTAGAAACAAGAAGAAGAAATGAAATTAATCGAACAACGCCATAGGGCTTTCTAAACCTCTAGAAGGCAGATACAGAGAATCTAGAGGCTATGCCAAAAAGCACCAGTTCTTGTGAAGATGCCATCCATCGACTGCTGCATCCAACCAACCCTGTCTGCTGCCGCTGGCTCTTAATAGAATTCGATCCACGCACAATTTTCATTGTGCGTGGATCAAAGGTTTTCACCTTTGATCACTAATTCACCACCATAATAAAACAGAGGCATTTAAGTAATCATGGAAGCTACTGGGAGAGAAAAGCAATAAAATCTAGGGGGTAAATAATCTTTCGTCGGAGTATTTTAGAGTATCGGTAGACCACCGTTTAGCAAGGGTGGAAGGTGAGTCAAGTCTGCATTTCAGTGGCAGAAAGCGTAACAAATAGTTTCATAAATAAACGAGACAAAAGAGCATAGTTTACCCACCCGTCTTGTGAAGATGCCGTATTTGCGCCGCCTGTGGTTCCAGCTGCCCTCTGACCCTGAGTGGCGCAAGTCGCTCTCGTAACCTGACGCTGACCCGGCGCATGATGCCGACCTCAGCTCACCTCCCAACCGGATTGACCCTGGACACGAGGGCGGAGTTAATCCTCTAATAACAGGTCAAGGTTGAAGAGATTACATACCTACCTATTTTTTGTGGAAAGAAAATCAGTTAAAATAGTTTTTCTTTTTTAAATCCTATCGTGTTGTTGGACCGTTGGATGTTCAAATCAAATTAATTTTATACAGTTGTCCAATAATTTCTGCTTAATTGCCTGTAGTTAACATCCACCAATTTGCATTGGCGCATATGGCATAGTAGTTGGTTCCCATTTGTTCTGTGGTTATGGTTATGTTATGGCCCATTCTCCCAATTTATCCCTAAGGAAGATACTTATTTTTTAGTCACCTTTTGTAGTAGAATGTACCTAAATGTGATTACGAAAATGAACATAGCAAGATTGACACGGCTGACGATTGTAACAAATGTTTGACATTTGGCAGCGTTATTTGCGAGCGTGCCGTATTTCTGGAGCGGAAGAAACGTGCTCTTAGTCATAGTGTATCGGATGTAGCGAAAATAGTATAAATACCTCGACCTTGTCCGTGATTCATATCTTTTTAAAGAGCTTGTACAAAATGAATGATGGATAGATACATCACACTTTGCTCTCAAAAACAAGAGCAGAACTAACATAAAAAGCAGTTACCAAAACCTTAGTTAGAGCATATTGAATGCTCTAAGACCAAAACCAATACATTTAGTTAACGATGTTGCTTTTTGACATTGATCTTCGCGGGAATCGAACCCGCAATTTCATAGGACTCGTATTTTTGACCGACTTCAAAAAAAGGAGGAGGTAAGTTCTCTGTTCGTCTGTATGTTTTTCTGCTTGTCAACGATGGACCGACGACGACGCCATACAATATGTGATGATTGCAGTCGAGGAAATCCGATGGATTTCACCGCCAGGAGTCAGGGGCCGTACCGGCTAATGAATCGAGCTTCAGCAAGTCTGCCGGGCTTCAAATTAAAACAGTTAAATCGAGCCCCGATTTGGCCAAAATAGCGATTCTCAATTTATGATGTCACACGAACATCGATATCTTCCAAATAACTTCGGAAAATAGTACAATACGAAATTCCTTAGGTACTTCGATTTATCTGTTTTAAGTTGAAGCTCGGCGGACCCGCCGAAGTTCGAAAAGTGAGCCGGTAGGGCCCCAGGACCAATTATTGTGGAGATCCTTCAGGCAGGCCTATCCACCAGTGATATGATGATATCAATCATGTTCACGTCACGAATGAACCTCAGAAAGAAGATTACCAACATGGTGTGTCTGTGATGCTTCAAGGTATAGGGTAGTACCTACTGTATTTATTTATCAATATAAAAAGCGACACTTTGTCTTTATTGTTAACGGTGTCAGTAAATCATCCATTCAGTAACATCATGCAACGGTCGTAAATAATAAAAACGCCTCGTGCGATTTATGCGGCTGCAAATGCGTATCATTTTCGTTTACGAAAGCAGTTCTGTGAATGATAAAATAAATAATCCTGTGCAATAACCGTCCGGGGCGCCTGCTTCTTGTTATATTGTTGACTAATGAATCACTGAACAAAACCAGACATTATAATGTAGGTACCATGTAGGTACGTTGAAATGGCTAGTTCGATTGAAGGCTTAGAGGGTTAGAGGTTAAGATAGCCAGTTCCCCAGTGATGAGGATCCCGGGTGTAGTGTGCTTACACCTTCGGCCTTATCATCACTTAACATCAGGTGAGGAGACAGAAAACTATCCCGTTGTGGATTACGCAAATCAAAGAAAAAATCGTAGCGACTAGCGTTTTTGAGATTCAAAAAAAATAGCTTTTAGACTTTATATAGTTATACAGTGTGTCTCTGGATAAAGTGCTATCCCGAAAGGGGGCGAAATTAGACTATAAATGAGTAATAAAAAATACAAAAAAAAAAATATTCAAACTAATTTCATTTTTTTTCAGAACTAAGATTTGTAATTTTTACAATGGACTCTATGTACAAAAAATCAAAAGTAGTGAATGGATTTTGTTCAAATAAGAAATAACGTAATGCCAGATACTTGTTAGTTCAAATAGATTGCATTTGCAAATAGATAACTCACAAAAAAGTGATAATCATGACTTAAATTCAGCTTTTTGTAAAAAAATGCATTTCTCTTATTTTCATTATCTCTGAATTTTTCAAAATTTCGCCCCCAATACTACAAAGTTTTATCATTTATTCATAATTTTTATCATATTAATTTTAATCAGTGGTTAACTTTGAAAGTCCATAGCCAGCGTGTTATTTTTAGTGAGTGCATATTTTTTTATTGTTTGGAAGCTAATATGATAAAAAATATGAATAAATGATAAAACTTTGTGGTCCAATACCACAAAGTTTTATCATTTATTCATATTTTTTTTGGGCGAAATATTGAAAAAATTAGAGTTAATGAAAAAAAAAGAGTTTCTTAACTCTTTTGAGAAATGCATTTTTTTTACAAAAAGCTTAATTTAAGTCATGATTATCACATTTTTGTGAGTTATTTGCAAGCTACCCGAATTAAGTATCTGGCATCACCTTATTTTTATTTTTGAACAAAATCCATTCACTACTTTTGAAGCAATATTATTTTTTGTATATAGAGTCCATTGTAAAAATTACAAATCTAAATTCTGAAAAAAAAATTGATTGAATATTTTTTTGTATTTTTTTTTTATTACTCGTTTATAGTCTAGTTTCGCCCCCTTTCGGGATCGCACTTTATCCAGGTACACACTGTATAAATAGCTTATCATGAATGACCCATTTAAATAACTTAAGTTTATGCATCTAACCTTTGCATTCGACACTTTATTTATATTATATATAACTTTATGAAACGAATTAGCTATGTTGGGAACATGTAAAGCATTCATGTAGGTGTACCTAAAGTGGCCAGTAAAATTCGTAGCGACCGTAAACACCTAACCGTGGAACGAAACTAACAATAGTCCTGTCATAAGGAAACTTATATCGTCTAAAATAGTATGATGGTTGTTCTTAGGGTTGAGTTGCGAAATACAAGTATACGTTCCAGGATCTTAATTTAATTAACGGCGTCTCCTTTTTTTAGTGCTACACGTAGTACTTATATATATTCTGTGGTGCTATCAAGCCAATTCTATTGATGCAGTTTCGGCCTTCATAAACAAATCACGAGGAGATCAGTGGTGCAGTGGTTTAGCGTCTGGCCCTGCGATTGCGGAGGTCGGTCATGGGATGGGTGACCAAAAAAGTATTCTCTTGAGTCCCTTCCGGCTTCGGAAGGCACGTTAAACAGTTAGTCGCGGCTGCATTTGCAGTCGTTAACACCCACCAATCTGCATTGGGCCCGTGTCGGGGGTATTTAGCTATTTCAGATATGTTGGATAGAAGAATGTATAATAGTATGTGTATAGTTATACTTAAAAAAAAAACCGGTCAAGAGCGAGTCGGACTCGCGCACCGAGGGTTCCGTACAATCATAAATATATTTGGATATGTTATTTTAGGACTTTAGGTTACTTTAGGTCTTTAAAAAAGTAGGATAAACGACAGACAGGTGGAAGGGCGAACAGGCGGACAGTTAATTTACAAATGCTGCTTATGGTGACTGAAAAACGTTTCAGCCACTCCACATTGCAAAATGTTTATATTACTAGTCCATCAGCCATTTTAATGTCCCCACTGCTGGGGCACAGGCCTTCCTTATGGGTGGATAAGGAGGACGGGCCATAACCCACCACGCGGGCCCAATGCGGATTGGTGGGTGTTAACGACTGCAAATGCAGCCGGGACCAACGGCTTAACGTGCCTTCCGAAGCACGGGGGAACTCGAGATAATAAATTTTTGGTCACCCATTCCATGACCGAACCTTGCGAACGTTGCTTAACCTCCGCAATCGCTAGTCCAGGCGCTAAACCACTGCGCCACCGAGCTCCTCGTTATTATTATATTATTATATAGTAATATATATAATTACTTAGTAAAGTATGAACTTATTCTTCGTTTATTCGTACGGCAAATAGTAGGTAATTAAATTAGAACCAGCCACCAATTTATTATTGTAGTGTTAGGTTGCGCCATCTCTTGACCGATAGTGGAACTATTTTTTGCCTTTAGGTTAGCATGCTTAGGACAGCGCCATCTGTTGACTGGTAGTGAAACTAAAAAATTTTTGTTTGTTTTTTGAATTTCTAAAAAAGTGTGTTATATTGAGACATCGTTTTATTTTTCCTGTAATCTTTACATAAACTACTATCACATAGAATTATTTCAGATTTTTCTCTTTGCAAACTTCGGAGATAAGGGGGGGGAATGGTATTTTTTTTACATTTTTCATCATAAGTCGAAAACTATGCGGCCTAAGAAAAAAGGAAAAATTGTTTTAAAATGTGCAAACAGCGCTCTTTCATATGATACCCCACATGCCCTAGTCACCTCACTTAAAATTTTTAAGACCCCTTTTCAGTCCCTGTTGTAAAAAAAATATTAATTTTATTATTTCTTTCTTATTTGCAAAATAGTTGGGCAAATGTCATCTTAAACTATTCCAAATTTCAAGTTGATACCATTAGTACTTCTCGAGGTATCCAGCTGTGACAGACAGACAGACAGACTGAGTCACACCATAAGGGTTCCTTTTTTACCATTTTGGTACGGAACCCTAAAAAGGATGAAAGGACTAATAGGTACCCTTTGAAACTGTCCCTGAATTTTTGTGCCAACCTTGATTGTATTGTGTCATTGCAAGCAGGGTGGCTTCACGAAAATAGATTCCGTTAACTTGCTAGGTTTGCTTGCATGGATAAATATTAATGTAAGGTAACTTTGTTTAGTTTCCTTTTACATCATCATCGTATTAGCTATTTTAATGTCCCTGTTGCCGTCTTCTTGTAAAGGCCTACTCAAACCAGAGCGGTATCCGCTACCGGTGCCGGTAGCGATATCCCAGTGAGTACACGGTACAGCTGCGAAAATGCTATACCAAATTATCGCTCGGGAATTACCGCTACCCTCGGCGCGGCTGTAGGGATACCGCTCAGATTTGAGAAGGCATTAAAGGCGTGAAATACACAGAAGAGATGCGGCGGAGATAAGGCGATACGTGTATTTGATTGGCCGAAAGCATCCGAAAGTCTCACATCTGCACCGTATCGCCGCTGTATCCGCGCCGCGTCGCTTCTATGTATTTCACGCCAAAGGAGGATGCATAGGTCTTCCACATTGCTATAGTACACCTATAGATAAGCCATAACATACCCCACCACGCGGCATCCATCATACGTGGGAACAAACAAAGGATTTGAATCAAGAACTACAAAATACGAAGCAGGAATTCTATTAGTAGGTAGGTAACTCATTATTTAGGTAATGCGAATGTTAGAACTTTTCAAAGAAAAATCTAAATACGTTCTCTGTTATTTACTGCCGTTCTACTATTTCCTTTTCCGTTAGTTATTATTTCCTTTTCGGTTAAACAGTAAAGTTAAGCATTCAATTTTACTAGAACCAACTAATATGTATTCTGTGCTAGAACTCGGATTACCTACCTACCTACGCGAAATGTTAACTTTTCTGTAGTTCCCGGTTTGATTCCCGATCCCGATCAAATCGATGTACCTACCTGTTTAGTCCACGATTTCGTTGGTTTAATTAGGTACTTAAGGTTAATCGTTTCTTTGACACAGTTCCGCTACTTGTCTTGGGATTTAAAGCAAATTCTTTGCTTCATTTCTTATAGGTAGTTTAAAAAAGAAGAAAAAGAAAACTATGACCATAAAGTCGAGCCCTTTATTTGATTCGCTTTTATCGGATTACAACGAGGAAGTCACAGCTATTTGTTTGGCTTCCCTTTTCCTATGGCCTATAACGAGATAGAATATTATCCACAGGGCGTTGATAAAAAAAATTGTACCTACCTAAGACCGATTAGAAAAAAGTAAAAAGTGTTCTAATTGAGTTTTACTTTTTGTCGGGACTTGAGGGACTTGTCCACTCATTTTATCATTATTATCATGTTCATAGGCCTCATAAAGTTTCCCTATGTTCGATATGAAAACTTGTGCAACTAAATACATTGGTTTTTGTTTTAAATCATGGCGTCGCGTTATATATCAAAGGGTTTGCAAGGAAATTGGAGTGAGTCCAATATGAAATTAGCTATATCAGCTGTACGGAGTTGATTATAAGTTGGTACCTACCAAAAATTACCTAACTGATCTAAATGTCCGATTAAGTTTGTTTAAATTAATAAGAAAGAGGTTTATAATAATTCTAAACTTGTTTAAAGTTGATTATAAGTTGGTCGGTTGGTACTTTACCAAAAAATTACACAACCGATCCCATTAAGGTCGTTTAAATTTATGAGAAAGAGGTTTTCTATTATTATTTTTCTTTTACTTTCTTTTTTTATTGATTTCTTTAAAAACTTTATCAAACAATAATAAAACTTATAACAAGCTCATTTCTTTTTATTTCACTAAGTAATGAGTCCCAAAAACAGAAAATAATAATTTGGCTTATTTCATACAGTTAATATGGCCAAACCATGGGCATATTTACCTACACTATCGGAAATATGGCCAATTTCCCATTTTGTTTAAAAATGACGAAATCTCAAAATCTATTTCAAATAGATCCTATTTTACATGTAAATATGTTAGTTAAATAGATTCTATACAGATGACATAAGGGTTAGCAGACTTTAGTCGTAGGCAAGTATAAAAAAACATTCGTCAAAGCTTAAGGTGGCCATATTTGACCCAGGTACCTTATTATACATATTGAACCTTCCTCTTGAACCACTCTATCTATTAAAAAAACCGCATCAAAATCCGTTGCGTAGTTTTAAAGATTTAAGTGTATATGTGTTTTATGGATCCCTATGGATTAGGGTTTTCGGACCCGGGTAACCGGGTCGGATATACCCGCACCCTGATTATCTAAAAAGAAACTATTTAGCGACCGGTTTCATTCCAC
This sequence comes from Agriphila geniculea, assembly GCA_943789525.1. NCBI lineage: Eukaryota > Metazoa > Arthropoda > Insecta > Lepidoptera > Crambidae > Agriphila > Agriphila geniculea. The sequence continues at coordinate 26,293,155 of OX038873.1, forward strand.
ATACATTGCTACTTTTCTTTGGTATGTTTTTTTTAATCCAAAAAGAAGTAGCAATGGATCACTATCATCTATGAACTGCAACCGGTCGCTAGGTGGTTTCTAATTAGATAATCAGCCCGCCGGGTATACAAGAGAAATCGGGACCGGGTAATAATTTATAAAAAAACCCGGGTACCCGGGAATAGTTAAAAATATTTTATTTTACTTTCTATAGCAGTACTCATCATTTAAATCTGCTGTACAAAGCCCTATTTTCGATAAAACCCACTTTTACAGATAGGCTGTCCAATCATTCTGTTTATTCCTTAGTAAAAAAGAGAATTAAAGTTTTACCATGATTAAAATTTAACGGTGTCTATATTTAAATGAGCGAACACATGAAAAATGTGAAGTTTTATTTGTATTTGAAGATACCCGGGTACCCGGGTATTCCCGGGTATTGAAATAAATAATACCCGATATGAAAAAAGCCCGGGTACCCGTAGGGATATAGGGACAGAGAAAGCGACTTTGTTTTTATACTATGTAGTGATAATGTCATAACCACACATTTTCCAGATGTGTTGCAGCCAGTCGCCAGTGGAGCAAACACATAAATTGTTTTATTAACATTTGGACCATAACCAATTAGGGCTGAACTGCCATTGACATAAAATAGCAGCATCGAATCTAAAGAAAACAGTTATCACTAAAGCTCTTATAAAGTGGTTTCATACAAATAAGCTCGTTTTCATAATAGGTTCTTTGTATGTAAAAGACTATAAAATGTTACGTAAAATTAATGACTGTGGTTTCGCATATAAACTGACACCACAGGCAGGGCGCTAGTTGTTGTGATTTTTATAAGGATCAAAGTTACTTTCCTAATCGTGCTGCACAATATACAATGCACAAGTAATACACGAATGATTCTAAAACCATTACTTAAGTGTTAACTTGGAAACATTAATTCAGTGAAACAAACATTTTGTCAGATGTTGTGTAAAAATATCTTTTGAAATAGAAATTAGGAGGTTACTGGAAATTTTTACTGACCTAGTTTCAGTATTCTAAATATTTTACATAATGAATAACTCACCACCATCAATTTCACTCCACTCCTCCGCCTCTCCTTCCTGATGCAGTCCCTGCAGGCAACCAGTGCAGAAGCTGTGCAGGCAAGCCAGCAGCCGAGGCTCCACCAGCTCCTTCCGACACAACCCGCACTCCCATTCCTTCACCACCCCACCCTCGTAAGCCGATGTCCTCGGAGCCACATTCAAGTTCTGACTGACAGGCCGCTGGACCCTCGGTCCCCGTAACGGGCTATTCCCAGCGCTTATCGAAGACTGCTCCAAAGATTTCCTCTTATCCTGTTTCTTTCTCGAAAAGCTTCCGAAAATGTAAAGAATACGGTCCACTTCCATCTCGCTCAAATATTTGACATTGTAAAGAACTTACAACCCAACATTTCGCGCGGGAAATTGTCCGTTCACATTTGAAAATCGCGCGTAATTCAAAATATAGACATCTTTTGTTTTTATTTAATGTATCCGTATCCCGAAAGATTGTTGGTAGTGAGGGGTAATAATAAACGTGCTACCGTAGCTAGGGGCGCACCGCGACTGACTGACTGAATAACAAACTGCATGTAAACATAGGAACTGACATCGGGAGTTACTCCCAAAGACGTTTAATGCCATCAATAAACGTCTGTGATTGATCTTTGAAAGCTTTTACAGCGAATAACTTATACACGAGTTCGCTCAGTTAACTCCAAGACATTGAGAAAATAAGGGAAAAGAACGTTTTTATTTTTTTGCTGATGGGAACTTCTTCTGCAATAGAACTTTGTACTTACTTAATATGCTCTATTAAAGCCTATCTATTCGAGAATATTAACGTGCTTTTTTATGAAAGGTTGATTGCAAGTAGGTAGGTAAATTAAATAGGCAACTTCTTACCTACGTTATAAAAATTTCAAACTTTACCTAAATCAGCATTAGCTAGTTTACAAAATAGAATAAACTTAATTTTTAAATTTAACTTCAATATTTTTACTTTTCTAAACTTTTTACCTTATTCGTGAGCAAAATTATGGATATCCAAACGGGATATAAATAGAAATAGGGATGTCCATGTGTAATTTACGAGTTCGGAGGCTATTCTGACATTACGAACATCCCGTGTCATTCATTCCTACATTTGAGGGATGCGAAGGGTGATGTATTATTTCTATTTTGGTTTCTATTGCCCCTGTCATATCTCATTTCCTTGACAATGAGGGGGGCGAACGATAGTTATTAAAACAAATAACGTTATTACAGCAACTTCAGCCTAAACTAAGCTAAGTAGCTTTCATTAGTTCAGTTTTGGTTTTCAATTTGTCACAGGTAAGTACCTACCTACCTATCTAGAGTCAAATCCGCAAGTAAATTGCAATTTTCAGACAAATTGATTTATTACTTTTTCAATTAATATTGTCCATCAGCCATTTTTGATGTCCCCACTGCTGGGGCACAGGCCTTCCTTATGGGTGGATAAGGAGGACGGGCCATAACCCACCACGCGGGCCCAATGCGGATTGGTGGGTATTAACGACTGCAAATGCAGCCGGGACCAACGGCTTAACGTGCCTTCCAAAGCACGGAGGAGTTCGCGATAGTAAATTTTTGGTCACCCATCCCATGACCGACCCTTGCGAACGTTGCTTAACTTACGCAATCGCTAGGCCAGGCGCTAAACCACTGCGCCACCGAGCTCCTCGGTGTTATACCTACTTTAATATTATACCTACTTAATTAATATGTAGGTTATACGGCTAGTCTTCCTACTTACTAATTGCAATTGCAAATTGTGGCGAAAATTGTTTTGTTTTCTTTTCAGCATTATTCTTTGTATTTATTGAAGCTCTCCCCGCAATTAGTGTGCTCCTAATTTCGAAATAACTAAGTAAAGAATTTACAAATTTTCACGATACACAGTCTGTTAGTAACCGTTTTATTTTTAGTCCAATCAATGAGCATATTTGTTGTATGGAGACTTCCGAAAAATTCTCCCGTCTATAAAATTTGGCATGTGATGAAGTTAGGTAACACAGATTACAGATGAACAATCAGCCAATAAAATTTGTTACGAGAAGTTAGGTATTTTTACCTAAACATGAAAATCGCTTATATCTCTCTGTGAATATTTCCTCGGGCTAAAATACTTTCTGTATACGTATTTGTGTATTAGTTAGAATAAGTATGTAAAAGAATCCAATATTTTTTCGATTTCGGAGATACTACAAATTTAAATTTTAATATTTTTCAATATATCTTTTCTTGATAAAAATATCTGCTGATTATTATTTTTTAATATGTTTTTATACCCTTAATATATAGATTTGTTCAGTAGGCCAACAAATTTTCTTCTTTAATCATATTTATACGTAAATGTATGAAAATGGACCGACTATTTTTCACATTACCTCTTAAGACCAAAAAAGAAAAAAATATGATTAAAGAAGAAAATTAATTGACTTACTGAACAAAGCTATATATTTAAGGATATAAAAACATATTAAAAATAATAATCAGCAGATATTTTTATCAAGAAAATATATATTGAAAAATATTAAAATTTAAATTTGGAGTATCTCCGAAATCGAAAAAATATTGGATTCTTTTACATACTTATTCTAACTAATACACAAATACGTATACAGAAAGTATTTTAGCCCGAGGAAATATTCACAGAGAGATATAAGCGATTTTCATGTTTAGGTAAAAATACCTAACTTCTCGTAACAAAATTTATTGGATTATTGTTCATCTGTAATCTGTATTACCTAACTTCATCACATGCCAAATTTCATAGACGGAAGAATTATTCGGGTTGCATAAGCCCCGTTGATTGGACTATTTAGTAATTTTACTTGTTTGTTTAACCTGAGCGAGTCATTCGTACGTGCGAACTGAGAGAATGGCCGGATGGGTGGAATAAACACTCAGCATAATTTTACATGATTAAAGTCCAGTCGCAATGTGGTCCTAATAATTAAAGCACAAAGTCACATTCTTTATTGCATCACAAACTCAATAACGGTGACTCATCACATTATGTGTTTCAAAGTTTTACTATTTCATAAAAGTTTCAGTGTGTTAGATAAACAATTTTGTCCCCACTGCTTGTCCCATTCTTAAACACATCTTATGATTTTACTACTTAATTAGGTACTTAGTCATTCTCGAAGTCCTATAGTACGAGGCATATAACTTAAAATCGGGTGGGGATTGCGCGAAACGCGTATTTTGGGTATGCGTAGCGGTGAGGGGCGCGGGCGGCGGGAGAGAGGTGCGCGCTATTGGTCGCTCACAAGAGCACATGCGCGAAGTTATCCCCACTCCGTCGAAAAAATTTCAAGATACGTGCCTAGTACTGTACCTAAGTGATAAAATTTAAAAAAAATAAAAATCCGCCTGTTTCAAATGACAAAGTCAACTGAGAAGTTAGAAACAAGTTGAAATATTGAAGGCAACTTAATAAACATGCAGTCGGAGGCATAGAATTCAAATCATTCATAATGTCACCTTCTATTAGGGTTGCCAACCCTACTATATAATATAGTATCCTACTATAGTGCGGGCTCGCCTATTATATTTTTTTTTTAAATATAGGCAAAACTACTATATTTTTTCAAGTGAAAATAAAAAACCTGCAAAAAAATTTTTACTTATATGCACATAGGTAATTGCATAATATTTTTTTGTGTAAACTCTTGTGTTTATGGTTGTTGAATAAAGTATAAAAAATACAACTTCTTTAAAATCAATCCTCCATACAAAACGGCAACCTACTATATTTTTTTGGACTTTTTCGCCATCTACTATATTTTTACAAGTAATAATCTTGAAAATACTATATTTGATGCAAAAAAGTTGGCAACCCTACCTTCTATATGCATGCCTCCGACTCCGACTGCATGTTCTTCTCATTTGACTTGTCTTTTGACGCAGGCGGGTTTTTAATTTTTTTTATTTATATCCTTTTAGTTATTATTATATTACCTACATAATACGGTCATGTGATACCTTTTTGAAATCCTTATGATAAGTTATTTGACACCCATATTGCAGTACTTACCTATTCTAAAAAAATTAGGTTCAGTCTATAACACATTATACTTACTTAATTAATCTAAGTAGGTAATACTTAAGTGCTTCGCATTTGATTCTGTACATTTTCTAAATTAACAGCAGGAGGTGGATAAACAGTGAAAGTATAATCGGCAAGCTTTTTGTAAGGAGATCGATCAATGGAGCAGTCTTTTGGTGGTAAGATAATACGACAGTAAAAGTAACTTTTACAAAATTTAATGAAAACACAGAAACAGTTTTACCGCTCTACGCCATAGGATTTTATTCGTTCTAAATTGGCCCTAATTTTTTGTTCTTGCGAAATATATACTACATAAACGTTATTTATTACCATTTAAATGACATCACTAACGCTATATTTCCATAGCGTATTATTTATCACGTTTTTGCTTTATTCCAATTCTTTTTTTTTATTCTGACAACAACGCGAAACGCGCACACGGCCAGTGACCTAATTTTCGCGGCAAAACTAATGTCAGCGAGCTCTACAAATTGGCGCGCGCCCGCGTTCCGTGGCGTTCATTCGGAAACTGAGATTAGCATTAGGATTTACCTTGAAACATTGTCTAAAATTGTTTTCAATTGATTACCCAATGCTATTATAAATATATTTTAGTAAACGCCCTGCTTTTTGAGGCCGTTGCATTGTAATTTGTCTACGCATACCATCATCATGTTTATTTACATTGTCATGCAATGCAATCCTGTGAACTTACTTTTATGGGGATTGAACTTAGGCACAGAATACATAAATCAACCGACTCAGTGGTCTGGTGATTCGCACAACCCATGTAAAACGCAGGGGAGGGGAGGAGTCTGGTTCGATTCCTAAGAGAGGGGAGTACATACAATGGTAGGGTAGGTTTGTATGGGTAACATCAAGTGAGATGAAGGACCGACCCATCGAAGGGATGACACGGTGGAGTGGAGAGACGTTGACAGCTTTCTTGATAATAGTCATAGTTTTTTGTCTTTTGGGAATTTCACTACAAATTTCTCCTACAAAGATTAGTCGTTGTTGTGCGGGCGCCACGTTCGGGTGCATCGGTTCCCATACATTCCACAAAGAGGCTTGTCGTTTTTGGAGCTACACTACATCACTTGTATCCACGCCTTTATGACGCGATACCACGTTAAGCCGGCCATACACACTAGGTTATGCATGATGATGTCAAAACCATCATGCATATATCTTATGACGCGCTCATAGTAGTTTAATACATTATTTGACGCGCCGATCGACTTACGGTACGGGGTCGGCCTAATGTAGTTCCCGCTTTATACTATATCTAGAATTGTTACGTAACTTCACACGATTTTGTTTATATCAACGTATACAATATACAAGGCACACAAATTAAATTAGTCACGTCAGCCGTTTCGTATTGATTATTTTATATGGACAGCGAGACGGGCATTATTTATTTACATAACGGAACTATGCTCCGACGTGTTAACACATTAGCTTTATGGTGTGGTTTCAGAGCGAATCAGATATTTTCACCATGGGATAACAATAAATGGTTTACGGATGCTTACGCCTTACACCACAGTTTCCCAATTCATATGATTAAACTGGGTTAGTAATATGACCGAAAATTTTGAATCCAATAAGTTAGGTAGGTACGGTAGGTACCAATTATTACCAATTTGAATTTTTCGAGGGTTACATTGCAAAGTCCTCGTTATTTCGCTTCAAACGGTAAATCAAGGTAAATACTTACATAACATAAGTAAAGTACTTATGTGTCGAATATGCAAACAATACTTACATCAAACTTTTTATTTGCTAATAAAATCTTAATACGAGTCGAGGCAGGCAGCATGCGGCAGCAAGGCGGCAGCATATTAAGCCAAACTAGATCATAGATTAATATTATATGTTAGTTGCCATGATGTGACGTGACGATGGGTGACTCTTTTCTTTTACCCATAGACATAGAAAAATTTCGCTACGCTCAAGTAGACGGACAGTGGTGCGAGTGAGAAACCGATTCTTACGGCTTATGCGATGTGCGAGAAAGAGTTAAAAGAAAATGACAGTAGAACCTAGTTTGACTTCATTTATCGTCTGTTATCATCTTGGTGAAAAGCGTCCACACGATTATTTTGTTATTTTGACCGCGATCTGCGGCCCTATTTTGAATCGCTCGGCAGGCGTCGAGCGCTCTTTTCGAATGATTTTCGTTCGAATATGACTCAAAACAATGGGATGTCGAACGAAAATCAGTAGAAACGAGCGCTCGACGCCAGCCGAGTGATTCTAAAATAGGGCCCCTGATCGGTTTGGCTCATAAAGCTATATAAATCAATAATGGTGTCGTGTTCTGTACTGAATTGTAATGTTACTTACGATAACAACCCAAATAAACACTCATTTCACAGGTAAATAAGATTGTACAAGTACCATTTTCATATTTCATATTTTAGTTGAATATATTCCTAAACACACTATGTAATACACTAATATCTTGCTATTAACCGCCTATTTTCTAAATAAAGGCTGATTTCTAAACATTATGTGTTAGATAAAAAGATATTATGTCCGTGAACTTGAGAAAATAAGGCGTAGAGATTGATCAAAAATTATTATATTATCGATACTCATGTCGATGATTTCCAATATAACCTTGTTTGTCTTTGTGAACACTGATAGTTTTATCTAAAGCTGCTTTTAACCGACAGTTTTCAAATGGTAAATTATACCTACTTAAGTACTAATTTAACAATATTTCCAGGTTTCCTGTAAATCCAGTGATTAAGTTACTGGATAAATGTCATAAATAGATTAGGCTGGGAGCCTCAAGGAGACTTTAATAAATTATTTAAATAAAATTGTTCAAAATCTTGTTTGTGTTTTATTTATTAGAGCAATAATACATTATGGTTATCGACAATCTAAAATGGACTTCAGGGCATCTCTAAAGTTCACGCACACGTTTACAAATTTTCACACACTGGCTCATGTCACTTTTGGTGTCGCAGCCAAGCGAACTCTGTTCCTCTATTCCAGTGGAATATTAACTTTATGCTTTTACCTTGCTTGGGTTGGATCTTTTGGCACGTCGTCGATCGTCTTCGTCGTGTGCCTTGACTAAGAAATAATATGAACCTGACATACCTACGAAAAAAGCGTGGATACCTACTTCATTGTTCTCCATTCAAACGCAACTAAACATGGCGGCTTAGCTTAGTGTACATACACCTTATGTAAACTGCATAAAGTCCATATTGCAACATGTAAACGCAACAATATGGCGGACACGGCTCGCGCCTTACGTCAAAAATCCTTTGTTATTGCAGTTTGTGCCACTTTCATAGGTTTCCTTTTTGTGGCGAAAATCGGAACTAATTTTGACAACTATAATAAGGCTGGCCACATACAGACGGAATCCCGATTCAGAATTCCGAACGGAATTTCGACAATATGGCCGGCCACACTAAGATGGAATTCCGTACATACGTGATTCCGAACGTAGCAACTGCATACAAAATCTATGGGCCTGCCACACACATGCGTGATTTTTCCGTACGGAATCTTCATACATTGTCGAAATTCCGTTCGAGATTCCTGTGTGGCCGGCCTATATGAAGATTCCGTACGGAAAAATACTCGCATGTGTGTGGCAGGCCCATGGATTTTGTATGCATTTGCTGCGTTCGGAATCAGGTATGTACGGAATTCCGTAACGGGATTCTATCTGTGTGCGGCCAGCCTAAGGGTCAGTTTCCAACTTTCCAATGAGGAGTTTTCAAAGTGACATTTAAAATATAAAAATAGTTACTATTTGCCTCACTAGATGTCGTTGAAGGAAAAAGAAGTGTCAAAATTGGCTTTTAAAAATAAACGGTATGTACCATAGAAGTAAGTAAGCGCCCGCTGGCTGACTTCTGCCCAAAGAGAAACATTTTAGGGTTACATCTGCCTGCCTACATAGGTACTCTTCGAAGCTTAGTAAAAATATATTACATTGACACACACATTTTTTAACGCCATTTATCGCACCTACGGATTTTGTCATTTTGAAAAGCCCTCGGTGAGTCGTCAAAGTCCCTTATTCGCTAAAGGGCAACTTCTCAAAACGGCAAAATTCTCAGGGCTTGAGGGCTTTTCAAAGTGACATTTAAAAATTAAAATATTAAATATTCGCCTCACTACAATGGTGTTGGTTAATACTCTCCGAAGCTTAAAAATAGTAACTATTTGATTCACTAGATGGTGTTGATACTCTTCGAAGCTTAATAAAAAATCACATTGACAAATATTTTTATCAATGCCATCTATCAAGCCTACAGTTTTTTTGTCATTGTGAAAAGCCCTCATTCAGCCACCAGTCATAGTACAGTAGCCCGTAGAACATTTAAATCACCAAAAAGGTTACCGTTTGTCGTTGTGATATAGTTAATTATTACAAAATTATAGATACTTTAACCCAAGTTTTACAGATCGCAACCCGCCGTAACCTATATTTGTATATCTCCAAAATTGATATTTTTTTATTTTTCGAGGTTTACCACATAGTTTAGCTATTGTCGTGTTCTACAGCTTGGTTTGATTGCCACAGATAAAAGTAAGACTATAAAAAGTAGCCATACACAGATTTAAAACCTGATGAAAATGGTTGGATTTTATCTGGTCTTAAATCTGTGTATGATCACTTTCCATAGTCTAGATTAGTGGCAATCAAACAAAGCTGTAGAACACGATAATAGCTAAACCATGTGGTAAACCTTGAAAAATAAAAAAAATATCATTTTTGGAGATATACAAATATAGGTTACGGCGGGTTGCGATCTGTAAAACTTGGGTTCAAGTATCTATAATTTCGTAATAATTAACTATATCACAACGGCAAACGGTATCCTTTTTGGTGATTTAAATGTTCTACGGACTACTGTACTATCACCTATAATAATTGCAAAGGGAAAACCAAGTCTATTCATACCTACAAAATCAAAACGCATTCTATTGTTGTAAGCATTACAAAAACGAAACGTTTAATTGTCATGCTGACATTGACATTGACGTTGACGTTAGTTTCGTCGGTCGCTGTTAGTGATGGGTCGAGACCGCTATTTTTGGTATTCGAGTATTTTGGTATTCGTTAAAAAAAATCGAATCAGTATTCGAGTCCAGGTACTCGCATTGGGTATTCGAGTACTGAGACTAGTATTCGAATACTCAATTTGACTCGAATACTGTTTTGACACTTGTGAAACGTGAATTTGCATTGTTCCATATAATAGTTCAAAAACTAAGTATTACTATACAAAATGACACTGGTTTTATGTACTGACTAGCGGCTGCCCGCGGTTTCACCCGCGTGATTCCCGTTCCCGTAGGAATATCGGGATAAAAAGTATCCTATGTTTTAATCTAGGCTATTTACTATCTGTGTGCCAAATTTCAACCAAATCCGTTCAGTAGTTTATGCGTGATTGAGGAACAAACATCCAAACCCACATGTATCTTTCACATTTATAATATTAGTAGGATTCCCACAATGAACAATTAAGTTTAGCGCTAAAACTGATTGTCGACCCACTTTGGTATTCGCATAATTTTAATACTCGAATGCTCTATTCGAGTACTTATGTATCTGAATACTGTATTTTCGGTACTCGAATACTCGCATACGCGAGTACCAAGAAGGTATTCAAATTAGTATTCGAGAGACGGCCTTGTCTCGGCCCATCACTAGTCGCTGTTGGGTTTTTTTATAGTCGAGTCTGTCTATCGTAAACGTAAAGTTTATTTAATTAATTTCTATTTTTCCTTCTATCGTGTGGGTGTTGAGTAAGAGTAACGCGAGAAAACTATTTATTTACAAAATACAATGAATATTAATTATGCCAGTGTTCATTTACGTGTGAAATAGAGCGCTGGTTCTGTCCCGATATGTTGAACATTCATAAAATATGGCTTTTCTCATGTCTCTGCGTTGTTGTTATTGTAGTTCTTTATTTTCAAGCAGAAATTGCACGCCTAGAAGAGGAATATCAGAGATTAGGTGAGTGTTTTAAGTTGTTTTTTTATAATAATTAACACTTCGTGTTGAACCAATTCTAAGGAGTTTTTTTTTGTATTTACAGAATACAAACTTGCTCAAATACACTCGGAGCCTCGTCAGTTTTTTCCGAAAGCTATAGAAAAAGATGACGATGACTTAGTTGTAATATACAACAGGGTACCTAAGACAGGGTCCACAAGTTTTGTAGGTGTAGCTTATGATTTATGCAAGAAGAATCATTTCAAAGTGTTACATATCAACATTACGGCGAACATGCATGTAATGTCGCTCGACAATCAGTATAAGTTTGCTCAAAATGTTACGAGGTGGCAAGAAGTGAAGCCGGCCTTATATCATGGGCATATGGCATTCCTGAACTTTGAAAGGTAAGAAATTAATAATTAGTTGAAAACTTTTTAAATAATTACTATTTACAAACGTACAAAGTGCTTATAGTACGGATAATTAATTGAGAATTCCTGGGAATTGAGATGATGACTAATGAATAAAATAATGAAATACTAATAAAAATCGTAAACATATTAAACTTTTAGAGTAGCTTGTATACCTCTTGGTTTTATATATTGCATATTTGTTTTATGACCCCTTAAAGTTGGGTGGACAAGTCCATTTAAAAAGTATAAATTTATCAAAATATATGATATCTTTAATTAGTCAGTAAAATGTATAGCAAATTTGTCTAAGAAACCATTTTGATAAACACAATATTTAATATAGCTGCTGAACAAATTTCCTACACGTCGCATACAAACTACTCAGGCGTGACGTCATAATTGAGTAGCAGTTAATATGGAGGGTTTTTGGGTGAGTCCATTTGTGTGCATTTCAAACTGTGATATCTCGGATAGTTTTCATGCTAGCGAAATAATTCTTTTACCAATGTTTCTTTTTTTGAGAGGTCATTTATGTAACATAAAAAAAATTGGCATCATCATAGATGTTTTTACCAAGTCCCAGGAATTCCGAAACCCTAGTTATGGCCCAGCACCAGGCCATGAAAATGAAATACTAGGTTCATGTTCACATCTCAAATTCATGATAAAAACAAACAGCTTCTTAGATGGGAACACATTAATTATAACTGAGCCAGGGCATAGTCAAAATTGGGAATGCTGGTATGGACTATGGATGTATAAATTTGTTTTAGGTTATTATTATATTTTTATTTTATTCAGACAGTAGTTTGATACAAGCATTTTTAAAGATATTTTTATACTTGACAAAACTAGTTTGATTATATTTATTAGCTAGCTAGCCAAGAAATCATTAATTACTTAATATGAAAACATGATTTATAATTATGAATCTTACATTATAAAGAGTTTGGTGGCAAAGTGGTTTAGTACCAGGGGCCCTATTTTTGAATCGCTCGTTTCTACTGATTTTCGTTCGACATCTCATTGTTTTGAGTCATATGTCGAACGAAAATCAGTAGAAACGAGCGCTCGACGCCTGCCGAGCGATTCAAAAATAGGGCCCCTGGCCCTGCAGTGCAAGGGCTAAGCAACTTTCGCAAGGATCGCTCATGAGATGGGTGACCAAAAAAATTTTTTATCTCGAGTTTCTCCATGCTTGGGAAGGCAGTTAAGCCGTTGGTCCCGGCTGCATTTGCAGTCGTTAACACCCACCCATACGCATTGGGCCTGCGTAGTGGTGGTCCTTTTTTTATATGGAAGGCCTGTGCACCAGCAGTGGGGACATTAAAGATGGCTGATGTCGACACTATAGTGTGGTAAATAATTATTACTCATCGTTTATTCTTTTTAGATTGGGAACAACCTCGAGGCCTATATTTATAAATTTAATTAGAAAACCACTTGATAGGCTGGTGTCTTATTATTATTTCCTCCGTAATGGAGACAACTTCAGACCTCATTTAGTTAGAAAAAAACATGGAGACAAAATGGTAAGTTTTTTTTCACCTGTGCTTTTAAATATGTTAGAGTCTGGTCAGGGCTCTGTCACTCCGCGCGTGAGTATGAAGCGCTCGGCGTCCTCTGAGAGGACAAATTTCATATGTCAGAAAAGTAAAGACCTACGCGATAGAAAGAGAGGCAACTACTAAGTGAATGTTTTGGAGCGAAAAGGGCGCTGTGCGACCTGAATTGCACTTTATTGTGTCGGAGCAAGAGTCGCAATTTATATAAACGATTTTGCGGAGTGAAACTTCTGTATGCTAGTACTATTATCTATTCTGTGGTCTGGTCAATAACTGATGAGAGTTGGTTGGAAAAGGGACTAATTTTGCACCTTTTTTAGGGGTCAGTTTCCAATAACTTCTTAATTTAACAGGGAAAGTGGCGCCACCATTTAAGTCTCATCTTTCGTTAACCAAACTCTAATTACATATGATGTCAGCAATCCTTCAACTGACCCCAAATAAACAACTGAGTTAACATCAAAGCAATTTAAAAAGTGCACTTAAACTGTGTTGCTAATAAATGAAGTATAATATTGTTAAGCAAGCAATATTTGTGGTTATTCTAGGTATAAACTGATTGTTCTTTTACTATTAAAAAAGAAATAAGGATCAGCCCCCTGATTATATAACTTTTTGCTAACAATTCTCGTTTAAAATCGTTAATTTCAAATGATTTCAATCAATTTCAAATGTAAACGTAATCAGGGGGTAGGAACTATCAAATATGCATACAATAATCTATTTATGAATCTTTTGTATGCTAATGTGTATTACCTTAAAATTCCAGACATTTGACGAGTGTGTTGAGAAAAGTCAACCTGATTGTGACCCTAATAACATGTGGCTACAAGTGCCATTTTTCTGTGGCCACTCGGCACAATGTTGGTAAGTTTATAAAATTGCAATCTAAAAATTTATCAGTTCATAATTAATTATTTTTACACTCGTTTGAGTGTAAAAATACAGGAGCAAGAACAGGCATGGGAACAGGGCAGGAACGGGATATAGATATCATACTAATACACTCGCAAGCAAAAGTATGGAATCATAGACCTATTTTCATACAAACGAGGTAACTTTGAAGCCTTGGTTCTCGGCCAGGAATTGACGTAGCTGTGATCTAATGATGGCTATCCAGGGAGTGAATAGAGGAGATTCAGATCGCCATACACACCCAACAGATGTGATCAGCATTCTGTGAGATATTAGGATATGTTTAAAAAAAACACGAAATTGGCATAAAAATGTATGAAAATCCTGAAACTGAGAACTCTGATCCTTATATCTCTTAGAATGCTGATCAGATCAGTAGGGTGTGTATAGCAATCTGAATCTCCTCCATTTAGTCCCTGGATGGCCATCATCAGATCACAGCTAGGTCAATCCTTAGCGGAGAACCAAGGCTTCAAAGTTACCTCGTTTGTATGAAAATAGGCCTGTTATTCCATACTTTTGCTCGCGAGTGTATGTATGTAAATGTGAAAGTAACAAGATATGGATATCCTACTTATATTATAAATGTGGAAGACTCAATCACGCAAAAACGACTGTTCAGATTTGGAATGGCAGACAGATAATTTTTCTTTTCATCCCGGTCAAAGGTTCCCCCCAAGTAGCCATTTTCGGTTGCAGTATTTCCAAAGTAGTTACAAGTCGTCGCCGTTCCGTCATCGTTACTACACATGGCGATTGTGTTAGCTTTTGGTTATTAAGTGTGTATTTTGTTACTAATATTTTGTTATTAAGTGTGTATTGTACGCTGCCGGTTTTGTAACAAATGCTTCAAAGAGGTTCTTTCAAAAGCATCAATGTTCGATAAATTGTGCCTAAATTGTGCCGATCACGGGCAAATATGTAGTGCAGCCGTTACGGCCCGGCCACAGCTAGCGCGGCAGGCGGCGCGGCAGGAGGCGCGGCAATCGAACTCGGTAATCACTGCGCGGTCGTGAAGACGAGCTGAGAGGCCGCCTTCGAGATAGCGCGCAGTGATTTTTGAACGCTGCCTGCCGCGCTGGTTGTGTCCGGGCCGAGTGATTACCGAATTCGCTTGCCGCGCCGCTCGCCGCGGCTGGCTAAGGCCGGGCCGTTAGAAGTGTATATGAATTAAAACCCTTCCTTCGGCTCCTGGTACATGACATTAATTAAAATTGTGTCAATCAACAAGGTTACTGAGATTAAAGTGCTATAAAATGTGTTTATGATGAATAGTTCAGTAGTTACTGTATTAATTAAAAGTAGTGATTATTTCCTCTGTGGTATTAATAGTCACGTTTTATCACTATTTTTGGTAATGGTGCCAGCATAGTTTTTTTAATTGGTAGGTAATGATTGCATTGATAAGCCTGCTAGAATTCTAATTAGTCTTTTTGAATAATGATACTATAGATAAGTAAAAATTAGAGCAAAACATAAAGAAAATATTAAAAAATAATGAACAAAAAGATAATATTGTGATATTTTTCAATACAAGTTACCAAAAATCTAAATTTGTTAATTGCTATATAATTGTATTAATATAGGTATTTAGACTGAATGAATAACGAATAAGTGTGTCTTTAAACATTATTGTTGAGTATTTGAACATTATTTTTTTCAATGCCATTGATCTCATAAAGGTGTTATAGTGAAATATCTCAAACAAGTATCTAAAACCATGTATTTATTTCAGGAAACCAGGGAGCCATTGGGCATTGCAGCAGGCGAAACAAAACTTAGTTAATCACTACCTCGTGGTTGGAGTGACAGAGGAGATGCTAGACTTCGTCTCAGTGTTAGAGGCAGCCCTGCCCAGATTTTTCAAGGGGGCTACAGAACATTATCTAAATAGTAACAAGTCCCATCTCCGACAGACCAGTTCGAAGCTAGAACCGAGCCAACTCACAATAGACAAGATACAACAATCAAACATCTGGAAGATGGAAAATGACCTTTACGAGTTTGCCTTAGAACACTTTAAATTCGTTAAAAAAAGGCTGCTTCTAAAAGAACCGAACAGTGTAGCACAGATATATTTCTATGAAAAAATTCGGCCTAAATGAATGCGCGGAAACACTTATTGTTACTCTTGGTATGTTATCAAGTGATGAGCGAATTTTAAATATCAATACTAATAAGAATCTTCATTCTGTTTTGTGTACTTAAATGTTAGTATACAGTTTTGTATATAGAGTTTCAAAGTAGAAGAATGTTCCAAGAAACTTACATATTAAGAAATCGGATATCAGAATGAATTGGCCTAGTGGCATTTGGTGAGTAATTTTGACTTGTTTGGTAGAAAAGAAACAGGACAAGGTTTTTTATAGTTTTAAATACAACCTACAGGTGGTTACAGGTGGTATGTTAGGTGGCCACCTAACACAAGCAAAAACTTGTTTAAAAGGGAACCTCAACTACGGATGATTGTATTAGAAATATTAGAATATGTTTTTACCAAAATAAATATTTTTTATTTGTATTTTTTTGTATTTGTAAATAATAAAAAACCTTGTCTGCGTAAGAATAGTCTGCGTCGCGTTTTTCAAGATTAAGCTGTATTCGACTTCATTAAAAATACCTTGAAAACACTTTTAAAATTGTATTGCAATTTTTTTAAAAGTCTATTCTGAATCTTATAGTTAGATTCAGTCACTACGTAAATTATGTTACCACTGTGTGGTATAAAAAAGTTTGTTGCTACCAATTTTAATTTTAAATGGCATCAGAGATCTGACCTGCGAAGATCCGGACCATTACTTCCAGATTCACTGTAATTACAGTAGATCTACTGTATTTTAGACGTTCCTACTGTATACTGTACTGATAAATTACAGTATACAGTAGAAAATTGATTGATTTTTAATCATTTAAATTAATGAAATCTAATATAAAACGAAACGCTAGCTGCGTTTCGTAGCTTTTCCTTATCCATAGATAATGCAGAGTAGGGTTGTCACAGAGAAACAAGCTTGTCATTGTCGATATTGAAATCTACTGTATTTTTTAGCTGAAAACACTAATTTTACTTTTGGGATCTGGAAGCACTGATCCAGACGACAGCCTGAGCTATCATCGTATGTTACGCTTGCGCATAAGGACGAACGGGACTTATGACCAGGGGCCTATTGCATAACAAATTACAAGCTAATATTATTAGTGAATTTCTATGGAAAATCGCTAATAATATTAGCTTGTAATTTGTTATGCAATAGCCCCCTGGCCTTCGCTGAATCTGCAAAGGTTAAGCCATGGGTCTCCAAACTTTTTAGAATAAGGGCCAGACTAACTAACTCCTCCATTAAGTCCCAAGGGCCAGGATCGGATCTATCTAGCTCCGTGCCAACATACTGTAAAGCAAGGGTGGCCAACCTTTTCGACACTTGGGCCAAAATTCGGAAGTAGAATTTTACCCCGGGCCGCAATATCAAATTTTATGTATAGTGCGCGCCAGATAAGTCCGACTTTAAAAAAATGTGCTCGACTCCGTGGGCCACAAGGTAGCAGACGGCGGGCCGCATGTGGCCGCGGGTTGGCCACCCTTGCTGTAAAGTATTATTGGTAAGATCCGGCCTGCTTTCGTGGGCTGGATTATTGGTGCTCGCGGGCTGGAGCTGGCCCGCGGGCCGTAGTTTGGAGACCCCTGGGTTAAGCATATAGATTTTATGAACAAGACATAAGGTTCAAATTGGTTTCTCCACTCACTCATATCAGTAATACTCGACCAGTCATAGGGAACTATGTTGATCTATCCAATGATAAATGGCATTTACGATTGCTTTAATTATATGTATTTATTTAATACAATGAATAAGTTTAATATATCTCTTAAAATTTATTCTATCCTTTGTCTACTTACATTTTTGAAAACATTTGACTTGTTTCTTATTAAATGCTAATTTACGAATAATAACCGTTTCTTTTCTCTCTGTAGTTTGAGATCAAAGCAGTTCTAGCTTCCAAAATCCAGCACATATGTTTAGTCAAAAATGTTTTTGCTGTTTTTCAACTGACTTTAAACCATAAAGTGTGCTAAGTAGAAAGTTCAAAATATATTGAGGAAAAGTCAAAACTGTTTTTCAACTGACTGTAAACCATAAAGTGTACTAAGTAGAAAGTTCAAAATATATTGAGGAAATTACAGATTTTGTAACCTGATAAACTACAATTGTTTTTTTTTTCGTAAATTGTCGTCGGTTAACCTTTAAAGACACTTCTAGTGGGCCCCTAGGGACATTCACAAAAAAATATTTATTGAGGTTTAATAATTAAAAACCATTAAAATGTCGTTACTTCTAAAGAAATTTATTATGTTATGTAGTCACTTATTCATTCTAATACTTAATAATTTTATTTTTCTATGTTATAATATTTAATTACATCGAATTTGAGATTATACGTGTGTATATTTTATTTAGTTATTATTGTGTATATTGACAACCATTGTGTTCATTTATTTTTAAGTATTTGTATATTTTGATTGTTTTATTATAATTTAAGTATAAGCTTTGGAGGTTGTAATTTGAAGTTGAAGAAATGTATATAATGAGCAATTATCTATTTGTTTTGAATGTAAACAAATTTGTTATATCTTTTCAAATACGCTTTGAATACGATACAAGAAATTGCTAGTTTATAAATTAGAAAAAAAAAACTTTTTGTAAATTACTTTTGCTTAAATAAATAATTGTAGATACAGCACAAACGCTACAAGGGTTTTTACATGAGAGTTAATTAGCTAATTCTGGCAATGAAATAGAAAAAAATACTACATTCAAAAATAATTGACGACCTGAGTGGTGCAGTGGTCAACATGCCGCCTACCACGCAAGAGGTCCCGGGGTCGATTCCCGGCCGGGCAGAAATTGAGATAATGAATTTTAATTTCTGTGACGGGTCCAGACCCGTCACAGAAATTAAAACCCAGAAAGAAAGACCCAGGTGTTACTATGTATACTTAATAAGTATATATTTAAAAAAGTATATAAGTAGTATATCAGTTGTCTAGCACCCATGTTACAAGCTTTGCTCCCTTGTTCCTCGGAGATAACCATGGCCAGCAGATAACTGGTTATCTGTGAAGAATTTTTTTCTTCCCTTAGTTTGGGGCTAGATGGCGCTGTGTGAATATTGTCCAAGCATTTATTTATTATTATTATTTATTATTTACTATGTAAAAACGAGATGCGAATATTAGTAGCGTACCACCTACTTATACATCTGCACGTACCACTTGCACATCTGCAATTAAAATGTATTAAATGGTTCCGTTTCTTAGCGGTTTTACTTTATTGTAACTATTACAAATATTCCATATTTGTAGTGACTGCAATACTGAATAGAAGCTTTCTTAATAAAATAATGAAACGGTGGTTAGGCGTCGGTGGCGCCACTTTAACTATCAGTACTATGGGCAACAGCGTCGCTTAACCAGTTTGCAACAAAATTCGTGTGCGCGCGTATCGCCCCTGCACGAACTAAACGTATGTGACAGCGGGCGCGGCGTGCAAGCGATTTTAACCTTAGCAGTGGTTAAGCGACGCTGTTGCCCATGGTACATTACGAGGTAAACAACTTGACACTTTTTCGACGGAATGGAGATAAGTTCGCGCATGTGCACTTGCGATTGACCAATAGCGCGCGCCCCTCTCCCGCCGCCCGCGTACCTCACCGCTACGCATGCCCAAAATACGCGTTCTGCGCAATCCTCACCTGATTTCAAGATGTTTGCCTCGTACTGTATGGACAGAGAAACCTCGTGGCGGTTGTGTTCTAAAACTTAAAAGACGCGTTTTAGTTTTATCATATTCAAAAGACACTTTTTGAAATACCTATTATTGGGCTCGATTAAGTTGTACTTTAGCCTCATAATTTCATCGACTGGCAAAAAAAAGTTTAACACTCAAGTAGTCATTCAAGAACAATACTCAAACGACCCTTGCGTATACGAAAGCACTGCATTGAAATAGAGCTCTGCGATTGGTTCATTTGTTTTACTTAAGAGCGTGCAGTCTGCACACTAGCGCCGCCATTGGAAATAAAATCATAGTGCTTAAATAAAAAAGTAATTATGAATTATCTCTCTGGAGTGCACTCCGAACAAGCTTTGCGGTACTTTTTTATCACTTAAGCAATATTTTCTAGCCTATTGTTTAGTTATATGGCGAAAAGTGGCCATTTTTAACAATAAAAGTCAATTAAACTAAACGACAGGCTAAAAAATATTGCTCAAGTGATAAAAAGTACCGCAAAGCTTGTTCGGAGTACACTCCAGAGAGATAATTTATAAATTTGTATTTATTAAAGCACTATGATTTTTTTTCTAATGGCGGCGCTAGTGTGCATACTGCGAAGCCTTAAGACGTGTGATTGGTAGTAGGGCACTGTGAGACCTCATGGTAATGTATGTGAATACGGGTGTAAGATTGGAATATTGAAGATACTAACACTCTATTCTGAAACGTGCTTTATTTCTGTTATGCTGCATTTTATTTTTATTTTAGCACCTTTAATTAAAAAGTTTGTTGTTTTATTTTTAGTTTAACTATCCTTTTCTGTTACAAAAGGGGGATAATCAGGGAGGCATATTGTAATTTTAGTGAGTATCAGGATCGAGCTCAAATATCTACTCGTAAATTAATAAATTTCATTCTATGAACAAAGGACATCAGGCACATGAGACCCAAAAGTGTATAAACATAATTCTGTTATCTATAAACACTTTATGTTACTAGAATCATAAAACAGTAGCAACTTTATTTTTTAACTCCTTCATTTAGCTTTAATTAATTATTGCAAAAAAACAAAAGCATATCAATGAAACGGACATCTTTTTCAGCGATTGCACAAGTGATTGCGCATTAAAAAAAAATGTCTGCCCGCTGTCAGTCAACTGTCAGAAGCGTTTTGTTACGTGCGACATATGCACAGATTTTCCGTTTGATCTGGTTCCGGCTCGTACATTCTAGTGCTAATCTGTATCCTAACGCAGCTAACGAAACGTGTTGGTCGTGGTACTGGTGTTGCTATTTAGTGTCGGGGTTACCAAAAAAATAACTTTCAAACATAAATAACTCTTAAAACATAAATCTCCGTAAAAATCTGAATATTTTCTATGACTTACTAATTACAAGCCTAGTTTTTGAAAAAATCACAAACGCTATACATTCTTTGGTGTTTTTCTATGGGACTCTACCTGATGTCCATTCTCCGATTAATTTTAATCTTTATCGTGTTGGACCTTAAGTTTAAAATGGTGGTGACCCAATCTGTTGAGCTTCTGCCTTCTTAAGTTTATGTATATGTTACCGTTACGGAATCCGTTAATCTGCAGATTAACTGGTCGAGTCAGTTAAAGTGCGAAATTTTTCATAAAGTAGTTGATTTCCGCACTTTAACTAGTTAATCTGCTCATTAACGGATGCTCACCGTTAAAGTGCGGAATACAGTGAGTGATATAACCAAGGCTCCAGGAATTTAAGTAAAAGACCTATATTGAAAGTTTATTTTACAAAAACTTCGTTTCTGGCGCTTCGCCGGTCGCTCCCGCGGCACGCTCGCTCAGCTCGCGCGTTTTTGGTTACAATGCTAACGTAACGTACCGTTTCCGTACTTTAACTGATCCTTGGTCGTTAACCTACAGATTAGCTAGGGAATCTGCAGACTACCTAGTTAAAGTACGAAATAAAACATTTTTTCGCACTTTAACTGATTTGACCAGTGAATCTGCAGATTAACTGATTTCCGCACTTTAACGGTGACATAAATTCCTTTTATAATATCAGATAGTATTTTTTTCAAGCTTTTATATTCTCTATAGATATAAATCGAAATAACCTGCATACTGAATCTTGGTTTGCTTTAACATTGTGATATTTTTGAGTCCATCCACGGAATCCAATGTATATTTTTTTAAGTTTGAGTATTTTGAATTGTACATATTTTAAATGTTGCGTTGCGTTATAATAACACAACTCATTTGATTGTTAAACTGTTTAATACTAATTGACGTGAAAATTGAAATTGGGACCATATTTGGTACCATTGTTACTATTTTCCTTTTTTTATATTGTGTCTAATATCTATCTTATACTACGAGTATATAACTGTATGATATTAAGCATATAAATGACATACTTATGTACTAGCGTTTTTATAATTTATAACATAAATATTGTACTATGAAATATATTTATCTTTTAACAATGATTTACAATTGTGATTTAATTTCTTATCCTGGTATTTAAGAATAATAGAGAAGGAGAGACCTATTTTTGTTCCTAATAAGTTTTCTTTTATACGAATTAATTACTTTTTATAAAAGAGATGTCCTAAAATATATGGAATTGGGTTCTAGGCCACGTCTATACTGTACTGTTCAGTATACTAAAAACTAGGAAAAGACACGATTAATATTTTCTAATGAACCAATTTCCCTAAAATAGTTTTGTTTTTTGGTAAAAACAATAATTTGCGCATTAAAAATCCAAACAGTAAAAAAAACATTATGTTGGACAAATCATTGATGTTGGAAGATGTTTTTTTTTTAACTATTTGCACCAATGATATTATATTTTTAAATTGCACTATTTGGCTTTGTCAGTTCTGTGGTCAGTTTGGAAGTTCGATTTTTGCTAAACTCAACTTTAAAGATAACGTAAAACAAAACGTAACGGAACCACATAATAGACTCGATGACAGTGACAGTGTTCTAACGTATAGGCTGCCTGCCACCTTTGGCGCCTTTTTCGAGTAAAAAAAATGGTTTGTTTTTGTTTAATACCACTTTATAAAAAAATAATTGCATTATTCTCAGAAAAAGTTATTTTATCTCGATCTTTTGAGATGGTGTACAAAGACGTGGCCTAGGACGGGACATGTCCTTTATCCGACATAAGATTTGAACGCACAGCCTCGCATATGCCTAAAATTAATTTATTTAATGCCTTTTATTCAATATTGTAAGTTTTAAAATGTGACATTTATTTACGTATTTATTACTTGTACTGATAAATACAACTTTAATGCTTTTATTCAGTATTTCAATTCTAATTCAGCTTATTTATACATTGTAACTGAGTTATGTTTTTTTTAATGATAGCGGTGTTAGAACAAAACTTTAAAAAGTCCTTGAGCTGTACGACTTCAGAGTTAGTAAACGAAATTAATATTTCGTTGTCCGGTTTTCGTGTCAAGGCATGTTTTATTTATTCTTATGGTCAAGGGTACTTTTACTGTGTTGTCGATATTTTTTATTTAAGTATTTGTTATTTAAAAAATAGTTTATTTACAATTTCGCTTTTAAGGGCTGATTTTTCAAGCCTTAGTTAACAATTATATTATTCAGTTTAATTATTGACCAAATAAAATAAAAAGAATTCAAAAATTTGACACACAAATGTATAACAAACATTTTCAATTTGAAATTGAAATATTTTGAAATATTTCAATTTCAATTTCAATTTCAATTATTGGCGGCATAATAAGCTATCCAACGAAAAAAGTTAAATATAGACATTGAAAAATCTGTCTTAAATAAATTAGATTTATAAACTTGTAAATGTTTTCAAGTCAGAAGAGGAGTAGTTAATACCCATGAAAGTGCAAGAAACGTAACGGCCAACTGCGGTTAATCTACATAGAAACCCGTTACGGTATTAGGCGGTTCGATTTCAATGAGTATATTATCGTAACCAAATCATTTTCTCAGGCGGGAATCGAACCCGTGACCTTTGTAAGTCCGGTCCAATGCTCTTCCAGCTATTAGAAAATAGCATTGTGAATGCGAAAATCTCAAAATTTAAAATTAACTATTAAAATCCCTCGAGGTGATAATCTTGAAATATTTTACATAAAAGTAAATTGCCCTTCAGATAACCTATAATTACGTGCATGATCGCTCTTGAAAACGTCATTGCTTTTAATTTAAAAACAGTAAACCACTACCACGTTGGGCGCCAAAATTTAATATTGCCAATAAATTAACTTGACATTAAGAATTGAGACTTAAGTCGATAACAAGTTTTATCGATAAGTGATTAATCATTGTTTCGTATTATTGATGAGGTGTTTACTCACTATCTTTCTAGGAAAACCGAGCGTGATCTCATTCTCAAGCGTATTGCCCCCTATTGATACTAGGTACACAGCCAAAACTTTGTTTTAATAGTATTTAATTACAGTACAACCGAAAATTTCTTGGAATGTGTTTACACCATGTTTGAATGTATAAATAATTTCGTGTAACAAATTCTAAGAACTGTGTCTTTCCTGTCGTCCAACTAAACGTATCAATTATCGTAAGTGTAACGGATATGAATAAAGTATCGACGTCCTCCGGTCACCTGAGTCACTAAAAAATTATTGACCCTAATGACTCAGCTGAAGTTTGTTTCTTAAGCAAAGCAAATATCCCATCAGTCACGACGGGCCTGCAAGGCTCCTTGCATTTTGTAAGTTAATTACCTACTCACGCAATACTTTCATTCAGGGGGACGTTGCTTTAATTATTCAATTGATTTCCTCTCTCGGTCTAATCCACCGAATTCTATACGAAAAAGTGAGACAAACAGTTGTATACTGAGTCAGCCGGTGTGAAACTTAATGTATAAGTGTCAGTTGTGTTTTAGGCGCGAGCGATAGCGGTTGGCCCGCGATGCCATTAAGATTCAAACCGCTAGCAGAAATGCTATCACGCAGGCACAACTTTCGAATAACCAAAAAGAAATCGGTCAGTTAAAAAGTCAAAGATAAATACTAAAATGAGATAAATAATTTTGAATTTAATGGTTTTTATTTAGTTTGTTTTGAAGTCTGCCTACGAAGGTCGCGTCCTTCAATCGATAAACTATTAATTGTGACAACGTGTGATTGCCTGTGGCCGGTAGACAACACGGCTGGACGTGCGTTTTCGATATTTTTTTTCTATAAGTGCCAACTTAAGAATAGTTTTATAACGTTTAGTACTGACATTGTGTCGTTATTTTGCCGCCGAAGAGTTTTATATTAATCTGCATCTTCATGGAATATGGGCATCTGCTTGGACACTGGTAAGTAAAACTTCATTTACTTAAGTTCAGATCTCGTTACTCGTTTCGTTACCCCATTCCTTATAAAAAATTGTCGAGAATTATGGTAAGTAGGTAGTTAAATTCTGTGATTAACACTGAACATTTGTGTGGTTTAAAATGTAATAGGTACTTACCTAATACTTTCATTATACACACTTGATTCAGAGTTGATACACTTATGATTAATGTACTTTACTTCATTCATATCTTGTGTGTACACAATCATTAAATAGTCATAAAGTAAGAAGATATAGGTAATATACAACTTTCTGATTATGGCGCCCAACGTGGGACACTAACACAGATGATGTAAGTTAGTTGCTGCATTTGGTAAATGAGCTTAAAAATATTATCAAATTGTAGTGTATTAACTAAAAAGTATGTCATATGGCATAAATTAAATGTTTTTAGGGTTTTGTACCCAAAAGGTAAAAACGGGAACCTATTACCAAGACTACTGTCCGTCTATCTATCACCACTTCACCAGACTGTGTCTTATGAACCGTGATAGCTAGACAGTTGTTCACAGATCATGTATTTCTGTTGCCGCTATAACAACAAATACTAAAACAAAATAAAATAAATATTTAGGTGGGACTCCCATACAACAAACGTGATTTTTTTCGTACGGAACCCTTCGTGTGCGAGCCCGACTTGCATTTGGCCGGTTTTTTTTAAATAATGTTTTAAACATTATGGCATAACAATGGTAGTCAAGATTATTCAATAATTTTCTTGTTAAAACAAAACAGTGATAAATGTTGGGACATTAGACATTTTTATGTAAACAAAAGTTTAGAAGTCGTCTTCGATGAATCACGGCTAGACACCGCCAGACATTGTTTAATTATAAACAGCTCATCCACAAACTACATCGTCATGGTTTTCCAATCGCCTCGTCTATTTCTAAAGCCTCACACGCCAGTGACGGATGTAACAAAATAGAAAACTTATTTTCCGAAGAATAGGCACAGTTGAATCTATCATTAGTTTGAAAAGCTAGTTCAATGCCGTGTATTTATTTCTGCTGAATTATGGAAACCAGATTTTTTTGTCGAACCTTAATACACTTTACCAGTACCTAAATAATTTAACGCCAAAGGTTATTATAAAGTTGACGATTATCTGAATGATCGAAATGCGTGGAAATAATGTAACACATAAGTAACTTTCTAGTATAAGTATACTAGAATACTTATAAACTTACTTAAGTAAGTACTTTGTTGTCAATAATCATGCTGTACTGTATTTGGTATCGACATATTTAAATTTGTAAGTATCGTTACCACTTACTCGTATTTCTGTTAAAGCTAATAAGTTTCTTGCGCCCGGTCTTCTTGTCTGTAAAAAAAACCGGCCAAGTGCGAGTCGGACTCGCGCACGAAGTGTTCCGTAGCAAAAAACGGCAAAAAATCAAGTTTGTTGTATGGGAGCCCCCCTTAAATATTAATTTCAACTGTCTAGCTATCACGGTTCACGAGATACAGCCTGGTGACAGACAGACAGACAGACGGACAGCGGAGTCTTAGTAATAGGGTCCCGTTTTTACCCTTTGGGTACGGAACCCTAAAAATTAAGTTTATTCGAATAAAGCCATTTTGACTTTGAGTTTGAAAATTGAGTGAAATGTCCAGTTTTTCAGATTCAGAATTCAGACATTGAAAAATAAAGTTAAAATAAATTTAATAGATTTATCAGTCCTGGTTCTTGTGTATGCTCTGAAAATAAAACTTATTATTTTTGTGCGTAAATTCATATTATTTTTAAAATTTTGATTAAAAAAATATTTGCAAAGTAAGATCTACTATTTAACATTTTAAATTGTTAGATTTTTATGAAACTTAGTTTCGTTACAAAGGTAATCTAACTTGTCAAACTTATGTAGGTAAGTACCTAGGTAATTAATTAGGTATACAGAAGATCATGATTTTTTATTTAGTTAAAGTGATTCGGCTGTGACCTGACCCTTGATTACGTAAGTCTATTGCTAACAATTCTCGATCGAAAGCGCAGTTGTATTGCTGCTTTAGTTTAGATAGTTGTCACATTGCTTCTTACTAAAGCAGCGATGTAACTGCGATTTCTGTCAGAGTTGATTGCAACAAAGTTACGTAATTACCCCCTCCCCCCTGCCCCCGTATTACAATCTATTAAAACTTGCCAGTTTTCTGAATGGCTATCAATGCGTCTCTTTTATTTGCTATACAGCGAGAAAGAGATGTAACTATAGCAACTCATAAACCTGTCAAGTTTTAAGAGGTTGTAATACCCCCCCCCCCCCCCCCCATTTAGGTTTACTAATACCATCAACCGAGTTTCAGTTAGGTAGGGGGCCATCCATAAATTACGTTACGTTTCATGATTTTTGACCCCCTCCCCCGTCCTTGTCACAGCTGGTCACATTTGTGAGACCTCCCCCTCCCTAGTGTGACGTCACATATTTTACAATTTACATCCAGAAATAATTAAAGCAGTTCCGAAATTTGTTTTATTTCAAGTTTAATGAATTTGAAGTGTGACGTCACCAAATTTAGGCCCCCTCCCTCCCCCTTGTCACACAATGTCACACTTCGTTGACCCCCTCCCTCCCCCTTAACGTGTGACGTAATTTATGGATAGCCCCTAGGAAGGTACCAACTTAATTATGTGATAATATTTAGATTTTACTATTTTCAAAGTTTATCTAAATTAATAGGTATCTTTGCAGAATTCTCATATTATACTACTTTATCTGCCTATTAGTTTCCAAATATTATTTATTTTCATTTAAAATAAGTAGTTAAGTGACTAACTTAGAACCAACAAATTTCTGAATATTTTGCATCGCTCACTTAGATTATATCGCTCAATGTCTCGGTTGTTCCGGCGGCATTCAACAGTTGGATGAGATAGAAGTACAGAATAAACAATATCACAATTCGGAACCGTGTGTCATCACTATTTGGATGTACCTAAGCTTCGTACAGACTGAGGCGAATTCCGCTCGAAATTCGCGAGTGCGATCACGTAACTCAAAGCGATAGCCATAGCCATAGCCATTGTCAAAGAAATTGCTATGGCAATGGCTATGGCTATGGCTATTGCTTTGAGTTACGTGATCAAAATCTGTCAAAATGAGCGACGCGCGCGATTCGCTCGCCTCAGTCTGTACGAAGCTTAAACAGTTTTTGTCAACAACACTCATGTTGTCAACTATAAATTACAATTAACAATGAAATGGCGTCAATGAACTGGATTTTGCACTTTATGGCCGTAGTTCATTAACTTTACCCAAAAGATAACCCTCAACACGTGTACATTAGGTACCTACTTATATACTTCTAAAATGGGTACGTAGGTACTAATTTATTATTTCAACCTTATGATGATAATAGTATGTAAGTTTACAGGTACATAAGACTTATGTAAAAATAGTATAAAAGATCTATGTAAAATAGTATTATTTACTTAACTGTTTAAATTCAACTTTTTAATTGACATGACATGACCAAAGTTGATTTCACTGAATAGGAAGAAGAAAAACTTAAATTAAGTATGTCAACCAGCAAAACTATGCGCTATAAATGC
The DNA here is from genome assembly GCA_943789525.1 of Agriphila geniculea. Lineage (NCBI taxonomy): Eukaryota > Metazoa > Arthropoda > Insecta > Lepidoptera > Crambidae > Agriphila > Agriphila geniculea. Next base: position 26,321,836 of record OX038873.1, read on the forward strand.
CGAGAGCACGTTTCCATTTCTGCTAATTAATGCTATTAAAGTGGTAATAATACTCGAGTAAGAGTGCTGTCTACGTTTACTCAACGCGATTTGGGCGCAGTTTATTCAGACACAAGTGCTGTAAAAGTGGTGTAAGTGCTGAAAGAAGGAGTAAAACATGCTATAAATGTCGAATAAAAGCGTAAAGAATAACTATTAGTGCTGTTATAGCAAAAAAATTGCATCTATACGATTAATTAGTTCTATAAAAGTTACCACTTCGCTATTACTAAGCAAGTTTGTTCTGTAAAAGCAGCCGAATTGCTTTTACTCAGCTCTTTAACTGAATAACAGTGAGTGAATTGCTTTTTTACATCTAATATGTGCTGCAAGCGAGTCTCTGGTTGCAGTTATTCAATATTTTCGTGGTGCTTGGCAGGTCTTAACATTGAAAGATAATAATTTCCAATTATAATAATTACTTAAATTATTATTCACCAAAACTCCATAACTTTGGAAGGCATTCACGCCTGTTGTAAATAATGAAAAATGACATGCGAGAATAACTTTATTGATCAAACCAGAGATGCTAGTTCGTATATATTTATGCGCCCACATAATTCCTTAAATTTTAAATAGTAAATATTAATGAATTATAAACAGTTCTTAAAGAAATTTGTGTTAATGACCTAGTTACTTCAACATCACATTTGTACGATTTTAACTTGAATAAAGGCGTTTGGATTATATTTATAGCACACGATGCCGCCATAACAAATACATTTTAGGGTTCGTGGGTTCATTACAAAAACCCTCACATTTCGTAGTCAGCAATAATGTTGATTTTTTTTTATAGAATATCTATCGTCAGTAACAATGCCGGTCTACTTGGACACCAAGAACTATCATAGAACAAAAGCATACAACAAAATGGACGACTTGTGCTGTAGATGTATTTGAGATCTCTCTTAGGTCGCTATTACATTATCATATATTTATCATTTATATATGATTTCATATTTGTCAAATTCTATGATCATACTTAAATGATGCTGTCCTTCATTTTTACATATTACACTTATGATCCACCTATGATCATATAAACAATGTCATAAATCAAGATGGATAACGATTTAGCTGTGTTTTCCGTTGCTATGAGTGCAATTTTTATTAATAGCATTAAAAAAGAAGAAAACTGTTAAGAAAAAAGCAAAAAATAAAAGACGTATTAGGGTTTTGAAAAAACGTATTTCGTTATCCGGAACAAGATTATTTTATAAACACTCATTTTCCTCGTAAAGAGTAATTAATATTTTTGTTATTTCAATATTCCAGTCAAAATTCTTGCACTTGAAGACGCCATTTTTTGAAGTTAGGCGAATAGAGGAAAGAATCACTACTGGGGCAACGAATATGATCCTACTTGTACGCTCGCTGTCAAATAGGATCCCATAACTATGATCAAAGACAATATGAATCACATGTAGTTATTAAACCGTCCTATGTTCTTCATATAAAAATGAGTCATACATATATGATCATATTACTATGATAGTCTAATAGCACTCTTAGAGCAATTTAAGTCGACTAAGCAACACTGAATACAATTGAAATCCTATAATAGCATTCTAAAAACACATTATTCGAGTTTTGATATAAATATGCAGTAATCGCAACGGAGATACCTAATAGTAAATATATTGCTTTTATTCGATATTTATAGAAACAGAACAGAGTGCCGAATAATGGCAGAATAAAAGCGCTCATTTCAGCGAATTAGCTGTTTCATAGCTGTTATAAAACTATTATAGCACAAAAACGCAGAGTTAAAGTGACTTGGTTACACTAATTCATCATATTCCAAAAGATGGAGTAAAAGTGCTATAAAATAGTGCTATAAACGTTTATTCGACTTGTTTAGCATTATTTAGTAAAAATGCTAAATAGTCGAGTTAACCACTATTATACGACTATTCAGAGTTTTGGAAACATTACCTATCTCAGCTTTTATTCAACTATAAGCTGAGTAAATAATTTCTTATTCGACTGTTTTTGGTTGGGATATATCTTTTAAGAATGGATAGATAGGGATCTAATTGCCAACTATGAAGAGGTATGTTAAAATACAAAATCCTTACTATTATTTTATAGGGTCCTATGTGACTTGTGAGAGGTACCTATCATTATTGTTTTTTTTGTAGAACAAAACAATGAAGAGTTGGAGACCACAAGTGGCGACAGGAGCCGGCGCGAGAGCGCGTGGGCCGGGCGGGCCACGCCCCCCGCCGCCTCCTTCCCCATGCAGAACTCCAGCCATGTCAAGTTCGAGCCGCCAAACGTGCCCGTCATATTCGTGCTGGGTACGTGTCCGATCAGACTTTGTACACTAGTGCAGAGAGCGGGCAGGCCACGTCCCCCGCCGCCGGAATCACCGAATTAAATATTGTTAACTGTTAAACCAACCGTTTTTGATCCGGCTCGAAGGACCAAAAACTGTTTAACAGCTCTGTTGACATTTAAACACCTACCCAATCCGTTCTGTAGTTCTCCTTTACTCAAAGTGTATATCTGCAGGTGGTCCCGGCAGCGGGAAGGTGACCCACTGCGACAACTTGGTGCAGGAGCGGCGCGGCGTGGTGCACATCAACATGACCGACCTCCTGCAGCAGTACGCCATCGGCAACGGTACTGCACACTTCAAACGTGATGGTTTGCACTTAAACGACTATAGAATTGGCACTTTGCTGTGGGTTTTTGCGAAGGTTTGGTTTTATAAATTGCATTTTTGCACTTCTTTAAGTAACTTTAGTAGTTAGGTTAGGTTAGGCTAGTCTACTAGTCTTTACTATTTAGGTATAGATTTGGCACTTTGCTGTGGAATTTTGTGTGGTTTATTAATTGCATGGTGTGTTCTATCTACAAGAAGTTGTTTCTCAGATAGAATAAAGTTTTTTGTTTGGTAGCCAGTAAAAAGTAGCTATCAATTAACGATTTTGATCTCCCATCCTTGTTAGACGCTGGGCATTATTGCCCTATCGAGACTACTCCTTATAGTTCCTATACAGGGTGTTACAAAACAATCCCGTATATGGTAGATAAGGACCACCAAACTGAACAACTTTCATTTCATTACAGGACCAAATTTGAAATCGCGAAAAAAATCTGCTGTTTCATACATTTTGATGTTTTCGTTATTAATTTTTGTATGAAACAGCTGTTTTTTCGCAATTTCAGAGTTGGTTCCTTAGTAAAATTTGTTCGGTTTCAATATATTCCGCATTGTTGCGGGTTTTTTGTAACAGCCCAGGTTCAAAAAAAACAAAAAACCTACCTCTAAAAAGCAAGAAATAATATTCGTAATAATAAAAACACGTCTATTGAAGTCGGGTGAGGATGGAGTACAAATTACTTTTTTTTTATTCTAAAAAGCCACACCCGACTTCAATAGACGTGTTTTTATTATTACGAATATTATTTCTTGCTTTTTAGAGGTAGGTTTTTTGAAGTCGGTTTTTTGTTTTTTTAAACAATTTTTATTTTTTTAAATTTTTAGTGTAGGTACCTTTTGTATTAGGTAGTGTAGGTATATTATTAAGGTCGAAAAATCGGCTCAGCCAAACGTGAGTTAATCGCGGAGAAACATACATACATGCGGGTCAAACTGAGAACCTTCTTTTTTTAAGTCGGTTAAAGAACTACACTAAAGATATCCCTTTTCCAACAAAAAATAATTATCATATTCAGTTCATAAACAAAGAAGTTATACGACTGATCATCGAGGTAGTTTACACAAAAGTAATCATTCTATTTTCGTGATTTTTTTCAAGATTACTTGAAAAGTACTGAACCTATTTCAAAATTTTTAAAAATGGGACCAACTTGAGCGTTTACCTAATGTAATAACGTTTGAATCATTTCAATCGGTTCAGCCGTCTTCGAGTAATCGGTGTACATACAAAAAAAACAAAAAAAAAACGGGTCGAATTGAGTACCTCCCTCCTTTTGAAGTCGGTAAAAAGTAGGCACTTTTTATAATTGATTATCCACATCAACTAAAATTCCTCTCCTCGTTGCTGCCACATTTTGTACTGTGCACAACCCTTGTTTCCTGCATCACCAAAAAAAATATTAAAATGCCAGTTTTTCGCCCATTCATTTCCGTATCCGACTTCCGCATACCACAGTCCTTGACATTGGCACAACGAATTCAGTATTGTATTTTTAGTTGAATTAATGCTCTTCCTAAAGCATTTGCATAAACCGCGGTTGTCGTGGGCACAAAGAAATAAAATATGCATGCATGCTTAAATAATTATGCCGACCTTTTTCATTACCCCGTTCTGCACTTACTATAAGCTTACCAAAATCTGGCAGGATTTTAACACGAAACAGGGTTTCCTAGATAGCGGTGCCCTTATATTACTCCGTAATATAGCGGCGTTGAATGTTGTCTATGTAAACGATACGGCGACACCGTAACGTCAGAAATAGCGCCGTATTGTTTACATAGACAACGTTCTACGCCGCTAAATTACGGCCGTAATATGACGGCACCGTCATCCTAGGAAACCCTAGCTTTATCTACTTGACTAGTTTGAAGATTTGTTATCGTACCTTTTTAGGGTTCCGTACCAAAATGGTAAAAAAGGAACCCTTATGGTGTGACTCAGTCTGTCTGTCTGTCTGTCACAGCTGGATATCTCGAGAACTACTAATGGTATCAACTTGAAATTTGGAATAGTTTAAGATTACATTTGCCCAACTATTTTGCAAATAAGAAATAAATAAAAAAATAAATATCTTTTTTACAACTGGGACTGAAAAGGGGTCTGAAAAATTTGAAGTGGGGCTACTAGGGCATGTGGGGTATCATATGATAGAGCGCCGTTTGCACGTTTTCAATCATTTTTTCTTTTTGTTTTAGGCCGCATAATTTTTTAACTTATGATGAAAAATATAAAAAAAATACCGTTCCCCCCTTATCTCCGAAGTTTGCTAAGAGAAAAATCTGAAATAATTCTATGTGATAGCAGTTTATATAAAGATTACAGGAAAAATAAAACGATGTCTCAATATAGCACACTTTTTTAGAAATTATCAAATTTCTAAAAAAGTTAATATTAGTTCCACTATCGGTCAAGAGGTGGCGCCGACCTAAAGCTGCAATACTAATTTTATTATTTTACTCTGCAGTGTGGTTTGATGGTGCAATTATGATGGTACGGAACCCTCGGTGCGCGAGTCCGACTCGCTCTTGACCGGTTTTTATTATGTTTGGTTGGCAAGTAAAGAGTGCTGATTTGATAGAATAACAGCATTCATCAATTTTGCTACATTATCTCCATTGAATTGGGCTATGGACGAGACGAGCACATAACGTGCTTGTATACTCCACAACGTGCTAGTATGCATGGCAATGTGCTTGTGTGCTTGAAAACGTGTTTGTATATTTGGCTACGCACTTTTAGGCATTGCAAGGTGATTGTATGCTGAGCAACCCTCTTGTAAGCATTTCAAAGTGATTGTTATACTGAGCAACGCTCTTGTAAGCATGAGAATATGCTTGTATGCTTCAAAACGTGCTTGTATATTTAGCAACGTTCTCAAATGCAAGACTCAAAAAATTCAAAATTCAAAAATAATTTATTCAGTCTAGGCTACAAGCACTTGTGAATGTCATAGAAGCTACGCAATCGGTTCGCAAACCATAAGCGGGAGACCTTGTAACGAGAAGAACCAGAAGAAACTCGTCAAGGGCTGCTTTTTTTTCTCTGTATATATGTTACCGGCAATGTATGAAATGCAGGCATTGTATACAATGCCTAGGCATTGTATACAATGCCTGGCCCTTTTAGGCAATGTATGAAATATAATGAATATTGATATCTATTTCACACATTACCTAGGCAGTGTATACAATGACTAGGCATTGTATAGAATGCCTGCTGGTCCACCGGCAATGTGTATAATAAAAAGATTTTCGAGAATAGATTCGAGGGGGGATCGAGGGGGGCTTGGGGAAAGCTCGAGGGGGGCTTGGGGAAAGCTCGAGGGGGGGGGGCTTGAGGAAAAGTCGAGGGGGGGGCTCGGGGAAAGCTCGAGGAGGGTTCGATGGGGGGCTCTAGGGGGCTCGAGGGGGGCTCGAGGGGGCTCGAGGGGGGCTCGAGAGGGGCACGAGGGGGGCTCGAGAGGGGCTCGAGGGGGGCTCGAGGGGGCTCGAGGGGGGCTTTTTGGAATCGAACCTGTTTTACTCCTGTAGGTCCCGCGTATAGGTTAGAAATTTAAGGCGAGCGCGGAGCGCAGCGGAGCGTGAGCCTTAAATTTCGAGGTTATTTTTTTATAACAGACAACAGAAATTTGAGTTTGGAATCAAACCTGCTTCACTCCTGTAGGTCCCGCGTATAGGTTAGAAATTTAAGGCGAGCGCGAAGCGCAGCGGAGCGTGAGCCTTAAATTTCGAGGTTATTTTTTTATAACAGACAACAGAAATATACTTATTTTACACATTGCCGGTGGACCAGCAGGCATTGTATACAATGCCTAGGCAAAGTATAAAATGAATTATATTTCATACATTGCCTGATCGTTTTAGGCATTGTATACAATGCCTAGGCATTGTATACAATGCCGGATTATACACATTGCCGGTAACATATATATTTCATACAGAGTCGTCAACATTCAAAAATGAGTTCCACATTTAAAGTGATATTATTTTCCATCACAATAATTATCAAAAGTTTACACACAATGGCTAGGTAGGTTAAAATTAAATATATACTACATTCAGATAGGTAACTGTGAGATGACTCGGTATGTTTATACAAATCACTAAAACCTAAACAAAAAATGTTTGGTAGCTTTTAAGATGCCTATTAAGCTGCGCGTCCACTGCATCGGAAACGGAGCGTATACATGGACAGATTTGTAACTTTGTATGGATTTCTACGGCGCGGAAATGCCGATGCAGTGCACGTTGTGCCATAGAAATCCATACAAACAAAGCAACAAATCCGTCCACGCCGCCGCACGCTCCGATTCCGATGCAATGGACGCGCAGCTTTAATTTCGATTGATATCCCATTTCACTTTATTTCAGGAAGTTATAAAAACAAATGGCAGTCATAGAAAGATATAATCAGTTATAAAAACAAATGACAGTCATAGAAAGAAATAACTATAGAAATCAACAAATGAATAGAATAACATTGAGTGTGTCAACTGTCAAGTGCGCGTTGTCACAAAATAGAGAGACTAACAGAAGTTTAGCTTAGTACTACGGGCGCTCGAGCATCGCACACACACAAAAACAGCTCTCGCCGCTGCGTCACGTACTCTGTTTTAAGAGCAGGGCTTCAAATACCGTTAAAAATTGGTAACGTTATAAAAAAATAACGTTAAGGCTTTAACATGCCTCAATCCGAGCGGGTCGATTCGTGATGGTGTGAAATCGAACGTAACTCTATTCACTTTGGGTTCAAATCAGTGCGCGTTCTAACGCGGCGGTTGCGTTGAGAACTAGCACCGAATTCTCAATTTTTACATGTTTTTATTAAATTTCTTCGCTTTCAAGGTAGTTAAAAAAAGTATGTTCAATTAAGATTGAAGGTATTAACATCGCCGATTTTTATGTATTGGTTTTAACATAAACGAATGTTTTGTTTCCGAGAAATTTTGCAAATAGGGCCAGAAACAGGGTTCACGGAATATTTTTTTACATCAAAGCTGGTAACATTTTTACAAATGCTTTCAATTAAATCTATTGTGTATTATTCCAAGTACATTATATATTTTTTCCATGATAGCTTTCCGCGCGTAATCTTTCAATAATTTGAATTGAATATTGGGATTTGACCCTTCTTAGGGCCTTAAAACTGGAAATTAATACGGTAAAACAGAATTTATCGTTATTTTTTTGTTCCTTGATAACGTTATTATGTAACTGTATAAAAAATATTTAAAGCAATGTGTAATTGACGTTGACGCCGCCGTGACGTGATCAGTCTCTGCGGTAGGTACTAAGTAGTAGAGGTACCTACAATACACAATACTTATAAAATTACCATTAAAAATAACGTTATTTTTTAACGATATCTAGTAACATGGTATCGTTACTAGGTATCGTTAAAAAAAGAATAACGTTATCAAGGTATCATATTGAAAATAACGTTACGTAAAATTATTTTTTCTGTTAATTGGTAACGTAATAAAGCTCTGTTTGAGAGTGGTGTGAGATTGCAGTTATACAGTGTCGGTGAGAGATGTCTACGTGTGCGTTGCTCGAGCGCGTAAGTGCTAAGATCAACTACTGTACTCTCATGAAATAAAACACTTTTTAACGGATACTAGCGCGGTTTTATTGAATGTACTTTGGTATTTAGTTGGTATTTGGTTTGATTTTTGGTTTTTCCCGACGTTTCGGCACCTTTGCAGCTGCCGTGGTCACGGGGGACTGAAGCTACCCGTGAGCCTACCCTAGCTTCAGTCCCCCGTGACCACGGCAGCTGCAAAGGTGCCGAAACGTCGGGAAAAACCAAAAATCAAACCAAATACCAACTAAATACCAAAGTACATTCAATAAAACCGCGCTAGTATCCGTTAAAAAGTGTTTTATTTCATGTCTAGTGAGCGCGTAAGCTTGAGAAGTGAATACTGTACTCTCTCTATATTGTGGCGTTGTTTACTACAGTTCAAGCTCATGAGCAGTGGCCGCTGAATAATGAGCGACATGTGGCAACATCGATCGAATAATGCGATATCTTGCTTGATGTGGCGGCGTTCGTGTTACGGCACGATAATTTGCCGCCATTATACAATGTGTATTGGATTATCGTATTTTCATAACAAGGTTTAAACATGAGCAGAAAGCCTGCAAATTTTTGAAGTGAAAACTTCTTTAGCGGCGTTGTACACTTTTTTGTAATGGGGTAAAAATGTTAAACTCACGTCAGTTAGGGTCACGTGACCCTGTTCGAAAATTCGTAAGACGGATGTAGCGTAGACAGCCGGCGGCGGAAGTATCCCCCTCTTTTTCCACGGGGCGCGGCGAAAATGGCGGCGCGTCATTTCAAGGCGTAAACACTTGTGTCACCATAGCAACGCGCAAATTTTTGAACTCTAGATTTTCTGTAAAGCTATGGATAAGACCTTCGTACAATACTGTTCTGTATTCGTAAATTCAAATGCAGAGTAAATTCGTAAGACGGCAATTCGTGCAAAATTATTCCCTAACCATTCCAAAATATCAAAAATGCACAACGTTAATATTCAAGTTTTCACTTCTGCCGGCACTCCCGAAGTGCAACCCGATTTTTTTTAAACTTTTTTTCATTAGGTTTAACTCATGATAGTTTTTTTAGTTAGCTACAGGTAAAGAAAAAGCTCACAAACCACTTTAAGCCGTAAATGGCTTAAATACGTAAAAACCTGAGAGGAAAGTAATCATGTTCTATGTTTAAGTTTTTATTTTTATTTTCAGGTATTTTGAAGGAGGTTTTTCTTTTTTTTGTCAAGCTATAAACATTTGCATAATTATTTATATTTAAGTAATTGTATTGCTACTATGCTCTATCCATCAATTATATAAAAACAAAATACACTTTCTTATCAGTTGGTGAGCGTAGTATTAAACTAGTAACGCCATTCATAATACCTTGAGTAATGCTCTCGCCACACGCAACACGACTAAAATAGACCTACTTCTGATCTCACCAGAGATACTCCTTTTATTTAAAGAAGTTAAACAATTTACTTTATTGAAGTTACGACCATCAGCCATTTTTAATGTGGGGACATTAAACTGCACTGCTGGGGCACAGGTAGGCTTGCCCACCGTCCCGGATTTTCCGGGACGTCCCGTTTCTGAGTCAATTTTGGGCCGTCCCGCCGCGTGACCCCTTGCGGCACGCCTTTTGTCCCGGAAATCAGTTAAAGTAATTTATAGAAGGAAAATAAGGTACCTAGATGGCCACCTTTAGCTTTGACGAATGTTTTTTTATACTTGCCTACGACTAAAGTCTGCTAACCCTTATGTCATTTGTATATAATCTATTTAACTAACATATTTACATGTAAAATAGGATCTATTTGAAAAAGATTTTGAGATTTCGTCATTTTTAAACAAAATGGGAAATTGGCCATATTTCCGATAGTGTAGGTAAATATGCCCATAGTTTGGCCATATTAACTGTATGAAATAATAGTAGTTTATGAAACTGATGCATAATGAGGGGTATTAAAACATGAGTGTGTGTTTAAAAACCGAGCCGTAGGCGAGGTTTTTAATAGTATCACACGAGTGTTTTAATACCTAGTTATGTACAGTTTCATACACAACTTTATCTACTCTCATACAATTTGTGATTGAACCTACAAAATAAAATATCAATAATAAAAAGAGTAAGTAGTTTCTCGACTTTGATTTAGGTAGGTTACTAACTAAAGTAAGACGTTTTTCCGTCGCAGCATCTAAAATATCGGGGAGTCTTTCTTCACACTCACTACTATCAGACATTTTTATGCAAAAGTAAAAATTAAAATTAAAAAATGGCGCGTATGCTATTAGAAAAAAATAATGAAATGAGTGAATTCCAGCAGACTAATCGTTACACTAAGCCATCGATCACCATAGAGTACATTTTGATCATGGAAAGTATATGAGAATATCATTGTTTTTTTTTAATATCGCGGCACTGCCTTCTTTTTGGATTTGCCCTGTATCGTAATGAGAAAAAAAGTTATTTTATAGCATACTTTAGTATAGCGAAGGTATGTCATAAAATAACTTTTTAATTTTTTTTCGGTATTGCGTGTATAAAGTATGCCAATATAAATTCGTTTTGAAATTCATAATTCGAATTTTATGATATGAGAGTAGATAAAATAAATTATTATTTTCTGTTTTTGGAACTTATTACTAAGTGAAATAAAAAGAAATGAGCTTTTTATATGTTTTATTATTGTTTCATAAAGTTTTAAAAGAAATCAATAAAAAAAGAAAGTAAAAGAAAAATAATAATAGAAAGCCTCTTTCTTATAAATTTAAACGATCTTAATGGGATCATTTGACATTTGTGTAATTTTTTGGTAAAGTACCAACCGACCAACTTATAATCAACTTTAAACAAGTTTAGAATTATTATAAACCTCTTTCTTATTAATTTCAACAAACTTAATCGGACATTTAGATCAGTTAGGTAATTTTTGGTAGGTACCAACTTATAATCAACTCCGTAGAGATGATATAGCTAATTTCATATTGGACTCCTCCAATTTCCTTGCAAACCCTTTGATATATAACGCGGCGCCATGATCTAAAATAAAAACCAATATATTTAGTTGTACAAGTTTTCATATCGAAAATATGGCCACTTGATGGCCATATTTGCAGTATGTGTCGATTTTTTTCAATTGTATCTAACCCCAAAACACTATAAAAAATCAATTAAATCTGCATAGACATATGAACTAGGGACCCCAAAGAATAATTACACAGTAAGTACATAATAGAAGCTATTGATAAATAACGGAATAAACCAAAACTTACCGAGAGCAAATTTTTTGCACAACGTGTCCGTTTCTGTGAAGTGGCACTGCCGCTACCGGTAAAATTATCGATAAAAAATTAACGTTATTAATTGGAATAACGTTAATTTTTTATCGATAATTTTACCGGTACTAAAGTTTAACGCTATATTTAACGGTAATTTTACCGGTACAATATTTTTAACATTAATTTTACCGGTAAATTTACCGAGTTTTAACGGTATTTTTGACGTTCTTTTTTTGTATCGTTATTTTTTTAACGGTATTTCAATACCTACTTCTAAGCGTTTTTTTATGCGCAACGGGATAATGCTTGGCCTTACCCTCACCTGATGTGGTGACGATAAGGCCGAAGGTAGAAACGCACTACACCCGGAATCCTTATCACTGAGGAACTGCCTATCTTACCTCGAACTGCCGGAACAAAACAATTTTAAATTGTTGTTATGGCGTCAGACTTAGGTAAGATGGTGGTAGCTAGCCAGGCGGACTTGAAAGAAGCCCTACCACCAACCAAACCGAGTACAAATTGTTCCCCCTCCTGGGAATCGAACCCAGGACCCCTGCTTCTTACACGGGTGGGCGAACCACTAGACCACAGAGGTGGTTAAGCGTATTATTAGCAGCAAGCCCAAACAAGTCATTATTAGGTTATCCGTGCTCAAACCAAATAAACCTGAAATAACTTTTCCTAAGTCCTTCCTGTTCAACCCTCATGGCCAGCATTGTTTAAGTCACTCAAGTTCAGCTCGAGGTAAACGCTGATCGATCATCTTTTACCGTTACCCTGTCGCCAATGACTAGCTCTCATGGTCTTATGGATTTATTTCATTAACTTTTTGTGCAAAAAGGCAGCATTCAAAGCCTGGCACATTCTGGGTGAATTCGCTCCATCGCAGATTCCGTCTTGGCTCCCGAGCTAGATTTCCCAATCTATCATCATCAAGATCAAGGGATCAAGAGCAAACCCATTTAAATAAAAACAAACAATTTATTATTGTAATCTTTACAATACAGTAAATAAACACGATTAAAGCTCGAATTTACAACTCTCACTTTACGTTTAACGTTCCGGTTACATTTGTGTTTGTTAAAAAATCCCATAATAGTACAGTAGCCCGTAGAACAGTTAAATCACCTAAAAGTTTACCGTTTGCCGTTGTGATATAGTTATTTATTACGAAATTACAGATAATTTAACCCAAGTTTTACAGATCGCAACCCGCCGTAACCTATATTTGTATATCTCAAAAAATAATATTTTTTATTTTTCAAGGTTTACCACATGGTTTAGCTATTGTCGTGTTCTACAGCTTTGTTTGATTGCCACTGATAATAGTAAGATTATGGAAAGTGATCATACACAGATTTAATACCAGATAAAGTTCAACCATTTTCATCACGTCTTAAATCTGTGTATGGCTACTTTTTATAATCATACTTTTATCTGTGGCAATCAAACCAAGCTGTAGAACACGACAATAGCTAAACTATGTGGTAAACCTCGAAAAATAAAAAAAAAATATCAATTATGGAGATATACAAATATAGGTTACGGCGGGTTGCGATCTGTAAAACTTGGGTTAAAGTATCTGTAATTTCGTAATAAATAACTAATATCACAACGGCAAACGGTAACCTTTTTGGTGATTTAACTGTTCTACAGGCTACTGTACTATAACCATACTAATGTATCCTCTAAAGCCATAACTAAATCAACAGCAAACAAAAACAAAAGAAGTTCCGTAGTTCATTGATGTTGCTGTGACCAATGAAAGGGTCTAACACGCATGTTGGATTTTGCTTATTGTAGTAGCATGTTCCAGATTTCTGTAATAAAAAAACCGGTCAAGAGCGAGTCGGACTCGCGCACCGAGGGTTTCCGTACCATCATAATAAATACACTGCAGAGTAGAATAATAAAATTATTATTGCAGTTTTAGGTCAGCGCCATCTTGTGACCGATAGTGGAATCAATGTTAACTTTTTAGAAATTTGATAATTCCTTAAAAGGTGTGCTACCTATAATGAGACATGTTTTATTTTTCCTGTAATCTTTATATAAACTACTATCACATATAATTATTTCAGATTTTTCTCTTTGCAAACTTCGGAGATAAGGAAGGGGGACGGTATTTTTTTAAATTTTTCATCGTAAGTCAAAAACTATGCGGCCTAAAAAAAAAGTTTGAAAATGTGCAAACGGCGCTCTTTGATATGTGATACTCCACATGCCTAGTATCCCCACTTCAAATTTTGAAGACCCCTTTTCAGTCCCTATTTTAAAAAAAAACACATTTTCCAAAATAGTTGGGCAAATGTTATCTTAAAATATTCCAAATCTCAAGTTGATACCATTAGTAGTTAGTTCTCGAGATATCCAGCTACTACAGACAGACAGACTGAGTCACACCATAAGGGTTCCTTTTTTACCATTTTCGTACGGAAGCCTAAAAAGGCTTGTTAAGAAGTATTAAAGTGGTACAATGGTTAAACCATTTAAATCCTATTAAGAACTAGACCGTAAATTCTAGCTCGCACTAGTTTTCAACAAAGCTCACGCGAAATTCATCATGAAAGATGTCAAAAATGGTGTTGATGGCTGCGAGAGGATAATTATAGGGCCCACGACATGGACGTTGTAATTGCCTGTCTGTGTTCCATTGTGGGAACCCACACATGCTCACCCTCAAGGTTTCCAACTAAAAATTTAAACGAACATCAACTTTAACGTCCTTTCTCAAAAGCCAATATCGACGCGAGTGTCTATATAGATTTTCTGTTTTTTATTCCAACCATGTCATTTATTTGTGTCCCCCCGGCCGCTGAATATTTCAATACTATCGTCCGTATTCTTGGCGATTGAGACACGTTCCATGAGGTATTTATTTTAATTCGACTATGTAATCTAGGGATATATTATGTATACTATGTTAAATGGTTTTTTGAATGTAGGTTACCGATCGGATATTCTTTTGTTTTTCCATTTTCCATTTGATATTCCATTGGTTTATCCAGAAATGGTGTCAGGATAGCGATATAATCTTTTTAACTACAATTTTATGCTATTTAAAATTATGGGACACTTTTGAAACTGTTTGTTTTGTTTGTAAGTATTTAATATCACAATTTTCTCAGAATTTGACTTGACTAGGTACATCAATCTATTATCCTGCATATCTAAGTGTATTTTTGTACCATACATTTCTTTGGCAATATGTTTGCGACAGTCGCCACTTTGCATTTCACTGATTGTTTTTGACACTGATTGAAGCAAACTATCAATAATAATGAAATACATATTATGTTACGGGTTCTGATGAAATGGAACAGAACTTCTGTTCCATTTAATTAATTCTGTACCATTTTTCAAATTCTGTTCTGCTACGGCTCCGCGTTAACGTTAGTGATAATGTCCAACTACGCTTTAATTAAAGCGTTAAAAATGCGTGTTGGCTACACTGAGGTTTTAACGCCGCTAAAGTTAAGTACTAGTGAAGTATTGCTTAACGTTTAGTGACATTTGTAATGTCGTTTGTAAATTTAACGATGTAAGTCTTGGCCACATCTGCGTCACGCCTAGATTTACGCTTTAAGCTATGCGTTAAAACGCAGGTGGAGCCGTAGCATTAGAATTTGAATGAAATTATGAATCTGTCAGATCAGTTCAGTACTCTTAGCACGAACAACTGTCGAGAAAAAAACGCACGTAAAATTACTCGACAGACTATACTGCCCGGCATATATCGGGTAATTTTGAACTTACCATCCAAATTTTAAGGATGTGACCAGTCCATGAAACTGAACAACTTTCTCTAAGAAACACGTTTCAAATTTCGCCTGAAAATTTTGGTCATCCCATACTAAATTGATCACGTGATCTCTTTGATTTGTATGGAAAGTAGATTTTTATTTTACATATTTGACTATGTGTTCCTTAGAGAAAGTTGTTCAGTTTCATGGACTGAACACATCCTCAAAATTTAGATGGTAAGTTCAAAATGACCCTGTATATTGGCAAGAGAAAGAAAGATACAAAAGATGCGCAGTAGCCATAAACACTAAGTTTATGGCTACTGCGCATCTTTTGTATCTTACTATTCATTCTCTTACCAATATATATGCCGACATCTGTACCTAATTATCTATGGAAAATCTCATTTCATAATTCGGCGGTAGGTGGCGCTGTACAAATTTCCTATACAAAATTACTCTATCGAATGTTTTTACGCGCGTCATTTTTTTCGATAGTTGTTCGTGCTAAGGGTAGGTACTGATCGGATAACAGAATCATTTGCCAGATCTTGTGAAACGTTCTTAGAATTAAATTCTTAATCTGCTTGCTAACAGACATGCAAGACTTCGGCACACTGTCCAGCAAGACGGTGACGGAAGTTCTGATGCTGGAGATGAAGATGGCGCCCACCGCCAAGACCTACCTCGTATCTGGCTACCCGAGGTCTATGAGGGACGTCGCGGAATATTCTGATAAGGTTAGCTTCCTACTGCCACAGAATAAATAATAAATAACCCAGACGAGTAAAAACTCGTCTGCAGATGGCGCCCACTGCCAAGATATACCCCGTGTCCGGGAAATGACTAGTAGCAACCACAAAATAGAGAGACTAACAGAAGTTTAGCTTAGTACTACGGGCGCTCGAGCATCGCACACACACAAAAACAGCTTTCGCCGCTGCGTCACGTACTCGAACTGTTTTGAGAGTGGTATGAGATTGCAGTTATACAGTGTCGGTGAGAGATGTCTATGTGTGCGTTGCTCGAGCGCGCAAGTGCTAAGCTCAACTACTGTACTCTCTCTATATTGTGTAGCAACTATAGGTGTTTATTTATCTTGAAAATGTATATTAGGTATATTGTGTTGGTTACCTATACAACGTGTTATAATGAATGAACCCAAAATGGGGAAACCGTTCCTTTGGACCATCAAACTGAACAATTTTTACTATATGACCAACTCTGTAATCGCGAAAAAAATTATCAAACAGTTGATTTTTTAACCGACTTAAAAATCTAAAAAAAGGAGGTTCTCAGTCACCTGTATGTATGCTTTTAAAATAAAAAAAGTTGTCCTCCAGCCCCACCCGACTTCAATAGACGTGTTTTAATACAATGATAATGCGTATCTAGCTAGTGATTTGAATATTATTTCTTGCTTTTTACAGGTAGCGTAGGCTTTTGAAGTCGTTTTTAGGGTTCCGTACCAAAATGGTAAAAAAGGAACCCTTATGGTGTGACTCAGTCTGTCTGTCTGTCTGTCTGTCACAGCTGGATATCTCGAGAACTACTAATGGTATCAACTTGAAATTTGGAATAGTTTAAGATGACATTTGCCCAACTATTTTGCAAATAAGAAAGAAATAAAAACATTAATATTTTTTTACAACAGGGACTGAAAAGGGGTCTTAAAAATTTGAAGTGAGGTGACTAGGGCATGTGGGGTATCATATGAAAGAGCGCTGTTTGCACATTTTAAAACATTTTTTCCTTTTTTCTTAGGCCTCATAGTTTTCGACTTATGATGAAAAATGTAAAAAAAATACCGTTCCCCCCCCCTTATCTCCGAAGTTTGCAAAGAGAAAAATCTGAAATAATTCTATGATAGTAGTTTATGTAAAGATTACAGGAAAAATAAAACGATGTCTCAATATAACACAATTTTTTAGAAATTATTTTTAGAAATTAAAAAAACAAACAAAAATTCTTTAGTTTCACTACCAGTCAACAGATGGCGCTGTCCTAAGCATGCTAACCTAAGAAACATAAAATAGTTCCACTATCGGTCAAGAGATGGCGCGCCCTAATAATACTACAATAATAAATTGGTGGCTGGTTCTAATATATATATACCTACTATTTGCCGTACGAATAAACAAAGAATAAGTTCCTACTTAGTAATATAAACAGTTTGCAATGTGGAGTGGCTAAACGTTTTTCAGTCACATAAGCAGCTGTGGCTAAGATTTGTAAATTAACTGTCCGCCTGTTCGCCCTTCCACCTGTCTGCCGTTTATCCTACTTTTTTAAAGACTACTAAAGTAACATATCCAAATATATTTATGATTGTACGGAACCCTCGGTGCGCGAGTCCGACTCGATCTTGACCGGTTTTTTTTTTTTTTTCAAAACATTGTTTTTCGCGATTTCGGTTGCTCAGTTTTTGATGGCACGAAGAAACATTTTCCTATTTTGGGTTCATACATTAACACGTTGCCGTTGTATAAAGCTTCTTAAAAGATTTTTTACTTTTCGGACGTCTGTAAGGACTTAATTTTCAGTGTTTGTTACTTATAAGTTTTTCTGTTTTATTTCAACTTTATTGTTAAGTAGGTAAATACTTAGTCAATTATGCACTCTATTTGGTTTCAAGAAATTCCCAAGAGGAATTAGGAAAATAAGTCCATATGCCACCACCAATTCCATTAGTGAAGCGTCAACATTTCTCGTGGCGAGGCAGAATTATATGCCGTTGCAAATTGGCCTTTCGTGTCCACGTAAATGGTGTCGACAATTAAACTCTCTACCTAAAGGATAAAAGGTATTAACAACCACTGTCTATGGTATTGATTCGTAATTAGGTCCTAACCTAAGTGATGCTGTTACTTTCTGTATTGCCATATTACTCAGAAATATAGGTAAGTATGTAACTAACATAAGTGTAAGTAATAGATTTAAAGATTTGTAACAAATGAAAAGGTAACTGTATGATATTAATTTTCGCTGTACAGTAAATAGACGCTACTGGAACAGTTCTGCATGATTCTGTGGTTTAGCCAATGAAAAAGCAACTGTGTGTTATTTTCTGTATTGCTATATTACTCAAAAAGCCAAGTAGGAAGATACCTACTAACATAAGTGTAATAGATTTAAAGATGTTTAGCAAATGAAAAGGCAACAGTTTCGCATGTATCTATTTACTGCAGTGAAAAGGCAACGTGCGATATTAAAGTAAAGAGACGCTACTGCAACAGTTCCGCGTGATTCATTGGCTTAGCAAATGAAAATGCAACTGCGTAATATTATTTTCAACACACTTGCTCGTAAAGTGAGCCCTAATACATCGCTTTTAGGGCCATAAACCGAGCTATAACAAACGCGTGCAATAATACCTAGTCTGGCCATAAATTTTGTTACATATGGAAAGTTAAATAAATTACACAGTAAGTTACGCACTACAACCATATATGTGTCAAATGAAAGGGCATAAAATATAGATTTAAACCACATTAAAATCATTCGAAATATCCTCCTCTTATTTAGATACAAGCCTTCAATCTGCGAGGCCAGTCATCAATCGAAACACGCACGACGTTCATGTCAATAGCGGCGACTGGTTTAATCAGGGATGTTCTAAGTGACGCCAAGTTACGATGGGGTTTAGCACAGACCTTCTCCTCTAAGTACTGCCATATTTTGTAATTCCAGGGATTCAAGTCTGGGCTGGAGGAGGGCTAATCCTCATGCCTGATAAAGTCGATTTCACGGGTCGTGAGCCAGTTTTGGATACTTTTCGCCTTATGAGCGAGCGCAGAATCTTTCTGGGAAACCCAGTGTCCGTTTTCGAACCTTGTTTGTGAAAGAGGTTCTACAATGTTTGTTAGGATTGTGTTTTGGTATATGAGGGCACTGGTTTTCACTCCTTTTTCACAAAAAAACACCTCCGTTGGACCCAAATAGGAGACCCCCAACCAAACCATGAATTCTGAAGGGTGATGACCACGCTGAACACATGGCACACGTGTGCTTGCTTCTTCACTAGAGTGTGTTTACACTTTATCATTTAGTTTGTTGAAGCTCTCCAAAACATAAAAATTTTTTTCGCCCAAAAAATAAATTTCACGATTTTTTTTTCCCGCGTACCACATTAACAAAACCCGGCATCTTTCGAATATAATTTTCTTCAGCCATGCGTTAAGGAGATGTGCTGTTTTTTTCTGTAAGCATGCAGTCCTAGGTCTTCATTCAACACCCTTTTAACA
Organism: Agriphila geniculea; assembly: GCA_943789525.1. NCBI lineage: Eukaryota > Metazoa > Arthropoda > Insecta > Lepidoptera > Crambidae > Agriphila > Agriphila geniculea. Next base: position 26,341,356 of record OX038873.1, read on the forward strand.
GTGATTTTGCTTAGTCCCATCTGCAGAGTCAAAATTTTTTGCTTACGGACAGGATTTCGTTAGATTTGCGCTTTCACTGCTTTGATGACCGCTGGAGTCCGAACAGAATGAGGTTGACCGCTCCTCTGATTATATTCTAATCTTGAATCTTCTCTGAATCGTTTGATAGTCCGATAAATAAATCGCAGTGGAATTTTCAAATTTTCAGCAGTTTGAAAATCTCAGTTGGCGCTAGACCGCATCGATGCAATGAAATTACTGCGACTTTTGGCCGAATACTCAAACGCTAATTAACTTTGAGGGGCTCTGAAACGTCGTCCTGTCGCATTAAATGTCAAAGATATGACAAAGACAGCATGCTGTTTGAGAGCCGCTAAAAGTTAAGTAGCGTTTGAATATTCGGCCATTTGTCTTCTTTGAGCGTCCCCTCCATTTCAGAAAATGTAGAAAATTCCAGAAACTATATGTTTTTATTTTCTTCAAATGTTCAAATTTCGAATGCCCACAATATTTTTTTCGGCTTGCATTCTAAATTTGAAATTTTACCTAAGTAACAGAACTTATGGCCAGACTAGGTATATAAAACACTAGTTGGTTATAGAATTAACCCTACAAAGTTAAATTAGTACCTTACTGCAAGTTCTATGCGAGTAAACAGAGCATTGTCAATTTAACCGGGTAAAACAGTTATTTTTTTTAGTAACAACAAAGAGGTTCTATGCAAGGAGGTTTATAGTACTATTTCCATGGTTCTATGCCGCCTTAGAGTAAGACGCGCTTAAGTATGCCGCTGAAAATCCATATACATTTTTGGAATGAATAAATATGTAAGTCCTTAATAAATTTAAAGAAATATTTATTATTATCAAATTATTCATAATTCACAATATTTTGCTATAAAATATTAAAATTTATTATTTTACCGCTTAAAATTATATTTTTGAAGTAGGCTGTATGCTCACTCTCCCCTTTGTTCGCAAAATATGCTTGCATTGGCCGTGTGAAAAAAAACAAAAATAACCTGCGCGCCTTTTCCAATCATAATTATCGTATTTTGTTTCTGTCGTATTTGTTGCTGTGTGGTAAATTACTTTGTTTTTTCCTCGCAAATGTGTTGAAAAAAAAGTCGTATGAAACTCGTGAGCTCTTGCTTATTGCACACTCGGCTGAGTTACGCCCTCGCCTGCGGCTCGGGCTGCAACCTACAGCCTTGTGTGCAATGAGCAACCTAAGCTAACTTGTCTCATAATGTACTATTTTCACTGTACAGTAAATAGACGCTACGGCAACAGTTCCGCATGATTTAGTGGTTTATTTAGCAAATGAGAAGGCAACTGTTTAATTTTCACTGTACAGTAAATAGTCACTGTGCAATAGACGCTACTGCTACAGTTCCGCATGATTCTGTGGTTTAGCAAATGAAAAGGCAACTGTGCGATGTTAATTTTTAACTGTGCAGTAAATAGACGCTAATGCAACAGTTCCATTCCGCATGATTCTGTGGTTTAGCAAATGAAAAAGCAACTATGTGATATTCATTTTCACTGTCCAGTGAATTAGACGCTATTGCAACAGATCCGCGCGATTCTGTGGTTTAGCAAATGAAAAGGTGATATTAAATTTCACTGTGCAGTAAATAGACGATACTGCAACAGTTCAGCATGATTCATCCGTTGATCGCGCGATAACGGCGAGCATCGTGCATGCCGACACTATTATTGACTAATTACCTAATAACTATTTACTAGACAATATTGATTTGATCGCTTGCCGGTGACCATTATCGAATAGCCTGTAGTTTTTATGATGGATAGTTTTTCACAAGGGGTCGGTTAAATTTTTAAACATAGTCTTCTATTAATTAAAGTATTAGTTTCGCGATCACTATTGTAAAAATTTTAGTTTTTGCGTTTACTAATGATTAAAATTTTAGAATTTTAATAATAAAATATCTTTGGAACATGTTTACAACGTTACATGAATTGAGATGGATGTTCGACTATAACTCTTTTTACCTGATTGATACGTACTTTTTAACCGACTTCAAAAAAGGAGGAGGTTCTCAATTCGATTGTATGTTTTTTTTATCGTTGTTCGCGCATATCTTCGTCATTTATAGGTAGATTTTTCAGATCAGTTCAGTATTTTTCAAGTAATCCTGAAAATACTATGATTTTGCATTAACTATCTTGACGACTTTTTTATGGTTGTTCGCGAATATCTTCGTTATTTATGGACCGATTTTGATGATTCTTTCTTTGTTAGATTGAATTTTCTTGCAAAATGGTCCCATGTAAATTTTTTTCACATCGGTTTAGTAGTTTTCAAGTAATCCTGAAAGTACTATGATTTTGCATTAATTACCTTGCCGACTTTGTTATTTATGAACCGAATCAGCAGATTTTTTTTGTTGGAAAACTGAAACTGTTTTTGTTTTTATTTTTAGGTTTTTAAAGGCGGTTTTTCTTTTTTTACTTCATAGTACTTATTGTTTCTCTGCACAGATCCAAACGATAACTGGCGTGGTGCTAGTAAGCTGGCGGCAGCGCGTCCTAGAGCGGCAGATCGAGTACGGAGCGCGGCTCGGCCACGTGGTGCTGAGTTTAGCGCGCATGGAGCTCACCAACTTCTACCGCAGCGTGATGCCTGTTGCTGACTACTTCGATCAGAGCAACATGCTCATCGCGGTATGTAAACCTGTTAATATTATTATTCTGTGATTTAATGTTGAGCTAGCACGTATGGAGCTTACCGACATTTACAGCAGCGTGATGCCATTTGCCAACTACTTCGACGCCCAGCTGATATTTTTTTGTAATTATTGGAAACACTTTTGTGATTATTAGAAAGGCGGCACTGTACCAATTTCTATTCAAAACATTTGTCAATTTCACTAGATTGTCGAGTACTAAATTCATTTTTTTTTTCAAAAGTACTGAGTGTCGATACGAACTCCATAGTTTTTCAAGAGGTAAAGCAACGCGGTTAATCCTACCGAACAACCACCGCTATCCTATCGTGTTACGTATTATTTAAGCCTGATTCACACATATCCCTAGTAGCATTTTATGATGGCACCAATTAGCCAACAGTGGGAAATCCGTTGGGATATGGTTGTTGGATTGCTTACATTTAACTAAAATTGGCCCAATGCAGTAAAATATTATCATTACGTCCAACCATTTACCAACATCGGGCCAATGCTATTATTGCTTACCGTTAGTCGAAAACTGTTGGAATTTCTGCAGTGTATTTATCCTTATTAGATATCAACTAACATTGGATCAATGCAGTAAAATAGGTATTATCATTACGTCCAAACAATTACCAACGTTGGGCCAATGCAACTGTTTAGACAATTTGTCGTCGTCACAAGACGGCCCGCGGCAGCTTATGCCTCGTATTCACTAGGGGACATTTGTCCGGCGACCTTGTCGCCCGATACGAAATCTACGTGTTGGGCGACGTCGCGGGAGACATCATCATGAAATAGCTAGTTTGGTTCTTTACCGGCACCTATTATGGCTGAGGAAGTTCTTAGTGCAGTACTCCCGTTCAGGCGTAAAAGCAATCGATGGCCCTTCTGTAGAAAATCCTACAATGGCCCTCTGTTGTAGGCCCTGCCACAATAAGATGGTCAAATCTAACCGTTGTCCAGCTAACGAGGTGAACGTGGCCCGACCAAATGCCAACAGTAAATGCTATTAGGGATCAGTGAAGTCACAGTTCCGTCACAGCTCCGGCACAGTGCCGCCACCGTGATAATTATTCTTTCATACATTCTCTATGAACACTTATTCACTGACACTGAGAGCACTGTCTCGTCACTGACATTTTTCTACTTTTAGTACCTATCTAGAATGCAAGGGTAATTCAGATTATTTTTATTTGTAATTTATTACACGTGCGAATTAATTATCTCCGCGAAGAATTCGCGGTTCTGCCTCTGCGATTATCTTTCGGCCGCTTTATCATAAAGCTGGATTTAATTTAAACAATAAAAATATGTTGTTATCATCATAATAATAAACATGTCAAGATTGTTGTGAGGGACACACGGACACTGTACATATATTGGGCAATAAACATTGTTGCTTTTTGATGTTCTGCCAAACTATACGATGTATTTCGTAATAACACACATCGGCCCATTAGCTCAGTTGGTTAGAGCGTCGTGCTAATAACGCGAAGGTCGCGGGTTCGATCCCCTCATGGGCCAGCACATATTTTTGTAAGTTTTTATTTATATTTTTTAATAAAAACGTGTATGTATAGATGGTTATTCATACGATTGTATTTAATTTTATGTTTTTCAATATTCCTGACAATAAAACAGAGTACGAGTTCGTAGCCGACGACAAAAAGCAGCAGCAGACGACGCGTCACCACCGCGATGCTACTGGTTTCTATGTATTTCTATGAAATGCTTTCCGTAGCTAAGAAATGTCGGTTGTCTTTATAGAAATACAATAGAAACCAGTAGTGTCGCGGCGACACGTCTTCTGCTTTTAGATTAGGAGGCGATAACAAATTTGGTAACGATCGCGTAAGTGGCTGACTCTGGGTTTACAGGATGGAGAAGCACTCTCTGATGCTAAATATGTCAGTCTGTTTGCGTGAAGTGGTTGCGTTCTTTTTATATGCAGGCTGAAAAAAAACTATAATTTTTTTGAAAATAAATTATAGCCCATGTTACTCGCTGATAGTGTAACTTTCTATCGGAGAAAAAAATTTCAAAATTGGATCAGTACTTTTTGTGTTTATACATTACAAACAAACAAAAAGTTAATCGCTTATACCTACGAAACGCAACCGAATTTTGGTCAGTCCTTACACAGTTCACGTGAGTACAACTAGTACTTACTTGCTGTACTATTGTCAGCCATTTACTTTATCGTATTTTTTTCTGGTAACAATAACACATTTTTCACCCTGCATATAAAAAGAACGCAACCACTTCACGCAAACAGACTGACATATTTAGCATCAGAGAGTGCCTCTCCATCCTGTGAACCCAGAGTCAGCCACTTACGCGATCGTTACCAAATTTGTTATGACCTCCTAATATATTTGTCTGTAGTCGGCTCAAACGATTTATCTCAGTCTCATACATTTTTTGCTTTCTACATTTGTTACTTTGGATGTTTTCTTTATTCTGTGAGCTGTAGGGACAATCGCGCGAAACACCAAGTATGTGTGGAGAACAAACATCGGCCTTGTTTACATTACCATTGAAACCTAGCCCATTTGACCCTCAAAGCGGTTCGTAGAAAATTCGCATGCACCGTCGTCCGTCATCGGCCCTCAAAGCGGTTCATAGAAAATTTCGCATGCACCGTCGTCCGTCACCGGCCCGTCCACCATAGATATGACAGCAGCGTCACAGCCCCACTGTCAATCGATGGCCATCAATAAACCAGCGGCCGCCCGCGATCGATCCGCGGTCAACGTACAATGTCACACAACATAACCAAAACGTTTCCCATTCACTGTGTTTGTCACTCACTGTTGCATCATGGGAGGTGGTCTGGAAACAGACGGATTATTATTTTAGATTATTATTTAGAAGGGGGGACGCCTGCGAAGTCGGACGGGTGATCAGTCATCTTGATCGGAACCATTTCACCCATTTCCCCAAAAAAACAGACGGCCATACTTATAAAGACGTGTCCCTGCAGAATCAGGCCGTATTTGGATAAATTACACTAATGGATAAATTACACTAATCATTTAGTCAAAAGTCAAACAAAAGTCTTCAATTGAAATGATTAAGTACGTCAATAGAAAGAAAACCTTACCGACATAACTTAAACAGAGTATTTTATTGAATATTTTATAAATCGTGTACTTGCGACTAATACTTATGTGATAGTTATGAAATTACATAGGTATACGCTACGACGTGACACACAGCGAATAGGAGAAATTATAGAGTAAATTAAATAGTCAAGTCCTCAAGCTAACTATTACAGCTTTCTAACAATATCAAATTCAAATAAAATCAAATTGAATTTATTATTTAGACACCTTTCAGAACTTAGCTCTTTTGTATGGAAAATCTTAATGTGGCCCCTATTTTCTTTTGAGCCGTATATAGCCAAACTTGTATGCATAAAAATATCACTTAAAAATATTTTAACGAAAGACCAAGAACAAGCCCTAATAAAATAAATATTAGAACACAAAACATTAATTCTATTTGAAATATTTCGTTAAGCAAGAGCCACAACAGAACAGAACTTATACTAATAAAAAACCGGCCAAGTGCGAGTCGGACTCGCGCACGAAGTGTTTCGTACCAAAAATGGCAAAAAATCACATTTGTTGTATGGGAGCCCCATTTAAATATATATTTTATTGTTTTTAGTATTTGTTGTTATGGCGGCAACAGAACTGCATTATTTGTAAAAATTTCAACTGTCTAGCTATCACGGTTCATGAGATACAGCCTGGTGACAGACAGACGAACAGCGGAGTCTTAGTAATAGGGTCCCGTTTTTACCCTTTGGGTACGGAACCCTAAAAATCAGAGAGAAAATGTTCTCGGACCAAGAAACAAAGAGTCGTTGTTTCATAAAGTTAATATAAACAAATTGTTTGAAAGAAATATGTTAACTGTATTAGAAAGGGATGTATTTATTTTTGTATTTATGTTCCAAGAGGATTTCTGAAAACGGAATCTCAAATCTGACATAGATGTTGGTAAATAACACTCTAGAAAAAGCTTAAAAAATACATGACTAGTATATAATATAATAAAACATCATCACCAAAGAAAACATAACCAAGCCAGCCTAAAATAATTACAAATCGTATAGGTAGGTAATATAACACAGGTATACTGCAGTGTACAGTGATTTGATTGAAATTAGTTTCATTTCATGACTCATAATACGAATATACCTACGTAGCACTTTTTGTATCGGAGCTTATGGTGTGGGCTGATGAGACTTGTATTGAGTCTCAATTCTCATTTATTCATTCAGTCCTTTGTAAAAGGTGACCCCTACAGTGACTGTCGGAAATTTTATGTTTATCGTATTTTTTGCATTTTGTAATAAATTAAAACTAGGTAACTATCACTTTTTAGGGTTCCGCACCCAAAGGGTAAAAACGGGACCCTACTAATAAGACTCCGCTGTCCTCTGTCTGACTGTGACTGTCACCAGGGGCCCTACCGCCCAAGTGTCGTCGACTTCGCCGTCGGCTTCATTTGACAGAAGGATGAGATACATTGCTACTTCTTTTTAGTAATAAAATAATATAATAAAAACATACCAAAGAAAAGTAGCAATGTATTACAACCATATGTCAAATGAAGCCGACGGCGAAGTCGACGCTACTTGTATCTCATGAACCGTGATAACTTAGGCATTGAAATTTTCACAGATAATGTATTTCTGTTAATATTAATTATTATAAACAAATATACATTATATAATGCCGCTATAACTAAAAACAGAATAAAATAAATATTTAAGGAGGGACTCCCATACAACAAACGTGATTTTTTGCCGTTTTTGGTGCGGACTTGACTGGTTTTTACTGTTATTCACTTAAAAGTTAAAGATACCAAATAGTTAACTATACAAGGTGTTTGGTAAAAGCCTTATAAAGCCGAATATGGTAGATAGGGACCATCAAACTGAACAACTTTTACTATGAGACTAACTCTGAAATCGCGAAAAAATCAGCTGTTTCATATCTTAATATATAAAATCGTAAACTGAATGACTGAATGACTGACTGACTGACTGACTGATCTATCAACGCACAGCCCAAACCGCTGGACCTAGAGACTTGAAATTTTGCACACAGATACCTTATACAGTGTAGGCATCCACTAAGGAAGGATTTTTGAAAATTACATCCCTAAGGGGATGAAATAAGGGATGAAAGTTTGTATGAAAGTCCCTCAGTTTTGAAGCTAGGATCGTCAAATTTTGTGTTTAGGCTAACGATTGAAAATTAATAATACGGGTCTCAGCGTTTTTCAAAATTCTACCCCCGAAGGGGTCAAAAGGGGGATGAAGTTGTGTAATGAAGAAAATCCTTTATTTCGAAGTCAAAATTGCTAAATATATTATTTAGGCTTATGGATGGAAATCTAACGCAAAGTATATTGTTATTGTTAGTATTTTAACCCCTACGGGGATGATTTGGGGGTGAAAAGGGGTAAATAAACCTAAAAATAGATATGGATGTCGTTATTGGGGTTTTCTGGGATGACGATTTCAAAAATGACATTTATTTTGAAGTCCAACACGGTGGACATGATTTGACCCCTCAAGGGGTGAAAATGGCGTTCAAATTTTGTATGAAAAAATAATATTAAATGGACATTACAACTTTAAACTTCGTAGGAGCACGTCTAAAAATAAATAAGCAAACATATTTTGTAATTTTGAAAATAAACCCCTTAGGGGGTAAATGGGGTGAGTAAACCTAAAAATAGATACGGATGTCGTTATTGGGGTTTTCTGGGATGACGATTGTAAAAATGACATTTATTTTGAAGTCCATCACGGTGGACATGATTTAACCCTCAAGGGGTGAAAATGGGGTGAAAATTTTGTATGGAAAAAAATATTAAATGGCCATTACAACTTTAAACTTCATAGGAGCACGTCTAAAAATAAATAAGCAAACATATATTTTGTGATTTTGAAAATCAACCCCTTAGGGGGTAAATGGAGTGAGTAAACATAAAAATCGATGTGGAGGTCGTTCTTGAGGTTTTATGGAATGGTGATTACGAAAATGAGATTTATTTTGAAGTCCAACACGGTGGACATGATTTAACCCCTAAAGGGGTGAAAATGAGGTTCAAATGTATGGAAAAAGAATATAAAATAGACATTGTCCATCAGCCATTTCTGATGTCCCCACTGCTGGGGCACAGGCCTTCCTTATGGGTGGATAAGGAGGACAGGCCATAACCCACCACGCGGGCCCAATGCGGATTGGTGGGTATTAACGACTGCAAATGCAGCCGGGACCAACGGCTTAACGTGCCTTCTGAAGCACGGAGGAGTTCGCGATATTAAAATTTTTTGGTCACCCATCCCATGACCGACCCTTGCGAACGTTGCTTAACTTACGCAATCGCTGGGCCAGGCGCTAAACCACTGCGCCACCGAGCTCCTCTCAAAATAGACATTACAACTTTAAAATTCGTAGGAGCATGTCTAAAAATAAATAGGCAAACACATATTTTGTTATTTTGAAAATCATCCCTTAGGGTGTAAATGGGGTAAGTAAACATGAAAATCGATGTGGATGTCGTTCTTGAGGTTTCATGGAATGGTGATTTCGAAAATGACATTTATTTTGAAGTCCAACACGGTGGACATGACACATCATGGACCTGTACCTGGACATGCACATCCAGGTAACGGGAACGCGAACAGGCACGGGCACGGGCACGGGCACGGGCACGGGCACGGGAACAGAAACGGGAACGGGAACAGGACGAGAACGGGATGGGAACGGAACGGGCCGGAACGAAATGGGAACGGAACGGAAAAGAGAAAGGGGCAGGAACAGGATGGGAACGGTACCGGGAAAAGGAACGGAAGGAGTACGGGACGGGAACGGGACGCGAACGGGAACGGAAAGAGACGGAACGGAATGGAACGGTAACGATACGGGAATGGAACGGGAACGAAAACGGGACGGGAACGGTAAAGGAACGGCACGGGAACGGAGGGGAAAGGATCGGGAACGGAACGGAACGGGAACGGTACGAGAACGGGATGGGAACGGGAACGGGAATGGGACGGGGTGGGAACGGAAACCGGACGGTAACGGGAACGGGAACGGGACGGGACGGGACGGGAATGGGAACCGGAAGGGGTACGGGATGGGTACGGAACGGGAACAAGAACGGAACGGTACGGAATGGGAACTGGATGGGAACGGGAACGGAACGGGACTGAAACGGGAATGGAACGGGAACGGAACGGGACGAGAACAGTACAAGAACGAGAACGAGAACCGGACGGTAACGGGACGGGAACGGGAATGGCAACGGAAGGGGTACGAGAACGGTACAGGAAAGGGCCGGGAACGGACGGGAACAGAACGGGAACGGGAACCAGAACCGGAAACGTAAAAATGACTGGTCAGATCCTGGTTGAAGGTTCTCTAACATCCACGCGAACGAAGTCGCGGGCAGAAGCTAGTCTTAATATATAAAATCGTAAACTGAATGACTGAATGACTGACTGACTGACTGACTGACTGATCTATCAACGCACAGCCTAAACCGCTGGACCTAGAGACTTGAAATTTTGCACACAGATACCTCATACAGTGTAGGCATCCACTAAGAAAGGATTTTTGAAAATTCCATCCCTAAGGGGGTGAAATAATGGATGAAAGTTTGTATGAAAGTCCCTCAGTTTTGAAGCTAGGATTTTCAAATTTTGTGTTTAGGCTGAAGATTGAAAATTAATAAATACGGGTCTCAGTGTTTTTCAAAATTCTACCCCCGAAGGGGTGAAAAGGGGTATGAAGTTGTGTATGGAAAAAAATCCTTCATTATCGAAGTAAAAATCACTTAATTTATAGTAAAGGCTTTTGGAATAAAATCTAACGCAACGTATATTGATATTGTTAGTACTTCAACCCCTATGGCGATGAAATAGGGGTGAAATGTGTAAATAAACCTAAAAATAGAGATGGATGTCGTTATTGGGGTTTTCTGGTATGACGATTGCGAAAATGACATTTATTTTGAAGTCCAACACGGTGGACATGATTTAACCCCCTAAAGGGGTGAAAATGGGTTTCAAATTTTATATGGAAAAAGAATATAAAATAGACATTTCAACTTTAAGCTTCGTAGGAGCACGTCTAAAAATAAATTGGCAAACATATATTTTGTGCTTTTGAAAATCAACCCCTTAGGGGGTAAATGGGGTAAGTAAACATAAAAATCGATATGGATGTCGTTCTTGAGGTTTTATGGGATGGTGATTGCGAAAATGACATTCATTTTGAAGTCCAACTCGGTGGACATGCATGATTCAGCCCCAGGGGACGAGGAGAAAGGGAACGGGAATGGGAACTGGACGGAGCAGAAGTGAACGGGAACGGGAATAGGATGGGGCGGGAACGGGAGCGGGACGGGAACGGGAACCAGATGGGTCGGGAACGGGACGGGACGGGGATGGGAACGGAAACGGGACGGGGATGGGAACAGGAACGGGAACGGAACGGGACGGTAATGGGACGGGAACGGGACGGGAACGGGACGGGAACGGGACGGGAACGGGCGGGAACGGGACGGGAATGGGACGGGGACGGGAACGGGACGGGAACGGGACGGGAACGGGATGGGAACGGGACGGGACGGGGACGGGGATGGGAATGGGAATGGGAATGGGACGTGTCGGGACAGGAACGGGACGGGACGGCAACGGGACGGGACGGCAACGGGATGGGATGGCAACGGAACGGGACGGCAACGGAACGGGACTGTAACGGAAACGAGAACGGAAGCGGGACGAAACGGGAACGGGAATGGGAATGACCAGTGGTGGTGACCCGCCTAATCGCGTAAAAACGGCTGGTCGGATCCTGGTTGAAGGTTCCCTAAAGATTTTCTTTTATATCCACGCGGACGAAGTCGCGGGCGGAAGCTAGTATTTTGATATTTTCGTTATTTATTTTTGTATGAAACAGCTGATTTCCCATAGTAAAAGTTGTTCAGTTTGATGGTCCTTATCTTGTCCTTATCTTCATAATATATAAAATCGTAAACTGAATGACTGAATGACTGACTGACTGACTGACTGACTGATCTATCAACGCACAGCCCAAACCGCTGGACCTAGAGACTTGAAATTTTGCACACAGATACCTTATACAGTGTAGGCATCCACTAAGGAAGGATTTTTGAAAATTCTATCCCTAAGGGGATGAAATAAGGGATAAAAGTTTGTATGAAAGTCCCTCAGTTTTGAAGCTAGGATCGTCAAATTTTGTGTTTAGGCTGACGATTGAAAATTAATAAATACGGGTCTCAGCTTTTTTCAAAATTCTACCCCCGAAGGGGTCAAAAGGGGGATGAAGTTGTGTAATGAAAAAATCCTTTATTTTCGAAGTCAAAATTGCTAAATATATAATTTAGGCTTATGGATGGAAATCTAACACAACGTATATTGTTATTGTTAGTATTTCAACTCCTACGGGGATGAAATGGGGGTGAAAAGGGGTAAATAAACCTAAAAATAGATATGGATGTCGTTATTGGGGTTTTCTGGGATGACGATTGCAAAAATGACATTTATTTTGAAGTCCAACACGGTGGACATGATTTGACCCCTCAAGGGGTGAAAATGGGGTTCGAATTTTGTATGGAAAAATAATATTAAATGGACATTACAACTTTAAACTTCGTAGGAGTACGTCTAAAAATAAATAAGCAAACGTATATTTTATGATTTTAAAAATAAACCCCTTAGGGGGTAAATGGGGTGAGTAAACCTAAAAATAGATATGGATGTCGTTATTGGGGTTTTCTGGGATGACGATTGCAAAGATGACATTTATTTTGAAGTCCAACACGGTGGACATGATTTAATCTGCAAGGGGTGAAAATGGGGTTCAAATTTTGTATGGAAAAAAATATTAAATGGCCATTACAACTTTAAACTTCGTAGGAGCACGTCTAAAAATAAATAAGCAAACATATATTTTGTGATTTTGAAAATCAACCCCTTAGGGGGTAAATGGGGTGAGTAAACATAAAAATCGATGTGGAGGTCGTTCTTGAGGTTTTATGGGATGGTGATTACGAAAATGAGATTTATTTTGAAGTCCAACACGGTGGACATGTTTTAACCCCTAAAGGGGTGAAAATGAGGTTCAAATGTATGGAAAAAGAATATAAAATAGACATTACAACTTTAAAATTCGTAGGAGCATGTCTAAAAATAAATAGGCAAACTCATATTTTGTTATTTTGAAAATCATCCCTTAGGGTGTAAATGGGGTAAGTAAACATGAAAATCGATGTGGATGTCGTTCTTGAGGTTTCATGGGATGGTGATTGCGAAAATGACATTTGTTTTGAAGTCCAACACGGTGGACATGACACATCATGGACCTGTACCTGGACATGCACATCCAGGTAACGGGATGGGGACGGGAACGGAACGGAACGGGAACGGGAACGGGAACGATAACGGGAACTGGAACGGGAACGGGTACGGGACGGGTACGGAACGGGACGAGAACGGTACGGGAACGGGAACGAGAACGAGAACGGGACGGTAACGGGACGGGAACAGGAATGGCAACGGAAGGCGTACGAGAACGGGACAGGAAAGGAACGGGAACGGACGGGAACAGAACGGGAACGGGAACCGGAACCGGAAACGTAAAAATGACTGGTCAGATCCTGGTTGAAGGATCTCTCAGGATTTTCTCTAACATCTACGCGGACGAAGTCGCGGGCAGAAGCTAGTCTACCATATTTCGCTTTAGAAGGCTATGACCAAGCATCCTGTATAACGTGTGTTACAAAAAACCATGGCGTGTTTCTGGCCCACGGGACTAAATACTCCTAGTTAGAAACGTGGTCCCATGAGTGAGGTGGTTGTCTTAAATTGTAAATAAATAACTATACTTAAGTACTATCTAATATTAGGTTCAGGCATGTCAATCACCTTCTTCGAATTTAAATTGTAGACTTATTAATTAAATTCATGCTATAATTAAAATAGAATAATATAACATTGGTTAATTATCTATAACTAGGTACATAGGTCAGGTCAACCACCCACTTCAAAATTATAGATTACAAATTCAAACAACTAATCAGTCCGTCATAACAAAAATGAAACAGAAGATAATAAAACAAACACTTTATAACTCAACTAAAACATAACGACACAACAAACAAAAGAACGAATCACACGTTTGAAACATGTAATATATTGATATTGAACCTTATTGTGAACGGCGAAAAGTGTTTATCGTTTGGTGGCGACTAAATTTGTCCAATTACCGACCCTTCATGCATATTTGACTGGTCGTGGAAAGCTATGACAAAACTATTGATGTGATATTGATCGACACTGGATCCTTCTGGTGCCCAATTTGTCGAATACAGCTGACTTTTCAAAACACCGGTAAAAGTTTATAAGCTTCATGTACAGGCAGCCTAAAACATGTTCGGCAAAATACGAAGAGTTATTATTTGCTAAACAATCTTCACCCAACTCTTTAATAAAATAATTGTTTATAAAATAGGTATATTAAAAGGTTTTCCACACAAAGATTACGAAATAAATTGTTAATATTTAATAACAATTTGATAAAGTTACTAAAATTTTAATTGACTGTTTAATTATGTAAATAATAATATAATAATAATAAATAAAATAATATTAGATGTATGAAAACTGTCAAAAACTGTTTGCTAAATAAGACAAGGATGAACAGACATAGCTGTTAAAGTATCTTTATCTACTCTCATATCGTAAAATTCGAATTATGAACTTCAAAGCGAATTTATATTGACATACTTTATACACGCAATACCGAAAAAAAATTAAAATAGTAGTTTATGAAACTGATGCATAATGAGGGGTATTAAAACATGAGTGTGTTTTTAATAGTATCACACGAGTGTTTTAATACCTAGTTATGTGCAGTTTCATACACTACTTTATCTACTCTCATACAATTATTGTGATTGAACCTACAAAATAAAATGTCAATGAAAAAAATGAGTAGGTACCAGTTTCTCGACTTTGCTTTAGTTAGGTAGGTTGTACCAAATATTTAGAAACTCTACGTACCTACTTACCTTGGTTAAGTATTACCTTTTTCCGTCGCCACATCTAAAATATCTACTCACTCACTACTATCAGATATTAGTCACCAAAAATTAAAATCAAAGTCTAAAAAATGGCGCGTTTTCTATTAGAAAAAATAATAATGAGATGACTGCATTCCAGCAGAGTAATCGTTACGCTAAGTCATCGATCACCATAGAGTACATTTTAATCATGGTAAGTATGTGAGAATTTCATTGTTTTTTTTTTAATATCGCGGCACTGCCATCTTCTTGGGTTTGCCCTGTATCGTAATGAGAAAAAAAGTAACATACTTTAGTTAACGAAGGTATGTTATAAAATAACTTTTTTATTTTTTTTCGGTATTGCGTGTATAAAGTATGTCAATATAATTTCGTTTTGAAATTCATAATTCGAATTTTACGATATGAGAGTAGATAAAGTTATTTTATCTACTCTCATATCGTAAAATTCGAATTATGAATTTCAAAACGAATTTATATTGGCATAGTTTATACACGCAATACCGAAAAAAAATTAAAAAGTTATTTTATATTATACGTTCGCTATACTAAAGTATGCTATAAAATAACTTTTTTTCTCATTACGATACAGGGCAAATCCAAGAAGAAGGCAGTGCCGCGATATTAAAAAAAAACAATGATATTCCCATATACTTTCCATGATTAAAATGTACTCTATGGTGATCGATGGCTTAGCGGAATTCATTCATCTCATTATTATTTTTTTTCTAATAGAATACGCGCCATTTTTTAATTTTAATTTTTACTTTCGCTTAAAAATGTCTGATAGTAGTGAGTGTGAAGAAAGACTCCCCGATATTTTAGATGCGGCGACGGAATTTACCTAGGTATGTAACCTACCTAAATCAAAGTCGAGAAACTACTTACCCTTTTTATTATTGATATTTTATTTTGTATGTTCAATCACTAATTGTATGAGAGTAGATAAAGTAGTGTATGAAACTGTACATAACTAGGTATTAAAACACTCGTGTGGTACTATTAAAAACCTCGCCTACGGCCCGGTTTTTAAACACACACTCATGTTTAAATACCCCTCATTATTCATCAGTTTCATAAACTACTATTATAACATACCTCCGCTAACTGAAGTATGCTATAAAATAACTTTTTTTCTCATTACGATACAGGGCAAATCCAAGAAGGCAGTGCCGTGATATAAAAAAAAAACAATGTTATTTCCACATATTTTCCATAATTAAAATGTGCTCTATGGTGATCGAAGACTTAGCGTAACGATTAGTCTGCTGGAATGCACTACCTCATTATTTTTTTTCTGATAGAATACGCGTCATGTTTTGATTTTAATTTTTACTTTTGCTTAAAAATGTCTGATAGTAGTGAGTGTGGACTCGACCCGATATTTTAAATGCGGCGACGGAAAAACGTCTTACTTAACCTAAGTAAGTAAGTACCTACCTAGTCGTAGAAAGTCGAGCAACGACTTACCTACTCTTTTTATCATTGTTAAATTATTTTGTAGGTTCAATCACAAATTGTATGAGAGTAGATAAAGTATTGTATGAAACTGTACATAACTAGGTATTAAAACACTCGTGTGATACTATTAAAAACCTCGCCTACGGCTCGGTTTTTAAACTCACACTCATGTTTTAATACCCCTCATTATGCATCAGTTTTATGAAACTGTTTTATGAAAAAATATTTTTTATCAAAATAATAGTAGTTTATGAACTACTATTATTTTGATAAAAAATATTTTTTACCAAACACTTATTATGATATCTACAAACACGACTGACGACACTACATTATATTACTCTCTTGTTACAAAAGAAAGATTTGAAGCGTCTACGCTGTAGCACGCTACGAGAGGCAAATCTGAAGTCTTGCTACGATAGTATCTTTATCAATGACAAAAGTATTTTTAACAAAAACTTATTATGATATACCTAGAAACACGACAGCAGTCCTATTATTTCTCTCTTGTTACAAAAAAATATTTGAAGCGTCTACGCTACGCCGTAACACGCTACGAGAGGCAAAATCTGTAGTCTCTTACTACGAACAACGCCTACGACGAGACGCTACGAATTTATCAGTCTTTTTTCACGGTTTATAGAAAACCATTTTTTTCTATATACCTATAATAGTTACGCTGTTTTATTAAATTAATGTCAAACAACTGAAGTAAAGATATCTGTAAAGCATCTTTATTATGATAAAAGTATTTTACCAATAACTTATTATGATACCTACAAACACGACTGAAGACACTACATTATATTACTCTTTAGTTACAAAAGAAAGATTTGAAGCGTCTACGCCGTAGCACGCTACGAGAGACAAATTTGTAGTATTTTGCTACGATAGTATCTTTGTCATGATAAAAGTATTTTTACCAATAACAGTTACTATTACTGTCGAGTTTCTAGGTATCATAATAGGTTACTTATTATGATACCTAGAAACTCGACAGTAGTCCTATTATTATTCTCTTGTTACAAACAATATTTGAAGCGTCTACGCTATGCGCCGTAGCACGCTACGAGCAAAGATTTAAATCGTGCTACGAGAGGCAAAGTAGTCTCTTACTACGAACAACGCCTACGACGACGCTACGAATTTAAGGTCCGTATTTATAAAACGCTGTCAACGTTTCGAGGTCATACTTAATATGGTGTTCTTATAAGAAACAGCATCTCAAGAATGATCTCAAGATAGCTCTCAACGTTGAGAGCGGTTAATAAATACGGGCCTCAATCAATCTCTTTTCGCGGCTCATCGATTACGAAAACGTTTTTAAACAAAATAACATAGTAGTATTAACCAATATAAAAAAAATATATGATGAACTTATTTGTTCAAATGTAAGCTAGTGCAGTAAATAATGAATAAATAGCCGCAATTTACAATGAACATAGTCCACCTAAGTTTCAGTACAAAGCATCTTTGAAAGCTATAGTTAAAACAATTGACTGGAACATGTAATGTATGAAGAATTTAGGGCTGCTACCTTAGCATTATTATTAGATTCTTAGGTATAAAATGATATTTTCTTACACCAATAAACTTTATAAGTCCGGTCATTAATCTCATGACTTTTTTTATGTTAAATACTGATGCATCAGTTGAGGATTATTAATAAATTATGACTTTAAAAAAATTAACGTTGAAAATTAACTTGTGATTGACTTATTCCATTATTTATTTCTGAACTTATTTCGAACTGCTATTATTGTGGAATTAGTTAACTAAAAATTCTATTCATGTTCTTATTTATTCGAAAACGGTCTGATATGTTATATCTGGTGCCATATTTTGTATAACTCTTAGGCCTTTAACTACTACAGTGATTTTTTAAAAATATTCTACGTAAAAGTGGCAGCCCTATCCAAAGACGCTCTATGGGAATGAACACATGCGGCGCCGGAGCGCCTGAAATATTAAACAAGTCGTATATGCAGATTACACTTTAGGGCTTAGCTGGAGTGTGGTGAAGATGTTTTTTTTTTTTATGCTTGTCTGGGGGTGGGGCGGCCCACGTAATATTGTGTTATGGTTAAACGATGGTTTTAATTTTTTTTTTAATAATAAAAAATATTGTATAATTTTAATGAAATCTTGAGAAACTTAGAGAAGGGTTTTGTTGGTGTAGTGGTGTCAAACAAGACGTTCCGGCGGTTCCGGTATCGACACACCTTCTCTGACACAATATAATGTCGACATTTTGGACTTGTGATTACTTGCTTTACGTGCTCTATATCATGAGAAACAATAGTGTTGCCGAGCCAGCCTCTTTTTAGGGTTCCGTATAAAAATGGTAAAAAAGGAACCCTTATGGTGTGACTCAGTCTGTCTGTCTGACTGTCTGTCACAGCTGTATATCTCGAGAACTACTAATGGTATCAACTTGAAATTTGGAATGGTTTAAGATGACATTTTCCCAACTATTTTGCAAATAAGAAATAAATAAATAAATAAATATATTTTTTACAACAGGGCCTGAAAAGGGGTCTTAAAAATTTGAAGTGGGGCTACTAGGGCATGTGGGGTATCATATGAAAGAGCGCCTTTTGCACATGTTTAATCATTTTTTCATCATCTGATGAGACAAGATCTCTTCGCCAATATTCAGCTAAAAGGGAAGTACTTCCACCGAGCTAGGTGTCGCGGTTCCACTGTTGGATGTTGGAATTTGTATTTATGCGAAGCGCTTAGAAAACTTCGATATCGTGAATCTCGAGAGATCTCCATAAATTTTCATGTCGATGTTAGCTTGACATAGTACGACGTGACGTCATGTCTGCGTAATGTTTTTCGCTGATCCTGCATTTCTTCGTCATTTATTGATTGCTTGTACAGTATGATCGGGCCGCTACACATCTTTAATGTGTTGTTACTTTTATTTCATAATTTTTTAATTAATGATTTGTTCATTATATTTCAATTGCCCACTGCACTTACAGTTTCACACCAAAGCGTGTGATTTTTTTATGACATATTTTCCTTTTGTTTTTTAGTCCGTGTCCATTGCTTTTGTGAAAATATCAAAAATATAATGTTATGCCTATATGGGCATAACAGAAGTGGTCGTTCTAACACTACCGCTGACATTCGTCTAAATGATTCCATTTAGAACACAGTTCTCTGTTTACTTAAACAGTTATTATTTGTCTTTGCGGCCTAAATGCCTGATGTCAATATACGTAGTTTGGTGGTTAATTCATCCAAGATATTAAACAACCGTTAACGTAGGCGGAGGCGTGCCGCGCCGCAGCGTGCAAAGAAACGGTTATGAATTTTTAGTTTGTTCGTCTCACTATTGGTTTATCGCTTATTATAGGGGCTTATGTAGAGGTTGCTTTTAATGTTCTTTAAGTTGTTAAAGATATATAAACTCGTTACTTTGGTCGCTGAATCGAGGCTAAGTATTGCTAATTAACTTGTCACATATTTTGTTATCAAGATTGTTGTTCACTTGGCTGCTATCCAATCTTCTTCTTTTTTGTTGTTGTTTGTCCTCTATGTGATGCGTACCTTAACTTTATCCGATTGTGATAAAACATTGGTGAGAACCCTTTCCGTTACCTATTTGTAGTTTCGACAGATTTTCGGATTTTTGTTTCGACAGCGTGTCAGTTTGTTACAACACCATAGAGTTAGGTGAAATAAGCGCTATCGCACACGAGCAACTTTTGTCTCCGCAACTTTTTTGTCTCCCACGTGATTTGTATGAAAAGTTGCAGACGACCGTGTCGCTTCGTGTGCGCGCTTCCATATAAACCCGTGGACTTGATGTGAGAGACAAAACAGTTGCTGGGAGACTAAGTTGCCTGTGTGCGATAGCGCTAAAAGATGCTGATAAAAAGGTAAAATCGAATTCATTAGTGAGTCCACGTGTCAAAACGAGTTGGTTAAAGGAATACCGCAGCAGTTTGTCGATTCGTCATTTATGATGTATGATTTACTGACCCGGGTATCCGTGTCAGTAGGAGGAGCCAAGAAATTAACCGTTAATTATAACAGGTTATTACGCCGGTTAGAAGGCTAAGAAATTACAGTGTGGAATTAAACTCGCCTACAAAGTTAGGTTTTTGGGAACGTCTAATGAGAAGGTACGATTGTCTAGTGGTTAATCCATTTGCATGTTAAAGTTAAATTAACACTATATATAATCATGTTGATTGAAAATTCACCCCGAAAGGATTCTAGCCAATTGCGCCAATTGCTAGTTTATAAAAGTTACTGTTTTATTATCTTGGCTTACCTCTATGCTATGGTAAAAAGGCGTGGCAACATTGTATGTAAAATCATCTAAAATTAGTAGGTATATTATGCAATTAGTAAATAAAGGACGGATTTAAAGCGGGGGACTCCTGACTGATTCCGACAAGCGACGGCGACACGAGTGATTCATGGCGAGAAAATATTTTTTGCACAAGGAGTTTGTATATCGAGTATTCTTTGCACAAGGAGTTTGTATTTTTTGCGCAAGGAGGTTGTATAGCATTAAAATGAAGGTTGAACTGTGTTCTAAATTCAAACACCAAAGATTACTGTTTTCAGTGAATAAAATAAAGCTTTTTAGAGGGGCAATGGTATAATAATAATTAATCATTGTTAAATGCAGGTAAATGGGGAAAGAAACCCTGAAGAGGTCTACAAGGACTTCAGGGCGGCTGTTCTCCAAATCCTGGGCTCGCAAGACGACCAGGCGGCCATGAATGGAGTAGGAACTGGTGGTATACCCGGAGAGATCGTGGGAGTGGAGCCTGCGCCGAAAGCGCGCGAGCGGGTGGAGAAGAGGGAAGAAGCGAGGGAGGAAAGGAGAGAAGAGACTTCGGTACTGCCAGTGGCTGCGCCCATCGTGGTCCCGGTGCAGCATGAGAACGGCAACTTGGCGAGGATAGTCCAAAGTCCAAAGGTCAGTGCGAATCAGCGAAATAAAATCTATGTAACAAGCATTCCGCTCAAAAAATAGCACCACACAAAAATGACTACTAAGTGGGCGGGGCTAAAAAATTGTAAAAAAATAATAATTATTTAAGTCTTATGTATGTATGTTAGTCTGTAAGGTATATGTATATTGTATGGGCCTAGTTGCCTGAATTAAATAAATAAATAAAAATAAAAGTGCTGGCATTTAGTTATGCAGTAGGTACAAAACGACTGAACACTGGTTGAATAATAGCAACCATAATCTGTATACTCATAGATATTTTCTAAACTTGAACGAAAATATATTTAATACTTAATAATGATACGTTATCTCAGCATCTTTTTGCCTCTGTGCGTCTTTTACACCATTTGACTACACAGGACTGCATTTCTAATAAACTCTCTCTTTTCTTTAAAATACAAACTGCAATAAGTATTCATTATTGTAAAGCACGCTAACGTCTATCACCGGGCGCGTGGCATGCTGTGCAAGTTGTCATTTTTAGGGTTCCGTACCCAAAAGGGTAAAAACGGGACCCTATTACTAAGCCTCCGCTGTCCGTCTGTCTGTCTGTCTGTCTGTCACCAGGCTGTATCTCATGAACCGTGATAGCTAGAAAGTTGAAATTTTCACAGATGATGTATTTCTGTTGCCGCTATAACAACAAATACTAAAAACCGAAAAAAAATGAATATTTAAGGGGGGCTCCCATACAACAACCGTGATTTTTTTGCCGTTTTTTGCTCGCTATTAATAACGACTGCAGGTAGACAGTTGAAATTTTCACAGATGATGTATTTCTATTGCTGCTATAACTATAAATACTAAATACAGAAAAAAACATTTAAGGGAAGCTCTCATACAACAAACGTGATTTTTTGCTGTTTTTGGGACGGAACCCTTCGTGCGTGAGTCCGACTCGCACTTGGCCGGTTTTTTAGCTCCGTGCGTCCGTGGTGCCATTTTTTTAGCAATATTTGTTTGCATTACACTTCCATAGATTTTAGTTCGTCTGTGCGAATAATTCTTATTTATAAGTTTGTGTAAATATGTAACGTAATCTTCGATATTGTAATAAATATTTACGGTTGGTTTAGTGGTTTTGGCCACTACTGACTTAATGCAATAGAATTCAAACATTCATTACTATATCAGAAAACAAATACTTATAAATAAATTAAAAAGGACAAACTCTAAGGGAACAAATACACTAGTAAGGATAAAACGTAGGTGGAAGTAGATATTTTTACTTTGTCTTTACCTGCACACCATGCCTAACGCCTAACACGTATAAATTCTGCGCTGTGTTGCTTATCATCAGAAGTTAACATTTATTATATATTTACTTTCATCGATGGAGTTAATATTGTGACATTATTAGTCATGCATTTCATGACATTAGATATATATCCTACAATGTCATCATGACTCATTACTGGCGTGTTGCACACATTCTAATACCGTCTGGCTTTCACAGAAATAGTATTTTTCGCCAAAAGTCCTCCATTTTGATTAGCTTTCAATGTATCGGCCATTGTTGTGCCCTCACGTCAGACACTTCGCCGTCATGACATGACTAGACGAAAAAGGATATGTAAAGTGTAATCGGAGTTTGTGATGGAAATTCCGTCCTTTTATTAGTTAAGAATTATCAGCTTCAGACAGGGCCCGTATTCATAAACCGCTCTCAAGGTTGAGAGCTTCATACTTGAGATGTTCTTGTTATAGGAACATCATCTCAAGATAGCTCTCAACGTTGAGAGTGGTTTATAAATACCTACGGGCCCTAGATTCGAGACTTGAATATGATTGTGTACCTACCTACTACCTACTTATTGCAGGTTTCATAAATTTAGATAAGTTTCCTATGTTTTAAAAAAATATTTAATAGATAATAGTATGTAGTTAGTGAATGCGAAAAAAATATATAATAAAAATTACTAAGACTAGAGGTTATCAGTAAAATGTTTCCAAGGTTCAAAATTGACTTAAATTAAATTCATAGAGGAAATCCACTTTTTATAAGTCTCAGTAGTCAGTAGTCTATATTTTTATGACGGTTAATTCCATATAATTGTTTCTTATTTCCACTACCAAGCGCTTAAAGTTTTGCAAATAAAACCTCTATCACATAAATACAATAAAAAGATGTATTTTTTAATCAAAGCTAATAATTCATTTCTCACACTCTACGGAACCATAAGAATAAATAAAAGTTTTATTTATTCTTATGACGGAACCCCAAAACAGTAGTAAGCTAGGAGGGCGCGTTTGTAGGACATGCAGTAAGGCCGTGGGACCATCGCCTTGACCTATTGAGACTCCTTATTTATTGAACAACGCCGAAATTCAGGTGCCAGCTGTTTTCTATTGGTTTACTAACGTCATGATGCTATTTAGATAAAGGACCATTTTTCCTTTGAAAAGGACATCATCAATTTTGGTCCATCAGGAAGATGGTACGTGTTTATGCTTATGTTTTTATTATAAAAGTGATTGTGTTAAGAGATTGAAAGTCGGACTCAACAAACCTAATAAAGAAGAATGCACTGTGAATACTGTGATACCTATCGCTATTATAATGGTGCCAAGGTCTGAATTTTTTCATCGACGGGCTATTTCCTGTGGGTGCTATCACTATATAGATAAAAGTCCTTGAAGTTACCTTGCCTGAAACCGTTTGAAATTATCTAACTACGTATTAAAATATTAATATTTTGTAGGTATAGTGAGTCTCTTATGGATCCAATCCCATTTATATCATTACTTTCTTTAGGAATGTTTAGGAATGTTTAGGAATGTTAATGTGTACTAGACACATTAATATGGAATAAAAACTAAAGTACGCAGCTTTAGTAATTGTTCCTGCCAACCTAGCGCACTGGTGGCGTGAGCGGCATATACAAATAGTCGTAGTGAGGCAAGGCCGGCTGGTATGTGAAATAAACATACTCTTATTACAACAATAAGCACTATTTACATCTACTCATATGTTTGTCTCAGGCGGAAGTCATAAGAGTGAGGTCCGCTACCGCGCCATCGTCCGCCCCCGCGACCGTGTGGGTTGTTGGGGGGCCGGGGAGCAATAAGGCCAGCCTCTGCCAAAGAGCCGTCGCCCGGAGGGACGGCTGGATACACTTCAGGTAAGGAAGTAATAAGAGTGAGATCCACCACGACGACATCGTCCACCCTCGCGATCATGTGGGTGCTCGGGGGGCCGGGAAGCAAGAAGGCCAGACTCTGCCAAAGAGCCGTCGCCCGGAGGGACGGCTGGATACACTTCAGGTAAGGAAGTAATAAGAGTGAGATCCACCACGACGCCATCGTCCCGTCCACCCTCGCGATCATGTGGGTGCTCGGGGGGCCGGGAAGCAATAAGGCCAGCCTCTGCCAAAGAGCCGTCGCCCGGAGGGACGGCTGGATACACTTCAGGTAAGGAAGTAATAAGAGTGAGATCCACCACGACGCCATCGTCCACCCTCGTGATCATGTGGGTGCTCGGGGGGCCGGAGAGCAATAAGGCCAGCCTCTGCCAAAGAGCCGTCACCCGGAGGGACGGCTGGATACACTTCAGGTAAGGAAGTAATAAGAGTGAGATCCACCACGACGCCATCGTCCACCCTCGCGATCATGTGTGTGCTCAGGGGGCCAGGGAGCAATAAGCATATAAGGCCAGCCTCTGCCAAAGAGCCGTCGCCCGGAGGGACGGCTGGATACACTTCAGGTAAGGAAGTAATAAGAGTGAGATCCATCACGACGCCACCGTCCGCTCCGGCGACCGTGTGGGTAAAATGCCGTCACCCGGAGGGACGGCTGAGTGACACTCTCAAATGTGACAATATTTTTTCTTCAATTACTACAATATGGGTATCATAATGAAAGGCCTTGTTCACAATCACTAAAATGTTAAAAAATATTGGAAACACGTTTGCCTTGACAAATAGGAACTAAAAAGTTAAATAACAAGAGTCATTGCAGTCGGTTCGCTTTTGTTAATGAAAAAAAATGACAATAACATGACATGTCTAAGCTTATACAGTCTACATTTTGTGTCGTCTTAACACTGTGCTTGTATTTCATATTCAGCCTCGGCCAACGCCTCCGCGCGCTAGCAGACTCGGGCGGCGGGCCCGCATCAGACGGTGCGCTGGCCCGGTCTGCGGTCAGCGGGGGCGAGCAAGTGCCAAGGGAACTGGTCACCAAACTGGTGCGATCCGCTGTCAATGATGCTGCGCGCACTGGGCAGGGGCTGGT
This sequence comes from Agriphila geniculea, assembly GCA_943789525.1. Lineage (NCBI taxonomy): Eukaryota > Metazoa > Arthropoda > Insecta > Lepidoptera > Crambidae > Agriphila > Agriphila geniculea. Next base: position 26,366,867 of record OX038873.1, read on the forward strand.
GCTAGATGGATACCCTAGGGATATGGAGCAGTTGGAACAGTTCCAAAAAGATGTGAGACCTTGTTTCTTTCTTCTTCTTAGTACAATTTGTTTTGTATACTCATTTTCTCTCATGGGTCTCATAAGGAGGCTCAAGGTCAAACTAGCGTGCGATGGAGAGAGCCATGCTCTGCGTTTCCCTGCGTGATCGAATCAGAAATAAGAAGATCCGCAGGAGAACTAAAGTAACCGACATCGCTTGAAGGATTGCTCAGCTAAAGTGGCAGTGGGCTGGACACATAGCGAGAAGAACCGATGGCCGTCGGGGCGGAAAGGTTCTAGAATGGCTCGCGCGCACCGGACTCGGCTCCGTGGGTAGGCCCCCGACAAGGTGGACCGACGATCTGGGTCGCGGTGCGCCGCTAGATGCGGGCCAAGCAGGACCGATCGTCGTGGAGATCCTTGCCGGAGGCCACCAGTAGTGAATGTCGTGCGACTGATATGATGATGATGACTACTCAGCTTTCATCCAAGCTACGCAGGTGTAGATTTTCAGACAGAGGAGCTGCCCCCTTTTAATACAGGTTATCTTAACTTAAAGGGAGGAGTCCAATGTAATCATAAACCTGTTTTTTTTCGTCTTCTTGCTTTCGATAAATGTGATATGAGCCTGATCTACTCAGTAATGAGAACTTATAGTTATCATACTTGATTGTTACAGTTCAAAATCTCCCCGCGCATGCTACTGCTGGACTGCTCGAAGCTGCAACTAGGGCGCGGGCGGCGCGACGACTCCGTGGCCGCGTTCCGGCGCCGCCTCGAGGTGTTCCGCGAGCTCAGCCTGCCCATGCTCAAGCACCTCGACCAGAACCACCGCCTCGTCATCGTGAGTGCACACCTTAATGTACACACATCAACTTTGTCTAGGGATACAGGTGTTATTTTCATACAAACGAGGTAACTTTGAAGCCTTGGTTTCCTGCCAGAGATGTACTGTGCTGTGATCTGATAACGGCTATCCAGGGAGTGAATGGAGGAGATTCAGATTGCTATACACACCCAACTGATCTGACCAGCGTTCTCAAAACGTAAAGGACATGTTTAAAAAACCGCAAAAATAGTATAAAAATGTATGGAAATCCTCAAACTGAGAACTCTGACCCATTAATCTTTTAGAATGCTGATCAGATCAGTTGGGTGTGTATTACGATCTGAATCTCCTCCATTCACCCCCTGAATGGCCATCATCAGATTACAGCACGGTACATCCCTGGCAGAAAACCAAGGCTTCAAAGTTACCTCGTTTTTATGAAAATAACACCTGTATCCATAGACAAAGTTGATGTGTATAGTAGACTATCCTACTCAAATAAGAGACTGCCCAGAAGTGGTCTATAGAAATCTGACCGGGCAATTTTGAGAGAAACAATATTTTAGAAGACATGTTTTTGGTAAAATTTTCGAATGAGAGACGTTTTGAACTGGGTGGGATTGTATTTTTGAATCCTTGGACTGGCGTCGAGCGCTTTTTTCTACTGATTTTCGTTCGACATTTGACTCAATCTTCATACATTTGAGTCAAGTGTCGAACGAAAATCAAGGCCCCTTGTGTTTCTGACTAGCCAATAGCTTATTAACGGATGTTTGTGCTACCCTAGCCCAAACTATTAGCATAGTAGAACCAAATAAGTAAGTCATCTTACTCATTATACGCACGAACGCGGTTTGTATGTGAGCGCGCCCGTACGTATGCGTCGTCGCACGCACACACTGACAAAATTTAAAGGTGATAAAGGTGCAACAGTCATGGCTGCGCCGTACGTAATCCCGCCCGCGCTCACGCACGCTTCACACCGCTGTGCTGCCGCTCGTAATAATTTGAACGTTTACCTACCTAAACAGTACATACCATGCTTTCCAAAGATATTATTGCAAAAAGGATTTGTAAGAATGAGAATATATTTTACATTAACTTTAAATAATAAGGCATTTCGTACTTGTCGAAACAGACGAAATTTTTTTTTAGTCAATTGTGTAATTTCGTTAAAAAAATCACAAATTCCTACAGGAAAAGGTACTTTTAATGCCTATTATTTAAGGTTATGGAAAGTATTCAATTTCAGAATTTAAAGATTATTATTTTGAGAAGTGCAGGTAAATAAAAAAGAAAAAAAACAGTTAATAGTGCAATTAATATTTTTAATAATATGAAATAAAACACTTTTTAACGGATACTAGCGCGGTTTCATTGAATGTACTTTGGTATTTAGTTGGTATTTGGTTTGATTTTTGATTTTTCTGTTTTTTATAATATATTTTTTTATTTGAATAAATACATTATTTAGCAAAGCCACGTTTTAATTAATCATATTTTGACCGTAAGTTTTCAAATCACATAACATGACGTAAGCAATAAAAAATTGTAGTCAATTCCTGAAAACAGGTTAATGTAAACTGTAATTTGACAGATAGATGTGATATATTGCGACTTTTCTTTAGTAAGTTTTTATTGGTGTCAAAACAAAAGTGCCAATGTATCACATACCTACATCAGTCAAATTACAATTAACATTAACTTCATTATTTTATTCGATAGACGCGCTGGTCTACCTACAAAAAAATATTTAAAAAAACTTTGTATTATAGATCCCCGATGCTAACCCTACAAGGAAAAAATATTTTGTATAGAGATTGACTATGCATTTTTTGACGACCGAATAAACAAGCGATGTGACAGCCCTTCGTTTTTAAGCTGTATCGCTCGCTCGAGGCTCGAGTTGGCCTACTTATTTGGTTCTACTATGCTATTAGTCACCTCCACAACTTTTTAAATGGTTTTTTAGGGTCCTACTAATATCTTTTTTAATATTAGCGTAAGAATAATAAATAATTACTAAAAAAACTAAATAAAATAATTACTTAAAAGTAATATGCACTTTCATTTGCTCCCTATGTCCTGGTAATAAAGTTCAAATTCGTGTGCAGGTGGACGGCGACACGGACTCTTCGGAGGTGCAGGAGGAGTTCGCACAAGTGCTGCTGGATGAGATGGACAAAGCTGAAGCTCTGGCTGCAATGCCGCCGCAGCCGCCCACGCCCAGAGCTGGTACGTTAACCTGTACTTATGATATCCACTGATCAGAGATGTGAATTATTTGAAATACATGTATTTAAAATACAAATACAAAATACAAAATACGTATTTGTATTTTGTATTTGAAATACTTTTTTTCAAAATGTATTTTGTATTTTATTTGAAATACTTTTTATGAGGTATTTAGTATTTTTAAAATACAAATTACTTTTTTCTGTGTATATGTATAATATGTATTCTGTGGTATAGGTATGTCAATGTCAAACAAAATAAAACAACCAATCACAGAGCTCGGTAATTTGTCATGACACTTCGTTTAATTTCTATCTATACCAATGGGTTCTAATGGGTGCATTTCAGCAGACTAATAGCTAAGGAGTTCTACACCAGGCAGACGTGGGCCACATCCCTCCGGTTTATAAGGTCTTAATACCAAAACACATGAATGTCTAAATGACAAATTCTCAAAAACACCTAATCCCAAAATGCCTGAAATATGCCGATCTGCGTATAATATTAAGGATGATCTCTTTGAACAAATGCTAGTGTTAAAAATCAGTGAAATAATGTGAAGTTATTTTATACTATATTTTATTTATTTGACCGGTTTTAACACTAATATTTCTTTAAAACATCAAAGATCCCAAGTTAGAGTGTTTGTAAAAAATAGTCTGCCGTTATTGGACCAATTTAAAAAAAACTATGGTACAGAAACGAAACTTGTTTCCAAGTATAGAGTCTGGCCAACGAGTTGTGTTCGTGTCATCTCAAACCCGCGACAAAGGATGTCACCAAAAATGGCCCAAATGATGTACTGAGGTACACTCTGCGAAAAAAAAATACCCTATAATACCCTGAGTAATAATATACCAGTAATATTTTTTTCTGGTTATTTACAGACGAGAAAAAATTATGGAAATTGCACTCGATATAGAACCTATTACACAGATTATATCATAACATTCAGCTCTTTGATACTTGAATAAACTGTCAAGTTGACAGTTGTCATTGTCAGTTGAAGTTGATTTTATTAAACTCGGAAGTCGGAATGACGTCTCTCATGACGTTTTGTTTGACAGTTCTGTAAAGTGAATATCCAGTATTGCCATATAATTTAATTGTGTTACAAGTAGGTAGTTCATACTTTTAATGATATATTTCTAAGTTTTGAGTAAAGATTGAACTAAAATAACATTATTTTCGAAATCCTCGTATTTTTCCCTTCATTTTGGTATACATGTACCTTAGGTACATAAAATGGGCTGAAATGTACGAGCGATTAGCGACCTCCTTTAAAATTGTCTTTCTCTAGATATTATTATTATTAGGGTTGACTTATAATATGGCACCAAAAAAATGTATCCCAGTGAAAAAAAGTTAGAACCTCCTTCAAAAACCTAAAAATAAAACAAGAACCGTTTAAAATAGCTCTAAAAACCATGAAATAATATTGTAATCACAAATTATACGCTTATAAATTTTAATAAAAAAACGTCTATTGAAGTCGGTTGGGGCACGATGGAGGAAAACTTTTTTATTCTTAAATCCCCACCCGACTTCATTAGACGTTTTTTTTTTAATTAAAATTGATATGCGTATTGGTGATTTTAATATTACTTCTTGCCTTTTAGAGCTATTTGAAACTATTTTTGTTTTTATTTTTAGGTTTTTGAAGGTTTTTTTTAAAAACCATTTTATTTTTAACTTTTTTGTGGTAAGTGTGTAAGCATGTAATATTTTTTAACTTTATATATTTTCAAAATGCCCATAACTCAATTTCTAAATTTTTAAAGAGTTCTTGTGCCTTGTATTGTAGTCCAAGTCTATTCCAGAACGTCGCAGACCATAGCTTGATTTGTTTTGGATTGTCACAAATCTACCAACATCACAATCACTATACATATCCTATTTGAGTTTGAGGAGTTCCCTTGGATATCTTTGAAGTCCAATGTCAATTAAATTAAAGGGTATCCCTTTTGCAACAGAAAATTGGTTCATTATAACCAAGTCGTCAAGGTAGTTAACGCAAAATTGTAGTATTATCGGGATTATTTGAAAAGTACTGGATCGTTTAAAAAAAATTGGGTCCATCTCGCAAGAAAACTCAATCAAACAAAAAAGAACCGCCTAAATCGGGCTATAAATATCGAAGATACGCGCGAACAACTATAAAAAAAACCGGCCAAGTGCGTGTCGGGCCACGCGCAGTAGGGTTCCGTAGGTACATTATACCATACCATATTTTAATACCGCTATCATTTTTCGTCTGAAAAAATAACTTTGTTTTTCACAGTGTTTGTATGAATGACAAAGTTATATTTGCGGTTTTGGAAAATGTACTATATCTCGAAAACTAATTACTGTATCTCATTCAAAACAATTTTCGTTGAAAGTGTTTATTAAGATCTATACTTTATATTTTTTTTAGATTTTTCACCCTCTTACTTTAAAAGTTAAAGGGGGGGGGACACACATTTTACCAATTTGGCGGCATATATTTTTCAAACGGTTGACTTTAAAAAAAAATAGTCTTAGGAACCTCAACGTCATTTTTAAAGACCTATCTATAAACACCCCACAAGTATTGGTTTGATGAAAAAAAATATTTTCAGTTTCAGTTCCATGTATGGGGAGCCCCCCCTTTATCTTTTATTTTTTTTATTTTTGTATAAAAATCGTAAAGCGGTTCACAGAATACACCTGCCTACTAAGTTTCAACTATGTAGTCCTAATACTTTTGGAATAAAGTGGCTGTGACATACGGACGGACAGACAGACAGACAGACAGACAGACAGACAGACAGACATGACGAATCTATAAGGGTTCCGTTTTTTGCCATTTTGGCTACGGAACCCTAAAAATACAATCGAATTGAGAACCTACTCCTTTTTTGAAGTCTGTTGAAAAAAAAACAACACGAATGATATTGATAATATTTATATTTGGAAACAAGTTTCATTTCTGTACCATACTATATTAAAAATCTGGCCACAGGTCAAGGGAACAGAGGGGAACAGTTGGATTGTCTAATTGCGTTGTTTTTTGAAAACTGTATTTTTTGCGTTAATTATTTTTACTTCAGAAGAAAATTCATGAAATGATCAAGTGTCGGCCACGGTCATGCTCTTTGTTTTCTTATGTTATGTGGCATGAGGGATGAGGGAGGCAGTTGTTTTCATAACAATATATTAACATTTAAAACACTTTCTGAAACTTTGTATTTTTTGTTTATTGCAAAAGATAAAGATAACGTCTTCTAATTAATTATTATGGACTGTGTAGTACCTACTGTGGTAGTACACTTGTAACTGTTAATAAAAATAATAATAATGATAAAAAATAAAATACGAAAAAAGGTATTTTATTTGAAAAATGTATTTTGAAAATACGTATTTTGTATTTTGTAATTAAATACTTTTTTTAAAAACCATTTTGTATTTTTATTTGAAATACAAAAAATAGCCAAGTATTTGTATTTTATATTTAAATACTTTTAATAAAGTATTTTGCACATCTCTGCCACTGATTGATGAGTAACTCGGTGGCGCAGTGGTTTAGCGCCTGGCCTAGCGATTTCGGAGGTTAAGGCTCCATTATGCGAAATCATTTATCTGTCTTTTTCTTTACGTGTAAAGAGTATGGAAAATAACCTCACTTCTGCACTTTTTCGATGTTTTTAATTGTTTTTTCATCATTACCTTTTAGCACAATTATCTTTCTTGAAAAAAAGTTATTGGAGCAACTGCACAGTACGTTAAAGTGTCTTTTGATGTAGAATTCAATACGTTTCCGCTACTATTTACGCCAAAAATATGGCCCGCGACAAGCGCTTTTGATGATATTCTGTTTTTTTTGTATAATTATCCTGTGAGGTTTATACGCAATTTGATACTTGTAGCTACTAGATAATCTCTTTAGCTTGTCGTATGTTTTTTTTGTGGCTACAACTTTACGTTTTCTATATAAAAATATGCCCGCGCAAACCATGTTTTCCTATTATGGCCCCTTAAGCAACTTTTCCAATGCTAATGGAATGGGTGATCAACAATTTATTATATCGAGCTCCTCCGTGCTTCGGAAGGCATATTAAGCCGTTTTGGTCCTGGCTGCATCTGCAGTCGTTAACACCCACTAACCTACATTGGGCCCGCGTGGTGGGTTATGGTCCATTCTTCTTATCCATCCATAACGAAGACCTGTGCGATGGGCAAAGGACCCGATTTTGACCCGACTTCTGGGTTTAAACCCAGTTATCGCCCATGGAAAATTGTGTTGAACTAAATAAAATCTTTAGGAATAAGAGATGTTTCGTCCTTTGAATATTTTTCTGTATTGATATAACAAGAAATTGTTTTCGTAGCAACGTCACATTTGATATATCGATAGAAATAAAAGAACTGTAAAGTTTTTTTTACCATACAATGTGGGATTTTATTGAGTTTAATCCCAATGGTCGGGTTTAAACCGGGTCTTTTGCCCATCTCGCCCCAGCAGTGAGGTCATTAAAAATGGCTGATGTCGATCGGTGGATGGCAAGAGGCAGCATAATAATTATTTATTCTAAGTGGCCTATTGATATATTGCGAGGGGGCCATTAGCACAGAATAGATAATAAGTAAGAATACTCTCCACCCCGCCTCAGAATCATACCTCACCCCACCCCGCGAGTTCGTGTGCCGAATCGTGTACTCGTTTAGTCGTGTTTGTCAACTGTTGTCAACGTACTTATTTTTTTATTTAGGTACCAATAAGTTCGAATTATGAATTGAACGCCGCTCATACAATACAAACTGCACGGTAGCCCTATACTTACACCAAGAACCTTATATACATATTCTATGACACTGGACATTCTACTACTGAAGGATGGTTGGGGATGAGGTCATTCACCTTTGCAGATATCTTTTATCCCTCTCACACTGTGACTGAAATTGCCATGCTAAGTACAAAATATCCCAATCCATAGTCAATTTACCCAGGTCATGTACAAAAATTAATTAGATTTTCTAAATAAATGTAAATATCGGCACACTTTACATTAGTTACATGATGTTAAAATTTATTAGTACATGCCAAAGTAATTATTTAGAGGACAGATGAGTCCATTTTGTTATTACAATATTTTACGTTTAACAGTAATTTCTCCATATTTCATAAGTTACCAAATAAAAATAAGGTGGCATCACTGATGGAATTGTCTTTGATTTGACATGTCACTAATGTCAATGATTTTCCACCGCATCTCACGTTTATGTATAAAAATATAAAATTATTTAAATAAAATTCGCGTTACAAAGCATGTGTTGCATTGTGCAAAATTGCAAAAGTGTTTCAAAACCAAATTCTAACATTATATTTCACAAGTAAGTGTTTTTTAAAGTATTTTCAGCATTCAATTTTTCCTTCTCAGAAAACTGAATTTTAGCAGATTTCAAAGATTGTTTCCGATCTAATTCTGAAATATTATAGAAGTTAATTATAATTACACCTTAATTACGTATTTTTATTTCAATATAATAAATATAATATGTACAAATCTGTATTCATTTTCGACACATAAGAAGCTTTAGAAATATTATCTGCATATCGCAGGGTGACCATAATCACAGCAGAACTTTTGAATAAGAAAGAAAGATTTGGATGAAAAATTTACGTTTATCCTACCTAACATTACATCTTATGTTTTTATGCCACATTTAACTTTGAGAGCGGAATTATTTTGTATTCTTAACAGAGATAAAAAATGTAATGTAAACTAAAATATTATCTTACGTAGTTGAGTTAAACAATTTAGATCAGTTTCAGCTAAGAATCGGACCTACCTAACTTACTACCTTCCTACTATACTAGTTATTATGGTCTTTGACACCCATTGTTTATTCGTAGTAACAAAATAAAAATTAATCTTATTTTATTTTTCAGATTCCGAAACGATGAGGAAAAGAAACATAGTATATCCCAATTACCATTAGAGGGAAATTATTTTCAACGGCCAAAATAATGCAGTTTTGACATTTTATATTGCAACTTTTTTTAATACAATGACTAATAATGAAAAATTTTTTTTTTCACACAACCGAAAATTCTAAAACTTTTTTCTATTACTAAGGGCGCTTATTCCTGCCTATAAAAATATTCAGCCAATTTGCTTTTTTGGACATTCCTCATTGTACAAAATAAAAATACACGTGACTTTAGGGTGGAAGGGCAGGTGTGTATACTTCCCGGCATATATATTGGCAAGAGAAAGAAAGGGACAAAAGATGCGCAGTAGCCATAAACACTAAGTTTATGGCTACTGCGCATCTTTTGTCTCTTTCATTTTCTTGCCAATATATATGCCGACGTCTGTACCTAAGTCTTAAACCTCACCACGTATCGCCAAGTTTTGACTTTTAACCAGCCGGACCGTACAGGACCAAGGGGTCAAGTTTGCTATTATCGTGACTAACGCCGTAATCGTGTTTCAATGGTGTTTGGATGGTAATGCTTTTTGACACAATTCTTGTTTTTGTAAACCCAAAATTGAAACACATTGTTTTTCCTAAAAATCCAAACCCGTTAGACACTGTGTCTCAGTTTTGGGTTTAAGAATCAAGAACTGTGTTAAAAAGCATTACCGTTCAAACACCATTGAAACACGATTATATGATGTTAACAATAGCAGACTTGACCCCCAGTGTGACCACCATTCCAAAACAGTATCGTCCATCCGGAGAGGAGCCAACCGAAAATAATCATTAAGTAAATATTTTGTGTTGTGCGCCGCCGCTGGCCAAAAGGGGGTTTGAATGAATATATAGAAAGGTTATAATATGGTTGGTCAAGAGTAGTAATAATCCTATAAATGCAGTAATATTCTAAATGCGAATGTTTGTACGTTTAGAGATACCCAAACATACAAACTTTGGCACTAACTAACATCTAAACTATTCTAAACATTCAAATGTTTAGAATCTAAACTTTTTTGAATATTTGGATTGGTCGTCCAAAAAACTTACGCCGTAGGCATAAGTTGATAGTCTGTAGTAAGTACCTATTTGTAGTGACTGTCCTACGAATGGACAACATTGTTGTCACCCTAATGAAAGAGATGGAAAATATCGTTGACGTCATTCAAGGTTATTTTTTCGTTCTTCAAGCCCCAAAAGGTGACGCAATGTCCAGAGTCATATATAAGGTTCTTGACTTACACACATAGTTGCGCGTGTACAAAAACGTCATCTGACGTCATCTGTTTATAATGGCGCGGTTGTATGGAGTGTCTGTGGTGTGGTTAAGGTCCGCTCGGCCACCGCACTGCACCACTTGGTAGGATAATTACCAGGCGATTACTGTGGGTGGAGAAAGCGGCTTGCTCTAACGTGAATAATTGTTTCCAGATATAACAGCAGTACAGCAGTTCGCGCACGCGATGTCCCGCATGGGCGGCGGGATGGCCAACGGGATGGCTAATGGGACGCTGCGGAACGGGACTGCCCACAACGGGACGTTGCCCAACGGCAGTGTGGGCAATGGGTTCATTGGCATGGCCAATAATAATAAGGTGAGGATTATGTCGCAAAGTGGCTTGCACTCTCTTTTGTGTTTGACGGATACGCGCGGCCATCCCAATCCTTTCGGCCGGGTTTGTGCATGTGGAGTGTCTGGTCTATAAGAAAGCCCTGTGCCCCAGCAGTGGGGATATTAAAAATGGCCGATGATGTACGTTGATTGGCGTAGGAAAGGAGGGGGACGAGTGGGCCAGAATAGAACAGAACTAAACAGTCTGTTGCCCAAACCAGAAAAATCTGATAAAAACTCTAACGCAGCTCTAGCACTAGGGTTGCCAGACGCCCAGGATTTCCGGGATTGTCCTGGAATTACGTGCCTGGTCCCGTGTCCAGGAATTACACCTTACTGTTCCGGATTTGAAATACCTACCATTACTAATTTTTTTTGCGCTTCACGTTGTTGCTAGAGTCTGTCTAAAAGTTAGATTACATGGGTAATTTCAAGAGTAATAAACTTCATTTATATTCCAAAAATATAAAATTTGAAATCATTCCCCCCCCCCCCCCCCCCCCCCCCCGCTATCGTTGTCCCGGAATTGACGCCAGCACCCTCCCTAACTTTGGCCCCGCCTCCCTGGAAAAAATCTCTAGTTACGTACGAGGCATATATCTTGAAATCGGGTGGGGATTGCGTGCATATTTTGGGTATGCGTAGCGTTGAGGGGCGCGGGCGGCGGGAGAGGGGCGCGCGCTATTGTTCGCTCACAAGAGCACATGCGCGAACTTATAGAAAAATTTTCAAGATATATGCCTCGTACTGTACGCCCCACGATGATGTATAGTAAAACGTGTTTTCCGTTCCAGGTAAAACCTATAACGAACAACGTATCGAAAATCCCGACGGTGTCGGAGATGACGCAGGACGACGTGCGGCGCCTCTACGAGCAGAGCTCCGGCGACATCGCGCTCAACACGCACATGTAGCTGACACTCAACTACAAACGGTTTTGACGCAGATCGTCACTTTCGCAAATGGTCATCATGAAAAATTTGGTCACTTTCGCATATGGTCACTTTCGCAAATGGTCACTTTCATAAATCGTCACTTTCGCAAATGGTCACTTTCGCAGAATGTCATTCACAATTATTTTCTTTTTTTCTCCTATATGTGAAAATTGTGAATGACATTCTGCGAAAGTGACGTTTTGCGAATGTGACCATTTGCGAAAGTGAAGATTTGCGAAATTGACCATTTGCGAAAGTGACCAAATTTTTCGCGATGACCATTTGCGAAAGTGACGATCTGCGTCAAAACCCTACAAACGCCCTGCAGTTGTAACGGCCCGGCCGTAGCTAGCGCGGCGGGCGGCGCGCGAAGTTCAATAATCACTGCGCGCCAATGATATTAAAAGTAAAGATAAGTTATGCGCCAAAATCTTTGTTATTTAAAACAGCGTAAAGGTACTATAGATACACACACCGCTGCATGCGCATTGGCCGCCAATGGGGAAAGCAACTGTCAAAATGGCGCTGCGTACGCTTGTTCCACGGTAGATATGAAAACAAAGGACTTTTGCTTAAAAAATCGTGTTTTAGCTTTAAAATGATTAAAATCTGTGTGATAGGCTTTAAAAATGTTGGCAGTAACAAATTTCCTAAAAATCTGGATATAGAAAAAAATGATAAATTCTGTAAGAATAAAAAAGTCTTAATTTGGCTTTCAATTCCGGCATTTGCATAGTAGAATAGTCTTTTATATTCATTTTGGGTCAATGGGTTTTTTTCGGTAAAAAATACCACAAAATAAATACTTATTTTCCCATACAATTTGTTCTGAACGTCTACTGTCTTAGGAACAAGCGTACGCAGCGACATCTACAATTAGCTTTGCGTTGCCAACCCCAATGACAGCGCGCCAGCTGTCTCCTTCACTGACACACGCAAAGCAGACAGCTCACTCTTTGTACAATATGGCCGAATAAAGTAATAGAAAATACATATTTTTATTAAATACAGTACTTACGTGTGAAATTAAACATTTTTCCGATCTCTGACTGTTGCTGTATAATTTGTACATCGTCTAAAGACGCAAGTAGACATTTTTTAAATGGAATTTCACAATTTTATCGCTTCTGCTGACTGATGAGAGCCGCATGTGTTTCCGTGTCGCGAGACTGTGCCTGAGCCTGACTAATTGAAAGTCGGGCAATTACCTGACTTACATCTTACCATTTTGGAGTACCCGCACTCCGAATAGGGGTGCGGGTAACGTATCTATACTTTTTAATATCATTGCTGCGCGCTATCTCGTTGGCGCTTTTGCTGCGTAAAAACTCGCCGCAAAATCGATTTTGGCTGCGAGGGTAAGTTTCGAATCACTTTTCCCCACGCTCGCAGCAAAATATGAGGGCCGATTCCGTCTCAATATTAAGTGGGATAAAAAAAAAATTAACTCACCGTTTAGTTAGGGCGAATTTCAAGATTTATAAAAAAATAATACCATTTGTTTTTTATTTAAATCTACCTATTTATCAAGTTAGGTACCTCAGATTTTCCAGGGTGATTAAAATGTTAATCGTGTACTAAAATCAATCCATTCTAGACTACTTTGCAGTTCGTGATCTAAAGTCAGCGCACGCAGCAAAAAATAAATTTGCTCACTCGTTGAATTAATGTCTAATTCTATAGTGTGTTAACTCAGTTTTTTCCCACTATTTCTACTGGGCAGTTCTACCGTAGATCTATTGGGACATTTATCTTATTAGTACTAGTGCTAGATTTTTCTTAGTAGACTCAAAAAATTAACAAAAATAAGTACCTAAATAATTACTTAGCGAGATATAAGACCATTGGGTCCTCAATAAGAATTTATAGATAACTCGCAACAAGTGCCCAAATGCTAAAATTAATTCGTAGACAAAATCTTAATTAAGCTCTAAATTATAGTTAGCGACTATTTAGACATATTTAAATAACGAGTATATGTGAATTCTAAATTAATCTGTAGATCTGTAGATACTAATTAACTTAGGTACATTTTTAATTTAGGGATTTATTTGAGTAGGTAGGTGTTAATTATTATTAATCCTAAGTTGTGCAATTTTTTTTTATTGTACTTATAGATATTGCTTCGTAAAATATGTAATGCTCAAAGTCCGAAGTCGCTAATTGAGCGAAAAAACAGCTCACAACGCATTGTGGTCACTGTCAAAAAGGCTACAACGCGAAATTCGTATTGTGGCTCTTATAAAAACGCCCATGTCGCGTTGTGATAATCACAGAAGTACCACAAAGCAAAATACGCGTTGTAGTCATTATGCCAAACGACCACGACGCGTTATGGCAATAAATATAAATAATGGCTTTTCTTCATGTCCACAACGCGTTGTGGTCGTTTAGTAGGTATGATGACCACGACGCGAAATTCGCTTTGTGGTATTTATGTGATTACCACAACGCGTCATGGGCGTTTTTATGAAAGCCACAATAAGAATTTCGCGTTTTGGTTTTTTGGCAGTGACCACAACGCGTTGTGAGCGGTTTTTTCGCTTGGTAAGCGGTTTCGATCTTTGAGCCTATCAAATACAACAAGTATTCAGGAAAATATATGGTTTCACTTTTCATTTTTGATGACGTCTAAAGGTATTTTAATTAAATGAACTCAACTTTTATACCAGAAAATGATACCTTGAAAATTTAATAAGTCTCGTTGAATAAAAAGGACTCAGTCCTATTGTAGAAACATAGTGTATTATAGGATATATAGGAAATAAGTTATTTCTATAAAATAAGAGGTGACAGAGATTGTCTTATTGTAATTAAGACAACCGTTAGATTAAGTCAACAATATAGGTAAGTATAATACTTTACAATAAGTACTTATTTTTAATACGTGAATAGAATGACTAAAGTTGTAACATGGACCACAAAAAAAAGAATTAATTAAAAAAGTAATTTCATTAATTTTATTATTGACCGAGCGAGCACGAAGTGCGATCGAAGCGTCTCTGCTTCAGCTTGGGCAACAATTCAACTTTTTAAAATGGCGGAGATATGTAAAAAAACCTGTTTCAGTCCGACTTTCTGGCGCTGTTTTTTTTCCTCTACAGGTCGCATTTCTCAACCGATTCTCGTGAAATTTTCTGAGCAGGTTTGATAATTATATAGAATTTTTCAGTCGGGCCAGTTTTTCGAACTTTTTTGAAATGACGGAGATATGTAAAAAAAGACAAATTCCAACAATTTCGAAAAACGATCAAAAGTATTACAAACCTTTTTTGTTAGCGGTGCAAAGTAAATTTTGTTTTTTATTTTTCATAGATTCAAAATTTGAAAATAAATACGGTTGTGACTTTGTGACAGAACCTAGGACTGGGTATATTATTTGCACAGTATAGATACTTATTAGTTGCAAAACTAATATCTATACTGTGTTATTTGTTTTTAATAAACATGCGATTTGAGCTACTTTTTAACGCGAGGTCTACAGCTCACGGAGCCACTAGTTATTATGATACTTGAACGAAAATTTTTCTATGTCTATGTACTTGAGTCTTAAGATAGTGCCTTAGTATTTAAAATTTTTTTTTCGAATTTTACTACTAAATAAGAAAATTCACATGTCTGCATGTAAGTGAGTACGAGGTACCTATTTATGTGGTAAAATAAAATGTATGAATATTTTTCTATGAAGTTCCTATTACTAATGATAAAAAAAAAATTAGTTGATTGGGCTATTTCCAGCAGATCTAAATAAATACATGTCAGTTTAAACCAATGACGAAGAAGATGGACCTGCCATACCTACGAAAAAAGCCTGCATACCTACTTCATTGTTCTCCATTGAAACGCAACTAAACATGGCGGCTTAGCTTAGTGTACATACACCTTATGAAAACAGCATGAGTTGAAAATTGAAATTGTAACATGTAAATGCAACACAATATGGCGGACACGGTACGTGCCTGACGTCACGAATGATTTGTTATTGCAGTTTATGCCACTTCCATAGGTTTCCTTTTTCAGAGGTTTAAACCTAAGCACGTTTCGTGAGATCAATTTCCAGAATTAGAGAAGGTTCGCCAGTATGATAGATGGGTACCCAATGTTAGCTAACTAGAGGCTTGAGATAAGCTCTACCTCCATCTAAACCAAGGGTTGCCAACCTTTTCGACACTCGGGCCAAAATTCGGAAGTAGGATTTTACCCCGGGCCGCACTACCAAATTTTATGTATATGCGCCAGATAAGTCAGACTTTAAAAAATGTGCTCGGCTCCGCGGGCCACAAGGTAACAGACGGCAGGCCGCATGTGGGGTTGGCCACCCTTGATCTAAACTAAACCATGAGTTCCCAACCAGTGGGGTACGTCCCACTAGGGAGGCTTAGAGTTATCCAAAGGGGAGGGCTGCGCCGCCGCGGAGAGCAGCTCCAGATAAACTGTAAATACCTAGTTAATACCGTCAAAAGGGGTAACTTTTGAGACAAATCTGTGTAAAACTTTTTACGGTTTTTGCTGGTATGGTAACACTATCGGTTGATTACCGCCTTTTTCACTGTCACGCGCAAGGATAGTCATCGAAGTCCCCAACAGGAATGTAAAAAAATATTTTTGAACGTTAAAATTGCAAATTTTTTACATTATTATACCTTGCGAAAAATGCTCATAATTTTGTCGATAATTTACTTTATGTGGATTTAATTTGAGTTGCTAAATTGACTGTTTTTGCCTTAGAGTAAGACGCGCTTCTGAAGCCGCGACGAAGCCGCGATGCTCTAAGGTTTTTACGATATAGAATCTTTTTCTATTGAAATTTAAAATTAATTCACGTCAAATTGATATAGCCAACGGCACAAAAAATAATTCACTTCTCAAGCTTACGCGTTCACCAGACATGAAATAAAACAATTTTTAACGGATACTAGCGCGGTTTTATTGAAAGCACTTTGGTAATTAGTTGGTATGTATTTGGTTTGATTTTTGGTTTTCCCGACGTTTCGTCAACTTTGCAGCTGCCGTGGCCACGGGGGACTGAAGCTGCCCGTGAGTCTACCCTCAAGCGATGAATTTTTTTTAGACGTTCAGAAATTAAAATTTTAACAAAATTTTTAATTGTTTTATGTTGATTTATAATTTAATTTTATGAATTATTTAGTGTTAAAAAGAGAGAGAATCTACTGAAGCTACCATCATTTCACAAAATTGGGAGGCCCCTCCAAGAAAGAAATGGCGAAAGAAAACTTGAAGGGCCCAACCATTTTATTAGATTTGACAAACCCCAAATCCTTGCTGGGGAACGTAGATTTATTCCTAGAATGCTCCGCGAGGCTATCGAAATAAATAAATACCCTAATTTCAATAGAGATGATGGTTGGAAAATTCCACCAGCTTGGGACCCCATCATTCACAAGCTTAAGCCCCTCACACACACTGTAAGATCTAATGATACGGTTAGTTCCTTTTGCAAATAAATAAATTAATATAAAAGACGGAGGTCGGTTTCCCTCTCCAAGTTTTCTTTCGCCATTTCTTTCTTGGAGGGGCCTCCCAATTTTATGAAATGGTGGTAGCTTCAGTAGATTCTCTCTCTTTTTAGCACTAAATAATTCATAAAATTAAATTATAAATCAACATAAAACAATTAAAAATTTTGTTAAAATTTTAATTTCTGAACGTCTAAAAAAAATTCATCGCTTGAGGGTAGACTCACGGGTAGCTTCAGTCCCCCGTGACCACGGCAGCTGCAAAGCTGCCGAAACGTCGGGAAAACCAAAAATCAAACCAAATACCAACTAATTACCAAAGTACTTTCAATAAAACCGCGCTAGTATCCGTTAAAAATTGTTTTATTTCACAAAAAATAATTTCAAAATATTATGGATGCGTTCACATCCGGGTAAATTGAGACATTGTCTGGAAGCACTGGAAGCACATTGTAAAGATTTGTTGGACAAGGGTTCTTGACTATACTCCAGAAAGTCACTTTTATGTAAGATTGATGAGGAAATCTTCGAAAGTAGAAGACATATTCATATTCCCACAAGTTGAGGATGATCAACTTGTAAGCCTGGATTCAAGAAATATGTTGACAAATGGCAACTCTGATTGTTATTTTTTTTTATTTCTACGTCCCATGTTACTTTAGTCTAATAGTCTAACATGAAAATAGCTGTCATTAACGTGAAGATCTCAAGTTACCCTAACCTATAGTGTAACTTGGGAAATTTTAATGATAATATTTGTGAATAACAGATTATTTTTAGGTATTATAAAATCATAAACTATTAACAGGCACAGGTCATCGTGATGATATGTACCTACACTTTTTTTAGGATTGTATTGTAAAATTGGCTCAAGTTCCCCTGTTTGACAGTACTTATTAAAATTCATACTTACCTATTTTCGCACGGGGCGCAAGTACGGCGCGGAGACTAGACGGTGCCACCGATACGTAGTGCGCCTCTTGTTTTTGTTTATTGTAAAGCTACTTAAATTTGAATAAAAATAAAAGCACAAACATAATTAATCTTATGGCACAAATTAGTTTAGATTCTAAACCGAGTAATCCTACCCAACTATCATACTAATGGCCAATTCGAGGAGCACAATTTGTACGAAATTGGTGTGAATAACGTTTCCGTTCATTATCACCAGGGCCCTTTTTACAATTTGGGCTATTTTTACAATTTGGGAGCTTTTTACAATTTGTCAATTGTCATGACAATTTGGTTAAATTGCGGTGTTGCTATGAGTAGTTTGTTCTACTTTCAAATTGGTTGACGCAATGGATATAAAGTTGTCATGACAGGTAATAAATTGTCACAAATTGGCAAATTGTCATATAGGGCCCTGCTCTAATCTAATATACAATCCGATTAAGTTGACAAAAGACGGTGATCCGCGGCAACTTCACTCGAGAATGTATGGCAGTGGCAAAGAGAAAATTTTACAGATTAAAAAAATACTTACGTCCCTGTTTTTGTACCGCAAGCGTTCTGAGTTTGTTCGCTTCAGTTGTACATTACCTACATTGTTAAATTAATCGCATTGCAGTTACTTACATAAATATAGATAACATCACTATAGCGCGGCAGTTCGAAAATGAATCTTAAAATTGAGCCTTATTACAAGGTCATTTTGTATTCACCATCCAAATTTTGAGGATGTGTTCAATCCATGAAACTGAAGAACTTTCTCTAAGGCAAGGCCAAAAGGCCAAATATGTAAAAAAAATCGACTATCCATACAAATCAAAGAGATCACGTGATCAATTTAGTATCGGATGACCAAAATTTAGTGGCGGAATTCGACACGTTTCTTAGAGAAAGTTGTTTAATTTCATGGACTGGACACATCCTTGAAAATTGGATCCTTGGAAGTTCAGAATAATCCAATTTAGGTATGGTAGGTGTCTAAATTTTGAATGTGAAAAAATTATATATAATTTCGCACTACTAACACCAAATGTGATGTCTCGGTAGAATTAAAAATTAGCTTTAACTTACGAAGTTAGTGAGTCTCAAACTTGTCTCAAAGCACATCGATGTACCTATACCTACCTAATAATAATTTTATTATGTATCAATTAATCAACTGTTTAAATGCTTAAAGTTAAAAATTCTATGTAATTACTTATAATCTACATTTGGTTTTAAATTTTCCTTGTTATTTGCATTTTATTCAGTTTTCGTGAAAATACTAAATTGTTAAATTGATGAGTAAACTTATTAGATTTTAACTAAACAAATTACTTAACTTTGAATTCAATCTGTCGAATTCAAACTTACTAAAATAAAAAAAAAGATAAAATAATTATGTATCGCTGTTTTTGACTTGAAGATCATACTTTTTATTTGTATCTCTTTTTCTAAATACAACTTAGAATTATTTATCTGAAATGAGAAAAAAAAATCTTATTTACACATCATAATCATCAATATTTTGGGTCCAAATCATAAATATAATAAAGTTTTTAGTTTTTAAACAAGTGTTTAGAATAGAAGGAAACTCTAAAAAATAATTTTGTATCTTCACTCGAATTTATTTGTAATGATCTAATGAAAATGTCGTGGTTTTATCTAAAATTGGCTAATATACGAAGTGTTTGGATATTTCATGCAGGTAACATTCGGTAGTATGTAATTTATTTAAATAACGTAAGATTTTGTAACAAAGTATTGCTAAGGTATCACAAACTAAATAATGACGGGGCCAAAAGACGGTATTTCATGAAATGGTTAGAAATTTCGTGATTTGGCGAGTTTACGAAAAGGCCATGCACAATATAAAGTATCACGTAGATAGGAATTATCACAAATCAGGGGCCAATTTAGATTTAGTCGTAGTGAGTTTAGTATTTTAGCTAGTATTATCACTTGTACTAAAGCACTAATTTTTATATGGACATTGTATGTAAGTACTACTTAATTCTATGCTCTAACCGAAGCTGTGAAAAAGTAGCCGAAATTGTTAATTCTAAGTTATTTTATTTCTATTCATAAGTGTTAGTTATGTGTTGTATTTCAAATAGGTAGCCCTTTATTTTACTTAAATAAGTATAATTTGCAATAAGTACTTACTTACCAACTAAATTAGTCCTATTATACTGCTCAAATGAAAATAAGGGCCACCATATTATGATTTTCCATACAAAAGAGCTAAGTTCTGAAAGGTATTTTTCTGATAAATCCAAACTGATTTTATTTGAATTTGATATTGTTCGTAAGCTGCTATCGACTTTACTGTCAAAAGCACTGACGTCCATTATACAAGTACGCTGGACAGGCGAACGTCACCTGTCATTAGTTCCGATTTGAAAATCGCCATATTGGCGCTGAGAGCAGTAGATTCTACTATGGCAGTAGTGAGTGTACTTGGAACTAATTAGTTCCAAGTACACTCACTACTGCCATAGTATAGAATCTACTGCTCTCAGCGCCAATATGGCGATTTTCAAATCGGCACAAAAAATTGCTGTCATTTCATGACATTAGCCTGTCCAGCGTACTTTGTATAATGGACGTCAGTGGTCAAAAGTCATTGGGCATATTATTTTAACCTGCTTGATAAAAGTTCGCGTACAGAAACCAAACTAGTTTTGAATTGAAGAATTCAATCCCAATTTTCAAAATATGTGCATTTTTTTTTGTACTGACCGGCAGAAAAAAGTTATTTCACATTATGTAAGTGAGTATATGTTTAATGTTATTAAACTTTTCTTAATAAAACAGAAGTTTTTACTTTCAGCATTGTAAAAATGTGTTGTACAAGCATAATGAACGTTTGTACAGTCTTTATTTATTTATTTTATTTTATTAATTATTGAAATACTATGATATAATGATAAAAAAACATTAAAACGGAGTAGTAAAAACAAACTAAAAAGTAAAAAATATTTTTTTCTGTAAATATAAAATAACCCTTTATACCCTTTACCTACAGAAATTTTAAACCTAAAAACGCGGTGCGCATGCTATAGACAATATGGATGATAAATTTTATAAAACGCGCCCCACGTTTTTAGGTTTAAAATTTTTAGGTTTAAAATTTCTGTAGGTAAAGGGTATTAGGATTATAAATATTTACAGAAAAAAATATTTTGTACTATTTAGTTTGTTTTTACTACTCCGTTTTAATGTTTTTAGTCCGATTTTTTTTGTAATAATTTAGTCCGTTTTAAAAACGTGTTTTTTAAAAAGTTTTTAAACGATCCCAATCGCGATGGGGTGGCGTGGTTTTATTAAAGAGTTCGTATCCTTCTTCCGGCTCCATCATTAGACCCTGGAAACTATTTCCCAACAAAGAACTCGTCAAGACGATTCAAACAAGCCCAAATTTGATGGGGTTGCACGGTTTTAATATTGAGTTCCTATGGCATGGCCTTTCAGCTTCATCATCAGACCCTGGATCTCGTCTCCCATTAGAGTACTCGTCAAGACGATTGTAACAAGCCCAAACACGATGGGGTTGTATGGTTATTATTAGTATTCTGACACTCGTCGAATAGGAGAAATTACTTACAGTAAATTCGGCAGGTTGACTATTACAGCTTTCGAACAATATCAAATTCAAATAGGTAAAATCAGGTTTAATTTATCGGAAAAATACCTCTTAAGGTGCGTTCCCACGGTGCGTCTGTAGACGCACGAGAGCGCACCAGACAAGACCGACACACCGTGGGAAACGACGCGTTCGCCAGTAACTTCAAAGGATCAGGGGCCGTACCGGCTAACGCATCGATTATCGAAAAGTCTGCCGAGTTTCAACTTAAAACAGAAAAATCTAAGTAAGGAATTTGGTCTTGTGCTTTCTGTTGACGTAATTTGGAAGATATCGATGTTCGTGTGACATCATGAATAGGGGTTCGCCATTTTAGCCCAATTGGGGCTCGATTTATCTGTTTTAATTTGAAACCCGACAGACTTTTCGATAATCGATTCGTTAGCCTGTACGGCCCCAGGGGACCTATTTTTAAATCACTTTTTGAAAGCGCTCGTTTCTACTGATTTTCATTCGACATTAGACTCAATCTCCATACAAAAGTCCGGAGAAAAGGCCCGATATCCATTGAAAAATCCTGAGATTTTTTGCAGTTTGAGAATAACGTACGGGGGGGGGGGGGTAGTCGGCAGCGGCGAACTGATTAAATAATAGAAAGCTTATTTATCCTTCTATTAAATGTACTTTGAGATGTCGAACGAAAATCAGTAGAAACGAGCGCTGGACTGGAGTCGAGCGATTCAAAAATAGGGCCCCGGTGCGTGCTCGTCCTCGTGCGACTCGGTGCGGTGCGTGGTAGGGCGTACCGTGGGAACGCGGCTTTAGAACTTAGCTCTTTTGTATGGAAAATCATTTGGTTGTCCCTATTTTCTTTTGAGTCGCATAGTATAGGTACTTAGTGCCTCTTTTGGTTCTGTATCATATATATACAGGGTCACTGGAAATATGACGTATTCCTGCTAAGGGGTTATAGATGAGGTCAAAACAAATATTTTTTGTCATATATTTTTTTCTCAAAAAATTGCTAGTTTTTGAGTTAATTGAAATTAAGTATTTTTTTACCAAAAGTACGTTTTCAGACACAAAAATTTAAAATAATAATAATAATGTATTTATTCGATCAAAAACAATTACATTACATTTTACTTTACATCATTTACACAAATTTAACAGTTTGAATGAACAAAATAACTCCAACTCCTAAACTAGGACGAATCCTGTATTTTAAGAGTTGGTGCTTCCTCCGTACATCATTTTCAAGAGCATTGTAAAGCGCAAGTAAAGCGTCTAAAAAACGTAAGAATTGTAGGATTAAATGTGTGTAATGATTGTGTGTGCGCGCGCGCGCGTGTGTGTGCGTGCGTGTGTGTGTGTGTGTGTGTGTGTGTGTGTGTGTGTGTGTGTGTGTGTGTGTGTGTGTGTGTGTGTGTGTGTGCGTGTAGTGTGTTGGGTGTGTTACATAATGGTCAGTTGATCAAACATTCGGTCTCATCGTAATTAAGGGACAACAGATATTCATGAACTGTTTTTTTAAATTTGTACTTAGTAAGTGAGTATGTTCGTTTTATCTTGTGAAGTTTTGAACTTAGAGCATTATATTGATATTTGGCCCAAGTTGTACGACAACTAACCTGCGGGCAAACAAGAGTACCATGACGTCTTGAAGACGTAGCGTTATCAAGAGGCAGTGAAGAGTGCCTGCGAAGGATCATTCGCAAGATAGCCAACTGCCTAACTGTGAGAACCTCGCTCTCAGTGTACAGTTTCACTGTTGGATATGTTCTAGGCTTACATAGTAAGACCTTGAGAACAGCTCGCTGAGCACGCTCAAGTTTTAATAGGGATGATTTGTAAGTCCCTGCCCAGACAGAAATGCAGTAGGATAATACAGACTGGCATAATCCGAAGTAAACCGTAAAGAGAGTGGCACGGTCAGCTGAGTGACGTAGATTTTTAAAAATATAAATAAGTTTCCGGACTCTGCCCGTAAGAGATTCAATCTGGTCATGCCAATCAAGTCTGTCGTCAAGGTGAATACCTAGATACTTTACAGCACTAACAGATTTCAGTGGCTTACAGAAACACGGCTTTAAGTCAATGGTCTGGCAATTATGTAATATAACGTCTGAATTTGAAATAAAAAATAACTACTCATTCGATTCCGGATTTTTTATCATTTTGGGATAGAAAACAATCTGAGTGTTGATAATGAATAAAAAAAATTTCATAAAATACAGGTATTTATAAAAAATTCAATCCTTAAAAGCATATTTTATTTTTATTTTTTTCAGATTTTTTTGAAATAGCATCAAATATCTTTAAAAAAATCCTAGTAACTAAGCGTGCATAATATTTTAAAAACATCACCATCTATTCAGCTTTCAGTTAAGGTATAAAACTTAATAATAACTTAAATAAATAAAAAACCGGTCAAGAGCGAATCGGACACGCGCACCGAGGGTTCCGTACCATCATAATTGCACCAAACCACACTGCAGAGTAGAATAATAAAATTAGTATTGCAGTTTTAGGTCAGCGCCATCTCTTGATCGATAGTGGAACTAATGTAAACTTTTTTAGAAATTTGTTTGTTTCTAAATAAGTGTGCTATATTGGGACATCGTTTTATTTTTCCTGTAATCTTTATATAAACTGTTATCACATAGAATTATTTCAGATTTTTTTCTTTGCAAACATCAGAGATAAGGGGGGGAACGGTATTTTTTTTACATTTTTCATCATTAGTCGAAAACTATGCGGCCTAAGAAAAAAAGAAAAAAACCGGTCAAGAGCGAGTCGGACTCGCGCACCGAGGGTTCCGTACAATCATAAATATACTTGGATATGTTATTTTAGGACAGTCTTTAAAAAAGTAGGATAAACGGCAGACAGGTGGAAGGGCGAACAGGCGGACATTTAATTTACAAATGCTGCTTATGGTGACTGAAAAACGTTTCAGCCACTCCACATTGCAAAATGTTTATATTACTAGTCCATCAGCCATTTTAATGTCCCCACTGCTGGGGCACAGGCCTTCCTTATGGGTGGATAAGGAGGACGGGCCATAACCCACCACGCGGGCCCAATGCGGATTGGTGGGTGTTAACGACTGCCAATGCAGCCGGGACCAACGGCTTAACGTGCCTTCCGAAGCACGGAGGAGCTCGAGATAATAAATTTTTGGTCACCCATCCCATGACCGAACCTTGCGAACGTTGCTTAACATCCGCAATCGCTGGTCCAGGCGCTAAACCACTGCGCCACCGAGCTCCTCGTTATTATTATATTACTATATAGTAATATATATAATTACTTAGTAAAGTATGAACTTATTCTTCGTTTATTCGTACGGCAAATAGTAGGTAATTATATTATTTGAACCAGCCACCAATTTATTATTGTAGTGTTAGGTTGCGCCATCTCTTGACCCATAGTGGAACTACTTTTTGCCCTTAGGTTAGCATGCTTAGGACAGCGCCATCTGTTGACTGGTAGTGAAACTAAAAAAAATTTGTTTGTTTTTTGAATTTCTAAAAAAGTGTGTTATATTGAGACATTGTTTTGTTTTTCCTGTAATCTTTACATAAACTACTATCACATAGAATTATTTCAGATTTTTCTCTTTGCAAACTTCGGAGATAAGGGGGGGGGGGGGAACGGTATTTTTTTTTTACATTTTTATCATAAGTCGAAAACTATGCGGCGTAAGAAAAAAGAAAAAAAAGTTTTAAAATGTGCAAACAGCGCTCTTTCATATGATACCCCACATGTCCTAATCACCTCACTTAAAATTTTTAAGACCCCTTTTCAGTCCCTGTTGTAAAAAAAATATTAATTTTATTATTTCTTTCTTATTTGCAAAATAGTTGGGCAAATGTCATCTAAAACCATTCCAAATTTCAAGTTGATACCATTAGTAGTTCTCGAGATATCCAGCTGTGACAGACAGACAGACTGAGTCACACCATAAGGGTTCCTTATTTACCATTTTGGTACGGAACCCTAAAAATGAGAAATTAAGACTTAACTAAATAGCAGTCCCATTTCATGTAGAAAAATTTCCTACTTCAAGCGCTTCGGAGGTGGCCGTATTATCCTACTTATTACATAAATTTGAAAGTTTGCTTGTTTGGATGATTGTTTATCAAACACGCAAAACGGCTGAACGGATTTGGATGAAATTTGGCACACGTATACTTTATAAGCCGGATTAAAACATAGGAGGATACTATTATCTTGGTTAAAGGTTCCCTAGGGATTTTCTCGAATGTAAATGCGGATAAAGTCGCGGGCGGAAGCTAGTTTGCCGTAAATGGTCGTACTTACTAAAAATACTTTCGTCAAAGTGAGTTTAAGACATGATTATTTTCCGCCGATGAGTCAAAATTTTATACAAACTGTATCACAAATAACCATGCATATCAGCCAGGCTTTCCTTTTGGCTTGTGGATGGATAAAGCGGACGGGCCATACCCACCACGTGGGCCCAATGTGGATTGGTCAGTGTTAACGACTGTAAATGCAGCCAGAACCAAGGGCTCAATGTAAGGTACATTGAGTTAACACCGACCGCCCGATCCGCATTGGGCCCACGTGGTGAGTTATGGCCCATCCGCTTTATCCCAAAAGGAAAGGAAGGCTTGTTCCCCAGCAGCGGGTCATTAAAAATGGCTGATATGCATGGTTATTTTTGATGCTGTCTGTATAAAATTTTGACTCATCGGCGGAAAATAATCCTGTTTCAAACTCACTCGGACAAAAGTATTTTTAGTAAGCATGATCATTTATGGCAAACTAGCTTCCGCCCGCGACTTCATCCTCATTTACATTCGAGAAAATTCCTAGGGAACCTTTAACCAAGATAATAGTATCCTCCTATGTTTTAATCTGGCTTATAAAGTATATGTGTGCCAAATTTCATCCAAATCCGTTCAGCCGTTTTGCGTGATTGATTAACAATCATCCAAACAAGCAAACTTTCAAATTTATGTAATAAGTAGGATAATACGGCCACCTCCGAAGCGCTTGAAGTAGGAAATTTTTCTACATGAAATGGGACTGCTATTTAGTTAAGTCTTAATTTCTCATTTTTTTATTTAAGTTATTATTAAGTTTTATACCTTAACTGAAAGCTGAATAGATGGTGATGTTTTTAAAATATTATGCACGCTTAGTTACTAGGATTTTTTAAAGATATTTGATGCTATTACAAAAAAATCTGAAAAAAATAAAAATAAAATATGCTTTTAAGGATTGAATTTTTTATAAATACCTGTATTTTATGAAATTTTTTTAATTCATTATCAACACTCAGATTGTTTTCTATCCCAAAATGATAAAAAATCCGGAATCGAATGAGTAGTTATTTTTTATTTTAAATTTTTGTGTCTGAAAACGTACTTTTGGTAAAAAAATACTTAATTTCAATTAACTCAAAAACTAGTAATTTTTTGAGAAAAAAATATATGACAAAAAATATTTGTTTTGACCTCATCTATAACCCCTTAGCAGGAATACGTCATATTTCCAGTGACCCTGTATATATCATATCTCATAACTAAACATCTCAATTATTAAGTTTTCATAAACAAAATATAGAAAGAAATACCTAGTGAAAATGTCAGAAGATTTAATTACCTACTGTCATAAAGAAAATAATAACTTAATTTTAATTTACTATCACTTCAAGTACCTACATTAGAGCCTAATTAAACACTATGTGTTTGTACTTAGAAATTTGTAAACAATTTTGAATTAAATAAGCACATACTTTGTAATACGTTTTTTATTCTTCTCCAATATAATATTTTAATAAATCGCTAATTGCATAGTATATTTATTGTGATTATAAAATCGGTGTAATTACCTATATCAAGTGTCCAAGCTTCTGACCAATTAGATAACTATACTTATTACTTATATGTAGAAAAGTTAAAATGAGTTTGATTTTGCTGGCAATGTCACCATTAGGAAATATTTAGCTAAAGTATTATAAAACCATTGATTAAAGAAAAACCTTGACACTGCAAGCTTATTACACACATCAACTTTGTCTAGGGACAGGTGTTATTTTCATAGAAACGAGGTAACTTTGAAGCCTTGGTTTCCTACCAGGGATGTACTGTGCTGTGATCTGATGATGGCTATCCAGGGAGTGAATGGAGGAGATTCTATACACACCCAACTGATCTGACCAGCATTCTAAAAACATAATGGACATGTTTTAAAAAACTGCGAAAGTAGCATGAAAATGTATGGAAATCCTCAAACTGAGAACTCTGACCCATTAATCTTTTAGAATGCTGATCAGATCAGTTGGGTGTGTATAGCGATCTGAGACTACTCCATTCACTCCCTGGATGGCCATCGTCAGATCATAGCACGGTACATCCCTGGCAGAAAACCAAGGCTTCAAAGTTACCTCGTTTGTATGAAAATAACACCTGTATCCCTAGACAAAGTTATGTGTATACTTACCACAATGAGGCAGGATTGAATTGTCATTGGTTATAATTACAATAGAAGGAAAATTTTTTTTCATGTCAGTGATAGAAGGGGATGAGAAGGAGTATCAAAAAGCGTAGCATGAAGGATGTTCTAAATGTAATTTTTAATAACGGATTCTATTGTTCTGCCCCCCCTACTCAAATGGCAATTCTACTAAAATTAACGCTAGTAGAATAGAATAACAATGTATGGAAATGACATATTAAGCTGAAGCTTAGCTCCTGTCAATCCCATCCCATACATTGTTATTCTATTCTACTAGCGTTAATTTTAGTAGAATTGCCATTCGAGTAGGCCCTCTGGGGACCTATTTTTGAATCCTTCGACTGGCGTCGAGCGCTCTTTTCTACTGATTTTCGTTCGAGATCTCATTGTTTTGAGTCATATGTCGAACGAAAATCAGTAGAAACGAGCGCTCGATGCCAGTCGAGCGATTCAAATATAGGTCCCCTGTACTGTACCTAGGGTTACCAACTTTTTTTGCATCAAATATAGTAGTTTCAAGATTATTACGTGTAAAAATATAGTAGATGGCGAAAAAGTCCAAAAAAATATAGTAGGTTGCCGTTTTGTAGGAGGATTTTAAAGAAGTTGCATTTTTCATACTTAAAAATTTTTAAACACAAGAGTTTGAACACAATAATTATTGGTGCATAATTAACTATGTGCATATAAGTAAAAATTTTTTTTTGCTGCTTTTGTTTCATTTTTCACTTGAAAAAATAGGTATAGTAGTTTTGCCTACTATATATTTTTTCTAAAAATATAGTAGGCGAGCCCACAATATAGTAGGATACCATATTATATCGGGTCATTTTGAACATACCATCCAAATTTTGAGGATGTGTTCAGTCCATGAAACTGAACAACTTTCTTCAAGGAACACATGGTCAAATATGTAAAATAAAAATCGACTTTCCATACAAATTAGAGATATCACGTTATCAATTTAGTATGGGATGACCAAAATTTTGTGGCGAAATTTGACACATGTTTCTTAGAGAAAGTTGTTTAGTTTCATGGACTGGACACATCCTTAAAATTTGGATGGTAAGTTCAAAATGACCCTGTATAGTAGGGTTGGCAACTCTAACTGTACCCTTAGCACGAACGAACAGATAATCGAAAAAAATAACGCGCGTAAAAACATTCGATAGAGTAATTATCTATGGAAAATATTGGAAAACTTCATTTCACTCTTTGGCGTTAGATGGTGCTGTATGATTTTTAGGCAGCGTGATCAGGAAGGATTTTTTTCGATACGCTCGTGCTAAGGGTACAGAAAACCGTGAGATTTTACGCTTGTAACAAAAAGCTCGACTTTCTTGGGCGGGCGGGCGGAGCTTTTCCGACACTGGCAGCACGATGCAAGTTTCCCGCGCTGTGTCGTCGATTGGCGGTCGGCTGCCTGGCACAGTTTCCGTGACCTTGACCGAGCGGCCCGCAGTCAGCCCGCATTGCTCGCCACGCGCGGACGCGCTAAGCAAACTTCCTACCCACAACATTCGCGCTTCAATTCAAAAATAAAATGGTAAGTTATATTTGTATTGTTTCTATTAGATTCTCGTACGTTAAAAAAATATTCAATTAGAGATATAACATTGATTTCTACATGGAAATTTTCATCTGTTCAAAATATATATAGAAGGTGTTGTATAATCAGCCTCGGACGAATTTAACAATTTTTGTCAGTGTAGGTATTGGAGTATAAAACAACAGGCCATTATATTCGATAGAAAAATAATCGATTTGAAGGTTGCGTTTGAAAATAAGGCTTAGGAATTATTCATAAACCACTATCGATTGAAGTATTGTCTGCTAACTGTTCTATATTTAGATTATTAAAGTTTATTATGTTTAGCGAAAAACACGAATGTTCGGAAAATATTTAAGACTAAAGACGAGTTAAGTAATGACTTATGAGTAAAACTTGCTGTTTTCAAATGCTTCTAATATTATATTCACATACACTTTACAGTATAAATAAACTAAGGTGCAATAAGTTGCATGTGAATATGATATAAGAATTTTATTGACTTGATTTTAATTTATTGATTTGATTTTATTTTATTGTCCAAATTTTAATCTATTGATTTGATTTTAATTAATTGATGTTTTTTTATTTATTGATTTGATTCTATTTATTGATTTGATTTTAATTTATTGATTTGATTTAATTTTATGGTTGGATTGATTGTTTTGAATTTATTTTATTTCTCTGAACTTCTTTTATTGACAACAATAATTTTTACTTTTTTATAACATACGTACTAATTTTATGACTTAATTTTGTAATCTCTTTTGAATTGATTTTAAATTAATGATATTTCTTGATTTTATTAGTATTCTACTTATTGTGATGTGTGAATAATAATTTCATTGAATTTATAGTAATGATGATCAATTATTGTATTTTGTCGACACTTATAATTGTTGTATTTACAGGTAATCAATCAATCAATTATTTGCAAAAATATGGTTACATTAGTTGTTACATACATACAAATCCAGCATATTTTGTTGTTATTGTCAACGTGCAAAAGTTTACAAAATAAATTATTATTAAAAATTGTCAAAACTGTAAATATAATGTATTAAATAATTATTACTTGTTTAAAATTGTCAGATTTAAAAGAGGTTAAATACATAATTACAAATTATTCAATCAGTTATCATTATCTAAAAAAAATTACAATTACAATTTACAATCATTATACTTATTATCAAAATGTCAGTCACAATTTATTTAACACTATTTTATCATTTAAGAAGTCATTGACCGAATAATATAATTTGTTAATTAAAAATTTAAACAACTGTGTCCTGAATTTAGTTAGGGTCAATCTTATAATTTCATTGGGTATTTTGTTGTTACCCGAATGGCCATACAATAGGCATTTCTTGAAAACACTCTAAGCCTTTGTTGTGGAATACATAAATCCTCACCTTTTCTACCTCTATATGCATTAATATCTTTGTTTTGCTTAAATAAATCGAAATGCTTTTTAACAAACATTCCCATTTCAAAAACATATAAACATGGAAGTGGTAATATATTCATTAATTTGAAAAGAGGCTTACAAGAATCCAAATAACCAGCACCACAGATAGAACGAATACATTTTTTCTGGATTTCAAAAACTCGAATTGCATCCACCGAATCACCCCAAAGTATGATACCGTAGCGTAATATAGATGAAACATAACCGTGGTAAGCTACGAGAGCTGATTGTTGCGATGCTATCTGTCTGATCCTATTCAAAGCATATACAAACCTGTCAAGTTTTGTTACAACTGAGTCAATATGAGCTTTCCAGTTGCAGAGATTGTCTATAGTAATTCCTAGAAATTTTGTAACATCTACTTCTTCGATTTTATTATTATTTAAATGTATTTACATTTTTATTCTTATTACTATTTATTGTTTTGAAATGTATGAATTTTGTTTTTTTAATATTTATTTTAAGATTATTAAAGTCCAACCACTGTACTACTTTCTTAAATTCAGTATTAGCTTTATATTCAATGTCATCATCTTTAGCTTTAATAATTAGAGTAGTGTCATCGGCAAATAAAATACATGTCTGATCAGTAGCATTTGGCAAGTCATTGATATAAAGAAGGAAGAGAAGTGGTCCCAAAACACCTCCCTGTGGTACACCACATTTATTTTGTCGATATTCAGACGTATAAGATTTCCTAACTTTACCTTGCATTTTAGAGGTATATAGCATAAGTTTAGTCTATAGAACAGTTTATAGTTAATACAATGTTAGTGTTGCTTAAATAAACAAATAAGAAGCATTTGGAAATTGCAAGATTTAGGTAAGTACTCAAATCATTACTTACTCGTCTATAGATACGGGGGTAAGAATTTTCCTTTAAATTATATGAAATAATACGAAAATCTATTCATAATATCCAAAGTTACGAGTTTACATCACGTAGTATTTTTTTAATTCCATATTTTCTCATTATAAGTATTCGAAAACTTGAAGCGAAATGTTAAGTAATATTTTTTTTTTGATGAGTCAAATTATTTTTATGATTTCTCTAATAACTTTAATAACTTCTCTAATTACTTTGTACTTTTATCTAGTTAGTTATATCCAACAACATAGTTGTTCGACTTTTTAAAATCGATTTCTCATCGATAATCATTCAAATGAAATTATTTCAGCTTGTACTAATTTCCCATCAAAAATGTCACTGTCAAATTGACAAACTGACCCTGATAGTGACATTTTCAGATATAGAAAACCTTTGGTCACTTTTATAACTTTTTAATTTGTGTATTATATTTTGATTCATAATAAATTAGGGTTATTTTAAAGTAGGATGGTAATTAGAAATTTTATCCTTATAGGTAACCTATCATAATTTTTGATGTTAAAAGTTCTTGAAACGAACTGATAAGAAAACCTTACTTGGATATTGACTGTATGTAAACTTTCAAAAATACGTAGCATCGTCGCCTGTTCCCTCCAAATACCAAAAGACAAATGTTACTATTACACTTGTACTATTATATATTCTGTGCTACTACAGCTACTACTCGTAATACTAAGTATTTTTTTATGAAATTTTATAAAATTACCAAAGGTTGATGTGTGCGGTTTGCAGTTGATATGTGCACAGCATCATAAAAATGTATTATGAAATACTATAAATAACTATAAAACTGTTATTATGAAATATTAAATTATATTACTGTTTTTGAGGCAAAACTCATGATTCAGAATATTTATCTAAACTATTTTTATTAGGTTTGTGCTTTATTCTAAGGGTTTGTGATGAAAAAACATGTAAGTGTGTTTATTTCTTGACTTAGTCACTTCTTATACTATTTCTTTTTGTGTTGTTTTGTTCTGGCAACACCTTCATTTACATTTTTGCTGGGAAATTAGTAATGCGACTTTACCTACTGAATTTAAAATTATTTTAGTTCTGAGTCCTCTCATAAGTCTATGGTCCACTCTCTATTTTGTGGACTGAGTGAGTGACGAGAACAAAACACTACTTGTACGCTTTTCACTCTTACGCCATTCAGCAGATTAAACTATTTTATTACTACTTGTTTACTGTTGATGTTGTTTTGTTACTTAATAGGCGTAGCGATCCGAAGCAGGTCAATTGGTTTACATTTCATCTGAGAAACGTTGCCAATAAAATAGGTATGTTCTTTGAAAAATGTAGTACGAAAATACAATGAAATTACATACAATACGAATGTATTGTCTTGTCACCGGTAATTTCAGGAAACTAGGTAGGTAGTACCTACTTTCCTGAAATTATCAAATATTTGGAAAGTCGAAAATTTTCCGAGTTTTCATTACATACTACATTAAAATTACAGATTACAAACATGGGTATATTTATTCACGTTTTTTTATATTAACCCTCCCTTTTTTCTGTCATTTGGGTAAGTAGTTATTGTTCAGTGGAATTCAGACGCGAATTAAGGTAGGTAATCAAACTATCCCCCACCTTAACGATCTGCATCAGCAAGTTTTCTTTTTCTGCCTCATTTGAAGCATTAAAGCCTCAAAATTTTTTTAATGGAACACTATTTCGTCATACGTCTAATGGTCCAAGCCCACACTACATAGGTAGGTACATATAGTGGTTGTTCAGTAAGTGCTACTCTTTCAATGCAATGCAATACCTCAGAAACATGTGACATGGTTCTAAAATGTTCCGCTCTTCTAAAGCCATATCTTAACAATCATGGTAAGTACAATTAAGGAGTACTTTATCTTTGATCCTGGTAGAATGTTACATAGCCACGATAAATAGGTGACACTGGCACGCTTGTATCTAAATGATATATGGAGGAAAAAAGTTAAATATTAATGATATCATATACAGGGTTATTTGTAACACCAACAACCTCGCAGGAGTATATACTATCATCATAAACAACAACATCTATGATCTACGACTTTCCCGAAAACAGCCAAAAAAAAATCGACTCTCCATACAAATGTCCGAACAGCTGATCGAGTTTTCTATGAGAAAAGTAGTTTTTTGTGTTTTTGGAAAAGTCGTAGAACAAATGTTAATGTTTTATACGATGTTACTAATCTACTCCTGCGAGGTTGTTGGTGTTTTACAAATAACCCTTTATAGTAGATTTTCTAAGATTAATTTAAAGCGATATAACATGTCAACACTACCAACACGTGTCCAAGATTCCAACCAGTAATAAAGCCCTTTAAATGACGTCAAATTGGCGGGCATCTCCATCTATCCCGATTCCTTGAAGGTCGCCAGTCCGACGAACTTCCAACATATTAAAACTAGTTGTTTTCTCCAAAATAATCCAGTACCAACCCGACCGCCAAGCTGCCTCGTTCCTTGCCAACTGGCAATTTTCATTTAGAAAATCTCCCACCTTGAAAAGTCACGATTAAATGAAAATAGGGAGTGAAACTGTTGGTTTTGCGTCCCGCGACTGTTTATATTATTTCGCGTTGTTGGTGCTAGGCGTATGTTTTGAACTCAATTGTGTTTTAGTCAAGAATCGCTACAAACAGGTATGATTCTGAATATCGCTTCTTCTTTATTCAGCAAAACATTGCTTTTACGCACAAATGTTTAAACACTCAGCTAACTAATGCCTCATGTGTTAAGGGGAAAAAATAAGTGGGTATCGGCTAAGATGGCTGACATGGCTGTCATGACAATAATTCGAAATAATAAATGCAACTGAAGCATCTTTCAACCTCATAATAATATTATCTTCTACTTATGATGTGCGTGAGAAAAAAATCGGCAATTTCATACTTTATACCCCTATTTTACGATAAGTATGGTAGGTACTACCTACCTAGTTCCGGGTGTTTCCTTCAAAGAAAATTATGCTGATACGAGTAAATAATCAGGAAGTGTAATCTCACTTCAATTAACGTCACCTCATCAAGGCTTTCCGACCGTCCGCCATCCATCGTTACCGCATTGTGCTTTTGACGTCATCGCCCCGCTGCGCGCGCGCACGCGGTCATTATCAATGCCCGCCGAAAATAAATCAGCTGATTATTTCTATTGGCCTGTGAAACGCTTCTCGACACTGTTACTTGTAAACAAACCTATTGAATGCTATTGCGGGATTTACGACAAAGTTTTTTTTTCATTTCAATAATTTCAAAACTGGATGCGAATCTTATCAAAATAAAAAGTAAACTTTTTTATTTGTAAAAAGATCGTAAAGAAGAAACCAAAATGTAATTATATTATTGTGTTTTAGATTGTTATTGGTACCTATCATGAAAAACTATTTTCTCCATTAGGTATAACAGAAAAGGATATTTTCTGAAAAGAAAATGAAAAAATGGAGCAGTTGCATTAAGTAGGGATCGTTTATTGAGGATAGGCATTAAATTCGGCCCTAATTGAATTGAATTACAAAATCATCTTTTGCTAAGGGGAAATGTTATCCAAAGGATACGATAGAGTCCCTTAAGGGGATTGCGTTAACTTCTCTAGTTATACCTTCCCAAGATCTCATCATTTTATGCAACTAATTAAATGTAAAAAGTCTCAGTTGTTGCTACCGTAGTTAATCCATTTCACATTGTGTTCTTGAGCGACATCCAAAGCGTTGGTCTTGGCTGAAAAAACTCGTTAGATCGGCCTTGCTTATCACGGTCACGTAAAAATACAAATACCTACTAATAATAACGCAGACATGCCTAGTACCTACCTACCTACAGTACCTATACACGCCTATGGATCCAGGCGCGGTCGCAGCCTAAAATTTTGTGGGGGGTAGCTAATAATAATACAATTGCTTTTTTGTAAATTTTTTGAAGCTTTTTCTATGTGACATGTACGATTTTAGTAGGGAATCATGTCCCCCTGTCAGAAAAGTAACGAGTGACAAAATAATATCAAATGAAAAATAAAAAATATGCTATCCTTAATAAACTTAAGTTTTGCACAGAACCATAGGTATCACCTCAAGTTATTATCAAACTATGGTAAACCCAATAAAAGCTCTAAGGTTCTGAAGCAAAAACCTGGTGTTTTCAGGTTTTTGCTTCAGAACCTTAGAGCAACGCGGCTTCTCCGGCACTCTCCGGTACGGAAGCCGCGCGGCGCGGAGAAGCCGCGTTGCTCTAAGTTCAGAACCAAACAAAACCATAGTGCTTTCATTAATATCTTACTAGATATTGCAACCTCTTTCGTTTGTCAAAGAATTCACCAATGAAGCAACCAACTGAAAAAAAAACCTGACACTGTCAAAACTTCATGACATTTCCTCATTTGTCAACACAGATGCACAGACACAGATGAGCGGAAGCTTAAAAATTCAGAAAATTACTAATTATTATATATTATACCTAAAAAAGGTATAATTATTTTAGTGCCAGGTAAAATTTACAACAAATATGGAGGAGAAAAAGTGCTTTCCATGTGATGAGCCAGTGATAGACAAGATACCCCCGTGTCCTCTGCAATGCATGTCACCAAAATGCAGAGCTTACATGGTAGCATTACATTCTTGAAATAGGAAACTCGAGAAAAACTAGTTAATTAAAGAGTATCTCTTTAGGTTATTCATAATTCAGACGGGGCGATGCAACGCCGACGCGCTGTGAACAATTTCTGTATGTACTTAGGTACCTACACAATCAGTTAGTAATAGAAGTAGGTACACTATTAGTTAGTAAAAGAAGCCCACTCCACCGAACCACTAGGTTTGGTATGTAGGTACCTATGCAGATAATAGCATTTTTGTAGAACTGCTTATAACACGATGAGACGTGGTTTTCACGTAACAGTAAACAATTTTGTAATACGAATGTCCCCCTCCCGCTCGTCATGTCACGTCTCATCTTTCGCGGCTCATACTGTACCAGCTTATTTTGTATGAAGCCAATGATGTAATGATCTCAGAAATGTTTATATCATTCATGTTTCAGGCTCCCATAGACACGTCAAAGAAGCCCATCGTATGGATCCTGGGCGGGCCAGGCTCGGGCAAGGGCACACAATGCGACAAGATCATTGCCAAGTACGGCTTCACCCACCTGTCCACCGGCGACCTGCTGCGCGCGGAGGTGAAGAGTGGCTCCGACCGCGCCAAGTGCCTCACCTCTATCATGGAGCGGGGTAAGTTTGGCAACTCGTTTTCAGGCTCCCATAGACACGTCAAAGAGGCCCATCGTATGGGATCCTGGGCGGGCCAGGCTCGGGCAAGGGCACACAATGCGACAAGATCATCGCCAAGTACGGCTTCACCCACCTGTCCACCGGCGACCTGCTGCGCGCGGACAGCCCTAGTTTTTAGGCATTTCAAAAGCCTACCAAAAATTCATTGCTGTAGGTTAAGGTTTAGAGAGTGGGAAACTTTATCGCCGTTTGTATGGAGACTGTTTGCTTGACAATCCTCAGACGTAAAATTAAACATGGGCGCCGCCAGGTTTTTTTAGGGAGGTGCATCTGCGTCTACACATTATACTATTAACTTAATAAGAGGAGGATATTGAATTTAAACAAGGTGATGAACAAATATGGACAGCAACCTAGACGCCTTCAGTTTTTATTCAAACAGTAAATTAATAAAATAAAAAAAAATCTCTGTATTTTTTCCTGATAAAGGCAACGGCGCCCATCATGGTAACAAACATACAAACTCACTTTTGCATTGAAGCTTTTACCTGCAATGTATAAGTATTCAAAAGTTGATGTTTAATTTGACAGGTGAGCTGGTGCCCAACGACATTGTGCTAGACCTGCTAAGGGAGGCGATCCTGGCTAGTGCTGATAAGGCAAAGGGCTTCCTCGTGGACGGCTACCCTCGCGAGAAGTCGCAGGGCATCGCCTTCGAGAATGCCATCGCACCAGTCACTGTGAGTTCTAGATAAGATAATCATTATTTGCTGTTTAGAACAATTTTACAGCTCAATACCACCCTATAAATAAATAGTAACATGCGTGGGTAGCTGAAACGATCCACTTGTTTGCTATAATTTTGTGTTCTATTCAAAGCCAAATGGTCACATAATAATTGTATGCTGTGCTGTAGTTTAATTTTTTGTGATGCGAAATTTAATGCTCTTGGAACTGCGGGCATCTATTATTAGTTTATTACAGTACTAGGCACGTATCTTGAAATTTTTTCGACGGAGTGGGGATAAGTTCGCGTATGTGCTCTTGTGAGCGACCAATAGCGCGCGCCCCTCTCCCGCCGCCCGCGCCCCTCACCGCTACGCATACCCAAAATACGCGTTTCGCGCAATCCCCACCCGATTTCAAGTTATATGCCTCGTACTGTATCATGTGTTATTTTTATGGATTGATACAATACAATACAATACAATACAATTCATTTATTCCATACAATATACATTGTGTTGAATATTATTAACATTTAGAATTTACACATTACAATTAGGTCCATTAATGAATAATTACATAATAAATTGCAAAATTCCAATAGAATAAATGTCAAACTACAAAAAAATTGATAGACTAGTACAATGTCAATTCCGATTAAAAATAAATGTCAAACTAAGAGAAAATTATAGACTAGTACAATGTCAATTCCGATTAAAAATAAATGTCAAACTAATAAAAAAATAAACTAAGTACAATGTCAAATATAATAAACGTCAAACAGATACAATTCATTCATAAAATCATAAAAAATAATAAAATTAAAATTGTAGCGTCATCTCGAGTTTTATCATGTTGTTTTGCCATTGTTAACAAACTCTTCCACTGCATAATAACATTTTTCTAATAAAAACTTTTTCAGTTTCGATCTGAAGTCACTCTTATATAATATATTTTTTAGCTCATTGGGTAATCTATTAAATATTCGGATTGACTGATAATAACTGCTCTGCTTGACTATGTCTAACCTGGGCACCAACTTATGATTAAAGTCTTTTCTCCTTGTACTTTCTCTAATCTTTCTTTCTTCTTGCGACTCATACTCATGTACATGTTTAGCAAAATGAGTCATCAAGACTAATATGTACAAGCTCGGAACAGTTAGGATTCCAAGTCTTTTAAAATGTTCCCTACATGAGTCTTGTTGTTTAATACGAACCATTGTTCGGATAGCCCTTTTTTGCTGAACAAATGCCTTATGTATGTTGTATTTGTAGCTACTTCCCCAAAATAATATACTATAGCGCAGTCTTGATTCAACTAGTGCGTAATATACTAACTTGAGGTGCTTTAAATCTGCTTCTTCACGTAGGCTTCTTAATACATAGCAGGCAGAGCTTGTTTTTTTCTCTATGTCACTTAATTCTTCCTTCCATTTCAACAAACTATCGATTTTTATTCCTAAAAACTTTGTCACCTGTATAGATTGCACTTGTTTATCGTTTAGTTGAGTATTCAGAGTAGCTTTATTACTAACATTAGTTTGAAACAACATAACATTTGTTTTGTCTGTGTTGATTATAAGACCATTAGCTGCTAGCCAAATACTCATTGTTTCCAAAGTTAAATTGACTTTAGATTCAAGACTCTCTATTTCCTTGGCTGAAATAACGGCATTAGTGTCATCTGCAAATAGGATTAGCTTTACCATGTCATCAGAGTTAGACACATGACTACTAAGGTCGTTTATGAAAGTGATAAATAAAATGGGACCAAGAATTGAGCCCTGTGGTACACCGACCTTGATATCTACCATCTTTGACCTGGTTACGACTTCAGACATGCTATCATCAACTGTTTTGATCTCCACAAACATTTTCCTATTTTGCAAATAAGATTCAAAAAGTTTCAAAACCTTTCCTCTTACACCATAATGATTTAATTTTTCTAACAGCAGCTTGTGACTTACGGTGTCGAAAGCAGAGCTCATATCAAGGAAGAGTGCAGCCACTTTTAATCTTTCATTTATTCTGCCAAGCACATCATCTAACAATTTGGCAATAGCATCCTGTGTCCCCACCATTCTTCTATATCCGAATTGAGACTCATTGATTACCCTATTAATTCCAAAATGGCTTATCAACCTTGTTTTCAGCAGGGTCTCAAAAATTTTCGACAAAGTTGGCAGTAATGATATTGGCCTATACATTTTCGCGTCCATCTTAGAGCCTTTTTTATGTATTGGGACCACTTTAGCTATTTTAAGCTGATCAGGGAATACACCTTCTTCCATACATTTGTTGTAAAAGCAACTTAGTGGCTCTGCAAGTACGTCTATATTATCCTTGATAATGGTAATTGGAACTTCATCATAACTACAAGAAGTTTTGGCTTTCATTCCTTGGACAACCTTTCTCACTTCATCCGCATTAGTCGGTCTCAAAGACATATCCTCTGTGACTCTTTTTACATTTTGATTAAGAAGTCTCAGGGCCAAATTCTCATTAATAGAAACTTTATTTAAGCTATGATCAAACTGTCGAGCAAAAGTGTCAGCAATCATTTTCGGGTCAGTAACTACTTTTCCACCTATTTTTAGCATCATTTTGGTTCTCTCTTTACCTGACAAATTTCTGTGTCTATTCACTAGTCTCCATACTGTCTTAGACAAGTTTGTAGAATTTGCTATTTCCTCTTGCACAGCCATTTTTCTTGCTTGCCTTATCACTTTCCTATAGAGTGTTGTATATTCATTTCTATACTTAGAGACTGAAACGTCGTTCCAATGCGCTTTACCTATACATACATATATTAGATAAGGCAGATTGGTAGGCTTACGAAGGTAAATGTAACCGGGAACAACAGCTTATCATAATATCGTGCCTTCTGGAGCATGAAAAAGCCCCACATATTTAATTTTTGGTGACCTATTACCAGATCATCATTTTCGGCTGTTAAGCTCCTAATCCTCGCATTTGATGAATATAGGGTTACCAGATGGTATACTTATAAAATCCTGACAAAAAGCCTTTTTCTACTAAAAAGTCCTTACATTTTGCTAAGTTTTAGTTGGGTTGATTATTTACTGCAAATATACATAGTCGATTGATACCAAAGAAAAAAAAATTAATTTCTAAGGTTTCTTTTACTGTAATGTGAATATTCAAAAATTCTAACATTTGCCAAGTCCGGCCTGAATCCTGACAGAGACTAAAACATTTTAGGACAAATCCTGAGGTCTGGTAACCCTAGGTGGTGAAATCAACTTTAAAACGATTTTCCCCCCCAGAGATACAACAAGAGTGTTGGCTTTACTGTACGAAGTATTATGAACATTCCAGGTGATAATCTACTTCGAGGCTTCCTCGGAGACGCTGACCAAAAGGCTGCTGGGGCGCGCCGCCAGCTCGGGCCGCGCCGACGACAACGAGGAGACCATCAAGCTGCGCCTCAAGACCTTCCTCGACAACAACGACCAGGTGCTGGCGCAGTACCCGGACAAGCTCAAGAGGGTACGGAAAGTTCAAGTTTAAAAGAGTTTTATTATTATTACTTGAGTGTTAGGGTCTCTGCAGCTCTGACAGAGCTGTAGTCACTACGACATTAAAGATCTTGGTGACTCGCCACTTAATTATACCTAGTAACTCTTTAGTCGCCTACGTGTCGCCCGTGATTAGAGGTTGACAATAACATAAGAGGTGCTTAGGCGTTAAAGGAGTTATATATTTGTACTATTAGTTATTCTGTGGTTACAGGGTCTCTTTAAACTGTTGTCCATACCCAATCTTTGTTTGACCATTAGCCATGGGTAGTAGGGTAACCATGGGTAAAAAAATCCTCGTGGTCATCCTGGGGTGACAAAACGGGGTAACCACGAGTCCGACGGGCATTTTTGATGCGCCTACTGCTGGGGCACAGACTTTCCTTATGGGTGGATAAGGAGGATGTGCCATAAACCCACCACGCGGGCTCATGCGAATTGGTGGGTGTTAATGTCTGCAAATTCAGTCGGGACCAACGGCTTAACGCGGCATCCAAAGCACGGAGGAGCTCCTTCCGAAGCACGGAGGCGCTCGAGATAATAAATGTTTGGTCACCTATCCCAAGACATGACCGACCCTTGCGAAAGTTGCTTAAAGCTCCGTTATGCTAAATCACTTGTCTCTGTCTTTTTCTTTACGTATAAAGAGTATTGAAAATAACCTCAATTCTGCACTTTTTCGATGTTTTTCGTTTTTTCATCATTATGTTTAGCACAATTATCTTTCTTGAAAAAAAGTTCAATACGTTTCTGTTACACTATCACGTGTTACGACACTACCAGTAGTGCGCCTTGGTAGTGTCGTGGGGAAGAAGGGCATGTGGAGTGGAGCAGCGTCAGTCTGAGACCCAAAAAACTACCGAGTCTTTTCCAACAATTCCAACCCCCGGTCCTTCCAACCAACCAGCTCACGGCTCAACGGGGTAAAGTCCCGTTATGCCCTGAGGCCAAACGCCTGGAGTGTCCTAATTACTGTAGCGTTATAAAGAGCCATTTGTAC
This sequence comes from Agriphila geniculea, assembly GCA_943789525.1. NCBI lineage: Eukaryota > Metazoa > Arthropoda > Insecta > Lepidoptera > Crambidae > Agriphila > Agriphila geniculea. The sequence goes on from OX038873.1 coordinate 26,409,320, forward strand.
AAATAAATAAATCGAAATATTGTTCAATTTCAGATAAACGCTGAAGCGGCAGTGGACGTCATTTTCGCGGAAGTGCAGAAGATCCTAGACCCACTAGTGGCGAGTGCCGCCGCCGTCGCCCAGTAGCACACACGCGCTTAGACCATTTGTACATATTAATGATAATAATTTACTATTTTTAATTAAAATGTTTTTATTCTGTTATTATTTGACTGTTACTTTTATGAGAGGATAGCAGCTGGTTTCTGCCCACTACAGCGTAGGTACCATACCATGGCCGTGCTAGGAACGTATCAGGCAAAAAAATATTATTTGTATTGAAAAGAATGACAAGTGCATGGCCGGTGACGGAACGGTCTAGTGGGCGCAGAGACCTTAAAACGTAAAACACAGGAGTAGGAAAATTAACGTAAATATATTAACAACATTTAAAATATTACTACTGAAGGAGTAAGACTAAATCACTCTTCTTCCTCGTCTACTGACGGTTCTTCGTCCGCAGGAGCAGGGGCGGGTAGTTCTATAGGATCAGAGGTGGGGGCAGAGGCAGGGGTGGGGGCAGCGGTAGGAGTGGGGGCAGTGGTCACGGGAGCGCCTGACACTTCGGGAGCGGATGCCGCCACGGGAGGTCGCATTTCTAGGTTAGGCGACCGATTCTGTGCATTTATGGTGTCTGATAGGATCTCCTTGAGCGTCGACGCTAAAGCCTTTGGGTTGCCCGTGCTGTCTACCTAGAATGCAGAAAATTCGATAAGAGAGAACTTTATTATTTTCTATACTTACTTTCACTCTTCATCTTCACCCTTTAGAAAATACCTTATTGATCTGACAGACGATCACGATATTTACAACTAGGCCCCTGTTAAGCAGTTATTGTTTCACGCTATTTTAATGAAGTACCTAGGTAGGTAAGAATTTACTGCAAAGTATGTTAAGCACAACATTAATATCGGTACTCTCTAGCAACTAATAAACGGGTTTTTCATCAGGTCCATGCAAAATGTCCAAATTGCCTTCAGGAAGTTTAGAAAATTCAACAAATCGGGCTAAAATTAAAAAAAAATGCTGTTACTTACTGTTACTACATGTCCACCAAATCTTTTGTGGACATTCTTCACCTTGTGTGCCGCTTCTTTGACGATCTGCCGCGCTGCGTTAATTTCAGACTCCGGCCTTCCAAGCTCTGACAGTTTAGTTTGTAATCTCGTAGCTGCCAACTAAAATCATCATCTAACTTTAAAATCGTATAACTCTATATTTATTAATATAATACCGGCCCAAGATTAACAAACTCTCGTAGCAAGAGTGACACATGGAATCTCAAAAAGTATGACATAACAATTTAATAGGTTTGGATGAACTTTCTGAAACTCTTCGTCCTAAAATCGGTAATCCGTATGGACTTTCTAAAACCAGCTCAGCTCCATCAGTTTATCCGTAATCCGTATATTATGTAGAGAAATCGCAATAAGCTTAATTTTGACATTCGCTTTTCACTCTAAAATTCTACATACCTACAGAAACTATGTATTCCAAGATATATTAACCTCGTTGTCCACCTCCAAAGCGACTATCTTCTCCGGCCACTTCACCTGTCGATTGAATATGTTGGACATCCGCGGGTTCTTCGGGAACCCTACCAGGATGAAGCCCGTCGCCTCCTGCTGCGTCAGCATCGCCTCCTTTATTAGATCTACTGTCAGTTGCTGCAATATTTAAAAAAAAACATTATCAACATTATTCCCTACAGACTTAAAAAATATAAATTATTGATATGCAGCCTGCCTAGCATGACCGATTTATATCGCGTGATATAGCATTATATCAACACTCAACTGTCAAACTCCTTTGTCTTTTTGACAGTTAAACGTGATAAAACGCTATATCACGCCAAATAAATTGTGTTATGCTGGTCATGCTAGGGGGGCTGCTCGAACCAAAATTATGGTACCTATTCATAATTTTATTTTTCAGTCATCGAGGGTGACAGATTTTTAGGGTTGTGGCTAAATGGTGGACGAATATTATCCTTGGCGGTAGCGCAAAAGTCTAGTTCAAACTGAACTTATTTATAGAAAATAATAAATCTCACAAAATAGCTTCTAACGTGTTCAAAGAAAAATATTGTCTACCCCAAAGAAATACAGTATAATTTTCGAACATAATTTTTCACTAAAATGGCGGAACGGTATTTTTCTTGAGCTTTATTCCTTTAGCATAAGTAACATTTTACTTTGAACACGTTATCTGTCAAAACGGGCTTCTTATTTTGTGTTGACTTTTAGAGGTCCGTCTTACGATATTCTATTTTCACACAATGGTATTTTTTTCTATTATTCCATTATGGAATTTATTGGTATTTAGAGTTTGATGATTCTATGATTTCTGGTATAGTTTTCTATCTCACGAAGACCGTTTTGCCACAGCATAAAGAATTTCTTACAGTAGGCCGACGGAGACGTCTAGACAGGGCAATCGTGCGGGCCGTGAGGGGGGAGAGGTGAGTCGGACGAGCCCGAGCTGCATACTTCACCGTTCTATGTAGCTCGGGACACGTCTTCTAGGGCTATCGCGTCTTTACCGTTTTGATTTCCTATTAAATTAATAATTCGATTTCGATGAATTTCGGTTTTTTGTTCGATTTTGACAAGAAAACAGCAACGCAATGTTAAAAATATAAAAAATCCAAGATGGCGGCCAACTTTTTTGTTTGTGGGTCGATTTCGATGAAACTCGGTTTTTGCTACTATTTTGACAAAAAAAACAGCAACGCAATGTTAAAAATGTAAAAAAATCCAAGATGGCGGCCAACTTTTTTGTTTGTGGGCCGATTTCGATGAAACTTGGTTTTGGGTACTATTTTGACAAGAAAACAGCTACGCACTTTTAAAAATGACGAAAATCCAACATGGCAGCCAGCTTTTTTATTTGTGGGCCGATTTCATTGAAACTCGGTTTTTTTATACTATTTCGACAAAAAAACAGCAAAACAATGTTAAAAATGTCAAAAATCCAAGATGGCGGCTAACTTTTTTATTTGTGGGCCGATTTCATTGAAACTCGGTTTTTGGTACTATTTTAACAGAAAAACAGCAACGCAATGTTAAAAATGTCAAAAATCCAAAATGGCGGCCAACTTTTTTGTTTGTGGGCCGATTTCAATGAAACTCGGTTTTAATACTATTTGGACAAGAAAACAGCAACGCAATTTTAAAAATATAAAAAATCCAAGATGGTGGCCAACTTTTTTGTTTGTGGGCCGATTTCAATGAAAATCGGTTTTAGTACTATTTAGACAAGAAAACAGCAACGCAATTTTAAAAATATAAAAAATCCAAGATGGTGGCCAACCTTTTTGTTTGTGGACCGATTTCGATGAAACTTGGTTTGGGGCACTATTTTGACAAGAAAACAGTTACAAATTGTAAAAAAAACGACAATAGTCAAGATCGCTGCCGACTTTGTTTTTAGGTTGATTTATATGTAACTCAGTTGAAAAAAGTTGGCCGCCATCTTAGATTTTTCATATTTTTAACAATGCGTTGGTGTTTTCTTGTCAAAATAGTACTAAAAATCGAGTTTTATCGAAATCGACCCACAAACAAAAAAGGTGGCCGCCATCTTGAATTTTATATATTTTTAAAATTGCGTTGCTTTATTCTTGTCAAAATAGTACAAAAAACCGAGTTTCATCGAAATCAGCAAAAAAAAAAAAAGTTGGCCACCATCTTGGATTTTTTATAATATTAATCTGGTTTCCGTAACCTGCGTGCGACAGTGGCCATCAAGTAAGTTTCGTGAAACTACGAGCGAGTGCGGCAGCATTGGCAGGCTGCCGCACTCACTCGTGGTATAAAGAAAACCGTTTGAAACCTTTATGTTATAAAACCTTTATTTAATAATATGTCACCCCTAATTCATTATTTTATATAATTTCGCAATGCTTTTATGTACCCGGGGGTCGTAAAAGAAATCCACCTTCCAAATTGTAAATTTGTGACAACCCTTCCGTAAATGCGTATTCCGTATTTGCGTAAATACCGTACAGGCGGCGGTATCGCCCAACAATAAAGGCGTCGGCCTACTGTAAGGAAAAAAATCTTTATGCTGTGGTTATGCTATTTATGTTGTTAGGCGTGCATATAGATACACATTGTTTTAGTGTGCATCTGCACGCTCTCTTATTACACACTCTAAAATAATGTACATGTGCATGCCTAACAACATTCACAGCAAAACGGACTTCATGAGATAGAAGGAAATACACCCGCCGTTCTTCAATGCTGAAAAGTATGACTAAGCAAAATCACCTCTGGTACTTCCTCCCGCGCCTGTAACTTGTCTGCAATGAGGCGGCCTCTAGCGGTGTCCTTTAAAGCTTCTGACGCCACCAGCTCTCCTGGCCTGATCATGCAGTACCCAGTGATGTTGGATATGGTTTGAGCTACTGTGTGGTTGCCGGCTCCTGGTACACCGTTAACGAAGATCACTGGCAAATGCCGGATTGGTGTCATGTCGTACACCATATCTTCCTGTAGGACCAATGAGATTTTATACTTAGAATAAAATAAATGTTTGTACCATGCGTGCCAAATAAAAATAGTATCGACAACTTCACGTCACTGGTCAATTTTGTACTGCCAGCAAAAAATCCAATGATCGTTTGCCATGCTGATCGATGCCAGCAATAATAAAAATCATATTTTTATATAGGTATTTTGTTTCTTTTTATGCACATTCTATATATTATGAAGTTATCAATTCTACCAAGCAATAACAAAATTGTCCAGTGCCGTGAAGTTGTCGATACTATTCTTATTTGGCGCGCATAGTATTCGGTTTGGTTGGTGGTAGGGATTAATTAAAGTCCGAATGGCTAGCTACCATCGCGTCTTACCTAAGTCTGACGCCATAACAACTTTAAAAGTGTTCCGGCAGTTAGAGGTAAGATAGCCAGTCGTCACTTAACACTAGGTAAGGTAAAAAACAAGCACTAAGTATCCCGTTGTGCATAAAAAATGTTCGCCTCAAGTTTTTAGGAACAGTACGTCCTTGCCGAGTTTCTTATGGCTTCTTCGCGAATTAACAGTGCATAGTAAAGGTATGATTCCGATGTCGGCAGCACTGCTGCGCAGCAGTGTTGTGTGCTCCAAATTGAACCGTAATGTTACGTTAGAAAGGCTCAATTTGATGTGAGCGGATAAGCGTCGCGACACTGCTGCGCAACACTGCTGCGCGACACTGCTGCGCGGCACTGCTGCCGCAACACCACTGGTCCCCATACATTCTCTATAGGTTTATATGAGACTACATTCCGAGCTCGGCAGCAGTGCTGCGCAGCACTGTTGCGCAGCAGTGTCGCGCAGCAGTGTCGCGCAGCAGTGTCGCGCAGCAGTGCTGCTGACATCGGAACCTATTATCATACCTTAAATGTCGTAACCTAAGCCTGTACCTTGTAAATCAATCTTTTTTCATTTTTACTGCGTATTGCCTGCCCTATCTGACCGACTGAACATGTACTTTTAGTAAAAAGCGCAACCGTTATGTAGCTAACTAAGTATATACAATTACCGCGTATCTACTCGAACGTATTTTATTAGATGTCAGGGTAGGTATTTGATATCAAACAAAGTGATTTCAAGGGGAAAACCATTACTTGATCAACCTAGCCCCCCTACCCAAATGGCCAACTTTCTATTCGTTTGAACGCTACGCTTACTTTTGTCGCAAACTTATGTGAATCACAGACTTCGATGTATTGTATGGAATTGACAAGCTTACGGCACGTAATTTTATAGTTTACTGCTTATTTTAAAGTTTTAATAGTAAGCGTAGCGTTCAAACGAATAGAATGTTGGCCATTTGAGTAGGGGGGCTGGTATTTAGTAGCTTGACACAAAGATACGATTTAAATCTTCAATTGGTTTGACACTCGTAGATCGTAGTCCACCCTAGGCCTACATGCAATCAGCTGTTCACGGTTTTCCGTCCACTCACCTCATCCATTCTCTTAGAGTAAAAACAACCCATTTTGTCTAAAATACTAATACTAAAAACTAGATAATAATATTTTTTTCACGATTAATCCCAATAAAGTTTGCGATGTAAAATGACATCTCCAAATAAATGACAACTGTTTGAACGTCTAGATTTTTGACGCTTTTCGAACTGCGCTTTTATTTATTTCCAGACAGGATTTCAACTAAAATTTCGTATATTATATTCTCTCGAAAGGCGATACATACTTTTGTTCTACGTCACTCAGATAGTTAAAATCTTATAGAAAAACACAGGAAGGTAGGTATCCCACCATATAATGATTTATCTTGCCACCCCAAAAACGGAAATGTGGACGGCTACTACGCGGAAACGTAGTTTTCCGCGTATGGTCACCTAGCTAGGGTAGGTACCTATATGGGTGAACTTTTTGGGGAAACAAAATAGAATAGCCCGGAAAACGCTAATATAATCATACATGTGCATACAGTTCTAAGTTCTAATTCTAACACAAATGAATGATCATCACCAATTTCCAGAACATTTAAGTATTAAGTACTTAAGTCTATTTGGTCGTGTATTCACAAAATCTTGTTTCCTATTAAATTGCGTTTCCTGGACACCATAATTGGCTGACCTTTCTAGCCGACAATCATTATTAACAATAGCTATGAAAATATCAGGAAATACAATTACCTATGACGATCAACATGCCAGCAAGCGCAATCACAACCACACAACTAGGTATCGCATTTTTATTTAGTTGATAAGTAGCAGTCTAAGTAAGTATGCTGAGAAATAGTAACAATACCTATCACCACAATCCTTACTAATATTATAAATGCGAAAGTCCGTTTGTTTGTTTGTTTGTTTATTTGTTACTTCTTCACGTCTTAACTACTAAACCGATCATCATGAAATTTTACATACACGTTGCCAGGGGTACAGAGAAGGACATAGGGTACCTTTCATCCAGAAAAAAAGTATTCTTCCCGAGGGAAACAAAAAACTTTCCACGCAGACGAAGTCGCGGGCGGCCGCTAGTCAGCTATAACATCCAAAAATCCTAGTGATCGTGAATTTTGCCCATAAAGTTACCCACTTGAACTTGGATTTTTTCTAGTGTTTTAAGTGAAGTGATAATAGCAGTACCTACCTACTTAACAAAATCTCAAAATGTGCATTTCTATCACGATCACCCTATTAAATGTCCTGACTCCCATCATGGCGAATATATTATGCGCTGAAGAATCCCCGAGTGTTCCCAAGTACCATTTGATGGAGAAATGCCACCGATCCAAGCTTGGCATAGCTGCTAAAGCCAACTACACTACTCTGGCCAGCTGCCAGAAACTTGGCATTGAGAAGAAGGCTTTGGCACTGAACTTCAGTCCACCTGATGCTGGTTCCGAAGAAGATGATCCATTGGATTATACGTGCGAGGTGCTGAAGTGCGCTGAGGCAGATGGTGGACTTTCCCTTGTTAATGACACGAGATACGATTATTACAGTATTTATGCTAAGCCAATACGTAAGTAAATAGCGTGTTTTTAGCCTTAATTAGGAAGTAGTATTTGAAATGCCTAGAAAAATGCATCTTAATTCTGACACTAGGTATTCTAAAGACAAAATAAATCAAATGTTGTAAGTCAAATAGGGAGTTGTTAGGGAGAACCTTAAGGGAACCCTATATATAACCAACGTCCAGTCGGGCCCCTGTTACATGACGATTTTAGGAATGTAAAAAATAATTAAATCTTGATGTAGGTACCTACTCGTAAGTATCTAGACAATCTAAAATTTGGTAATTCGAAGAAGCCGAACCTTTTAGGTCGTCATGTTACGCTTGCGGCAATGGGATCCTATCCTACCAAGACAAAAGTATTTAGCCTTACCTTCTCAATTACCTATAAATTTTTTTTTAGCCGATGTAAACACAACCTGCGTTCCAGCAACTGGCATGTTCCAACTGCTGGAAAAGAAACTGAACTTCACCCAAGCGGTGGCGGAGTGCCGCAACATCACAGGAGTTCTGCCGGGTGTCACGAGCGAACAGCGAACAGACGCGCTCGCGCAGATGCTGTCCAGCGCAGGAGTTGAAGCTGCTCTTGTCGGGCTCAGGAGAAGTAATAGAACCGGGTTTCTTGGTGTCAGTGGTGGGTGTCTATAAGCTACTTTAGTATCATCGTATCTACGTGTAGGTGAAATCTCCATACAAGCGAGGGGATTCAATAAGAATTTGGTTATAACCTGAAAGAACTTGATCCATTCCATAGCTTTCAAAGTTCCTGACAAGTGGAAAATATCTGTATTATCAATTACATAAAGACCACGTCTGTGGTCTAGTGGTTCGCCCACCCGTGTAAAACGCAGGGGTCTCGGCTTCGATTCCTAGGGGGAGTACATTGTACTCGGTTTGGTTGGTGGTAGGCAGTGCCGGTTTTAGCACTACCAGCGCCCCTGGGCGACATTTCTACGGGGCGCCCCCTATCTGCGATTCCAATATTTTCAATTTTGTCTGTCAGCTAAAAAACGGCTGCGCAGCGCGATTCTTAGTCAGTTTCATCTACTACTCCTTAAATTTTGCTTATTACAGTAAAAAAGCGCAGTGCAATTTTTTAGTCACTTTTACCTACTAATCTTGTAACCTTGCTTGTTTATAGAAAAAATAAATCGCCGCGCAGCGCGATTTTTATCAGTTTCAACTACTAATCTTGTAATTTTGCTTGTTTATAGTAAAAAAAAAAGGCTGCGCAACGCGATTTTTTGTTAGTTTCATCATGTACTAATCTTGTAATCTCGCTTGTTTATAGAAAAAATAAATCGCCGCGCAGCGCGATTTTTAGTCAGTTTCATCGACTCATCTTGCTTGTTTATAGTAAAAAAAAAACAGCGGCGAGGCGCGATTTTAGTTAATCCACTAATCTTGCTTGTTTACACTTAAAAATGGCCGCGCAGTGCGATTTTTGGTCAGTTTCATTCGTCGTGTTGTCGCTCGTTACCAGGCAACAAATAATACGATTGATAGTCGACTGGTGGTCGGGGCGTTTTCAGCGCCCCACACACGAGGACGCCCAGTGCAGTTGCACCGCCGCCCTAGGGCCGTTCCTGGATTTTACAATTGCCAAATCTTAAACGGCACATGGTAGCGAGCGATGAAATTTCGGCGAGATATTGCCATGTTGTTGTGATTATGTGTTGCCACCATTACGATTTTGTCGCTAAATGAGAATTTCCGATAGTAATTGTAGGACTCGCTCAATGAGCGAGTGTGTATAAAGGGACACCTGCGGCTGCGAATATAAAGGGGCGCTTGCGGCGCCCCTTCATATCCGGCGCCCCGGGCGGTCGCCCGTGCTCGCCCCCCCCTAACGCCGGTACTGGTGGTAGGGCTTATTACAAGTCCGCCTGGCTAGCTACCACCATCTTACCTAAGTGTGATGCCATAACAACAATTTAAAAATTGTTGTGTTCCGCCAGTTAGAGGTATTTATTGACCGAGTGACTTAGAGCATACAGCCGAGCGAGCAGGAAGTGCGAGCGAAGCGTCTCTGCTTCAGCTTGGCCAAAAATTCTTTCGTATGTCCGGGTGTCTGTTTTCATCTACAGGTCGCATTTCTCAACCGATTCTCGTGAAATTTTGTGAGTGGGTTCGAAAATTATAAAGAATTTTTTTGTTGAGCTAGTTTTTCGAAATTTTTGAAAATGACGGAGATATGTTAAAAAATCAGATTTCAGCCTGGTTTTCCAGCGCTGTCTGTTCTCCTCTACAGGTCGCATCTCTCAACCGATCCTCGTGAAATTTTGTAAGCAGGTTTGATAAATATCTACCTATATAGTTTTTTTTTGTCGAGACAGTTTCTCGATTTTTTTTAAATGACGGAGATATGTAAATAACCATATTTCATTCCGGCTTTCCGGCTGTTTGTTCTCCTCTACAGGTCGCATTTCTCAACCGATTCTGGTGAAATTTTGTGAGTAGATTCGATAATTATATAAAACTGTTTAGTCAAGCCAGTTTTTCCAAAATATGTATTAAAAAAATATTTATCCATTTCGAAAAATGATCAAAATTAGAAGCACCACCTAGCTACGAATACTCACGTACTTACTATGGCGTGTGTGCTTTGAAAACTTCATGGTGACATTTTATTTATTTTATCGCGAGGTCTACAGCTCACGGAGCCACTAGTAGCCATTTCCTCAGTGATGAGGATTCCGGGTATAATGCGCTTCCGCCTTCGGCCTCATCGTCACTTAACATCAAGTGAGTTCACGTTGCTTTAAGGGTGAAGGCCAAGCACTGTCCCGTTGTGAATTTAAAAAAAAAGAATTTAAAAGTTATACAAAACAGTGAGTTTCGTATTCGTATTCGTATCGTCGTACGGCTGACATGATAATGAACGTACTTAGGTATAATTTTATTTCTTAGCTACCCAATTTCCCCTTTTTGTACAGGTGACCACCTCGACTGCACCTCCTACCGAGCTTGGGCTCCTGGACACCCGAGGCGGTATCCCAATAAGTATGACTGCGTTGTCTTAACAAAGAACAAGATGTGGCAATCAGTGTCTTGCAAAAAGCAGCACTCTGTAATATGTGAGCTCGTTCCAGGTGGACCGTACAAAAAAGGTTCTATATTCGCCTCAAGAAAGCTACAGCAAAATAATAATACTTTAAATGAAAATGGTATGCTACTCTTCTTTTTTTAATGGGAGATATATCCAAATGCATACTTTGCTCCGCACTTTTCTAAAGCTTTACTTAGGTAATCTTCCATATATATCTACCCTATTTTTAGGTTTTCTATAGAAAATTATTTTTCTTTAAAAAAACTTACTTACCTAATCAATGAATCAACTTTAGTCTTTCAGACACCATTGAAAAGGTATTTAATTAACTGAACTTTACTGAACTTAAAAAAATATCTGCAGAAATAAAACGCAATCTATTAATTCTTTGCCTCCCTAAATTAAAAAAACTAAAGTCAACTCAATCCATGTCAATGTCACTGCTGTTGAGTTGCGTTCAGAGGCTTAGAGTGCAGTTAAAAAACAACCAAACGGTTGTTTTTTAACTCACTCTAAGGTTAGGAACGACCATAGAAATAGAATGTCAAAGAACAATATCAATAAACAGGTGATCCGAAAACGAATGCATACATTTTATATGAGATACGTAAAATATGATTTAGATTCATAAAATATGACTATATACGGCAAAGGAAATTAATAAACTATGTTCCATACTGTTTTCTTGGTCGATAAACGAATAAATGTAGAGAAATTTGGTTTTAAAGAAATGTGTGGCAATATCTTATTTACCTGTAAAAAGTGTGATTACTTGGATTATTTCTTTTTGTGACATCACAATTACTTAGAGCACATAACAACATGGCTCCACGATACCTTTATTTTAAATTATAATTAAGATTAACAAATATTTTAAACAAACTGTGATTGCTCATTTGCTAGGCGGGACGCTAGGGGCTCTTACTGTAAAAAATTTTGGCACATGTCACTTGATCCTTTGTCTCTTTTTTACATAGACCATGTCCGTATGATGTTAACTTCTCTTTTCCACGCTTTGTTGGTCTTCTTGAGCGCAGCGAAAATTTTTCTATGTCTATGGGAACGACCAAGAACTTTAAATGTCAATGTCAAAACAAAGTCCTCATTTTCCACTTGAAATAGGAATAATTTAAACTTTCCTTTATTCAAAATCAAATAAAAACAGTTTTTTTTTGCGAAGCTACCATGATTTATTTGAAAATTAGACACAAAAACATCAAAATACAAAATAATGTCAAATGACATTGACATGTTTTCATAGACAAACGTCAGAGCGTTTTACAACCATCAATTTTGATGGTTGTTTGGTTGCAACGCTCTGACGTTTGGAACGGGAAAGTTGTTACAACCGAACGTCACGCTCTAATGTTTGGAACGGCGTTAGAGCGTTCGGTTGCACTCGGAGCGTAGCACAGACTAACAAGATGCTGACGCATGAGCGTAGGTTCGGAACGACCCCCTCTGTCAGTGTTTGTTATGTTAGTTGAAAATTGAAAAAAAATAGAATAAAAAAAAAGTGTGTGGTGTGATGAGTGTGGGTTATTTATTTAATTAATGTTGAATATTTCTAAATTAAGCCAAGAACGAATCTCAAAATTAATTGCTTTACATAAATAATGGGCCAAGGAAAAAGTCAATTTACTGAAGAGGAACTCCAGGATTACGAGGCAAGTACTCCATCGTCTGTTTGCTTGCTGCTTTGATGATATTTATGCTTGCTGATGCAAAGATCACGATTTAAATCTTTGTGCTGATGAACATTCACCTACTATGAATCACGCTCAAAGTGTTGATCATGCTAACACTCTTGTTTCACTTTCAGGACTTAACTTATTTTACGAAAAAGGAGGTTTTATTGTAAGTAGACAGTAGTCAACGTCTCAACTATTCCATACTTTTTACTATAATTTTGATAATGAAAGCGCTTTGGTGCTAATACTAATAAACACATTTCAGTGCACACCAAAAGTTCAAGGCACTGGCACCAGAAAAAGTAGGACACAACAAGAATGCTAAATTGCCAATGGCTAAGATCCTTCAATATCCTGAACTCCGTGTGAACCCATTCAGAGATCGGATCTGTAAAGTCTTCAGCTCAAGCAATGATGGCGATTGCACATTCGAAGACTTTTTGGACATGATGTCTGTATTTAGTGAAATGGCACCTAAAGCCGTGAAGGCTGAACATGCTTTCAGAATATTTGGTAAGTAATTTATGAACAACAAAATTCGATTACTGTGGTAACAAACATGAAAGATGTTTAGATTTGAAGAGGTATTTTAGAACTACAGTAGAGCGTCGATTATCCGAACTAATTGGGGGATATGGGTGTTCGGAAAACCGGTATTTTCGGATAATCGAACTAATGTATGTATGTATGTACATATATTGATTCAGCCATACAAATTTACGTACAGGTAAATGAAAACCATATTATTTACATTTATGAATATCTTTAATGACGCTTAAGATGTGCTTAAGTGATATACGAGTACAGTAACAAGTGAACAAGTCGCGACAAGTGGGCGAAAACTGAAGCGCGGGCGGCGCGCGCGAGACCCGCGTGGTGGGAGGTTAGCATTGACCCGCGCGTTCCTACGTTCGGATAAGCGGTCGTTCGTTTGAGCGACGTTCGGATAATCGACGCTTCACTGTACTATAGAAATGTAGTTGTATAAGTATAGTATACTATAAGCAGTCTAGCAGGGGAGTCAGCTGGGCTGACTCAGTTGAGGTAGCACATGAGGGATGTCATGTGTCAATTGAGACAGAGCTACACAACAGAAAGAGATGCGCTTCAGAGGCGCTTATAATAATAGGAATGCAGCACTGTGCAGTTTGAAATTGTACTGCTGTGTAGTGAGAGTAGTTTATTATTTGATTGTCCGTATGTGGATGGACTTTTGTACTTTGCTATAAGTACAGTCAGCAAAGTTATGACCTTAACAGTTTGAAAATAAATCACTTGCAAGGATGGAAGTAAAAGTTTGTCTTTACCTACCTCCATTGTTTTTATACAAAAGATGCTTTTGTGACTTTTGGGTAAATGCAGGACAATACAGACTACTCAATCTAGAAATGAACCTTAAGGTGTTCAGCTCATAGCTTTACTGATAGTACATTATATTCATTTTTCAAATACAAATTAAAAAATCTTTCCAGATTTTGATGGAGACGACATGATTGGGGTGTCCGATCTGCGGGAAGTGATTGAGCGACTCTGTGGCTCCGACCTCAAGCTCAGTGACTCCGAGATCCAGCAGCTGGTGCAGAATGTGTTGGAGGAGGCGGATCTAGATGATGATGGTGCATTGTCTTTTGCAGAATTTGAACACATCATTGACAAAAGTTCTGATTTTTGCCAGTAAGTAGGATTTAAATCTGTAACTGTTTAAAATTAAAACAAAATCAGTTTTTTGTCTCTCCTGCCTGCCTAGCATGACCGATTTACTTCGCGTGATATAGCACTTTATTGACACTCAACTGTCAAACTCCTTTGTCTTTTTGACAGTTAAACGTGATAAAACACTATATCACGCGATATAAATCGTGTTATGCTGGTCATGCTAGGGGGGCTGAAAACTTGTTAAATGTAACTTGCACAGTATTGTTATACTTTACCAAATCTTCCTCCCAAATAAAAAACGTGTTTTAATTTTAATATTATTTTGTTTCAGCTCTTTCAGAATAAGGCTCTGAATTTCTCTCAAACATTGACTTCACCTATTTGATCAAAGAATGGTGGAACTTCAAATTGTACCCATCAGAACAACCAACAATAATAATGTACATTGCTGACCATTTTCAGTCAGCTTACCACAGCTCATGAAAGCTCAGTAGTAAAATGTTTATACCTTTTGTAATTTACACTCAAATGTACTGTAATTTTACATCAGTAATCTCCTTTTTAATGCAAATCTATAAATTGAGATTTTACCTTTTATTAGTATTTGTGAATGCATTTATGTGTTTTGTGATAATGTCTTCCTATAATTTATTAAAGTAATATTTACTCATAAATCTCTTGACTCTGAATCTGTTATTTTAGTTGATTATATCTTTTTATACACTAATTTATATTATATACTGTAGTAGTTAAGTTTCAAAGTTAATGAATATCAACAATGAACTGCCAAAATAAACAATTTTCTTGTATGCACATTTGTTTGATTCATGTTTAAGGTACTATTTTCAATAGATTTTGAAACCCAAAATGCTTCTTTGTATCTTACTTTAAAGGTTATCATCACATTGTTTATAACCAGTAGGAAATTACAAGTAGTATTGTCAACAACACCACTGGGGTGCAGTTTACATTTTTTTTGGTAACCACACCACTGCTGACTAGTAATGTGTAACATAACATGGCATGTTGTGATCTTATGAACGATAAATGCAATTTTAGTATAAGAACTTCACTGTGGTGATGTGGTAGCCAAAAAATATTGTAAACACCTCAGCAGTGTTGTTGACAATACACCGCTTCTGTGGTCTAGTGGTTCACCCACCCATGTAAGACGTAGGGGTCCCAGGTTCGATTCCCAGGGAGGGTACAATTTAAGTATAAATTGTACCGAGTACGGCTTGGTTGGTGGTACGGCTAACTTCAAGTCCGCCCGGCTAGCTACCACCATCTAAGTCTGATGTCATAAAAACAGTTGAAAATTTGTTGTGTTCCGGCAGTCAGAGATAAGATAGCAAGTTCCTCAGTGATTGATTCCGGGTGTAGTGCGCTTCCACCTTCGACTTATCGTCACTTGACATCAGGTGAGATGATGGCCAAGGACTATAACGTTGTGCATTAAAAAAACATGTAATCCACAAAAGGAAAGAAACAAACAACACCTCAAGGAATATAAAAATATTTATTCAACTTAATAAAGTAAAGTTTTGATAAAAACTTTGTGACTGAACTTTAGCTTAATTAACATTAGAGAATTAATTCTGGAGATAGCCTGGCAGCTTCATCCTCATGAAGATCCATGTTGTGAAGAAAGATACTAGGATGCACAGGAATGCCACAGAGATTAGTAAGATTCTATTCAGTTTTGGAGTTGATGGGTTGTGAGTGCGGTCGAGTATGATAAATCCTAACCCACCGAGAGAAAATAGAAAACTGGAAGCAAGGCCTTCCATGATGTACTGTCCGTTCACCCTGTTGGGCATGAATGCAACTGGCCTGCTGTGGCCGTGTTCATCAGTAGTAGATCCGACACTGGGGGGCTCCACAATAACATCATAAATGATACCTGAAATAAATTTAGAACTTAATGATACACAGATGTGGCTGGTTATATAAATTATAAAACTTTGAGGAAGTGTATGTGATTCTTATTGGAAAATTTAGGACGGGACGCGATTGTACTAACCTCCAGTAACCAAAAAGTATGACAGTAATACCAATGAGAATGTGGTCATTGCTGACGGAGCCTGCAGCCATGACGGCTTTTTGATTTTTATATTTGGTATCTCAAGTACCGTGAAAGGTACAGCAAATAGTGATTCCATCTTATATTGTTACTAATTTACGGATCCCGCCCGGTAAAAAGTAATTCTGACTGAAAACAAGAAGCAAACTCTAGCAGCAAGCAACCGTCGACGTTGAAGCCGAAATGACAGTGACATTGACACTGACAGATAGTTAAATGAAATAATACATACAGCCTTACCTTCAGAACAATAAAATTTATAATTGTAATAATTTTATGTTATAAAATGAATTAAAATTCAGATTTCAGCCATTTGATCAAGTCTCTTGGTTTAAAAAAAATATTTAAGTGATATCAAAATAAAAATAGATACAGAACTTTACTAAATATAATTCAGTTCAATCTTTATTGCACCATAATTACTGCATGTAAAGGATTTTCTTTGAAATAACTACAAGATTCGAACCAATGAGATGATGAAGTTGTTCTAAATGTTAAAATTTAATTGGTAAGAAGTAATGGCACTTTTTTTACGGCCAATCATATCGGCTTATTTTAATTTTTTCGACTTCTGTGAGTTGCTCTACCAATCTTTTTTCAGTTCAGCTGCCTGTCACTGTGTCAAGTCAAGTCAGTGTCAAAATTAATGAGTGAAAAAAATTGGGATTTCTTGGATTTCTGTGCGCCAGCTGTTTTCGGGATTTTCGTAAGCTGTAAAAACTATTGTGGTGAAAAAATGAATTAACTTAGCCCGTGATGTGTGACAAATATCATTTTATTATTACTGCTACCTATTTCATTCGAGGCCGTTGTGTAAACATTTTAATTTTACGCACAAAATGAACAGTACTGTGGATATTTCATTAATATTACGATGAAGGGCGGCTTGTGTGTCATTTATACCTCGTTGCTGACTATATCAGTGATCTCGAGGTATGTATTTTGTCTGTTAATTTTTTTTACCATGATTTGTTGAAAAAATGCTACATTTGATGATTATAATTTTACAGCTGCGCCCTCTTCTTGCTTGTGGTATCAGAAGCTCTCCAAGCTGAAACTGATATTGATGCAAAGGTTGATTTGTCTGGGCTGCACAACATAAGTAATAAAGTGGTAGCAGTCGAAAATGACCTGCTACAAAGTGATACAAAGACAGATGGGACTCCCCCCACTAAAGAGGCGGTTGAGGAAAAAGAACCTGTTCTGGAGGATCAAGAGATGACATTTGCTGAGACCCTGTCCCTCAATTCTGTGACAACTGACGGGTAAGTTATAGCTTTATAAAATACTCAATAATTTATTGCAAACCATATTATGTTGTCGATACCAGTACCTAAGGTGGTAAACATAAATACTGAAGTATTCATGATTTCACAAGACACAATGTTGTGAAATATAAAGCCACACTTGGCAATGGGTAGGTACAATTTGTCAATCATTTCATCATTTCACTTGGAAAATATCATTAATCATAAATTAAAATTGAAACAAGTATATTCGTAATACTTTTATTAGCATCAGGTAAGTAAAGCTTTGTCCAGACTTGTATCATTTTGACGTATCAGATCACTGTATCTTTACCATACATCGCTAGTTTGGTTGGGTGTGTTGATATTACTTTAACGCACGCCCAACCAAACTAGCGATGTATGTTAAAGATAAAGTGATCTGATACGCCAAAATGGGCTAGTCTGGACAAAGCTTAAAATGGACTAGTCTGGACAAAGCTTAAGGTACTTTAAAAAAGTGCTGTAACTTGATGAAAGTAATCACTTTCTAATATTGTTAAGTATTTTCAAAGTATTGTCTGTTCGGTACTGAAGCACTATGATTAGTTGAAAGTGAAAGTCATGTTTCATTAGCCTTCAATTATTTGTTGTTTTTGTGTGTTTTTGCGTCGAGGCTGTGATGGATTTATATTTAATTACTTATTTAACAACCATAGTATTCAACAAGTAAATGGAGAAAATAAGAACCTACAAATCTCTTATGCTGCAAGTAATATTTATATTTAGACTTCTAATAATCAGGTGCAGATGGGTTAAGATAATTCATATATTAGAATAAATACTAGAAAAAAATCAACTCACTGTCCCGTCTGGGGTGCTATGGGTGAGTTGATTTTTTGTAGTATTTTTCTAATATAATAACTACGATACTTGGTTGGGCAAGGAAGTATAACCATTATGATTTTGTTGGTGATGAGTACCTACATTCAAAATTATTTACTATTCCCTTGTAGCTCTTATTTATCTATATAGGTGCTCTAATCAGTTGCAAAAACTCTGAAGAATATAAGAGCTCATAAAGACCTATACAGGTGGAATTTTTTAATGCCACCTGGAGGGGAAGTACTCTAAGCAATTGAGATAGAAAATTCCACTCAAAAGAAAAACATTCCTTTACTTTCGAAAAGAAACAAAATTGCATTCATAGATTATTGATTGAAAAATACGCTTCCCCCCACACCCAGGAATCGAACTGGCTAAAATTTGAAAAACAACAGCCTGCACTTTTATGATATCAATCGATAGGGTCAATGATAATAAGGATCAAATCTCTCTAACAAACATGGTACCTAAATTAAATAAAAGGAAAACCACCACAAAACGAAGCATATTTAAAAAAATCTTTGAATGCAGTTTTGGTTTCTTTAAAAAAAAAGGAATATATTCTTTGAGTGAAATTTGCTATCTCCGTTGTTTAGAGTATTTTCCCTACAGGTGACAAAAATTCCACCCTGTATAGTTGTATACTATTTGTACAACATTTTATACATTATGTTGCATTAAAGAATTATATTAAAATAGATAGCTTATGTTAACTCATTTTACTTTAACATATAATTTCTGTGCTTTTACTGTGTATTTCTGTATTGTATACGCTTCAAATCCATCAATAATTCAATACTAAAAATAACAGATCTGTTAAGTTATCATCAGTTATCATTTTAGGATAGATACTTACAGTTGACCTCATGGTCACGATAACAACACCAATGGCGGGTAGGTATATATCATTTTATTTATTAAGTACTAGCTGCCCGCCCCGGCTTCGCACGGGTGGCGCCATCTATTAGCTAACTATATTGCGATTTAAAATGACGGAAAAGATAAAACAATCTACATTTCCATACAATTTTTTTTTTTAATATTTTTTATACAAACCTTGTCTGGATAACACAACAAAAAAATAATATCTAATTTGGTGCAATCATTCTGAAGTTATGCGCTCACATAAGTACATTTCGACGATTCATTTTTATTTACATATTACTAGTGACCGCCCACGACTTCGCCTGCGTGAGAAAGTTTTTTCCTATCCCTCGGGAACTGTACGTTTTTTCTAGATGAAAGGTACTCTATGTCCTTTTCTGCAACCCTGACAATGTGTATGCAAAATTTCATGATGGTCGGTTCAGTAGTTAAGACGTGTCGGCGTAACAAACAAGCAAACGGACTTTCGCATTGATAATATTACTAGCTTCTGCCCGCGACTTCGTCCGCGTGGATATCCGAGAAAATGCTTAAGAAACTTTTAAACAGGTTGAATAGTCTATGTTTTAATTTCATCAAAATCAGAAAAGCCGTTTTAAGGTAATCACGTAATCACCACCTAATCAGGCGGGTCCCCACTCTCATACAATTTCTCTGTAGGTACGAAATTTCATAAAAATCGTTTAGTAGTTTAGGCGCGAAAGCGTAACAGACAGACAGACAGAGTTACTTTCGCATTTATAATATTAAGGTATGGATTACGGATTTTTATAATGGGGTAGGCAACTGTCAAAATGGCGCTGCGTACGCTTGTTCCACGAGAACTATGAAAACAAAGGACTTTTACATAAAAAAACGTTTTTTAAGCTTTAAAATGATTAAATTCTGTGTTTAGGCTTTAAAAATGTTGGCACTTACGAATTTCCGAAAAATCTAGATATAGGAAAAATGGAAAAATTATGTAAGAATAAAAACGTCTTAATTTGGCTTTAAATTCCGGCGTTTGCATTGTAGATTAGTCTTTTATATCCATTTTGGGTCAATGGGTCTTTTTCGGTAAAAAAAAACACAAAATAAATACCTATTTTCCCATACATTTTGTACTGAACGTCTACTGTCTTAGGAACAAGCGTACGCAGCGACATCTACAATTAGCTTTGCGTTGCCAACCCCATTAATTTCAATTTTCGTCCTGTCAATTTGACTCGTGGTAATCAATTAAACAATATAATCTCGTATTGTAAAAGTATGTAAGTAGGTACCTAATATATACGCTAGTAGCACAATTTCTGTAGTATCTCTATTCTGTGGTACAATCAAAATTCATCCCTTATTTCAACCCCTCTAACCCTGATTTCGCAATAAAAGATAACCTATGTCCTTTCTCGAGCTCTACTCTATCTCTGTACCAAATTTCATCAAAATCGGTTCAGTAGTTTAGGCGTGAAAGCGTAACAGACAGACAGAGTTACTTCCCTCTCTATCAGGACATTTTCGCTGAAAGACCATTCAAGTTGGATGACATGAAAGCAAGATACCAAGATAGCTGAAAGACAATTCAGCTACATGACATAAAAGCAGAATACCCAATCAGCAGACAGTCAACTCAGCCGGACGACATAAAAGCAGAATGAGCTAGTAGCAAAACGTCTGGAATTGCAAAAGTCGGTATGTTTAAAATACCTTACTAGCCGGAAGTCAAATTAGTTGGAAGACAAAAACACAGATGAATGAGATTGCCAAAAATTTTCATAAAACTAAACGACAGGCTAGAATAAGTATATCAAAAAGCTTCTTCTGAGTGCATTAAAGAGAGTTAATTCACAATTTTGTCTGTATTTAAGCACTATGATTTTTTTCAATGTTGGCGCTAGTGTGCAGACGAGATTTTTTTATGAAACCATTTGTCCATCAGCCATTTTTGATGTCCCCACTGCTGGGGCACAGGCCTTCCTTGTGGGTGGATAAGGAGGACGGGCCATAACCCACCACGCGGGCCATAACCCACCACGCGGGCCCAATGCGGATTGGTGGGTATTAACGACTGCAAATGCAGCCGGGACCGACGGCTTAACGTGCCTTCCGAAGCACGGAGGAGTTCGCGATAGTTAATTTTTGGTCACCCATCCCATGACCGACCCTTGCAAACGTTGCTTAACTTACGCAATCGCTGGGCCAGGCGCAAAACCACTGCGCCACCGAGCTCCTCCCACTGCGCCACCGAGCTCCTCCATGAAACCATTTAAAAAAAAAAATTTTAAAGCTAAAACAACTTTCGGTGCCTATATTTTCTGTCAAAAACAATATCATTTTTCCTTTTTTGTTCTTCAAAGAGGTCATTTAGTAACTATGGCATTTAAATATCAAGACGTTTTGCTTCTATATCATTCAACGCTCATGTCTATTTAATAACTATGGCGTTTTAATATAAAGACGATTTACTACCAGCGTATTTTGAATTACGACATCTTAAAATCCAGACGTTTTGCTACTAAGGCGTTTAGCGTTCATGTCTATTTAATAACTATGGCGTTTTAATATCAAAACTTTTGGGTAATATTGTCATTTTACAACGTGGGTATTCTGATAGTGACTCAGTTATTTTCGCATTTAAAATATTAGTATGGAAGTATGGATAAGTAAGGATATTACTAAGGATGTTTAATTGTATTTTAAATTCATTTTAATCACTTTAAATCTGAAAATTTAATTCTGAAAAACAGCTTAAAGTAGGTATTTATTTTCAAGACTCACTTTGTTTTTCTTTGTTTAAAAGCAAATTTCCTTTGCCAAGCCTTTGCCACACCACTGAGTAGAAAAAACTTTGGACTTGAATATTCATTCGATAAATTATATTAGGTCTTTACCTATGAAATTGCCGATATTTTGTCACATACAGAGAAAATAATAACTTCTATAATTTAAAATTTTAACAAAATCGTGAATATTACATCGAATTATGATCATGATAGTTAACTCTCAGTAAAAATAAAGTCCATATTTTAGCTTTCGTGACATTAAAAAAAAGATCTTGAAAGTGACTCTTTTCTTTGTGAGCAAAAAAAGGGTGACCGAAGGGGTTGTAACTTAACCAAAACTTATTTTTTCGCTTATCTTAAATGGAAATAAGTTAGCATAGTGTTCAAACATTAGTACATAAAAGTTTTGTTACATGAGTGTTCATGGTTGTTAAATGAACAAAGAAAATGCTATTATGAAAAATGCAACTTCTTGAAAAATCTCCATACAAATCGGCAATTTCATAGGTAAAGACCTATTATAATATACACAGACCGTTTGTATACTACATTTTTATTACTTAAAAAAGTTATTTATCTTCACAATTCAATGTTATAAATGATGATTTATGTTTGTTATAATAATAATAATAAAGTTTCTTTATTTCCACACAATTTCCATGCTTTACATTTTTCTTTAAAAAGTAATTATGCTGAAATAAATTAATTTTGTTAGTTGGTAGTTAAAGTTGCTAAAACTATGCTAGTATTTTCTTAATCTTGGTGTAGTATGGACCCCTTCTGGGTAAATGCCTCCTCCCTTTTATTCCACTCGTTCCTGTCTTGTGCCATCTTTATCCACTCCTTTCCTGTCATGGTAATTATGTCCCTGTGGACCTGACCATTTTGTTGTTTGTATCGTCCATCTTCCATCTCTCATTCTTGAAACATGAAACGGTCATGTTTGTCATGTTGGTAAATATACCAACATGACATTTAAATAACAACATAACATGTTGTTATTTAAATATAAATAACAAATAATGAAATAAAATCAAGGATCAAATCCAATCATTTTCTTAACCATCAATTGAAGGTAAGATGCTCCTTAATTTCCTTCAGTTACTAATCTCCATGAAGTTCCGTTTTCCTATTGTTGTTTTTTTTGTAGGTAGTTAAGACAATGATTTTCATTAACTCTTTTACGTAAATATTCGAATGTATGTTTCGATCTGTTTGTAAATTAAATAATCATATTTTGCAAATGTAATGTAATGTATGGAAAGAAAATATTACCTACTCGATAAAGATAGAAAATAAATAAATAAATCATCAAAGGCTTTCAGAAAAAAATGTCACTTTGAGGACCTAGTAAAGTGCCTTGTGCAAATCATGGTTGACTTTATTATAATATTTAGGTTCAAAAGCCTGACTTACTTCAAAATGCAAACGAAATTGAAAGTATGTGAAGTATCTCTATGAGTTCTTTAGTGATCGTACTTTTATTCACTGCTAATAACCGTTCTTGACCCGGAGATTGAACTGTTCACGCCGATGACTAATCCTATACTAATGGTTAAATATTGTGACCTTCTATCGAAAAGAAATTCTTGACCTTATTGACTATTTCGTTAAACTGAAATACTTACGTAATGTACAAATCTTTTGTACAGGTTTTAAAGAGAGAATCAGAACAGTCAATTTTGTGGTTAAGTTTATTATGAGACCTTACTAGATCAAAAGCTTAGGTCAGATTGCTTTTAATAATGGAACGTGACCTATTTTATTCTTTAGCACTTGTATGAAATATGCATTAGTTTTAATTATTGGATTGCATCACATCATGACCTACTTGCAGGCGGGACATCGCAGAGCAATAATTATAATGGTAGTAGGTATGTTTTCGTCTGTTTGCCGTCGAACACGTCGATGATATTTTCCAATTCCAATATTGGTTCCCTCTTCATGTGTTATTCAATAACATTCGTATTAAATTTGGAATTGAACCATGGACTTGGAGTAATAGATGTTACCAACTTACTAATTAAGTCAATTACGTGTAAGTTCTGTGCCTGTATTATGAGTTTGCACAGTTACGTTTACTATACTAGATATCGATTGTAGTAAGCAATTTTGTATGCATTTTCACTTTTTCACAGCGCCTCTAACTCATTACACGCCTAATGATGTGGTTCTGTCATAATAACAACACATTATGGTCCACTGCAGGACATATGCGTATTCCATGAGAGAATTCAATTCGGAGTTTTGTTTAAATCCATTTTATTCTATCAGTTCATCTTTATCTTTTCTTTTCATTACTTTGTAATACAGTACTATATATATTCTGTGGTAAGGTAATGCTGCTATGGATACCTCCATAGTCAGCTTCACTTTGGTATACAAATTTCATGTCACCTTGAAACACCCATTGCATGACTAACCCGAAACTAATTTTCTTTTTCTGTGGCTTTTGTTACGTATGCTGAACGAACTAATGTTATGAAACCTTCAAGAACCATCAATAATTGACTTATGTGCAGCGATATGCGACTTTTACAATACATTTTAGATATAATGCTTCAGTTTATTGAAGCAAATATGCATCGGAAAAATCAACTCCAAAGTCAGGTGCTATTTCGTCGTTGCGCGTGCTGAAGGGGCGGTAATAGGAAAACCTGGTTTGCGCGGGCCATATTTTTATATAGAAAACGTAAACTTGTAGCCACCAAAAAAATCATACGACAAGCTAAAGAGTTTATATCTAGTTGCTACCAACATTAAATTTCGTATAAACTTCACAGTTGATAGTAAAAAAAAATCAGAATATCATCAAAAGCGCTTGTCGCGGGCCATATTTTTGGCGTAAATACTAGTGGTACAGTAGCCCGTAGAACATTAAAATCACCAAAAAGGTTACCGTTTGCCGTTGTTTATTAGTTATTTATTAAGTTAATGGAAAGTGATCATACACAGATTTAAGACCAGATAAAGTCCAACCATTTTCATCAGGTCTTAAATCTGTGTATGGCTACTTTTTACAGTCTTACTTTTATCTGTGGCAATCAAATCAAGCTGTAAAACACGACAATAGCTAAACTATGTGGTAAACCTCGAAAAATAAAAAATATACATTTTGGAGATTTACAAATATAAGTTACGGCGGGTTGCGATCAGTATAGCTTGGGTATCTATAATTTCGTAATAAATAACTATATCACAACGGCAAACGGTAACCTTTTTGGTGATTTAAATGTTCTACGGGCTACTGTACTATAGCGTAAACGTATTGAATTCTACATCAAAATACACTTTAATGTACTGTGCAGTTGCTCTAATAACTTTTTTTCAAGAAAGATAATTGTGCTAAAGATAATGATGAAAAAACAACGAAAAACATCGAAAATGTGCAGAAGTGAGGTTATTTTCCGTACTCTTTACACGTAAAGAAAAAGACTGAGATAAATGATTTCGCATATCGGAGCCTGAAGTCGTGTTTTTGTATACTTTACAGGAGACGCAAAAAACTGCTTTTCTCGAAAAATTATCAGAACATTTAGATAATTTATATTTACTTAAATACATATAACAAATTTACGTAATTTTAGATTACTTTTGAATAACCAGTATTAATAATGCTTTAATTAAACATAACAGGCAAATTTGACACAGAGTTATTTATTTGAGTCGTAAGTAAAAGCTATGAGTCTGAACTTGGCCAAAAAACTCGCTATGTCCATAGTGAAGCACATATCGGGCGCAATTTCTGATTCCGCTTTGGTAAACTTATTTTAGCTATGTGAATTATAACACTTAGCGTAGAACTTTTATGAAACATGGAACATTTAATGTATGAATGTCACATGGCTACTTTCCGTAACTCTTTAAATATTGCATTTATCACATAGCTATTTTTACAGTATGTGTGTATGAGAATAACGATTAAAACTGCATAAAAAACCGAAAATTACTAAAAAACACAGCGACTTTTGCACGCGCAACGACGATTTGCACATTGCCAGTTTCAATTTTGCCAGTAGGTACATATCTTTTGATTTTCCAAAGGTTTAAGTCGGCATCTTATTAAGATATATTTAGATGCTTTATATTTAAAGTGACTGATAATTTATGACGTCATAGTAATTCTTTGATTCGACACGCACACGCTTCTAACTTTACTGTCGACTGTTGAAGTGATCATCTTGAAAATTACGGCTTATTTCCTCATTTGAAACTGTCATAACTTTAATCATTGTTTCAATACTACCACCACTGTTCAATTAAGTTGAAAGGCCTGAGGTCTGTTCTATAACTAAGCTTTGGCCACACATAATTTTGATGTCACCAGAAATTCTGCTGTCAAATAACGTAAACATCACGCTGGTTAAACTCGAAGGAAACATTAAGTAGTTCTATTCTAGGGGTGTGTTTCTGCCACAGAACAGATTATTTTTACGTTTCTGCGATGACCAATGCAAAAGATCATTAATCTACGTGTTATCAATAAAAAAACCACTTATCGATCAAAACTAGAAAGTAAATATTGTAATGACTTTTTATATCATACTCGTGATGTAATCAAAGATAAAAATGAGAAGCATCATCTCAATGATAAAACAACGCAACGTAATAAGACGCAAAGTATCGCTATTTCTAGTATCACGGTATCAAGAATCGTATGGCAGCTCATCATAACGTTATTTAGAGGCGACGACAGCTACCTTACCTACTTGGCAAAAGATTGTAATGTCATATTTCCAGACAAATGTTACGATTACGAATAATAGTGGCAATAAACTATAATCTAAAACGTGCTCTAAGCAAACTACTGTATTGGAATTTAGAAATCAGCACTGAAATAAACATCTTAAATATCTGTGTCTGAAAATGGGTGATCAGATTTATTGAAAAAGACGACGATTCAAATTATTCGTTTTGTATTATCATAAAGAAGATAGGTGACAAATCAGACAAACCTACAATAGCTTACCTTCATTTAAGTATATCTTTAATTTTCACTGTTATTCTTTCCAGACCTTTAACTACGTCGCAGTTTAGATAATACAAAGTATGAATAGAGTATTCTTGCACAATAACTATTTTCCTGTACTTAATCAATATAAAACCTCAGCTGTTTCAACAAGTAGGTAGGTATGTGTTTATTTACACGGTTCATCTGTTGAGTGTGTATTTTTTATCGATTTATTATTTTATCTTACAAGCAAAATGCAATCCATAAAATAAAAAAATAAAAATTCCACGTGTCGAGAAACTATGTTATATTCTGGAGGCGCTCTAATATAAAGTATAATAAAAGGGCCTTAGTCTTAAAATACGTCTACAATAATTTGCGATGGTGCCGGTGTTCCTTAAAATAGTACTGTTCAATGTTATTCTGCAATACTAATAGGTAAATATAGCAAACAGGTGCTAATTTACAGGAATGTCACTTGGACGCAAAATTGATGCAAATCGGCATACTGTTTACCTAATCGTCGCCGTTCCTACACAGACTTTATTTAGAGCTATGCTATACATGATATAATGTCAATAAAATTAGTTTATCCGGTAAGAAATGTTACAAGCGAAATATCTTCCGCAAAAGCTGTCGAACAATTTCCCATAAGTGAGACAAATTAATAGAAAAGAAAACGTCCGTACCTTTGCGTAACAACCCTAACACCCAAAACGTAGTGCCATCTGCCATCGATGATGGCTTGTGACTTTGGCATTGCGCGAATGCGCGTGCGCTGCGCACTCATCTTGTTTGCACAACTTAGACAGTGTATTTGTAAATAACTGATAAATGCAGACATGTGCTCTTTATTTTGTATTCGGAGCTGTTCCAAAATAAACATTGTGAATGCGACAATATAAAATTAATATACATTTATATTTTTTTTCTATACGCCTCATTTGGTGATGATTTGGCATAATTTTATAGCGATTACTTAAAGTTGTCACTTTGCGTTGTTATCTTTACCCTCTATCTATCTATTTACTTAGGAGTTTGGTTCTTGAAAAAGTCCAAGATTTAATTTCACCTTGTGTACCTCCCTAATTGTTTTTTTTTATTACTACTATTCTAGTTCAGTGCCTTTGTTGTTGTTGTTCAGTTGTGGACTGATAATGATCTGACTTAGGATGTTCCCTATTTCAAGCAGCTTCAAGAATCTTGTGGCACATCCGTGCTTCTCTTATATCTTACACAACATTTATGATAGTACAGCTGAGACGTAATTAATTTCGTCGCCTATTACAGTCATAACTAATTCAAAGATGCCACAGCAGTAAGTATAAGATAAATCACTTGCCGATTAATTTAAACTTCCTTTAATTTAATTTTCCTGTAATTTATGGTTATAATAATAAAATTATTTGAACACCTAGCTATCCGTCTTCTTAAGTGAGATTATCGGTAAGGTATTATCGAATTTACTTGCAGTAATTATGATGCTTTTCTTTTTGTTGTGTTTATTTCACTTTCTTATTATGTCTGTTTTAATACTTTTTCACAGTATTACAAGTTCTTACAGGCTTACGAGTAACTTAAATTAGTTAAATGCATGTTTTTAGAAAATTAAATATTAAACGTCATTGATACTGATTATTGCGTTTATATCTTCAGAAAATTAGAAGAAACTTTTTAATAATGAATATACTGTATACTCCGTACAGCTCACGTCACTGATTTGTAGCTAGTTTTAAATTTACTATATTATTTTATCGTAAGTTAGCTAAGCAATGTAGTTAATTCATTACGATGAAACTGATTATTGAATATTTATACGCTTTCTGTCTGTTTAAGAAACGCTAGTTGGTGAGTTTAGATGATGTTGGTTGAGATAGATAGTCGTTTATTTCGCCTGACTGTATTAATTTTCAGAAGGTTCTGTTGATCGAAGACGTCTAATAAATTGGTGCTGTTTTTAAACTCTAATGGAGAATTTGAGAAATACCAGTAATTTTATGTCATGTCGTTTTTAGGGTTCCGTACCCAAAGGGTAAAAAATGTTTTAAAAAACAAAAAACCGACTTCAAAACCCCACTCTACCTCTAAAAAACAATAAATAATATTGAAATCACTAGATACACAGATACGCATTATCATTGTAATAAAACACGTCTATTGAAGTCGGGTGGGGCTATTACTAAGACTCCGCTGTCCGTCTGTCTGTCACCAGGCTGTATCTCATGAACCGTGATAGCTAGACACTTGAAATTTTCACAGATGATGTATTTCTGTTGCCGCTATAACAACAAATACTAAAAATATAAGTAATAAAATAAATATTTAAGGGGGCTCCCATACAACAAACGTGATTCTTTTTGCCGTTTTTTGGTACGGAACCCTTTGTGCGCGAGTCCAACTCGCACTTGGCCGGTTTTTTTACAGCCTTTCTCACCTCTGTTATATTCATAAGGAAGTTGGATTATATTTTTCGTGTTAACTGTACTTCAATGTGATTAAGTACCATTATTTTATCTGCGGTTCGTATTAAATTCCCCGCAATTTTAACTTTAAAATATTGTCGTTTACTGGCGCGTCATTGCACCTTATTTTATTGATCTTCCATAACAGATCATATTTCATGTCTTAAAATGTCCTCTATTTATTCTACAAAGTTTATTTGAAAACTCGTTAATGAGTTGCACGTTTTACAACGAGGCATTATGTGCCGGATTGATTTAAAGTCTCCCAGTTGACGTTTGTAGGGTAAGAAATTTTCCCTTCATTTAATATTTACCCCAGAAACGTCCGGCTCGGTAGTTGGATTGGAACTACATTGATGTGACAATACGGAAGTCAGCCATGCGATTAGAATTGTGGCAACTGATTTGAGCTCTCCAATTTTATAAATAACATTGTAAAATGGTCAATTACAACCATTACTGCAATATTGTTTGTGTAATTTCACTATTTTGTCCTGTTTTTCTAATATTTTTAAACAAATAGGCGTAGCACATTTTAAAGAAACATTCTCCTTTATATATTTTTCCTAATATATCATGCATTCGGTGAAGGTGTAATGTGGATTGTGGACATAGCTATCGGAGCGGAGATAAAGTACCGCCATATTATTGCTATATTATAACTACTTTCGAATTCCTAATACGGTCAAGTACTGAATATATCGTTAAATCTTAACACTGACATATTAAAGACATTCGCATTATCTTTCGCGGAACAATAAAGACTCATAACAAGGCCATTTGATGTTTGCAGTTACAGCTAATGGAAACCCAATCGGCTATCCTATAATAAACCATTTGAACGACTGCCGCACCAAATGAATACGTTATTTACGATTGTCCGAGGGAAAGCGGTCGAGTTGTTAATTCACTCCAACATCGCACACTGTCTCCCTCTCGCTGGCTTTTCACGTATCTAACACGATTTTGAAAGTGAAAAGGTAAACAGTTAAAGCGATCTGATAATAAATCTTGGTAGCTGCTACTATGTAATTGGTACGATTGGATAATTGTTTTTTCACATTAGAGTAAAGGCGGTTTCAGCACGGCTTCTTGAGGTCGTACTTTTAATACGCCGAGGAAGTGTACATTTTCCTTGTTGCATACCTACGTCCAAAAATATTACTTTTTCGTGACAGATTTGAACGATAGCTACCTATCAAAAAAACTGCTACAAGAGTTTTCCCTTCAAGTACTAAAAGCGATTACACTGTCGTATTGCTAAAGCTGATATTTTATTAGTAATTTTGCACTTAACAACTGTTAAAACGTTTAAAGTTAAATGAGTAATATTGGTAGTGTTTTCATGGTCAAACAAGGCTAAGTTTATATCGTAGGTAAATTTCAATACTGTTAGTTCCATGCATTTTATTGCCTCATAAACGTACTCTTATTCAGTACACAATTTTAAAGTTTATAACTGTAATTAAAGTTTCTATCAAGTACCTATTGATTTCGCATTACAAATTTTACAACTTGCATTTTATTGTTTACTTTCATGACTTGGTCCATGATTAATGTTTTTACAATATTTCGAATCCACAACAAAAAAGATGCTGTCTCTATGTGCCGGATTCCAAAAAGGATTGAAATTCCGTTCTGAATTCCACACGGCTTGATGTGCGAGCATCACGACTCCCCGTGATTGCTACAAGGGGCTGGGTCTTCCGAGACCCGTCGTGTAATAAGGTTCCACCATTAATTTGCCTTGTTGTTTTCACGAGACACGTGTTATCCACTTTCCCGGTGAGATCGTAGGTGTTGGTTGACGATGATAAACAGTCCAATTGGATCGCAACTGAACTTTCCACAGTCAATTGTCTCTATTGCCATAATGTTTCTTGTTAAGTGTACTTGAAAATGATCTCAGGTTGGTTTTACGTTGTTGCCTGTTGGTTTAAATGTTTATATTGATAGAGGCGTTTGGTATTAATAAATTATTAACTAAATTATTTTTATTATTTCTGTCTGCCGTGTATGTGCGCTGCGCTAACATTGTTGTCAATGAGCTATCTGCCACTATGGCTACTTGCCGACTTCGCTCAGCCGAGGAAAGCGTATCGCCTTGTTTTATGTTTATGAACTTTCTCATAAGAAGCTTTCATTCAATACTCACTAGGATACATTATTTATTAGATAATTCCCATCGAATGTTAGTAATGCTACATACTTACTATTAACTAACTTCACTAGAAATAAGATATATATATTTTGAGAGTATAAAGAATCAGAGCCACTATTTTATATCAATAAAAGCTGAAACCCAGATCACTTCTAATATTGGAAAGTTCTTATTTGCCAAGTACGTTGTATAATTTCCTTGTCAATGTGGAATTGATGTGGTTGGTGTTTGTCATTTAATATTATCGCTAACGGTGGCTTAGCTTATTGTGACGGGATTTATACTTGTTATTTTATATTGGATTTTGACTTTGCTATTTACATTCCGGGCAAGCATTTATGATCTTATTTTATGTTAACTGCTATGATTTGTTGTTTATTCCCTGAATTTTTAAGAGGGATAGAGTTCATTTCCTCATGTTATAAATTTATCCTTTTATGTCGTTTGTTTTATTGTAATTTCTGCCTTTTCCCGTTTCTCATATAACATCCAACGTTCTTAAATAAATATAATAACAGCATCTAGCTACCGCTTTGCCTTAAAGTGAACTAAAGCGACTTAGTAGTGTTAGTAACTAATAGTAGTATTTAAACCTATCTGGCAGGTAATTAGTGAAACGTCTTTAAACAAAGTAAAATGTTATGAAAGATGTTGTTGATTCGTCTTATGAAAGTTTTATGCAATTCTACAACATGACATGACAAATGAGTAAATGAGGCAAACGTTTCTTGAGAAAATCTTTTAAATATCATTAAAATACTTAAGCGAACTATGTTAAAAGATGCAACGTGCAGTTCCCTCGGGCAGGCGCTGAAGTTGCAACGAACGTTTAAAACAACATCTGCCAAGTTGGGAGAGGTTAATTACTTTTATAGGCCCTCCACATGAAGAGGCCCGGCTCGGAGGCCGCGCCTCTCCCTACACGTAGAAATTTGGCCGGAAGACCGCCGTGCCTCTACGTTTGATCCTTCCGGCCGGGCCTCTACATTGAAGGGTCCGTAAGAGGAACATAACATGTTCAGTTTGGCATCATTCTATTCTATCAGTCTGGTACAAATTTTGGATCATCTATCTGGAAAAAAATCAAAATCTATACAGGCTGATGGATTGGACTGATGCCAGACTGATCATGTAAACTCCCTCTAAGTTTTCTGCAAATATGTACTGAAACCTAAATAATACGACAACTGTTCGAAGCAGTGTCGATGTGCGAAACTGATTATATGAACGACGACCTTTAAACTGCTGCTGTCGCCATTCTGTCTGACCGTTTCAATACCGATGCCGGCAAAGATTCATTCAATTTCTTGAATACTTAGTTTATTAAATCATATTTTATAATCTTCGTCGGTCTGGTGCTTATGAAAAGCTCCAATCATTATATTCATTACCCACTTCCGAATAATTTATCATCTTACAGGCCGCGACGAACATCATAGCTTTCACTTTCTAGATGTCTATCTGCTCATGCTGAACTATCGATCATTCGTATTACCATTACATAAGTGTGAGAATCAGATTTGTTATTAAATATTTACAAAACGTCCCAATTTGCTTTGCTTTTAAGTTTTAAAACTTAACACGCGATTGCACAATGAACTTTTATTTAAGTAACATTTTTATGATCGGTTTTGTATCTAGCACAGTTGTGATCAGATTGTAATCAGTGTGTTATACAATAAAAACCAAGCCAAAGATTTGACATAACAACTTTTATCTGAATTAACTATATGCCGCTTAAGGCGAAATTGAATTGATTAAACCATTATAAATGCCAATGCGGCATTAAACGTTTTATAGTTACCTATTTTCAATGCATTCAAAAAACTACTTCCTACAATGTTAAAATACCATTTTATTTTTAAATATCGATTACAATTCGTCGCGCTTGTCAATCGAATACCCTCTTATCTGTCAATGTGATCGTAATTTTGTAACATTTGAACTGTTACATCTCAAGCACGGTCTCAAGTGTCTCGTAATACAAGGTACAGTGCATTTCAAACTTATTAGCAACTGTGAAGTTAGCCACTATGCGCGTATCCGTGTCTTACTACTCGCCTCTCTCACCCACTTCATCGAAATTGTGTTCTGCTCATTGCCTCGCGTGATGTTTCGAGCCCCTCATTCCTCTACAATCCACCGACGAGGCTCCACCAGTGGATCAAAGGATATTTATTTTCCTCTTCGATCCACCGGTTGACGGCAAAAAGTGGATTTAAATATAATCATACATTTCTTATTCCACTCTGATCCACCGTTTTAGAGAAAAAGTGGATTCAAATATAATCAAATATTTTTTATTCCACTTCGATCCACTACTAAGGTAGGTAGGGTAGGGCATGTGAAATGTTATATTCAGTCAAAAGTACCAGGGCAACATAACTTGCGAGGAGTTATTTTGATTTCGTACCGCGAAGATTTCTTTTAGCTCTTTAATTTTTCAAAAATATAAATCGAAATAACTCCTTGCAAGTTATGTTGCTCTGGTACTTACTTTTGACTGAATATAACATTATTGAATATAAAAAAAGAGTAGGATTTCGGGTTGGGTTCTTTATTACTTATAATATCGATACCTATACTATAGGACACACTACGATATTCTAAAAAGCCCTAGTCCAGTAGGACCTCGAGTACATAGGTGGGAGATTGACTGGAGTTAATTAAACTGGCTAATCGACTATTGTCGGTATACCACGGTATACCACCGTGGTCCTACCAGTAGGTCAAATCGGTAGGTCCACGGGCCCTTAAGGCGCAGGCCCCTCCGCACACGGCGGCGGTGGATCGAAGAGGGAAAAAAAATATCCTTCGATCCACAGGTGGATCGAAGAGAAAAAAAAATATCTTTCGATCCACCGGTGGATCGAAGAGGAAAAAAAATCTCTTTCGATCCACCGGTGGAGCCTCGTCGGTGGATCGTAGAGGAATGAGGGTTCCGAGCTGCCAATAAGTTTGAGAGGCACTGTACAGTATTCAAAATTAACGTAACAGACACCTAAAGCGGGCGGTTTCACAGAGCTAACATCCATAGAATCGAGATTGACTGGAGTTAATTAAACTGGCTAATCGACTATTGTTACAGTGTCCGGTACCCTCTCGGTTACGTAATCTCACTTTCATTACTAACATTCTCTATTAACTAATAATGGTTCAATCTCATTAACCCTAATTGTATTGTCTTTATTTCTTGTTAGGATTATTTTGTTTACCTACACTAATTATACTTTTGGGGTTGGCTCCATTTATGTAATCTTTGATGGTAATATAACATTGTATAGATTCAATAATATACTTACAAATCTTACAATTTCAATTATTGCCTTGGTGTTAATTTCCGATTTATCGGTCGGTAACCTTAAACAACGTAACGATAATCCAACTATATAAATACACAATTTTTGTCGTTTAAATACTTACTTACCTATAATTATGAGGAAACTTGGATTGTTTTGTAACAGTCGATGACGTTGGATGTTTTCTTGAACATGTATTATTTGTTCAAACGACTAGTGTTTCGATCGAACACTTTTTCTGGAACATTCATTGTTTAAACAGATGTATGTAAGTATTTGTATGATGCAAGAACAAATAAAGTTGCTACTTAGCAGGTTTTTCTAGCGATTGTTATTTTATAATAATGGTTGTTTTCAAATGAAGTATAAAAACCTTATCATTGATTTAACATTAGCAATTAAAAGTCACATTGCTTAGTATCCAAGGTGATAGTTACTTTTCACTTAATTGTGTTATGTTATGAGTTATGTATGACAATAAGAAACGATGACATCCACACTCAGTCACTTACATTAAATTGTAAAAGTAACCAAATCCTCAGAGTTGACTATCCCCATCTGGTCAAAATTATAGGTGCTTTGGATGTTGTTTCCTAGGCGTTTCTCTAAATCGATAGGGAGTTGGCTCCGAGCCAGATTTGACAGCCCTCCATCCACTCTAACTAGCAAAGCCTGAGTCACTGAAATCTTGGCCAGTACCTAGTATGTTATGGTTTTGATTTGTTGATATCATGGAATTCTAATCTTAAACTCAAAATAATAAAAATCTACAAGATATTTTTATTTGTAACAACTACGTGTATCATGTGCGCAAATACACTATTTGACTACATTTGATCATTATAAAATGTTTCTCAGGCAAGCCAGCTTAGAGCATTTAACCAAGTACAAGCCAGGCTTGTTTTATATTGTAAAACCACATAACCATCCAGACAACTACTACGTATAGGTTGATAAAATGTTTAGTTAAAGATAATTCTAATGGGTAGTATTTAATCGGGTAACAATAAATTCCCATTTTGGGTATCAAAATACTGAATATAGCGTACTGAAATACTAAGTGGGCGACCGACGGAGTGAGGGCGACTACAAATGTTGAAAATGGGTGACTTTAAAATACAAATTGAGTAACTAGTTATGAATAACTAGTTACTCAATTTGTATTGGGTTTGTATTTGTATTTGGTCGCCCGTTCTGAAGAACGGGCGACCAAATTACTATTTGGGCGACAAAACATTTTAGATTCGACTTAGGGCACAAAAAACATTTAAAATTCGACATATATTTTATGTAAAAAAGGTGACTATCCTAATCGAGATGACAAAAATACCATGTTGGGCAGTTTAAAACAATTATATAGTTAGGTACTTACTTGGTGTAATAGTTGCCCACTCAGTATTTTTGTCACTCATGTAGAATTTTCACTGTTTACTTAAATTATTTATTTAAATTATATAAATTATGTAGTCGCCCGTTTTACGTATTTTTCGTAATCCACAGTAAGTCGCCTGTTTAATTATTTTGTCGCCCAAAAATAAACCGCTGCCAGGTTTAGTATTTAAGTATCCCATTAACAGTCGCCTTTAATTATTTCCAGTCACCCAATTAATTAATAACCAATTTTAATTTTAATTATAATACTTATATAGGACAATACATGGAACATCCAGCTAAATTGCTAGGAAGTCTTCACATTCTTAATTTGATTTGATATGATCCAATTAACGGTTTTTAATCAAATAACAAAGACGCCACTCCTTTGGCGGTAAATTTAATTTTGCAATAACAAATACAAAGAAAGCATTTGTTATGAGCTTAATAGGTGCACTCAGACGCGAAGGCAATGTGCCAACCGCAATATTTTGCCAACAAAACAACGTATCATGAAATATTGATATACTTTCATCGCTTCACGGCCATGGCGTTGAATATTATGGGTGATGAAGAGACAATGTCAAAATAATGATTGATACTAATTAAATGTCTTTAGAACAGACAACCGTGATGGATGTCGTATAGTGTTAACAAATTATGTAAGAAAAATCACTTTCTGTTGGCTGTGTTAGTAAGAAAATAAATCGACGATGTTAGTCGACGTGCCGAAGAAGAAATTATTATCGTCTAATCAATTCTTTATCAAAACGGCAGCAGATTGGCAAAAGTTGAAGTAAAATTATTACGAATAAAACAACTTATAATCTACGCACGATTACGATACTAACTATTTAAGATTTATCGTGATTTAAGGTTTGCGAAATACCCAAAAACGATAAAAACTTGTAATTTCAACGGAAATGTGATAACATTGATAATACAGTAACCAAACACATACCTACTCTGATAGATATTTCTATAACAGAAAATTTTTCACTCTATAAAAGATGATAAATCAGATTTAACGCGTGTACCTAAGGATTAATAGAAATAATTGTTGGAATATAATGCCACTGTCCAACTGTTTATTCTACTAAACAGAAACCAGGAAATTATTCCAAAAGATATATGAGTCACAAAGCCAAATGAATTTAAATAAATGGTCCCATCGTCTTACCAGACGCACACGCAATTTAAATTTAATTCTGCACTTTATCGAAACGTTTACAAGTACCCGTTATATTCATAAAGCTCGACAATCTGATAGCTGTTTTCTATCATACTTGTTCCATTCAAGCAATTGAATGTTCAGTATACACGTCATAAATTAAAAGCAATGGGTTTTAAATCAAGGTTGAGTTTGTGATTGTAATTTTCTTCAATTCAAAACTATATTAAATAGGTAGGTATTATAAAAGTATATTCGTAATGTTCTGTTAATTTGTAATTGTTTATTGTGCAATGAAGCCCCTTTTCAGGATTCAAGATTTTTCAAATGAATATTACAATTTAAAAAATGTTTCTGTGAAAAAACAGGACGAAGTCGAAGTTCCAGTTCCTGAATTAAAATTCCAAAAACTGTAAATATAACAGAAATGAAAGTACTGTAACCAAAGGAGATGTTTAAAATGCCTTGAACTGAAAAATTTTAGGTCAGTGGGCGCTGTAAAAATTGGCAAATATGATACCTACATTTGGCTTGGCATATTGTTCATAATTTCTTAGATACTCGAACACATTATCCCATACAATACAATAGTTACTCGCCAAACTCGGTGCTGTAATTTTGCCAAATAGGTAATACATTGTTTTACATAAACGTTTAAAATTAACTACGTTTCGGTGAATGACCTACCTATAATTACTGAACCGACGGAAAAGTCACCAGACATGTTCTTTTATTTATTCGTTATGCGATTGTGACCAGTTCTCCAAAAATAGGATTGTTCGTAGCTTTTATAAAATTTTGCAACTTGTATGTATTAAAATGTGTTGTGTTTGAAACTAAGCTTTTTTAGAAGATTTTCTTGAAACATTAAATATCTATTCATAAAATATCATTCTTTTTAAAAATTGTTTGTATAAATGGCTATTGACAATGGTATAAATGACTATTAAAACAGTCTACAGTCGACTGATTGCTGTGTATGTGGGTAGGTCATTGTACTGATTTGTTTTAAACTGGAGAATCCTGAGAGTATTTTTAGTTTGCTTTAAATGTTTTGTTTGTTTTTTGATCCTCGTTAGACTCCTGTCGGTTATTTTGTTTTCCAGTCAATGTATTATTTATTTATTTCCTTTCTGTATGATGTGCTATCAAAACATCACTTTCTTTGTTAACTGGATTTCAAAATATTTTCAATCCTGATTGGTCCTTTTCAGTTTTCTCATCTTTTACATCTATTTTCGTATATTATGTACAATTATTCTTTATTGTACAAATATTTAATAAAATCCACGTTGGTATGTCAACCGCCTTCGTTCAATCTAACAAGATCAATCTCCACGTTGCAGGCGCCTCGTGGCAGCACTCGTGTTGCGCATCAAGTGCTTCAGGATTATGTCTATCAGCTCTTAGTTGCGTAGTAAGATTGACTTACTGAATTTAAACGATTTCAGCGTTTTTATTTAGTAGTATGTTTTTTGTTTTTGTATTTGTTTCATAACATAGTCCTCCTCACACCCCTTCCGAACACCTGCCTCTCTAGCAATACCACCAAAACACGATATATATTGCGTGATATAGCGTTTTATCGAAACTAAAGTCACTGTCAAAATCCACTGTCTTTTGACAGTCAAACGTTCATAATCGCTTTTTGGTGGTCATGCTATATTCGGGGAGCTGGAGGAAAGTATTTATCTTTTGCAAATTCGATTCAAAAGTGAAAAAAAATAAAACTGTAAAATTACAGGCTTTCCAAAACGGTAAAAAAATAATTACAATATTAATTTTCACAAAAAGAAATTGAAAATGATGTTGATGAACCGGCCAGGGGTTAGAAGGTTACTAACTTTAAGTATAAGGTCTTCTACTGTTTTACAATTATTGGTCTGAGCAACCACCGTCAAGAATGAAGTTATAGCTTACCCTAAAAGTTTGTTTCACTTATTCAATAGAATAGAGTGTTTGATACTTTATGATCTACCAGTGCTATAATTTTATGTAGGTAACAAAAAAAACACATTTATCCGATCGTCTAATATTAAGCTGTAACACTGAATTCAATTGAATCAGAAGCAACAATCACTGAACATCCTTTCAAATTATTTAGTTACAAAGTAAAGTCTATGAAAAGACAATGTGCAATCGATAATTCGTATAATAGCCTGAGTCAGATTTAATCTGATCTACTTATCGGGGTTTGTAAAGAAGAGGAAATAGACTTCCGGGGCAGAATAATAGACATAAAGTCCATTGTTAATATCGGCTGTAGATTCGTAATTTATTTCTATTTTTATTATCTTCGAAGTTTTGTGCGCAAGTTCTGAGTTTCAACAAACTGAATCACCGATTTGTAACTGTACATCCATTATTATATAATTAAGGGAAAGGGTGTTATTA
Organism: Agriphila geniculea; assembly: GCA_943789525.1. Taxonomy (NCBI): domain Eukaryota; kingdom Metazoa; phylum Arthropoda; class Insecta; order Lepidoptera; family Crambidae; genus Agriphila; species Agriphila geniculea. Next base: position 26,448,882 of record OX038873.1, read on the forward strand.
TAATAGCTCTAAATAGCTGCTTATTATATGTAACATTTTATTATAAGTACGTACATACAATATACATATAACCATTTCTGATTCGAAAATTATACTCCAGTTTAAATTAAATAATTAAACTTCAATTAAATTTTTTTTTATTTAATTTAAGTAATTCATGGCTATTTTAAAAGTTATGACAATTGTTATAAGCAATTAAGTCACATGTACTTCCCAAAAAAGATAAGTTCCATATTATTTGTTGATAAGTTTGTTTAAGGGTCCGTTACGCGAAATCATTTGTCTCTGTCTTTTTCTTTACGTGTAAAGAGTATGGAAAATAACCTCACTTTTGCACTTTTTCGATGTTTTTCGTTGTTTTTTTATCATTATCTTTACCACAATTATCTTTCTTGAAAAAAAGTTATTGGAGCAACTGCACAGTACGTTAAAGTGTATTTTGATGTAAAATTCAATACGTTTACGCTATTATTTACGCCAAAAATATGGCCCGCGACAAGCGCTTTGATGATATTTCCGATTTTTTTTACAATCATCTGTGAGGTTTATACGCAATTTAATGTTTGTAGCTACTAGGTAAACTCTTGCTAGCTTGTCGTATGATGTTTTTGGTGGCTACAAGTTTACGTTTTCTATATAAAGATATGGCCCGCGCAAACCATGTTTTCCTAATACCGCCCCTTAAGGTATAAAAATTGTATTTTCATTCATGATAATCAATCTAGCAATGTCTAGCAATCGAAATCGATTTTGGAATTATGTCAAATGGGTCTACCTACAGTACATTCGCTCAATACTCGGGCTAGGTACTGACCTACTTGGTAGATGAGCCTCGGCTGAAGAGTAGCTTCCTGGTGCCTGCTATAAATGCATCGTGGGTTCGCGACCTGGCTCACCAATCCACCTTTGTGTTCTAATTGGGTCACATACTTAAGAATTGCTATCTCTTCCGCTTTATTACGACGAGATTGTAAATGTAGTTACTTGTCGAATTTATGATTTTATTATACTTAATGTGAATGTGCTTGGTTAATTGATAATTAATTAATGATTTGACTCCACTTAAACGATAATCGAAGTATTTCACACAAGTTTTGGGAATTTCAGATACAAAACAAAACAAATCGTGATAAAAATGTAGATAACGTCAATTTTCTCCTTGCGTAGCGTAGTTATGTAGATAAGAACTAAAGCTATGTATTTATAAGCTAGGTAATCAATTAAAAAAGAGATATATTTTAGCTGCCTGTTAATTACCATTTTATCTTGACACAAGAAATTTCTCGATATCCGCAATCTTACTAATACCGACATTATGACGCCAAAGTTTAATTAAATACTTAGATAAAACTTTTGAAATATAATATGTCAATAAACTTATGGAAATTGTGACGGACTATCCGATCGTTGTAATTGTAACGAAAATAACAAAAACAATAAATCAATAATATGCCAAAACAGTAGTTTTTGTGCGCGACTTCAACCACGTGAAATTTCTTTTCCTATGGGAATTTCTGAATAACATTTGCCTATATTCTCCAAGGTAAACTCTTCAAAAATTCATCAAAATCGGTTCATTAATTTCGACGTAACAACGTAACAAACAAACAGATAAATTGACAGAATTTATGTTTTGCATTTATGATATTAATATGAACAGATAAGCTTCGATCAACTAACGTTTGACGCAAAACATAACAGTTTTATCAAAAAAGCCACATACTGCACTTTTTCAATTAATATTATCAAAATTGATAAATCGGACATTCTATTGCTTTGGTATATTATTTTGACATGGTTTTGCTCTTTCTTATATCTGAAAAAACCATGCTATCAACGCTAAACAATAAAATCTATTAATATCTAGTATTATAACATTATGATTCCTTGTTTTTGGACAAAAGTTGTTTTATATAGACTTTGAAAAGCACAATACACTTCGTATAATCAATAATGAGCTTATTGTCATTAAATAATTAAAGTCGACAAATTCTACAAATATTAATTACTCATTACCTCTTTCATCAGGCAGATCAATTTCATTACTGATAAGATCGTTAGTCATTCGTTGGGCAAATAACATAGTACACATGTCACGATACCATGACTAGCCCCCGGTTTCTGCGGTACTTTATCGGAAGGATCCACATTATCTGGTTAATAGTTAATTTTATTACATAAAACCAGATAATGTGGACCCCGCCGATAAAGTTAAAAGTACCTCAGAAACCGGGGGTAAGTAGTATAGGAGAATAATTGTGAAAGTCTATCGAGTGGACAAACATGCTTACGAAGGGTTTGGTTGGACTGTTGGCTTTTTAATTAGTCTCTTATAAGGCGATCTGGCCATTTGGAGTCGGTGATTCTGTTTAGACCCTGACACCAATCACATACATCACAGCTACTAAACCTATGGAACCGCATAAACATCAGAAAAGTATTACTAAGTTTAGTATTTGGTTTACGCTTTCCTATATTTAGTTAAATCAATAAAGTTTCAGCATATAGACGTTTTGCAGTAACATTAAAGTCACACATTTCTATTTTACAAGACCCGCTTAATGATCGAAAGCACCTCATTCACTTAGAGGTGGAAATTGGTTTCATGTACTTTCTCAAATTGCCCTATAAATAATGTCATAAATCTCTATCTGTATGAGCAACTATGTTCAATTGACTATCAGTAATGCAAGAGAATTGTTTCTTAAATTGTACTATTTGTTATGTCTTAATGGGTAAGTCAGTGGTAACAACACCGGTATCAACATATTTTCCCAAAACATTGAAAAACTTAATTGACCTTAGTCAATAATCTTAATTTACAACTATTTCTTATAGCACCAAATCGTTCATTCCCGGTTAAATTAAAATATAAATTTGAAAGTGTTGTAACTTGGTTGTTACATTGTAAATTCACACGATCTAGGCAAGCGACTCAGTCAAAAGCCAAGTGTTCCTTATGAAGGCAGTTATCGTAAACTTACATACTCAGGTCAGGCCACGCGACCGCGCCGCTCACGTAAACCATTGTTTCCGTATCGTTAAGGCCATATTTATAGAATAATGTATAATTTACCTCTTAATTGAAAGGTGAGAAAGTGTCAAGTTGTATATCTGCTCGAAGAATATTGGTTGCGTCAATTTCCATCATACTTCGTTTCCTTCATCATGAAACGGGAAACTCGTGTAGTTCAATTAAATCTCTATTATCTTTTGCTTTATTAATGTTATCTCTTGTATGTCAAGTCGGAGAAGGAAACCCCATAATTATTCAACTGTTATTTATAATATTATAGAAAATCCAAAAACATCTCCGTAACGACGTCGCTTAGGACGATATTTCCGTCTGGCTGGACCCTCCCACAAAATTTATCGGGTGGCATTGACGTCTCATCCAAATTTTCTTGCTACTGTTGCTACGCAGTAGACACATTGTCGACGTAAATGTCGTCACCTGAGTTTACTTTGTCGTCATCCGTTTATTATCTATGTATTATCATATCAGTTTGGTAAACTATGTATAAGTTCATTAACGTCTTTCTAGTCACAGATATTTCGATAAATTATATTATTTTATTTCCGTTCGTTTTCTCAAACATTTATACTTATTCAGGCTTTGTAATATTTACAAGTCTGTGCCAAATCCATGTCTTACAATTGTGTCTTTTCGTTTAGAATTATTTTAATTTATTTGTTCCATTCACATGATAATTATGGACTGAAATTGGCTCAACTCTGTGAGAGACATCTAAAACTTATTTACCAAAACTGAAAATTATATATGATTAAGAACCATGTCAATCTTAAGACTAATTAAATTTATCCTGTTTAAGCCTGAAAAATATCTACGCATGACGCAGCCTCAGCATGATACAGCACTATTGCATTAACGTAGGCTCTTTAAAAGCTATGTAGTAATTATTACTATGATGTTGTTTAGAAACTTGTGGACATTACTTTTCTGCCTTCGATATCAGTTGCTCGAGAGACATGTCATGTGCCATTATCGGTCAAGTAACTAAAGACCTACGCGTTTGACTTCCTAGGTTGGCGAGAATTTCTCGTGCCCAACCTGTTTGCATGTTTTATAAAAAAAGTAGTAGAGAAGTTAGCGAAAGGTCGACTGTAATTATAGCGTCTGTAAGTTCAATTCGCAACATGTCTGGATTCATCGTTCAGAAACCAATTTCGCTCTCGACAGCCAACGCTATACTTGCATCGGTAATAATTCAGTACAGCGCGTGACCGCGCTCGAGAAGGACATGTGTTCAGCGGTTCTTTAAATATTTACGAAACAATCGCGATTTGTAAATTTTTACTTAAATGGAATTTTGTGCGTATATATTTTCAAATAAATGTGTAAAGTTTTTACGTTTAATAGTGATATAGAGTGATCGTTCGTGTAGTGGTAAACCCTTTGCAATGGTTCATGCATACTTATGAACTTGTGACTCGTGTTAGATATCCTTGATTACACATAGGTGTACTCCAGGCAGTTCTAATCACCTGCATTTAATGTTACTAATAATAACGTCGTCGTGGTAATTATTTAAGGAAGGGTACATTGCGATTGTAATCATAACAAACAATATTTCTTATTTAAGGTAATCTCAAAGGTGAAATACTCCGACTTAATATTAAAATTAAATAAAAAGGTGTAAAGAAAATATAACGAATTGTAAAGGCTGCAAACTTCCGTTTGTCAGTTATTCTTGTGTAGATGTTTGCAAGTGTTTGCTGGTCAAGGTGTGCAACTGTGCCATGTGTTTTGATGATCGATCAGGAATTCCCACGAGCATTACTCAACTGAGGTTTATGGCTCTTACCTCATTATAAACTAGTTAATCTAATGCCAAGTTATGTCACCGGCACACTGCTGGCTTGTCTGCATCTGTATTGATAATTTAAATTCTAAACTTCTTCAACAAGACATACGTAGATTTTATGATACTTTTGGAATTTCCCCTCTTAATTACGTAATTATAACCGCTGTTGTCGATTCTTGTAGAAAAAAGTGTTATCAGTTATACGGGGATTCACATGTAGCAACAATTTACAACCGTTGATAATGAACGTATTTGCTGAGGTCGTAACATTTGCATAATTTATGCGTATCAGAGAAATCATAAAATGATGGCATTTGTTTTATGTTCATTGTATTATGGCTTTTAGTAGGTTTACTTACTTAAAATTTCTTTAATAAAATAAAGTTCTTTAAATCTTCATGATAAATGATTGACTGACCAGTCATGATTGACTGCAATGGAGCTCTTCATCTCGTTAGTTTCGTTTACGGAGTGTTTTTCTTTTATACATATTTAAAATGACAGGAACTAAATATTGTTGAATGTTTTTCTTTTTCTGAAGGACTCGAAATATTTGAGAATGACATGTTCTATAGAGACATTTCAATTAAAATTTCTTTCATAGTATATTATTATGTATGTTGATGGTTATTAAAGGATTGCTGATCCCTTTACTTCATGTGCATTAACTGAAAAGAGAGAAAAGTTCTGTCTTTTTGTAAAAGATAACAAAGATTTCAAAAGTGTTTACATCAAAGCGAACGTGTGAAAACGTAAGTGAATTTGTTGATAAACGTACTTTGTCTATTTTCATTTACAAAGGATTCATCAAACGCTACTTCATGATTCTAAGTTTAGCTGCATAACTGAGGATCTAGACTGTCTAGATTAGAGTATTTCGTCCTGATATTATCATTATTTTGTAAGTACAGTTTTACACGTGAAGATCTTGCTAACTAGCAAAACAATGCTTGAGCTCGTATAGTTTCATGAACTTACTTATGAAGTTGTAATTTCTTATTAAATTGCGCATTGCTCATTAAATGTCTGATTATCATTTTGTCGCGATGTAGGTATATAGGTATTTAAAATATTTTAATTGGTTTTGCTCTTATACTGTAAACGTTATTTACATAGCGTTTTAAAATATTTACAATATTTAATAAAATATTTATGATTTTATGAATAGCATCAATCCTCCAAGTTACTGGCTTGCTGTAAAACATTAAAAAACAATATAAATACATATAAGTAATAAAATAACTTATATTTATATTTTTTTTAATAAACAAGTACATGATACCTAAATCCGGAGAGTGTAATATTATTTGGAGAATAATATTTTACTGATTCTTATCATTACTATTCTCACTTTCCTTACTAATATTATAAATGCGAAAGTCCATTAATTTGTTTGTTACGCCTTCACGTCTGAACTACTGATCATGATGAAATTTTGCATACACGTTGTCAGAGGTATAGAAAAGGACACAGGGCACCTTTCATCCAGAAAAAACGTACAGTTCCCGAGAAAAACTGTTCGTGCAGACAAAGTCGCGGGCGGCCGCAAGTACACTCAAAAAATTACTTTGACTATATATTTTTAAATGAGTTTAAAATAACTCGTTGACCTTGCATGCCTCTATTACAAACGGATAATGATACCTACCATAATATAAACATTACTCAGTCTAATAGGAAGGATCTTATTTCATCATGAAGGACAGTAGTTAGTTTGTGATTGTTCCTACTACAAAGGAATTCGGTTTTTGCTTAGTATTGTCAAGTATTGTATGTCTATTCTATTACTACTTGTCTAGTCACCTAAACATTACAAATATCTCTTTACGACTTATCATGATGATGGTTTGCCTGTAATATGACTCTTTGGTTTATTTAATGTTAACATTCACTTGCAAAGAATAATGAAGATTGTTGGGACTTGGGGGTTCTTAAAATATAATTATAAGATCTGTACGACTGATTAAATCAAATAAGTAATATGCCCAAGGCTACTCCAAAATTGAGAAAGTGTTATTATTTTTAGGATTCTAAGTTACGCATTAATAGAAAACACAAATATGATCCACTTACGGTATTTTCGATTTGTAGGCGTACCATCGCCGCGGGTGCATCACATGAGTGGTCAGGTCATCATATTTGAATTCATCCAAATCCTATGTTATTACAATCGTCACTTTGTCGCAATGCCAGTGCAAGTGTTATTAATTATATAATAGCGGTTTACAATGCGTGTTTTTATACAGCACGTGACTGTCCAGTACTCCAATATGAAGTGACGCACGCGCAACAAATGCATTACCTATTACGGAAATGGTATGTCACGTTAACATCGTCCCTCGTTAGAGCACGCACCTGGAGTCTGGGACTCGGCTACTTTCCCTCTAAAGCCTAGACAGGTAGCCATGGCTACTTTCATCTGGGAAACAACAGAGAAAAGAAAAAATCTGTATTCAATGAGTCGTTATTTACGCAGGTATGTACTTTCGCCAATGCGTTGTACAAAACTGTTTTTTGTGTTTGACTGATACATAAATAAATGCATGAGCTTGTTGTCACGTAAACAAGAAAGCTTTAAAAAGACACTAGTTTTGCACTAGATCTTAATTCAAGGCCTATATCGTAAACTTAAACTGAAATGTTATCGAGATAGTTAATAAAAGTACAAGCCTAGAATCCGAGATAATTCAAACCATAAATCTCTTTTATGACCTCTGCGATATTAAAATAATATAAATCTGTCTTATCACAATGTAGATAAAGGTAAAAAATAAGTTATTTAATATTTTACACCAGATTAATTATGTTAAATTTATCATAAATAATCCAAAAGGACAAGCGATAATTTTTAAAGCATTCTTCAAATCCTAACAAAACAATGCATATGTATCATATATGAACAGTTAGAAGTTGCAAATCCTCGCGAAGCCAGTATAACTGTACGTCGGACGGACCTTATAAATCAGGCGTGCAACTACATTCAGGTCAGTCTAGCCTTGGCGGCCTTCGACACACCATTCCAGTACGATTTAGTGAGGATTTTTATAACATTAACGATTTAGTTGGACTTGTTTGATACCTGATTGAGATCCGGCAAACGGCGCGGCGCCTTTCGAATATTATAAAACGTTACATTTCAAAGTATTGAGCAGAAATCATTGTACACCTAGATACTTATCCATCACACGAACATTTGGTTCTTCTCCAGGTATTCTTGTGATTTATGGATTTCACTCTCTTCTCTACGTAAACCTCTAGCTAGACTAACCCGTCTTTTATGTTCCAAGTATCAGTATTTTTGTTTTAGGCCCTTTCTTCAGGTTCATTGTCATTATCACGTAACACTTGGCTCTCTGCCCTCGTCCTATTCATAGTCTGATTGCTTGCAGTTGCAGCAATCCTTCCAACGTCACATTAAATCTGCTATGATTCAAATCTCTCCTTTGCACTTTGATCTCGTTTTCACACGTGGAAATTATTACTTATTTGTATTGGGTTTTCAAAAAAATAAGGAATTAATTTTTATTATTTACCCACCAGTTTATTTGGAATAGCATTACCTACTCTTCAACATTTTTATAACGCCATTTACATTTTGAGTACTTACCTATAAAATAATGCATAACATTATAGCGTAGCGTCAGTTTCAAAGACACGCAATGCTACAGTTATTGTTTTTTTAGATTATGAATACTAGGTATTGCTTTCTTCGAAATTTTGATGATTACACATTTGCAGGGTTCTTTTAATTTTATTTCAATTCATTAATTCAGGTTCATTATCACGCAACGTTTGGCTTGTTGCCCTTTAACCTATTATTGGCACCGCCCTACTACGTCATGTCTAGCCACACGCCTTTCATTTGCAGTCCTGTCGCCGCATATTAATTTATAGTTAATGTTACTCATTAACAGATCTCCAAGGTATTCTAATAGCCAATATTTCTACTCTATGATATTGTCGTCCATTAAAAAGTTAATTCTTAGTGGATCGATGTATTACTAACTAAGAAAAGATAAATGAAAACGTTAACGTTGATAAGCCTTAAATTTTTACAACACTTCACAAGTTTTAACAATGTGCTTGAGAATGTAGTGACAATGAAGAATCGCACGATGATTAATATGTGTTGGCGTCATGTAGGTCAATGTTTCATTTATGTTTGTTTCTTCGGCGAGCTCGAACTGGAGCGCATAACATATTAAATGGGTTTACGAATCTGCCAGTCCACGACCACGTTACTAAGTTTACTACTCGGTTCTTGTTTGCTTTTTCAAATTCCTGGAAAATTTATTTGTGTTTATCGTCATATAAAATTACTGTCGTTAATAAGATAACTATTTGAAAACAGATGTTTCCCATTCCAGGCATCTGTAGGGTTGGTTTTCTAAGCAAATATACAGGGTCACTGGAAATATGACGTATTCCTGCTAAATGGTTATAGATGAGGTCAAAACTAATATTTTTTGTTATATTACTTTTTCTCAAAAAGTTTATAGTTTTTGAATAAATTAAAATTAAGTATTTTTTTACCAAAAGTACGTTTTCAGATACAAAAAATTAACATAAAAGATACTCATTCGATTCCGGTTTTTTTTATAATTTTGGTATAGAAAACAGTCAAAATGTTGATAATGAATAAAAAAAGTTACAAAAAGTACATGTGTTTTTAAAAAAATCAATCCTTAAAAGTATTTTTTATTTTTATTTTTTCAGATTTTTTAGAAAAGGCAGCAAATATCTTTAAAAAAATCCTAGTAACTAAGCGTGCATAATATTTTAAAAACATCACCATCTATTCAGCTTTTAGTTGAGGTAGAAAACTTAATAATAACTTAAATAAAAAATGAGAAATTAAGACTTAAGTGAATTGCAGTCCCATTTCATGTAGCAAAAATTTCCTACTTCGAGCGCTTCGGAGGTGGCCGTATTATACTACTTATATCATAAATGTGAAAGTTTGCTTGTTTGGATGATTGTTAATCAATCATGCAAAACGGCTGAACGGATTTGGATGAAATATGGCACACAGATAGTCTAAAAGCCGGATTAAAACATAGGAGGATACTATTATCTTGGTTAAAGGTTCCTTAGGGAATTTCTCGAATGTAAATGCCGATGAAGGGACAGGATTATTTTCCGCTGATGAGTCAAAATTTTTACGGACGGCATCAAAAATAACCATGCATATCAGCCATTTTTAAAGCTTTTATGCCAGGCCTTCCTTTTGGCTTGTGAATGGATAGAGCGGACGGGCCATAACCCACCACGTGGACCCAATGTGGATTGGTCAGTGTTAACGACTGTAAATGTAGCTAGGACCAACGGCTCTATCTATCTATGTATCTATCTATCTATGTATGGTACATTGTGTTAACACCGACAAATCCGCATTGGGCCCATGTGGTGGGTTATGGCCCGTCCACTTTATCCATTCACAAGCCAAAAGGAAGGCCTGGCATAAAGGCATTAAAAATGGCTGATATGCATGGTTATTTTTGATGCCGTCTGTATAAAATTTTGACTCATTGGCAGAAAATAATCCTGTCTCGAAACTCACTCGGACGAAAGTATTTTTAGTAAGCACAACCATTTATGGCAAACTAGCTTCCGCCCGCGACTTCATCCGCATTTACATTCGAGAAAATCCCTAGGGAACCTTTAACCAAGATAATAGTATCCTCTCATGTTTTAATCCGGCTTTTAAACTATCTGTGCGCCATATTTCATCCAAATCGGTTCAGCCGTTTTGTGTAATTGATTACCAATCATCCAAACAAGCAAACTTTCACATTTATGATATAAGTAGGATAATATGGCCACCTCAGAAGCGCTCGAAGTAGGAAATTTTTGCTACATGAAATGGGACTGCAATTTACTTAAGTCTTAATTTCTCATTTTTATTTAAGATATTATTAAGTTTTATACCTCAACTGAAAGCTGAATAGATGGTGATGTTTTTAAAATATTATGCATGCTTAGTTACTAGGAATTTTTTAAAGATATTTGCTGCCTTTGCTAAAAAATCTGAAAAAATAAAAATAAAAAATGCTTTTAAGGATTGATTTTTTTAAAAACACCTGTACTTTTTGTAATTTTTTTTATATATTATCAACATTTAGACTGTTTTCTATCCCAGAATAATAAAAAAACCGGAATCGAACAAGTAGTTATCTTTTATTTTAAATTTTTGTTTTTGAAAACGTACCTTTGGTAAAAAATTACTTAATTTCTATTCACTCAAAAACTATGAACTTTTTGAGAAAAAGTAATATAACAAAAAATATTTGTTTTGACCTCATTTATAACCATTTAGTAGGAATACGTCATATTTCCAGTGACCCTGTATAGGTATAGTATCTTTGTTAACTGTAATTCCCGCATATAATCACAGTTGTTTATTTCAATTATCTGAAACGTTCAAAGTGGCCGCGTCTATTGCCTCCACCACTATTGCACCACCGGCGTCGGCCGAACAATGGCTAGTAAATACTGCACTATTGCAGTCTGTCGCTATCTGCTTCATTAACCACCGCCCACGGGACTTCCATATTCGCCGCCGGTAGGCGTTAGGTGGGTACCAGGACCTGTTCTAGAGCTCGTAATACCATCCTTCACAGTTCCTGCTCTGCAATCAGTGTGACAGAGAGAGAAACTTTAAGATAGACCGGAATCTGAGGCCGGCTGGCGCAAGTGTTGGCGAAACACGTTTCGATTGCATTGTATCGATTAGTTTCAACTCTGTGCATTATTTCACCCAGGTCCTAAATACTTTAATCTCGATTAATTATTAGCCAAAATTTTCTGAGGTCCCATAAATGTTTTTGATCCGTAACGGCTAACGGGAAGTAAAGTGGTTCATTAAACTAGGCCAGTGATTGTAGAGTAAAAAACGTACGCACAGATTACATATTTTCGCGACATTCCGAGCGCAAAGGCGTAGAATGCACGAGTGGACCAGCTAATGGGTACCTTTGCGGGCACATAGCGCAGCTGAAAACCGGTGCCGACAGGGTTGCGACTTGCGGCATGTCTAGACATTGTAGGTACCTATTGTTTTAATTTGATTGTTGTATCCAACTAGATTAGAAGCAATAAATAAGCAGCAAACTAAAATATAAGCACTACAGATTCTAGGTTGAATAATTACTTAATTGTCTGTGTTATATGAGCAATTAGTTACTCTTTAATATTAAGATAATTAATATATTAGAATTTATAAGAAAATTAATTGAGTCGATTTTTATTATATAAAAATAACATTGTGAATCTAAAAATTCAATCACCCTTTAATAATTCAATTCTTATTGGATACTACAGAAATACTTTATCTTATCGATAAGTATTTGGCTCATCCAATATAAACTAATGTGTAGTTGAGGACAGGAAACCCCCCAAATAAAGCAAGATTACTTTAATTTGTAGTTTCAAGGTATAATGAGCGATTCTTAACAAAGACTTTATGAACAAATTAAAGTTAGGCATCCATTACACGGTAGGTTTTGCTGTCAGTTTGACCACAGTCACGGCTGTGACTGACGATTAACCTACCATGTAATGGGGTGACTGATGGTTGCATGAAGTTGATTTCTTCTTTCCATCAGTCAGTCAGTCAAACGTAATACATGTCTGATGAAATTTGACTGACGCTTGCATGAGCATGTAATGGCCACCTTAGCATGCACAAATCGCCAACCTTGTGGAAGTAACCCAGTGTTGCAACCAGTCCGCCTCCGCGGCCGTTGCTCCGGCGGCGACGGGAAAGCAACTGTTGACATGCCATAGGCTGCCACAATGTCCCTGCAAGGAGTTTATTAACAATTGCGCCGCCATTATTCGCCGACACGGTATGATAGACGCGCCCGCGCCGCGCCGCCATTGGTCATTGTAGAAAGTTGATTTTTCAAACAACCCATTTTAGGGCTGACAGGGATATGGTTTCACTGATCACTGGAACATCTAAATTGTCAATAGACGTCTTTGTAATATAGCGGGTTGGTCTAACTGCTATTGCTCCTGAAACACTACATTGAACAGGGGGTCAAGTCTGCTAATGTTTTCGTCAAAATCGTAGTTCAATGGTGTTCTAATGGTAATGCTTTTTGACACAGTTCTTGTTTCATAAACCCAAAATCAATACACAATATGTCTCCGTTTTGGATTTAAGAAACACAATGTGTTTCAGTTTTGGGTTATAGAAACAAGAACTGTGGCAAAAAGCATTACCATTCAACACCATTGAACTACGATTTTGACGAAAACATTAGCAGACTTGACCCGCAGGTAGCTGTTGTGGTAGTCCAAATACTGTAATTTCGTTATTTCGAATCATACTGAAGCACACACGAGTCAGTTACTGTATGTACATATAATATTACATACATAATATTTAGTTCGAGACTTATAAGAGTTAGCTTTTGGATTTTGGAAGTACAAAATGATTCTGACATTTTGAATTTGAATTTGCGTATTATTCCAAGTTATAGATCTGAATTGAACGATTTCCTTATTACTGGATAGAATCTGTTTAAATCACGAATGCATTGGCTAGGTGCGCCGTATCGACTTTCAAAACACGTGCCAATCTGCTCCACCTTTGTTAGATAACGTACGCGCTCAAGTTTTTGCAGTGTGTACAACTCCGAAGAAAAATAAACGGAAAACACTGATTATTTTCGAGTGCGTGCGCAAATGTGTAACATGACAGACGTAGTTTGATTTTTCTAATTTAGTAACGGACATGCGAGGTCGGCCCCTCACGTCTTTGTCCTTCAATACCTACTGTTTCCTTCTGTCAGTTTAACTACCTACTTATTAAATTTTTAAGTGAATAAATATGTATTTGTGTTGATTTACTTTAAGCATTATTTTCATTGTTAGAAAATTATATTATTATTAATTATCTCTGAACATGTAGAAAATTTTACATTAAATATAGAAATGGCAACATAATACCTACTCTACAAGGCCTTTAGTTCGTAAAGTATAAAGTTATCTATACCACTTCTGCGTTTTATTTTTGGTTTGGCAATCTACTCTCCTCTTTAGGGCGTAATTTTTGCCAGTGTCAAGTGTTGAATAGTTCAGTGGTAGGTAGGTATTGTTTCAATTTACATGCGGGTACACGTCGATGCACGCACCCGCATTCCAATGCTGCTTGGAGCATTTGGCACCAAGTATATCAAGACAGTTTACTCTGTAAGTTCTGCCGAGTTAACCACCACTACAATAAAAGTTTCAGCTTCACTTAAGCAAGATCGCGCCTATTTCAATTATCCCACTTATTGTTCAGTTGCATAGACACTTGTACCACAAAACTGCACCAATATTTTAAAAAAAAAATCAATTTGCAAATAAAATAGTCACCGAACCAATCCCGACAAAATGGCGCCAAGAACCAAGAACCACCTTAACAATATTGCTCTAAAGGATTTTTCTTTTACCCTGTGCATTCTCAATAATAGCAGAATGAAAATCTATTATCAGTTGCCAACATTCATTTATTTATGCGCTATTGGAAGCACATCATAAACCTCCATGACGTGACCTACTTTTTATTTTATGTCTTTCAACGATAAAAAAATACCTGTGGCATGTTTTTTTCCAATGTTAACACATTTCAATTTGGACGTTTCAAATGCTTTCCCCACAATTAAACACACTTGTACTTTCCTTCGATCTTGTTGTTAGAGAAAGTGTATTTTAACATATCTTTTCCGAATGGAGATTTTCAGTTTCACTCTGCAGTGGTGCGACTGAATCGATTCACTCTTTCAATTGGCGTGACATATGAAAGTGTGAAGCAAAGAATGCAAGTATTTGCATTTAGTCTATTGAGCAGAATGTGCTCATGATCATGATGATTTCTCTGCAGCTTTCAAGTTCATACGAGTAAGATATTCCGCGAATGCAAAATCACAAATGCACAACACAAGAAACTATGTATTACTTACTCGTGGATAAAACTTGGATTAAGTAGGTATGCTACATACATTGTAGATGACTGTCTTTCTCGATTTCAAGCATCTGTATTCTCACAATGCGGTTTACCGAAGCGTATTTCGTACATAGGTACGCATGTGGTTTTCAGTGATCGTGTGAACGGATTGTTACATCGATTATTTTAGTTAGTTACAGTACAGCCAAAGCCAGTACCTATTTTTTTTTTTCAGCAAATGCATGTCTAAGCTGAATACTTGTTGTTAGTGAGCATTTTTTTTTTTGACGCCATTATAATAATTCACTTCAATATTCAAAAGATCTGCGTAGGAGATGTGGCACGGGTTAACCTTTGTGTGGTTGTGAATCAGTAATAAGCAAGATGATTCTCGTGTAATAGTTTATTGGCATGCTAGATGATAACGGGGAGAACCGCATGGGTCGCGCGGGGTCGTTTGGTAGCGCGTGCTCGTTTGGTAGCGCGTGCTCATTAGGCCATATAATTGCTCTGTACTTAGTAATATCTATTCTGTGACGTAAGTACGTGCGAGTTTGCAATAATATGCGCACGCGTCATTAGCTTAATGTACATAGTAGTTGTGCCGATAAACGCGATTGCAACCATATCACAGAATATATAATAGTATTATTTAAGGAAAGCCTAAAATCATTTATGATGCATAATTCGAAAAACGTAATTAGTCTCTTTATAAATCCTATAAATCAAAACTTCTATTTTAATTACGGACATTACCACTTTGTTAAGCCATAAAATTAGCAATTTACATTTACTTATTTGACGTTGTTTGCATGTTAATACTTCTGTTAAGTAACTGTATTTAGAAGCCACTTCATATAAGTATGTAGTTTTTATCTTTACGATGATATCGTCGAAATAAATGTTTCAAGAGTGATGGGTCATATTATATTATAATGTTGATGGATGGGAGAAAGACGAAAACCGTAAAAAGGTACTATGGATAGAATGTTTGTACGCGAGACAGTAAAGAATGAAAGAGTACTCTGCCGACCCCAAATAAACTGGGGAAAAAAGCAAGAAGTTGATGATTATAGAAATTAATAATTCTCGTATATTATACTTATTGCCTTTCGTCATCTAGTGTGTCCTGTTTGTACAAACATTACATACAGCACAATACATTGTTCTCTCTATTCCCATTGTTCTGTAATAGTGCATTGAGAGGCATCATAAGAGTTCACAATTAAATTCGAAGTACTTACCAACTAATCCTGCAGATTTATGATACCGATTCAAAGTTTTGACCACTAAAGTTTTACATTTCAAATCAAGTATTCTTAAAGGGAATCAATACTTTAATATAACAAAAAAATAATTTTGTTCTCCAAAATTAGTAAATGATCACCAAATCCTAAACCGCCCAGTGATTTGGTGATCATTTACTAATTAAATTCGGTAGTTAGGTTAGGCTAGTATGGTGATCATGTTTACATAAGCCATTCTTAAATAGTATACTTAATGAACTTCTTGATTTTTAGGGTTCCGTACCAAAATGGTAAAAAGGAACCCTTATGGTGTGACTGAGTCTGTCTGTCTGTCACAGCTGGATATCTCGAGAACTACTAATGGTATCAACTTGAAATTTGGAATAGTTTAAGATGACATTTGCCCAACTATTTTGCAAATAAGAAAGAAATTAAAATAATAATATTTTTATTACAACAGGGACTGAAAAGGGGTCTTAAAAATTTGAAGTGAGGTGACTAGGGCATGTGGGGTATCATATGAAAGAGCTCTGTTTGCACATTTTAAAACATTTTTTCTTTTTTCTTAGGCCGCATAGTTTTCGACTTATGATGAAAAATGTAAAAAAAATACCGTTCCCCCTATTATCTCCGAAGTTTGCAAAGAGAAAAATCTGAAATAATTCTATGTGATAGTAGTTTATGTAAAGATTACAGGAAAAATAAAACGATGTCGGTCAAGAGATGGCGCAACCTAATACTACAATAGTAATTGGTGGCTGGTTCTAATATAATACCTACTTTTTGCCGTACGAACAAACGAAGAATAAGTTCCTACTTAGTAATATAAACAGTTTGCAATGTGTTTTTCAGTCACCATAAGCAGCTGTGGTTAAGATTTGTAAATTAACTGTCCGCCTGTTCGCCCTTCCACCTGTCTGCCGTTTATCCTACTTTTTTAAAGACTATAATATAATAAAATATTATATATAGAATAAGAATATAATAAGTGCGCGAGTCCGACTCGCTCTTGACCGGTTTTATTTAAGGATAATTACATAGTCATATTGGTATTTGTACATAGTCATAGTGGCAGTGGGCGGGACACAGCGAGAAGAACCGATGGCCGTTGGGGCGGGGTTCTAGAATGGCGTCCGCGCACCGGACGACGCTCCGTGGGTAGGCCCCCGACAAGGTGGACCGACGATCTGATGAAGGTCGCGGGAAGCCGCTGGATGCGGGCAACGCAGGACCGATCGTTGTGGAGATCCTTGGGGGAGGCCTATACCCAGCAGTGGGTGTCGTGCGTGCGGTTGATATGATGATGATGATTGGCATTTGGCGTCCAGCGCAGATGTATCTTTGTCAGCATTCCATACTAATTTATTTCATTATTTACTGTTTGCTTTTATTAATAGTATAAATTTCGTCAAGCTAAAAGCGACCTGAAGAACATTAAATTTCGTCACATTGAAGCATAAAATCCACGTCCCGTCCAATTGAAACAATTGATACATATTGCTTCCTAAGTGATTGTGTATTAAAATAGTATCTCCGAGCAAGAAGACTTGCCACATCGAAACATTTTTGCTTAGGATCGTTTATGTGTCCTTATTTACCGATTTTATAAAAGAAAAAGAAATGCAAGGACAGACAAGGTAATCCGCAAACTTGTACACCTGACACTACCTTAGCGGCACACCTTGATACCATTCATCATCTTCTTTCTATGAAAAACGTTTGTCACAGTACAGTAGGAAAACATGATTTACGAGTTATTTAACGAAATTGTTGATACTATAAACGGGTAAGTACGTTTTGCGTATTTTTGTCCTTCGTAACGTAAGGATTACCTTATAGATAAGACTCCACTCTAAGTTTTTTTTTAATAGAATATAAACATCAACTTGATTTTTAAGATTTGGAATTAAACTCTAAAAATATCGGTTTCGCGTTTGTGGAAGTTGAGCAACTCTTGCTAAGGTCGGCCAACGGAAGTCGTTAACTAATTGCCTATTTGATTTCCGCCACATTTCGCAAGACACCTTAAATCGTTAGATCCTTCTGTTTAACGCAATTGTTAATGGGGAATGTCCGAAAAAATCAAATTAGCTGAATATTTTTTTATAGGTAGGAATAAGCTCCCTTAGTAATAGAAAAAAGTTTCAGAATTTTCGGTTGCGTAAAAAATATTTAAAAAATGAAAGTCTCTTCGACTTCACAAATGTACAAAAGTAACAGCAGAATGGAGATTATACCTTTGCCAACACCTGCCACAACAACAACAAGTATTAAGAAAAAAAAGCTTTGACATTTATTTTTTTTAATACCGTGTTGTGGTTGTGGCAGGTGGTGGCAAAGGTATAAATTCCATTCTGCTGTTACTTTCGTACATTTGTGAAGTCAAAGAGACTTTCATTTTTTAAAACTTTTTTACAGAACCGAAAATTCTGAAACTTTTTTCTACTACTAAGGGAGCTTATTCCTACTTATAAAAAAATATTGAGCCAATTTGATTTTTATCGGACATTCCCTATCCCTACTAATGAATAGCCTGCTGTACGCTATAGCCGCATTGTAATATTTGTAGACTATCAATGAAATTATTACAACCGCAATGTATCGTTATTATTCACTAAGCCATCAAGTGGTTTCACGAGAATTACCATTAGTAACATTAGATGTAACCGTTAACTAATTAACAGGCAGCAGTTACATAATATCGCAATTCAAGATTACGAGGAACAACGGACTATTCAAGTGCATTCAGTTTTGACATTGACTGTAAATGGTTTGCGCGCAAATCTCGCGCCAATTAGTGCGTTTGGTTACGTAACAATATAAAACTGAAGAAAAAAACACAATAGCGTTTGGTTTCAAAAGTGGAATAGATGTGGTAGATAAAACTGAAGAAAAAACCAATAGCATTTGGTTTCAAAAGTGTTATAGATGTGGGTAGTGATCGGTAGCGGTGTGTAGGTGTGGTGGGGGGCGGTTGTCGTGTCGTGATAGGGGCGTTGGGGCGTCGCCAATGCGGCGGCGGCGCGCGCTCGATGTCGCCGCCGCGCGCGCTGCTGGCGGCGCTGCTCGTCTGCCAACTGCTGTCGTACGGTGGCCACCAAGGACTCACCAAGATATTTTACACGTAAGGATCACCGGGCAGCATATAAGGAAAATCTAACTCTCGAGTTTTGATGGTGATCCCTGATTGGTCAAAAAACTCAGTAGTTAGGTTTTGCTCGCAAACTCCAACTACTGAGTTCGCATCTTAATTTTTTTTTGTCAGTAGTAATGTATAGCGCGTAGTTGTATAACTGATTTCAAGATCTTTGCTAGTTTAGCTATAACAAGAAGTTTTGCAATA
This sequence comes from Agriphila geniculea, assembly GCA_943789525.1. NCBI lineage: Eukaryota > Metazoa > Arthropoda > Insecta > Lepidoptera > Crambidae > Agriphila > Agriphila geniculea. The sequence goes on from OX038873.1 coordinate 26,468,235, forward strand.
TATTTTCATCAGTAATTTATGGCACTTAATAATGATTAGGAGAAAAATTAATCAAATTTTGTTCAATAGGTTCCGTTGCTGGCTGTACCTACTGAAATAAAAAGATGTTTACAAATAAACGATAAACCAAAAAAAATATACGTTAATGTGTAAAGAAAGGCGAATACCTTCAAACCATTTAGCCTTATACTAGGTACTGTATTGAGATTAAGAATAAGAAGTTGAATTGAAGATAAATATTTTAAGAATGTTTCTGTGCAATAAATATTTATTTTGTTGTTTATTAAGTACCTATTGTTTTATTCTCAAACGTTTTAACCCAAACACAGGAGAAGTCTTCTTCTTCATCGTGTCGATGATTCTAGCTTTAGCCTAAGTTATCTTAATGTTCAAACATTTGTACTTACAGAAAAGTTTTGTTGCAATAGCGTTCACAGTTGTTAAATAAATTGTGAAAAATGTTGAAATAGAAAATGCTACTTGTTAAAAATTCTCCATACAAAAAACTTTTTAACAAAAAAGAAAAACCTCCTTCAAAAAACCTGAAACAAAAACAGCTTCAAAATCAAATACCTCTAAAAAAGCGAGAAATAATATTCAAATCATTAGTTACGCATAACATTATTAATAAAACACGTCTATTGAAGTCGGGTGGGGCTGGAAGACAAGTTTTTTTTTTATTTCTGAAAGCCCCACCCGACTTCATTAGACGTGTTTTATTAATAATGTTATGCGTAACTAATGATTTGAATATTATTTCTCGCTTTTTTAGAGGTATTTGATTTTGAAGCTGTTTTTGTTTCAGGTTTTTTGAAGGAGGTTTTTCTTTTTTGTTAAAAAGTTTTTTATTTTCAACTTTTTAGTGGCAGGTATGTAAGCATGTAAATATTTTTTAACTTAATAAAATATTTTCAATGGTAAAATGCCCACAACTCAAATTCCCAATTGACGCTGTTTGTTTTTGAGAAGTTCCATTATGTCTTCGTAGTCCAAGTCTAGTCCAGAACCTTGCATTGCAGACCATGGTTTGGTTTGTTTTGGATTGTCATAAACCTACCAAAATCCAAATCACTTTACATAAACTATTTGAATTTGAGGAGTCCCCTTGTGTATCTTCGAAGTTCAAAGTCCAATACCGATGAAATTAAAATGTAACCACTCTTGAAGTATACCCTTTCAAACAAAAAAAGAATCATCTAAATCGGTACATAAACAAAGATGTTATGTTCGAAAATCCGTAAAAACACGTGTGATGGCAAGCTAAATAATTGACATTTTTCAGGATTATGAAAAAACTACCAGCCAGATCTCTGTAATTTTTTTATGGAACCACACACGAACTATGTTCTTTAAGATAAAAAAAGAATTGTATAAATCGGTTAACAACTGACGAAGTTATGGTAAAACATACATAAAAAAAAAATAAAAAAAAAAATACCGACGACTTGAGAACCTCCTCCTTTTTTTGAAGTCGGTTAAAAACGTCAATTTCATTCATAGGCAAGGAATATTTAGTTTAGCAGAAAAAAAAGCTTTTGCGTTCAGATCTGGGTATACTGGATTATATTCGCAAAAACTTCTTCTTCTTCTTCTATTTTTATTTTGGCAATCTACTTTCTTCTTGGAAGTAATTTTTGCCAGTGTCAAGTGTTCAATAGTTCAGTGGTAAATTGTTTCAGTTTACATTAGAATGCGGATGCATCGCATTCCAATGCTGCTTGGAGCATTTAGCACCATGTATATCAAGATAGTTTACTCGGTAAGTTCTGCTGAGGTAGCCACCACAACAATAAAAGTCTCAGCTTCACACTACCAAGATCGCGCCTATTTCAATTATCCCACATATTGTTCAGTTGCGTAGACACTTGTACCACAAAACTGCACCAATTTTAAGACACAATATCCACTATGAATCAATTTGCAAATAATTAAAATAGACACCAAACCAAACTCGACAAAATGGCGCCAAAAACTCCTCGCAAAAACTTGGAAGATTAGAAATCATTTTTAAAAAATAAAATATTTTACCACAGTTGTGTTCAAAGACAATGAGGAATGTCCGAAAAAAATCAAATTGGCTGAATGTTTTTTATAGATAGGAATAAGCTCCCTTAGTAATAGAAAAAAAATTCAGAATTTTCGGTTGCGTAAAAAAAATTAAAGTCTCTTCGACTTCACAAATGTAGGAAAGTAACAGCAGAATGGAAATTATACCTTTGCCAACACCCGCCACTATGACAACAAAATTAAAAACAAAAAGTTTTGACATTTTGTGTTGAATTTTTTTTTTAATACCATGTTGTGGTTGTAGCATGTGATGGCAAAGGTATAATCTCCATTCTGCTGTTACTTTCCTATATTTGTGAAGACAAAGAGACTTTAATTTTTTTATTTTTTTTCACGCAACCGAAAATTCTGTTTTTTTTTTCTATTACTAAGAGAGCTTATTCCTAGAGCCAATTTGATTTTTTTCGGACATTCCCCATTGACAGCTGAATTTTGAAGCTCGCTCATTGGTGGATGCGCACTCAGTAGTTAGAGTTTGCGGGCAAAACCTAACTACTGAGTTTTTTGACCAATCAGAGATCACTATCGAACTAGCGCGAAACTGGGGAGTTAGAGTTTGCGCGCAAAACCTAACTATTGAGTTTCTTGACCAATCAGAGATCACCATCAAAACTCGAGAGTTAGATTTTGCTTATATGCCACCGGGCAGCATGACCAACCCGACTAAGATTTTAGGCTCTAATATATCTCAAAGAGGCACCCTCATCTTAATTAAAATTGCTCGCTAAGTACTTACATAATATATCACGTTACACACACGTTAAGTAGCCGCTTTCTGCTATACAACGAACTATATTTTACTGTGGTTATTGTTTGTAAGTAAACCATAAAACTTTGGATTCAATTTGTACTCAGTGAGCAATAAATTTAGTTAAAATGAGGGCGACACTTGAGGTATACTTTAGACGCCTTAATTAAATGTATTTTTTTAAAGTTAAGAGGCTTGTCTACGTTGGGATGTCAATTTTGACATTCCAACGTAGACAAAACCACTCTCGAGGTCGTCACTAGGGTTAAAACAGATCTCAGCCCTAGTTAGTTACAAAAATCTTGTTAAATTCATTATTTCGTTGGAGTCCGACATCATACAGCATTTCGTCCGGTTTTGTGCCGGTTTTGGCACGCGTAGCTTCATCAGGTCAGCAGACTCAGCAGGTCTAACTCGAATTACCGATCCATGATAACGATCGGACGACTCACAACAGTCGTTCTGGTTCGTGGTATTACGATTAATAATATTTTATAAGAATTTTATTGCACTGTATTCATTTATGGAATAAAATATGTCTAAAAGTGAATACCTATGTTCAAAAACTCAAAATAGTTATTTGTTATACAAGAGAGCAAAGTCATTTTTTGCTGCGAGTGCTGACTTTTAAATCACGAACTAGCGAAGTAGTCTAGAATTGAACGAGCGTAGCGAGTGATTCTAATATAGACTACTGAGCACAGTGAGTGATTTAAAGGCACGAGACATCAAAAAATTTGCTCTCGTGTTAAACATACAACTTTTCACCTCTACCAGCGAGAAAAGGTGTTAGAAATTAAAAAAGCACTTTGCCTCACGCTCGCAGCAAAAGTCGATTTTGCTGCGAGTTTTTACGCGCCAAAAGCACCCTTTTCGTGCTGGAGAGGTGAAAAGAAATTTCTTTAATATTAAAGGGGTCAATACACAGCTGATTGTTTCAATTGACTACATACTGAACTATGCGTAAACAATGAATCACCATTATGCTCCGAAAATGTATGACAACTATTGTACGACTTAAATAGATCAATACCTTTGGATGTTTTCCCATGTCATATTATTACCGAGAAACTTATTTAATATTTTTTATGGGGATAAACTTATTACTATTATTATCTTTGCTTGTAACAAAAAACTTGTCAATGTTATGACGATCGAAACTTCATTCAACAATTATTTATAGTTCACGTTAAAATGGTTTGCAATAAATCTCATTTAGTTTAAAACCACAATGTTAATGTTAATTGTATAATCAAAATAACCTTGAATCTCCATTAATTTAATTAACACTCAACTTTCTATTGTTTCAGATTACCTGACACTGGACAGCCTCCGATGCTTATTTCTTTAGCAGACACTGCCAAATTGGAATTGAAGAATCCCGACGAACTTCTGTTTGTCAACGATTCGGAACAACACAATGATACCAAGACATTCACTATCATAGATGGTGACGTTTTAGATGAAGACAAAGCTACAAAAGATGATGTCGAAAAAGAAACCACTGAACCACATCTTGTTGTAAAAGCGAAGCCAATGCACGAAACAAGGCTGACCAATGATGCATTTCAAGCTACTACACCAGTCGTAGAGGAGACTACAGAATCTCAGGCGGAAGAACAAAAAGAACCAGAAATAGAAAACATTCCAGTTGAACCAGCAACTCCCCCAGAAGATATACCTTCTTTCTCAGAGTGGGCTCAGAAACAGCTAGCGGAGGCAGAGAAGAAAGATACCGTTCTTAACCACTCCAGTCAACCTAGTCATAGTAATACAAACTTTAGTAGTAAAAATACTAAATTACGATCCAAAAATTACGCCTCGCTAGCATGTGGCGCCAAAGTAGTCGCCGTCAACCCTGAAGCGGGATCAGCCAGCTCTATATTGTCTCCGAACAGAGACGAGTACATGCTCAATACATGCAACAGTCGCATTTGGTTCGTGGTAGAGCTTTGCGAGGCGGTTCAAGCGCAGAAAATTGAGATTGCCAACTTTGAGTTGTTCTCCTCGATACCCAAAGACATCGCTGTGTATTTCAGCGATCGGTTCCCGACGAGGGAATGGGCCAGCGTCGGTCAGTTCACAGCCAAAGAAATGAGAGATGTACAAAGTTTTGATTTGTTTCCGCATATGTTTGGGAAATTTATAAAAGTTGAAATGTTGTCACACCATGGGTCGGAGCATTATTGCCCGATATCGTTATTCAAAGTGTACGGTACGTCAGAATTTGAGGTGTTGGAAAAAGAAAACTCCCATTCCACTCATATCGATGAGGACGAGGATGATGAAATAATAGACGTTCCCGACATACCTGCTGCGGAAATAGAGCCCTCTAAGAATCTTTTTGGCTCAGCAAGAGATGCCGTGATGTCTATTATGAAAAAAGCCGCACAAGCGCTAGTTAAAACAGAAGTTCCTAAAAATGTGTCATGTGAACACAACGAAACATCCGTGGACAATACGTACAAACGGTGTTGCTCTCCAAGCCATATTATTGTTTGTGATAATTGCAGTGAAACACTTTATAATGAAGTGTATGAATTGATTAGTTGTAGTTCGGACAAGTTAGTAAGTTTAGTTCGCCAGGTGTTCCTGCGAGAGACATTAAAGTGCACAGGCATTTGTCAGCCTTTCGGCTTGGACTTTAAAAGTACAAAGACAATAGAATTCAGTGAAGAGCGCGTAGCTTACATGAACGCTTTACTCTCCCAAAAATACTTAGCCGCTTTATGTAATATCTTAGCAATCAAAGAGAAGAAAGTCGTATTAAATACCAGTTTCGAAACCGAATCAAACGTTACTAGTAACATAACAGTCGATGAGTCACCTCAAAAGATCAACAGTGAAACTAATACAGATCAAGCCATCAAATTAGTCCCAGATAAGAATAATGTATCGACAGACGATAGTAATGTGAATGGAACTCTCGAGTCTGATGCTAAGACGGGCTCGGCGGAGCTTACCATCGATAGCGACAACAGTGCATCAGAGTCAATAAAAGAGGAAAAGGATAAAGTAGATGATAAAAAAGAAGATAAAAAAGAAGTAACTACAGATGAAAAGCCGCAAGTAGAACCAATAGAATCGACGACATTAGAAGTGGAAAAATCCACTGAAGCCACCCCCGAGGTTGAGAACAAAGAACCATTAAAAACTGATAGTAAGATTGTTAAGCCGGAGGTGATTACGGAAAAGCCTAAAGAAGTTAGCGGCAATGGGGTGGACGAGATGAGCGATCCAATAATGATCGACGGCGACAGTTTCTTGTCGGAGCTGGACCAGATCGCGGTGGACCCGACGCCGACAGGCGCGCCGCCCTCGAACCAGAACGCCGCTCAAACCACCATACAAAAGGAGTCCGTTTTCCTGCGGCTGTCGAATAGGGTGAAGGTGAGTGTCCCCAACTTTATATCTACACTATATTTAGAGCTTTTAAATTAGAGGTAATGTTTGTCAGTTTGGATACTAGGGGAACTATTTTTGTCTTGAATTACTGAACCTATTCTAAAAAAGCTCTTTCGCCAATAGTATACTTGAGCGACATAGACTATATTTTATTACTAAAATTCTCAAAAGTTACTACTACATAGATCTAAGTTACATTTCCATACAAAGTTAGTTTTGTATTAAATAGTTGTTAACGATTAATTTTCACCTGTGTGGGTGCTTTCTCTTTCATATTCATTTCAACATAATAAACATTTTAAGTGTCTTTGATATAAATTCATAAATTGAGTAAAGTTTGTCAATATTTATAAACATCTTACTGATTAGATGAAGATAAAATAATTTTACTTTCGGAGAAAACTAAATAAATACAAATCACTTTATTTAGATGGCATGCTAATCTGATAACAGCTTTCGTGTTGTTGTAGCAAATATTGTTCGAATTTATGCAACCAACACAGACTAAAAACACAAATAGATCTTAGCTAATATTAGATATTTTCTTCTCTTTCAGACACTCGAGAGAAACATGTCTCTTTCGGCACAATACCTTGAAGAACTGAGCAGACGTTACAAGAAGCAAGTCGAAGAAATGCAAAAGACATTCGAAAAAACTATACTGCAGATGACTGAGGAGCGACGGAAAAACAATGAGCGAGAACAGAAGTACTTGGACCAGATGACGACCTTGCAGGAGCAGCTGAGCCAAATGGGCGCCGCGACGAAGCTCCTCACGGAAGAGAGAGACAGCTGGTTCGGCAACATGACCTTCTTCAAATTCATCACATTCCAACTGATAATAATTGGCGCCACCTTCTACTACATCACAAGAACTCGAAGAAGAGAGCCGACAGTAATACCCGTTTCGAGGAAATCTAAGAAGAAGCAAGAGAAGTTCAGGAGAAAATCGGTTGAAGGCGTGAGCGGGCACGAAACTCCTTCGGCTAAAAAACGTCGTCCCAGCGAGGAGGCGTTGCAGATCGCTGCAGAGGCCAGCCGCGACGAGGACGAAGGCGAGTGGCAGATAGCCAAAAAGAACAGAAGGAGAAAAACTTCCATCATCCACAGAAACGTAGAAATCGACTGCCAACCTAACTGGAGGCGGCAGGATAGCATCGGGAAACTCCAAGAGAATCCTATCCCATTAGACGAGGAGGAATTCTTCGCACCAGTCACGGAACCAAAAGAGTTCATGGAGAACGCAGAAGCGACGCCGCCGAAAAGGGAATTCCCTAAGACGAACGGGTCTTTTTTCAATAATTTGAAGACGAAGACTATGAAGACGAGGCGGCTTTCGTCGCCGGCGTTTTTGAGGACTCTGAGTCGGCAGAGCTCGCGCAGCACGCCGAGTCCGGTAGTCAAGAATTTAGAACCGATGTACAATGGGAGGGGCAGCAAAAAATCTGCGTCCGAATCTCCTACGGGCAGCTTGTGGTCCGAGTCCACGGAGCTGTCGCACAGCGGGCTGCCTGAAGGGGAACCCATTGTCGGCAAGAAGAAGAAAAGTCTAAAGAATATACTTAGAAAAGTATTTTGAGAACTCTATTATTTTTTACTGTGTGTGTATCGATTTAATCGCTTTTGCGTTAAGCGAACGGCTATTGTAATTTATTGTTTCAGTGCGAATATTAATGTATGTAATGTTTTAAATTATTGTTAGACCTCGATAGGTGCCAATTGTGATAAATTAGGAAGCCTAATTAGCATGTTGTTTATTTTACGCGGTGATGTTTGCTTGTTGAGTGCATGAAGTTTTACGGAATGACAATAAGGACGGACGAGGCGGTCGGTCGTCACGTCGTGTGTGGTTAACCAAGAAATGGCATTAAATGCATTAGAACTTTTTAGCTGTTTCATTTTGTAATAATTACCATAATTTTTGAACAAAAAACTAATAAATTACACTAAAACCTATGAGACCGTTTTGAAGTGTAAAGTATGGATGAATTAAAAACATAATTTCAGCAATAATTATATAATATATTTGTTACAATAAACAAATATGTTTAATTATAAAGTAGTTGTAATTTACAAGTCTGAATTTGGGTCAAGACAATGGTGTCGATTCCCAATTATTAATGCTTAGAAAAAATATTTTTAATAAATAAATAATAAGTAGAGCACATATATAAAATATAAATATATTTACATAAATAAATAACAAGTAGAGCACATAATTAGATAACGTAAATATTTTATTTTTTAATTTTTTATACATTTTCTAATGTTTTACAGTGAAATTAATTTATTCAATTAAAATCGAGTCACATGGAAATTGTAACATTTCAGGTAAAACCATTTGTTATATCACAACTACCTCAGAAGCATAGCACAGAGTACATAGCAGCATTTTGTGTTCTGATACCCATCATATTACGTTAAATAATACTTCGGTTTGGTTTTAGATTGGGCATATACTACGTAGTTCGTACTACGTAGTATATGCCCAATCTGTATGGGAAATTGTGACGTACTCGTGAACGTCACCAAAGTACCAGGAAGACATCAATATGCAGAAGGTTTTATTGTGTAATTTTTTAATATTTTTTATTTTAATAGTTAGGGAGGCGAGGTAGCTAAATGGCGTAATTCAACGGCGCCGTCGAGACCTATCAAAATCGAAAGATAAAATAATTTCGAAAAGAAAAGCTCGTATGGTAAAAACCATTTTAGCGGTGGGTTTGGCGTGTACGGTTTTTCAAAAATGTAAAAAAAAACAGTTACTTGGGCATTCTCGAGCGCGTCAGATATTCATACTACGTATGCCCCAAGTGCCTCTGATAACAACGGTATACTAATCTGCCGGTTTGCGTGGTGGGGGTAGGCATATAAAGTAGTCAAAAATGCAAAAAAAAAAATTAGTCGAGCGCGTCAGATTTTCGGAAGGGGTGTTAAGTAGGCCCCAAGGAAGCTCCCTTTAAAAAAACTGACGATTTCGGCGTGACCATAAGTTACGATGAATTTTTGAAAATGCAAAAAAAAAAAGTTTTTTTGAAATACTCGAGCGCGTCAGATTTTCATAGGGGAGGTTTATCTCGGTATCCTGAAAGCATATTTTCTTAATCTGACAAAAATGTTGGTGTGTTCTCTTAATCTGACCGGAAAGTTTTAACTTTGGACAAAAATGTAAAGAGACCTTTTTTGTGTAAAATAAAATTACCTTTTTTGTTTATTTAAACTTTTTTTTGTAAAATGTATCGTTCGCGACTTATATGCCGCAACGCGTTTTTCGGAAGACGAAATGGCTCCTCCACACTCCCGGTCATGCGGAAACCGGCAGATTTTGTATTTTTAGTACGTTTTAGATTATATTCTTCAAAATAAAAAATAAAAAAATCGCGCTCGAGAATGCCGGATTAACGTTTTTTTTACAAGTTCGCGACCCTATAACTCGGCGGCGTCAAGGACTTATCGTCAGATTAGTTAAATTTAGTCTTAAAACACTAAAATCAACCCCCAATATCTTAATCTGACGCGCTCGAGTATTTCAGACTATCGATTTTTTTTTACTAATCTGATCGTCTATCCTAGGCGCGCGTCACTACATATAGAGCTAAATACTTTACAAGGTTGTTCTATTAGGTCCAAGGTATCTCTCATATCTTAAACTGCCACGCTCGAGTATTACCGAAAATTCCCCTATTCGCCTCCCTAACTATAACAAAAATTTAAAAATATTATCAAAACATTATTAATTAACCCCAGCCATATCTATGTGATCCTGGTACTATGGTGCTGTATTACGAAGAAATAAAAATGGGAGATGGTGTCCAGTATATCAAAGAGTTTAGGATAGTGTCACGGAAGATTGTTTCTTGTAACAATACTAACATTCGAGTCGTCCGTCGGGAGCCGCTGCTATATCGCCGTAACGATAGATTTATAGAGCTATGAATTCTATAACACTTACAGTCATTGAAAACTCCTTTTAAAGCCCGATAGTGCCACTGGAAATAAATTTTTCTATGACACAACTGGCATCAAGTAGTGTCATGGGAGATATAGTTTTACACATGGCACTACCGATAGAGTCACGGGAAAGTAAAATTTCCCGTGACACTACTGGTAGTGCCACGCAGTAGTGTCACGGGCAAAAAATGAACAGATCTAGGTATAATAGTTATTTGTTATACAAGAGAGCAAAGTCATTTTTTGCTGCGAGTGCTGACTTTTAAATCACGAACTAGCGAAGTAGTCTAGAATTGAATCACGAGCGTAGCGAGTGATTCTAATATAGACTACTGAGCACAGTGAGTGATTTAAAGGCACGAGACATCAAAAAATTTGCTCTCGTGTTAAACATACTTTACGTTACTTTTCACCTCTACCAGCGAGAAAAGGTGTTAGAAATTAAAAAAGCACTTTGCCTCACGCTCGCAGCAAAAGTCGATTTTGCTGCGAGTTTTTACGCGCCAAAAGCACCCTTTTCGTGCTGGAGAGGTGAAAACTAATGAGTAGCGACTGCCCAAAATCGTTCAATTGGTAGTTTCAAATGTCAAATGTCATTTCTGGGAGCCAGGTGAATCTACGTTGTTTCTTACTTCCTGCGTCGTGCTCGTGACTCGAAAATTTTTAAAAAATCTAATGCATCGCAATAAATCAATTAAAAATATGCAAATTAATACAATTTATTATTGTACTCTAATGTGAATGATGGCATATTTTTGATTTATTCCTTGCGATGCATTGAATTTTTAAAAAAAATCGAGTATCTACAATGACGCAGGAAGTAAGAAACAACGTAGCTTCACCCGGCCATTTCTCGCGCACTGCGACATATCTCAAATTTGACATTGGGTGCATTCTAACAGACAAGCCGCTGAGTCATCGATAGCCATAGAGTACATTTTAACCATGGAAAGTAATTTGTTTATAATGTTCAATATTTTACTTTCCATGGTTAAAATGTACTCTATGGCGATCGATGATTTATCTGTTGGAATGCACCCATTATCTCTTAAACACAAATCTCTATTAAAATGTCACTAAAATCTATGGCAGCCAACAAATTTATTCTCAGCTATTTTCGACATTACAAATCGAATGACTTTGAAATCTCTATCATTTCTTGACTTTTTCGAGATATCTCGAACTCGATACTATGTCACGCGCCCGAGAATCACCCGAGATGGTAGCGTCATCTATGTGGATCCCCATTGTAGTTCATTTTTGGATAATCGAACGTGCTGTTGACTATAATTCGTCCGGGGAACAAACCCAAAATCTCGGAGCAGTCAGACGCGTTATGTTAGCCTCTCAAATACAAGGGATGTCAAAATGGCAAAAAGTATTGACTACAATAAAAAGCTCGGCAGGCTGATTATCTAAATAGAAACTATTTAGCAACCGGTTTCATTTGATATACATTGCTACTTTTCTTTGGTATGTTTTTTTTACCCCAAAAAGAAGTAACAATGTATCACATTCATCTGTCAAATGAGACTGGTCGCTAGGTGGTTTCTAATTAGATAATCAGCCCGCCGCTCTGTAGAAATGTTTCCAGTCTTTTTTTTTAAGTTATCTACACTACGCCCAGTTCACAAAAAATGAATTCGCTAGAAGCACAATTATTCAACAAACGCCAGCTTTCCTATTTGAGAAACATATAATATTTGTTTATCATAACATAAGATAGAAATAATAATAAGCTGCATAATATGGCCTATTCCCGTTGGGAGTACCGGGGAAAAAGTATGTAAAAAAAAAACTTTTTAACCTGATATCCCAAGTGGGGATCAAATAAAATAGGTCCATAATATTACCATAATAGAAAAATAAAATTTTACCTTAATCTACCTCTTGTTAACTATGAAATAATATTAATTGACTGCATAAAGTCCTTTAAGTCCACACATCTCACATTAACCAATCGTTTAGTCCTTGCGACGGCATTAAGGCTTTTAATAGCTTCCTCCAGTCGCTCCGTGGTGTATTTGGTTTCACTGTTCGTGGCGAACACTATTTCGTTCACTTCTTCGTACAACTTCACTGACACTATGTGAGTGAAGTGTGTTTTTAATGTCTCTATGATTGAGTTGTGCAGTTCTATGTCACGGCATACCAGGTTCAGGATGAAGTGGCCTGAAAGTTTTCAATTGACTAAGTTAGTTAATCTTTGTCATTCCAGTAATACCAGTTGAATACCAATTTATCATAATAGGTAGTCGGAAAAGTTCTCGTCCTTTTTGAAGCATTAATTTTGCGTGTTATATTTCTGGCAATACTAATACTTAGACGGGAATGTAATACATATTATTGTTTGACAGCTAACTTTCTGGTAATAGCGCTAAAATTAAAACAAATTGATAATTGGCTTGCTTTTTCACATTTTTAATATTATTTATTAGATACGATATGCATTTTTTTCGATAAGGGTTCAGACCCTTAATAAAAAAAAAATGTTGCTAGTGCTCAAAGAAAAATTTGTAATGTTTATGGAGAACCTGCATTGTCGAATACTACTGCAAAAAACGGTTCAGCAAACTCAGGTCTTGTAATTTTAATGATAAAGATGTTCCTCGCCGTGATATCTTTATTATTTTTAGTACAAAATGGCCGCGATCTTTTCCAGCTACCTAATATAATTGCTGCTAGGTAATCTATTATTATTATATACACATTATGTAGGAATCAGAAAAAAAAAATTCCATACTTGTATTAGTTTTTTAGACCACAATATATTTAAAATTCTATAATAATATAAATATGTTTTACTATATTCTCACAGTGGGCTACGCACGCACGAATGGGGCTTTATTTTATACAAACTTCCAGAAGCTCGATGTATCAGTGACTTCAGCATGCGATTGTGATAGCTAAACAATTATCGCTACGATCGGTCATTAGATGGGTGATAAAACGTCCATTATCTCAAGCTTTCAGACGACAGCACAACAAGTCAAGGCGACATTATAATAATTATAAATAATAATAAAAAAGCAAAAATTATTACCGTGTAAATACACAATTTATTAAAAATTCAAGCTGATGTCCCCTCGCAAAATATCAATTACAATTATTGTAAACACACACACTCAGTGACAAATAATTGTTTGCAGTTTTGGTGGTGAAAACGCTAAAAACGGCCGTCGTTCGTGTTTTGTTTTTCGTCGAGAAAAACCACAATAAAATCTAAATCATTAAGTTTGTGTGTTTATAAACAAGAATTGATATTTTGCGAGGGCACAGAATAATTAATAGTTCAAGTACAGAAGCAGCACTCGGCAAAGTAATTTAAATAAATAGCGACTTCAGTTGCGCGCGGAACGCCGTACGGAGTACTCGCGACGTTGTCACTAGCTTATCCGTGCGTTAGCTATCGCGAACTTTTGTGCAACTACCTTCCTTTTTAAATATGGAGGAAAATAATAGTGAGGATGACAATAACTCAAATACTAGCTCCAGATGTGATTCAGAAGTTTTAAAACAGTGTGAAAAAGAGATGCAAAGTATGTTACAGTGGGACGACATACAAAGTGAAAATATATTAGAAATGGAAGAAAGGCAAAAGTTAGCGGAGAAAAGAATGCGCGAAGAAAGCGAAGGAAGCAATGATGACTTCACCACAGTGACTAGAAGGAAGCCGAAACGTTTGAATCGTAGTAGTTCTATCCAAGAACAAAATAAAAATGACACATTAATTTCTGGAAAGGAATTAGAAGTGTGCATCACTTCTCTGCAATTATTACCAAAACAAATGGCCTTAGCCAAGCTATTGAAAGCAGAAAATATTGAAAACATAACGAGAGTTAAGTATAAGAGCCCTTATAAAGTACTTATTCAATTAAGCGATAATCATCAAGTTGAGAAACTGGTAAATAATACCAAACTTATTGAAATGGGTTGGCGTTGCCAAAAAGTCCTGGAATCTAGTATATCCTATGGAGTGATTAAAGGAATAGACCTAGATATGACAGATGAAGAAATAGTTGATGCACTCACTTCCTCTTATAAAATTATTTCCATTACCCGATTAAGACGCTTAGATATTGAGGGTAAATGGGTGAAAAGTGAAACTGTCAGGGTCTGCTTTGACAGCCCAACCTTACCTCTGTTTATATATGCTTATGATTGCAGAATAAAGGTAGAACGTTATGTTTTTCCGGTAACACAGTGCTCAGGGTGTTGGAAATTCGGGCACATAGCTAAATTTTGTCCAACAAAAAGAATAATTTGTCCGAAATGTGGAGATCGGCATGAAAATTGCGAACGCAAAGATATTTTATGCTTAAATTGCAAAGGCCCACATATTGTTCTAGACAAATCATGCCCTATGTTCATAAAAGAAAAAAAGATTCGTCAAATTATGAGTGAAGAAAACGTTATGTACCGAAAAGCTTTACAACTGAACTGAAATGAACGAGAGGTTTACAAAGCCATACATGAAAATGAAGATACGGAGACCCAGTCGGTTATTCTTAACACCTCTGGGCCTTATTCAAAACGAACATACAGCAGCGTTGTTTCAAAGAACATAACTAAAGTTGACGTACACCAGGAAGAACTAGAGGAAACTAACACCATGAAAAGTGTGAATTATTCTGTAAATCATAGAGAAAAAAGAAATAGCAATAAGAAGAACGATAGCAAAGCTTACAATGTGAATCAGACTGATATAAACTTATTTGAGGAACAAAATGAAAGTTATGAAGATGGCACTAATCTCACAAAAGAAGATAAACATGAGGGGTCACTTAAATGGAAAACTGATTGGAAGAAAATATTTTTAAAACTAAAAGAAATTTGCTTAGCTGATATAGAGTTGGAGAAGAAATTGTTATCAATACTGAAAGTAGTATACAATGAGTTTAAATCTGTAATTATGCATGTTATAACGGAAAGCGATATGATTAATTCCTTGATACGTTTCTTTTATGGATAATAAGGCCCTTATTAAATCAGATATTAATATTATGCAATGGAATTCACAAAGCCTTAAGCCAAAACTATCCAGTTTCTGTGCACTTTTGCATCAAGAGAGGATACATATTGCTATCATAAGTGAAACTTGGTTAGACGAGGAAACAAGCTTAAATGTTTCTGGTTATAATATCTACAGAAATGACAGGTTTGATTCTTACGGTGGAGTCGCAATTATGACACACAAATCAATCCACTCATGCATATATCCCATTACAGTCCCCAACCCCGGTATAGAAATTATATCCATTAAAATATTTAATTGTAAAAACATAGAAAACATAGTCTCGATATATTGTCCGTCCACAGTCCGCACCTCTCAACTGGAATGGAATAACCTATTTTCTCAGTTCGAACAAAAAACATTAATTGCTGGCGACTTTAATGCGCATCACAGCAATTGGTGCTGGAAAAATGACTCTAGAGGTTCACAGATTTATGAATCTGCTTATGACAATAGTTTTATATCATTAAATAACGGAGATTATACTAGGATTAAATTAGTCAATAATGTTTTACAAAAAACTACTCCCGATATTTCCTTTGCGTCGTCAGACATTGCAATTGACTTCTCGTGGCGAGTAAGCAATGAAAACCTTGGTAGCGATCACCTTATCATAAAATATTCAATAAAAATTACGCAACCTATAGAGTCAACCACAAAAAGAAACTACAAATTAGCGGACTGGAAAAAATATAAACAAGAATTACATTTATCCTTAACAGAGTGCAATTTTGAGAACCTAAATGTACAAGAGCGTTATGACAAATTAGAAGAAAAAATTTCCCAAGCTGCAAATAGCAGTATCCCGTTAGTTAAAATATGTAATAACCCGGAAAGTAAATTTCAGCCAAAAGACTACTGGACCCCAGCTTTGTCTCAACTTGTTGCGCAACGTAGGTTAGCATTGAAATTATTCAGACGAAATCCAACCCCGCAAAATCTCGACATATTACAAAATAAGATTGAGGAATCCCAGAGTATGATAATGAGAGCAAGGTCACAATCCTGGCGAAAATTCTGTAGCAGTATAGATGAGACTAAGTCTGTTCCTGAAATGTGGCGCAAGATGAGATGGATGAAAGGTCACCGTCAAGCTAACAGGTATTATGCACCTCATGATAAATTAGAAGAGTTGATGTGTAACCTTGCTCCTGACACCGTCTCAGAATGTACTCCAACCTTTATTTCACATAACCAGTTGCTAGAGTCGAAATTTGAAATGCAGGAACTCAAACAATGTATTAAAAAAGTAGACACTGCACCTGGAGAAGATAACGTAAGTTACTCTATGATACATAACTTGCCTGAAAATGGATTTGTAATTTTACTCAAATTATACAATGACATTTTTTCTACAGGAATCATACCTAACCAATGGAGAAATATTAAAATTGTCGCTATTCCTAAAGGTAATACTGATAGAAATTTGGCCCCAAAGTTGAGACCCATATCTCTAATTTCTTGTATGTGTAAAATTCTTCACTTAATGTTAGGCAAAAGACTAGAATGGTACATAGAAAAAAATAATACGCTTTCTGTTAATTCCACAGGTTTTAGAAGAGCTCAATCTTGCACAGAAGCTTTAGCGCGTCTTATTACTTATATACAACTGGGTTTCTCTAATAATATACCAACAATAGCCTGCTTCCTAGACATTGAAAATGCTTATAATAATGTCTTAGTTGGAAAAGTTGTAAGCAGTCTGGATGAGTTACATGTAGGGGCGTCAATATGTAGATACCTGTGGACTTTCCTCAGTCAAAGAAACTTAAAGGTAGACAGCAACGATAAGACAATTATAAGATGTACAAACAGAGGCCTGGCACAAGGAGATCCGATTTCTCCTCTCTTATTTAACATTGTTACTTCAAAAATATGCCATGAAGTTAAAAACGTCATGATTAGCCAATTTGCAGATGATTTTGCGTTATATCTGAGTCATAGAGATTTATATATAGGCACAATTCAAATCCAAGATAACATAGACGACCTGAGTGGTGCAGTGGTCAACATGCCGGTCTACCACGCAGAGGCCCCGGGTTCGATTCCCGGCCGGGCAGAAATTGAAATGATGAATTTTATTTTCTGTTCCGGGTCTGGGTATTACTATGTATAATAAGTATATATTTAAAAAAGTATATAAGTAGTATAATCAGTTGTCTAGCACCCATATTACAAGCTATGCTTAGTTTGGGGCTAGATGGCGCTGTGTGAAATTGTCCAAGCATTATTTATTTATTATAGAGACAATGATCTATCTCCTAGGGGAGATTGGTTTGGAATTATCACCTAACAAATCTAAATTGTGTGTATTTAGTAAGGGTTATAAAAGGCACAACGTTCAACTAAAAATCCACAACCAATTAATTATGGCTTCGGACTGTGTTAAATATCTAGGACTTTGGTTGGACAGATCATTATTATGGAGGAAACATATAAAGGAAATCAATGAGAAAGTCCTTAAATTTCTAAATTTGCTTAAAATCTTAGCTGGTGGGGGTTGGGGAATACATCCAAGACACTTAAGATCTATTTATATATCCCTGATTAGAAGCAGATTGGACTATGGATGTTATCTTTATGGCAACAGTGCAAAAACTAATCTGGTAAAATTAGACAGGCTTCAAAACCAAGCAATGAGGTCAATAGGTGGTTTCATCAAGAGCACACCCATTCACACAATGGAAAGTGAATTAGGTATTCCACCTTTAGGTTTGCGCCGACAATTTCTTGCACATAAAGTCTGTCTCAAAATGCAGTCAATGGCTAATAACGTAACGATAGAGTTAATAAATGATTTAAGGAATCTTTGCTCGAATAGATTTTGGCGATCTAAAAATAAGCCGCTGCTAGTTGAAGCCTATAATAAAACCGAACAAAACACCATTAACAGCTCACATCCACTAGAAATGTATAAATTAGATATCTGGGTAACCTATATAAATGTTGAAGAGAATATTAGAATAAATTTAGATAACGTTCAGGGTCCAAAACGCTCGAATGAATTAAATAATTTAAGAGTTAGCTTATTAACAGAAATAAACAGTAAATACAATGGCTGGTACAAAATTTACACGGATGGATCCAAATCAAACGGTAGGGGAGGCGCGGCTTTTTTCTGTCCTAATCAACAAATTAAAGCTATGTTTAATATATCGGTAGACATTACTATAATGACATTAGAACTAGTCGCAATTTATGAGGCAATCCTACACGTTATAAATATTAGGGTTCGCTATGTTGTTATCCTCTCTGACAGCAAAAGTGCTTTGCAACATATAGCTCGATGCGCCTCTGGCTACAGAGGTGTATCGATAGCTTATAAAATTCTTGCAAAACTTCATGAGCTTAACTGTGACGGAGTTCACTTGAGGCTACAGTGGGTTCCATCGCATATTGGTATAAGCGGGAATGAAGAGGCTGACAGACTAGCAAAACTAGCTGCTTCAGAAGGAAGACCATACAACTCACTTTCGACATATTCAGAAGTCCTTCACGAATACAAACGCCTGCATTATGAGAACTGGAAAGAATATTTTAATTTAAGATCCAGGGATAAAGGAATATGGTACAAAACCATCCAATGTCAGCCTCTTATAGTCCCATGGCTTATACACTCTAAGCTGAATAGATTGTACATTGTAACAATGCTCCGGCTTCGATCCGGGCACTTTCCGACAAACAAATTTGGTTTCTTAATGAAGAAGGTAAACTCCCCGAACTGTGACGTGTGTGGAATTTTAGAGGATGTACATCATTTGCTGTCGGAGTGTGCCCGGAACGAAAGTGAACGGCAATTAATAATAAACTCTTTAAACCTCAATCGTTTAGACATAGGCACTTTCCATGTTATCTTGACTGAACCCCTGTCGGATTCAGTCAAGATGCTTTGCAACTTAGTTAATAATAATAGATAGGTAGAGAATATGTTAAGAATATAGAATAAGGTTAATGATAGGACTGACATGTCTCTTAATTAAGATAAAAGTCCTTAAATAAAATAAAGAAAAAAAAAAAAAAAAATAGCGACTTTTGCTCCGACACAATAAAGTGCAATTCAGGTCGCGCAGTTCACCTAGTAGTTGCCTCTCTTTCTATCGCGTGCTCTCACCTTATCTTACGACGCAACCTTAGGGTTGTCTTCTTTTAAATTAACTGCGAAGCATATATCATAATGTGAAAAACGACAATTGTTTATTGGTTTCTTTATTTTGACATCCGTACACGGCACAGTCATGTCGATTCGACATTGTTACTATTATAAAGAGACAATATCTACGCAGGCATAAGGCGTGTGGCGGCCCTCTGCTCACTTGTTCGTTCGAACGAACGGCTAGCGGTAGGTGCTTATCGCGCGACCTTGAGCGAGTGATGGAGGCCTGGCCAGGGGACCATCAGCTTGGATTTTTAATAAATTGTGTAAACTCAGTAATTATTTTTGCGGGAGTGGTGCTATTGTTGCATTAAGTAATGTCGACTTAATCAGTTGAACTACGAAAACAGCTTTTATTACGTAGCGTAGGACATAAAAACGGTCTCAATTTCAACATGTACAGATTTGCCGTCTATTACGCTAAAATTATAACTAAGTGGGTGGGGCTAAAAATGCTGGCATTTAGTATTTCTTTCGATCAATCGGTGGGAACTACCGTTTTTCGGGATAAAAGGTATATGTCCTATCCCTATGTCCTTCTCTGTACCCCTGACGTGTATCGAAATTTCATGATGATCGTTTCAGTAGTTCAGACGTGAAGGCGTAACAAACATACTTTCGTATTCATAAGGATTTTTTCGATAAGGACAGGACATCCCTATTAGGGATGAAGACTAATGAATAAAATAACGAAATACTAATAAAAATCGTTAAGATATTAAACTTGTAGAATAGCTTGTATACCTACCTATTGGTTTTATATATTGCGTATTATTTGTTTTATGACCCTTCGAAGTTGGGTGGACAAGTCCATTAAAAAAGTATAAAATTTATTTAAATAAATTAGTTCGTAAAATATATAACAAATTTGTCTAACAAACCATTATGATAAACACAATATTTAATATAGCTGCCAAGCAAATTTCCTACGCGTTACATACAAACTACCTAGGCGTGACGTCATAACTAGGTAGCCGTTAGTATGGAGCGTTTTTGGGTGAGTCCAATTTGTGTGCATTTCAAACTGTGATATCTCGGGCAGTTTTCATGCTAGCGAAATAATTATTTTACTAATGTTTCTTTTTTAGGTTTAAAGACTTTATTTTCAAAAAAGACTTACATAAGTCACTTACAAGAAAATAAAAAATACAAAGTAATTTTTTCTTACATCACCACCAAGCCTTAAATATTAGTAGTAATACTTAACCATACAAACGAAATTTAGGTATAAAGTTCGTAATTTTCAATTATATAATGAGATAGTTTGGACTTAAAGCTGTTATATAATTATTATCTTTTATGTATGAAGGTAAGCTATTGTACAGTTTTGCTCCCTCAAAGGTGATGCTTTTTTTAGCATAATTTGTACGTGCCCATGGCAAGACAAGTAAGCTTGGCCGACGAAGACTGCGTTTGCTTATTTGTGATTTTTTGGTGAATGTTATGTTGGTATGAATTTTTTTATCAATAAATTTTCGAATCAAAAGGCAAGTGCTATACACGTAAAGTTGCTTTATGTTCATTAATTTGGTTTCATTGAAATTTTTTTCGGTAGGTGTTAGATAGGGGTAACGAAAAAGTGTTTTAATTACTTTATTTTGCATTCTTTGAAGCTCCTGTAGCCTTGTCTTACAGGCAGTGCCCCAAATTTCAATAAGGTATAGTAAATGTGATTTAACAAGGGAGTTATAAATATTGTAGAGGTAATTTATGTAACATAAAATAAAATAAAAATTCGTCATGCCTATTTAAATATACCTTGTTCGCCGAGCAGTTCCCTGACCCGCATTAGGGCTGCCTCCCGCAGGAACTGAGGCGGCGGGCACGACAGCCCTAGTGCACGGTCCTTGCTGTCCATGTCAAACATCACAGCCGAATAGGTGCGCCCTGAAAATAATGCGGGTATAATTGATGAAAATATTGCGGGTATAATTAATAAAAATAATGCGGGTATAATTAATGAAAATAATGCCGGTATAATTAATGAAAATATTGCGGGTATAATTAATAAAAATAATGCGGGTATAATTGATGAAAATATTGCGGGTATAATTAATAAAAATAATGCGGGTATAATTGATGAAAATATTGCGGGTATAATTAATAAAAATAATGCGGGTATAATTGATGAAAATATTGCGGGTATAATTAATAAAAATAATGCGGGTATAATTAATGAAAATAATGCCGGTATAATTAATGAAAATATTGCGGGTATAATTAATAAAAATAATGCGGGTATAATTAATGAAAATAATGCCGGTATAATTAATGAAAATATTGCGGGTATAATTAATAAAAATAATGCGGGTATAATTGATGAAAATATTGCGGGTATAATTAATAAAAATAATGCGGGTATAATTGATGAAAATATTGCGGGTATAATTAATAAAAATAATGCGGGTATAATTAATGAAAATAATGCCGGTATAATTAATGAAAATATTGCGGGTATAATTAATAAAAATAATGCGGGTATAATTAATGAAAATAATGCCGGTATAATTAATGAAAATATTGCGGGTATAATTAATAAAAATAATGCGGGTATAATTAATGAAAATAATGCCGGTATAATTAATGAAAATAATGCGGGGTATAATTAATGAAAATATCGCGGGTATAATTTATGGAAATAATGCGGGTATAATTAATGAAAATAATGCGGGTATAATTAATGAAAATAATGCCGGTATAATTAATGAAAATAATGCGGATATAATTAATGAAAATAATGCGGGTAAAATAAATAAAAATATTACGGTTATAATTAATGAAAATAATGCGGGTAAAATAAATAAAAATATTACGGTTATAATTAATGAAAATAATGCGGGTAAAATAAATGAAAACATTGCGGTTATAATTAATTTGATAAGCGTGACGTGGACACCATTAGCAGATTTTGAATTATTTTGTATCCCATAAGGAAGACCTGTGCCCCATCAGTGGGGAAATTGAAAATGACGTGTGACGTTTCATTTTGTAGTAATTTCCTAAGTGGTCAATATAAATAAAATAATAAATTCTAATAATTGGTAAGTAAATAACTAATTATACTTAATTTCGAGGCCGACTGTACAAATTGAACTCAAATCGAATCTTAAAAAAATACGCTATGTAATATATAATAATAATATGGCTTATCCTCCTTATCCGCCCTTAAGCCCTTAAGGAAGATCAGTGCCCCAGCAGTGGGGAATAAAAATTGCTGATGGTCATAGCGACGAAATGTTACCTGCCCTCGCCTCATCCTCCAAGAAATCCATGCCATCTTTGATCTGGACATCCAAGCAATCATCAGTCTTCAGCTCAAAGTGTGCCTTTGCTACCTCCAGCATAGCCGGGTCCAAGTCTACTGCGGTGATCTTCATGCCATCGATGCACTTCCTCAGGAACATACAGAGCCCTCCCCCGCCTAGACCTAGCACTGCCACTCGGGTTTGCTCGCGTTTGGACAGCTGTGCGCCGACGCACATGAACGAGTGGTAAAGGGATATGTGCCCGAAGTCCACCACAAGTTTGGCTTTGTTCTTCTTTTTAACTGAAAAATTAAAGGTGGCATAATCTCATACCAAATAAAAAAGTAAAGACGGAGTCTTCCGACAAAGCGGTGAGGCCAGTAAAACTACGCCTTGGCTGTGTACATACACAGTTTACGCACACATATGTCACGAAACTACGCCTTTGCTTTCGTTCGTCATTGGGCGTTCCATATCGAACCCTGCCGCCCGGCCCCCGCCCGCCCCCTAGTACATGTACCATCAAAAACCGGCCTCAGTTGTTCGCAAACACTGCGCAACGCTCCATCTTCCTTTTTTATTTGATCTGAGGGTATAATACGATTCAATCTTATTGGACGATGTGAAGTTAGCACTATGCGCGTAGCCTTTCACCGACACGGAACCAGGCTAGGCGCACTCCGCGCTTTAGGTACGAAGCTACAAGTAGCCGGCGGGTCCGTCCGGACGGACTAATTTCAGAGGGCCGCCGCGTGCCGGCGGGGACGCACGTTAGCTTTTCGATTTCGATACTCACTCACGCACCGCATTAGCGTATTGCCGCGTCGTTCGTTCGTACATTTATGATATTTAACCCAAATGAAGGCATATTGCATCGCACTTTCGAAATAAACTTAATTATTAATGACAATTAGATTTCGTAAGAAAGCAAATTGCCTCAAATCAGTATGTATTGTGTGATGTGGCGTTGACTGTATTTAAGTAAACATTTTATTTCACAAACACATAACTTGTAATAAAGTATTGTAAGCTATTATTTCATTATTATTTAAAAGAAGAAACCCTAATGTCGTTAGAAGAGATAAGAGCTACGCGATAGAAAGAGAGGTAACTTGTAGGTGAATATAACTGTAGCGAAGGGAGCGGTGTGCGACCTGAATTGCACTTTATTGTGTCTCGAATAGAGTCGCTATTTATTTAAATGACTTTGAGGAGTGGATCTTCTGTACTTGTACTATTATGTATTCTGTGACGGAACAACCGGAACCTCAGATGAATCTCAAACGTGTTTGAGTGTGTGACGCATGTCATCGGTCGGTGAGATCTGTCTGTGTGTGCGTTGCTCGTTATTTCTTTTTCTAACTAACTAACGTACTTCTTTTTAAATTGTAATATTTTTGAAAGAATGGTCTAAAAACTTTTTTATCCTTAATAACAATACACATTTTGGACTTGTTAAATAGGTCATAAGTCCAATAAGTCTTAATAATATCTTATTTGCTAGTACCACAGAATAGATATAAGTACTACCGTACAGAAAGGAAACTCTCCGCCCCGCCCCGCAATCAATTACCTCCCCGCGCCCCGCGAGTTCGTAGGCCAGTTCGTGTGCTCATTCAATAGCCCTAGACTTTACGCACACAGTTGCGCGTGTGCAAAAGCGTCACTGTGTAGCGTCTGTGTAATAGGTAGTTGAAACGCGACGCTTGTATGGAGTGCCCGGGGTGTGCTAGTACCTAACCTATGTAAAACCCGGGCCACACTGTTGCAAACAAGCTTTCCACAGGGGTGACCTTGGTGGGAAGCTTGTGGAGCCCACGGTTGGTGTTTGCGTCCACACTGTTTACAACAAGGCTCCCACCTCAGTGTGTTGTCGCCGTCGCCGTCGTTACAAAAGGCGCGCCGTCCACAGAGGTTGTGGAAGGTCAAACGAATTTTGGTTACAAACAAGTGTTTACAAACCGCCGCTGGAGACCGATGTGGAGGGCTTGTGTGCAACAGTCTGGCCCGGCTTTTAAGTTACATAATTAACAGAACCTGCATATTTTGAAATAAAAAAAACATTACGAAACAATTGTGTTAGATCCTTTCTCAAATCTTTATTAGAATCTGAGTAAAAAGGAATATTCTTACCTTCTTTGAGTCTAGCCTCCGACTGCACTAAAAACTGGTTGTCCAAGAATATGAGCCGTCGGTGCGTGCAGCCGTCTACGTCCACGTCCTCGACGACGAACGCGCCCGACTGCGGCGACGCGCCCGCGTGCACGCGCACGCGCCGCCCCACGTCGCTGCCCAGCGACAGGAACGGAATCTAACCAATAACGATGTAAAATTTATGTATCTATACACTTCTAAGGCTTCCGCGCGTAAAGTTCATTAGAAATAAAACACTTTTTAAAATAAAACACCCAAAAACCAACAAATCAAAACTAAATAGGGGAGAGTAACCTATATTGTACCGACTCCTAAATTGTACCACCTTCAAATTTCCGACTTAACGGTGCCATAAGAACAAACAAAATGGCGCAGTGACAGTGGCGCTATTCGCTGGGTGCGAAGGTATAATAATCGATCGCAGTGCTCATGGTGGCAAAAAGTAGAAATAATGAAGGCTCTGTAATCTGTTTGAAAACGATATTTGATTGCTTGTAAATTGTGCTTCAAATATTTGATTTTAATAAAATTATTAAAGTAGCTTTATCCTCCTGTTTTACAAAATCTACAACTAAAAAAGAAGTAAACAAACCCTAATATAACCAAAATAAAACACTCTTTTTGAATAGATCTTACTTGCCATATTTAATTTAAATGACCAAAAATGATTTCACAACACTTTGTCCACCCAAATCACAGTAATTTTGAAATTTACATTAATAACACAATATGTATAGTATTTTTTAATATTTTGTCACAATGCCGCCATTACATATCAAAACGGTCAGGTCACAACCAACAAAGTTGCAACACGCTAGGTGGCGCTAAAAGCGTGCACGGAGCCAATAGTCGCCTCGTTTTGTGTTGCCAGTGTAGAATAATGGCACCGTTAAGTCGGAAATTTGAAGGTCGGTACAATATAAGTTACTCTCCCCTAATTCTAAAACAACATCTAACAACATATACGCGGTGTAATCCGTAAAAAGTGTTTTATTTATGTACCTGCTTAGGGTTTCTCTAGCTTATTTGGGACGCGCCCCCTTTCTACAAAAATAATCCGCGCCCCTCCTCTATCCGGGCGCGTGCCCGATAGCGGCGAAGCACCCTCGTGCCCGCGCACGCGCGGCCCCACATCGCTGCCCAGCGACAGAAACGGGATCTGACCAATGACATTGAAATAAATAATTTGTATATCTCAGGGATTCCCTAACTTAACGGGGACCCGCCCCCTTTCTATAAAAAAAATCCGCGCCCCTCTAACCCTTTATTCCCATTTGCCCTCTTCAACTCTTCAAGCTCCGCCACCAGAGCGGATAGATGGCGTTCACCACCCCGGTGGTCGATGACACCTATTTATTCCCATCTGTCACCTTCGAGGGTGCCATGGAGGTGGTTTTTGGCACTAATAGGTGGCGTTTACCACCCCGGTGGTCGATGGCACTTATTTATTCCCATATACCCCCTTCGTAGTTATACTTCGTAGTTATCTATCTCAGGGATTCCCTAACTTAATGGGGGACGCGCTACCTTTAAACCAAAGAAAAATCCGCACCCCCCTTTACCCGGGCGCGCGGAAGGAACGCGGCTCGGGGCGGGGGGGGATTGTTGCATGCACGAGCGATATACCCAAACTAACCGCGCTAAATAACTTGAGTAGGCGCTTTCAATAGGTGTACTAACACCGTAACTACCACCTACGGATGTTCCTCGGTTATCTCTAAATAAGGTCCTTAACTATACAGGTAGGCCGCGCACCCCTTGGAAAGTCTATGCGACCCCCACTTTGAAAACCACTGATCTATCTACTACTCGGCCTAGTCTTCATCATTCGTTAAATTCCTAGCGAACCTACCAGAATAAATATTCTAAGCTAATCCATGATAATACTTAAATAAACTATCCGACTGCCTTTTCAGCCGTTTATGCGGGATTGAGTAACAAATATTCAATTAAACAAACGTACAAATTTATTCACATTTATAATACAAGTAGGATGGATGTTTACAGAATAAAATGATAAAATACTTGTAGATTCTCGTGATCACAGCCTCCAAAAAGGTTCAAAGTAATATTTAAGGATCGTAACAAGTGAAAAGAAGTGATCTTTCTGCCCTCTCTACCCTTTTACAGGAAGGCGGCAGGCACGTTTGTGCTCAGTTTAAGCTTTGTCTAGGTAGGTCTGTAGTCTGTACTGTGTGACAACTACCTCCCTATTGAGGATAATCGATTTGATGGCGTAATTACAGTGAAACAAGGTCGAACAACTGGACATCGTAAAGCTCACAACGGAATGAACGCAGTGGCTAAATCTATACTTGAAAAGGTAGACGTAGCAAGACCTTTAATTAACATCAACCAAAGCTTTGTCCAGACTTGCAGACTAGTCCATTTTGGCGTATCAGATCACCGTATCTTTAACATACATCGCTAGTTTGGTTGGGCGTGCGTTGAAGTAATATCAACAAGTATAGATTTAGCCACTGCGTTCATTCCGTTGTGAGCTTTACGATGTCAAGTTGTTCGACCTTGTTTCACTGTAATTACGCCATCAAATCGATTATCCTCAATAGGGAGGTAGTTGTCACACAGTACAGACTACAGACCTACCTGCACAGCACACTACGACCTTTTTCGTAGTGTGCGTATGTGTTTACCTCCGCTTCCGCTAAAAGTGGCAGAAAGATTTGTTCGTTGTTATCCGGCCTTGTCATCTCCATTGGTCAAAAATACAGCGTAAAGCGAGATAGCAATGAGAAAACTACGCGTGCGGGAGCGAGACCGATTATCAATTCGTAGTAAATAACTATAGCGATTATAGAGAAATGCTTTTACATGATTCTGAATATTGTTGATACAAATTATTTAAAGCAATTTCGACTTGAATACCTAATGTTGTTTGTACCTAATGTGAATTTCGATTTTAAGAATTTTTAAGAGGTATTTTCGTAAATAAAATGTATTGTGCCAAAATCACTAATTCGTGTTTCTGGTTCTATACGTGTCTGGACTGGGGAAAGATAACCCATCGGTTATGGTCTTTATATCTTCCGCGTGGTGACGCGGGCCCAATGCGGATTGGTGGGTGTTAACGACTGCAAATGCACCCGGGACCAACGGCTTAACGTGCCTTCGGAAGCATGGCGAGCGAGGAGCTCGAGATAGTAAATTTTTGGTCACCCATCCCATGACCGACCATTGCGAAAGTTGCTTAACCTCTTAAATCGCAGGGTTAGACGCTTAAACACTGCGCCACTGAGCTCCTCAAATTTTTAGATGTATCCCCTTAAATGCTCTAAGTCCCCCACCTGTCCCGTGAATCCATAAGGTATGAGCATCTTGGCGGCGTGCGCGAGCTCCTCCTTGACGTGGTCGAGGGTCGGGAAGGCGTGCCCGCGCCGCAGCACAGCCACAACCAGCCGCCCGAACCGCGCCGAGTCCTGCAACTGGCGCCGCCCTGCCGCCGTGCCGAACAACCACTCCGACTCCCTGCCCCATGGAAAAACATGTAAGTCGGTGTGAATCAGTGGCTATAACGTACAGGTTTCCACCTGCAAGAAGACCGCTGCAAAAGAAGTGTCCCATAGCCTGTCACACAGTAGCTTATAAACGCTATTGCATTTACTATTAGTTAACACTTGCAGGACCGATCGTCGTGGAAATCCTTGGGGGAGGCCTATACCCAGCAGTGGGTGTCGTGCGGCTGATACGATGATGATGAACACTTGCAAGCTAAAGTCTGACAGGCTGTGGGACACTTCTTGCAGAAGTTTTCTTGCAGGTGGAAATGCGGCCGAACAGCGTTAACGCAACGCAAGCGGCATTTGATACAAACTTTCAAGTCCTTATTTTTCGAAATGAATAAACCGATTTTAATAAAACTTCATACGCTTATGTAGGATACATAGGTTTTAAAAGTTATTAAGTAACATTTTTGAAGTGTATTATTTAAAAAAAGATGATTGAAAATTTCTGTTTCTATGGAAAATTTAAAATCGGTCTAATTTAGCTATAAGTAACACTTTTTATCGAAAATATTTTCTACTAACTTTTTAAACCAAAGTATTCTGCTTAGTAAGTTTTATTAAAATCGGTTCATTCATTTCGAAAAATAAGGACTTGAATGTTTGTATGAAATGCCGTTTGCCGTTATCGCTCTTTAAAAGGTGTTTTACTAAATTATTTTGAACCATGAAATTTTTTCATAGTTTATACAAGTTTTCCGGGGTTGTATGCATGGTACAATATCTAACATATTTGGCTATATTAGGCTATTTGCAAGCACCCTGTAACTGTATAAGTATAAAATAAGCACCCTGTATAAGTATGAAATAATTCTTTCTACCAATGGGCACTCCACTGATACACCGACCTAAAATCACCACTTTTTTTCTTTTTATGATACTAGTAAACTGATAGTGGCACAGAATACATAATAGTGATAGTGGTAACCCTAGACCGGAATTGTTTTGCTCTTGCCTATTGATTATCGAAAACAATAGTCTATTTGCACCGAGGGTTGACACTTAGAAATGTTTCATACAATTAAAAAAAAACTCGGCTCTGTGATGGTTTTCAGGGTGTATTCTAATTTTCCAGGGTTGTATGCATGGTACGCTAACTAACATATCAGGCTTTATAAGGCTATTTCCAAACACTGTAGAATTTTATAAAACTGGCTACCGACTAACTTTTGAACTACTCGGGTCTGCCGAGCTTAAACTTAAAACTTGAAATAAGGAATTTCGTATTTGCTGAAGTTATTTGGAAGATATCGATGTTCGTGTGACATCATGAATTGTTTTTCGCCATTTGGACCCAACTGGGGCTCGATTTATCCATTTTAATTTGAAGCCCAGCAGATTTTCCGAAGTTCGATGCGTTAGCCGGTACGGACCATGTTCATTTATAATCTAAGTATTTTTGCAGATTTATGTATGCCCATTTATTTCGCCGAATCGAATATTCTTGTGCCTGGAATGTTTGTTTTGCCGTATTTAATTTAATGTCTGCCCTGAAGGGAATCGCGCTAATTTTCAACCTTAGAATAATTACACATAGAAGGCGAGTCCGCGTCCGTATAGTGAGGCAACTCAAACCAAGCCAGAATGGCTTGGTATGACTATTCGGCCCGTTAGTGCTCAAGTAATATTCGTGTCGAACACAACTCCCGAAAATTTCACTAAAAATGAGGGTTTACGCAATGAACGGATGTCACAATCAGGTCACATTACATCGCAGAAACACAAGAAACATTATAGATTACATTTCACGTGTAATTAATGCGTTTGAACTTACATTTTTACGTAAAACATCCATCAAAAATAACCATGACGTGTCACTTCACATTTTACGGAAATGTTGCCAGGACGGGGAAAAAAATCTCCCGCATTTACTGTTGTTCAATTAAAAGCAGGGATTAAAATACCGTTAAAAAAAATAACGATATATAAAAATAACGTTAAAAATACCGTTAAAACATTTTATCAGTAAATTTACCGGTAAAAATAACGTTAAAAATATATTACCGGTAAAATTAACGTTAAATATAGCGTTAAATTAAGTACCGGTAAAATTATCGGTAAAAAATTAACTTTATTAAATGGAATAAAATTAATTTAAAAATTAACGTTAAATTAACGTTATTTCAGTAAATAACGTTAAATTTAACGTTATTTCTCAAATTAACGTTATTTATTGACATAACGTTAATGTTACATATAACGGTAAAAAGAGTAAAAATTAACGTTGTATTTAAAAATAACGTTAACATTCCCTGATTAAAAGTTAAATGAGTCAATTATATTCCATGCGATTTGACAATTACTTATTTTCTATTATAGCCTAATAGAAAATAAGTAATTGTCAAATCGCATTGAAAAAAACGCAATGTTCTCATTAAAATAAAATGTATGATGATTTATAATGAAATTGTATGACAAAAATTACGCAAGTACGGAAGCGTTGTCACAAATATTAAAGGACATCAGGCACATGAGACCCAAAAGTGTATAAACATAATTCTGTTATCTATAAACACTTTATGTTACTAGAATCATAAAACAGTAGCAACATTATTTTTTAACTCCTTCATTTAGCTTAATTAATTTAAGAAAAAAACAAAAGCATATCAATGAAACGGACATCTTTGTTAGCGATTTCACAAGTCTCCCCTGAGTATATTTGTTCTGTGGCACAAGTGATTGCGCATTAAAAATAAATGGCCGAATGTCAGTCAACTCAACTGGCAAAAGCGTTTTGTTACGTGCGACATATGCACAGATTTTCCGTTTGATCTGGATCCAACTCGTACTATGGGCAACAACGTCGCTTAACCAGTTTTCAACAAAATTCGCGTGCGCGCGTATCGCCCCTGCACGAACTAAACGTATGGTTGTGACGGCGCGGCGTGCAAGCGATTTTAACCTTAGCAGTGGTTAAGCGACGCTGTTGCATGGTACATTGTGGTGCTAATCTGTATCACTAACGCAGCTAACGAAACGTATTGTCGTGAAACTGGTGTTGCTATTTAGTGTCGGGGTTACCAAAAAAAACCTTTCAAACGTAAATAACTCTTAAAACATAAATCTTCATAAAAATCTGAATATTTTCTATGACTAACTAATTACATGCCTACATTTTGAAAAAAAAACAGAAACGTTATACATTCTGTGGTTTTTTTCTATGGGACTCTGCCTGATGTCCTTTGGAAAGTGGATGTCTTTTACGACCCCAAGTGGTACATATTTGTATTGCGAAATTATAAACTCGCAAAAGGTTGGTTTTATCTCGTGTTAAAATAAATGTGAGTACTTATTTGTAGGTAATTTGGTATGAATAATTTAGTCTAAAAGCTGATATCATTTAAATGAAAACTTTCTATACTAAAATAATTAATTAGGGGTGGCATATTTTTAAATAAAGGTTTTATAAAATGATTTCTTTATACGCTGCCGCTTGCCGATGACACCGCACTCACTCGTAGTTAGTTTGTTTCACGAATCTTGCTCGATTGCTATAGTCGCACGCAGGGTTCGGGAAACAGGTAAATATTATAAATAAATCCAAGATGGCGACCAACTTCTTTGTTTGTGAGCTGATTTCGATAAAACTCGGTTTGGGGTCCTATTTTCGAAAGAAAACAGCAACTAAATGTTAAAAATATAAAAATCCAAGATGGCGACCAGCTTTTTTGTTTGTGGGCCAATTTCGATGAAACTCGGTTCGGGGTTCTATTTTGACAAGAAAACAGCAACGCAATGTTAAAAATACAAAAAATCCAAGATGGCGGCCAACTTTTTTATTTCTGGGCCGATTTCGATGAAACTCGGATCTTGTGACTATTTTGACAAGAAAACAGCAACACAATGTTAAAAAAATAAAAATTCCAAAATAGTAGCCAATTTTTACTTATTTGTAACATTGCGTTGGTATTTTCTTGTCAAATAGTACCCTGAACCGAGTTTCATCGAAATCGGCCCACATACAAAAAAGCTGGTCGCCATCTTGGATTTTTATATTTTTAACATTAAGCTGCTGTTTTCTTTCGAAAATAGGACCCCAAACCGAGTTTTATCGAAATCAGCTCACAAACAAAGAAGTTGGTCGCCATCTTGGATTTTTTATATTTTTAACATTGCGTTGCTGTTTTCTTTTGAAAATAGTACCCCAAACCGAGTTTTATCGAAATCAGCTCACAAACAAAGAAGTTGGCCGCCATCTTGGATTTTTTATTTTTTACATTGCGTTGCTGTATTCTTGACAAAATAGCCCTAAAAACCGAGTTACATCGAAATCGGCCCACTAAAAATATATTTGGCCGATATCTTAGGTTTTTTCATATTATAAACAATGCGTTGATGTTTTCTTTTAAAAATAGTACCCCAAACCGAGTTTTATCAAAATCAGCCAACAAAAAACAAAAAAGTTAGCCGCCATTTTGGATTTTTTTTATAATATTTACCTGTTTGCCGAACCCTGCGTGCGACTATAGCAATCGAGCAAGGTTCGTGAAACAAACTATTGCGTTACTGTTTTCTTGTCAAAATAGTACCCCAAACCGAGTTTTATCGAAATCGGCCCACAAACAAAAAAGTTGGCCGCCATTTTGAATTTTTTATATTTTTAACATTGCGTTGCTGTTTTCTTGTCAAAATAGTACCCCGAACCGAGTTTCATCGAAATCGGCCCACAAACAAAAAAGTTGGCCGCCATCTTGGATTTTTTTATATTTTAAGATTGCGTTGCTGCTTTCTTGACGAAATAATACATATTCTTATGATAGTACCCCGAACCGAGTTTCATCGAAATCGGCCCACAAACAACAAAGTTAGCCGCTAACTAGATTTTTTCATATTATTAACCTTGCGTTGCAGTTTTCTTGTCAATATAGTGCCCCAAATCGAGTTTCATCAAAATCGGCCCACAAACGAAAAAGTTGACCTCCATCTTTTTCTTCTTTTTTGACATTCTTAACATCGCACAGTCGACTAACTATAGTTACAGTTAAATGGTGAAATCCATACAATCGCAACTATAAATACGACGATGGTTTCAACTTCCCTACTTTTAAGGGAAAATTTCTTGTACTGGTAACATCATCTTTTTTGCTGTGTGCGTTTCGTCGAGCGTAAACACAAGCACCTTACGCACACATAAATTTCATTTGTGCCTCACTTTTGACAGCCCACTTTCTAGGAAACTATCGTTCTATGTGTAATTATTCTAAGTTTTCAACGATAACATTTTGCTAATTTTAAATGAGAGGCCCGGAACATGTTAACCACATTAAGAAATGGTTTTAAAACGATGAAGGTAACAGATTCTAACTATAGATCTTTCGGTATTTTCAACATACTTGTATAAAAATAAAGAACGTCGAATATTTTTTATAATATTCTAAACTCGTATAGAAAATGAATCATTCAGTAAGTGTGTAATAAACACCAAGAAAGAACCGAGTAAACAGAACTATTATTAATATCAGGTGTTTGCCGTATGATGATGATGATAGGTACATTAGGTACAGTATATATAGCTCGATAAGACGCAGTGCTGCATAAAAACAGGACTATAAATATCTTCAGTCTGTTTTTAGTGGTTTGTTGTTTACCCGACGCACGCCACGAATAGTAAGATTATATTTTTGAATCGGTAGACGTGGTTTTAAAAAGGAGTGTTCGTAATGTTTTTACCAACTGCTCCCAAGACCTTATGCGGTTCGGATCTTAATTTTTATGCAGACCGCCTGCGCCGCTTCGCATTCGCGTCGAGATCTCTCACCGAGGACGCTGCGTTCCGTACATAGAGCGTATATTTTAGCGTACTCTATTGCTGTCGTAGATTGATTATAGAGTACACCTACACGATATTAGACAACACAACGTTTAGTACTATGTATTCTGTGACAATATTCTATTTAAGACTACGGTTGGCAACCCTAATTACGCCTATCAAAATTGATACAAAATACCATAATAGAGAAAACAACGCATTAAGTGTGATTAAGTGGATGACGCACATATCGAACATATCATTTTGTTATAAAAAATATGGGAGTAAATTAAAGTAATGCAATGTGAAGTACTCTTTCTTATCCAGCGAACTAAAATCTATGGAACAGCTCAAAAAATGGCACCACATGAAAAGTACAACTAAGTGGATGGAGCTATAAATGCTGGCATTTAATTATGCAGCACAAAGCGTCTGAGCACTGGTTGCTTATTAGCGACCATAATTTGTATACTAATTAATATTTTCTATACTTAAAGGAAAAAATATGATACGTTATTTCTGCATATTATTACTGCCTTCTTTGCGTCTTTTACACCATTTGACTACACAGGACGTCATTTCTAATAAACTGTCCCTTTCTCTCTTTTCTCTACAATACAAACTGCAATTATTGTAAAGAACATTAACGTCAGTCACCTGGTGCGTGGCTGGCCCGACTAAATCTGAGCGGGTTGTACTTTTTCGGCCCCGTGACTTGTACTATTATGTATTCTGTGCCCGTGGTGGCATTTTTTAAGCAAAATTTGTTTTCAATTACTCTTCCATAGATTTTATTTCGCTGTTCTTATCAATGTTACAATATGCCGAATATGGTAGATAGGTACACATCAAACTGTATGACTTTTACTATGGTACCAACTCTGAATACCTACGCGAAAAAATATATCAGCTGTTTCATACTTCTTGATATTTTCGTTTTAAATTTCTGTATGAAACAGCTGATTTTTATCGCGATGTCAGAGTAAGTCCCATAGTAAAAGTTGTTCAGTTTGATGGTCAATAGATATAAGTATTACAGTAGTAGTATATAGTATAGTATATACAATATAGTGATACTATATTCGGCATTAGGGGACACGTTGTATAACAGCGTGGTCTGAACTAAAAATGTTTGAGGTATCTACTCATTTTAGCTCCAGTGGCTCCACCTGCCTCAATATTTCTCGGAGGAATGCTCAGAAATGACGCCTTCACGTGATTGACGAGGTGTCGTGTCGACACGACATTTATAATAACACATTAATATTCTTTATAACCCCACAAATACACTGACATAATTTATGTTTGTTTACATTTTAGGAAATGTGTGTCGTCATAATTTGACAAACATACTAAAGTTATTTTTTTATGAAAACCTAAAACGAGCTCAAAAATATACACTGTTAATTTTTAAGTACCTATATCTAAAAATTAAATATCAGAATATCAGACCACGTAAATGAACAACTTTTACTATGGGGCCAACCTCAAAATCGCGAAAAAAAATCTGCTGGTCCATTGATGTTGTACTTTTCTATGGAACAGCTGATTTTTTTTTGCGATTTCTTGGTTGGCCACATAGTAAAAGTTTTTCATTTACGTGGTCTG
Organism: Agriphila geniculea; assembly: GCA_943789525.1. NCBI lineage: Eukaryota > Metazoa > Arthropoda > Insecta > Lepidoptera > Crambidae > Agriphila > Agriphila geniculea. The sequence continues at coordinate 26,503,850 of OX038873.1, forward strand.
AAATCCCCATTTCATTTTTAGATATACTTAAAAATTAACCGTGTATAAGTAATGACTTCAATCAAGTAATCGATGTTTCCAGTAAGTGAATAAACTGCTTTACATTTACCGGTAAACACTGGCAGTTCGATGAATGATGTTACATACTTACATTTTAAAAAATCATACAACTGAATTTATAATATCCTCCTTTTTTAAGTCGGTTAAAAGTTAATCTCAGTGTTGGACACACCTCTCTAGTTATCTGTACGAAAGAGAATCTGGAGGCAAAGCTAGTGCATTCATAAATCTCCTATTGTTACGAGGAGTCAGCACAGACAATATAATCAGACAGAGATAAAGTTTCATAAAACTGACCTACTTTGTACAGTGTGGACTGTTGTGCGTGCCACATTATAGTCTAGACTCTAGACCAGGGGTCTCCAAACTACGGCCCGCGGGCCAGATCCGGCCCGCGAGCACCAACAATCCGGCCCGCGAAAGCAGGCCGGATCGTACCAACAATATAGTAATTTACAGTATGTTGGTACGGAGCTAGCTAGATCCTGGCCCTTGGGACGTGGTGGAGAAGTAAGTCTGGCCCTTTTGCTAAAAAGTTTGGAGACCCATGCTCTAGACTATCTATTCTGAATCTAGAGTACATAACAAACAGATTAATTCAGGCAACATTATATGCAACGCTAGCGCCACTCTCACAAAAAAATAATTACCGTATAAATACACAATTTATTAAAAATCCCAACCGATGGTCACTTCGTAAAGTATTACAGGCTACAGCATATAATATCGCCTTAGGGAGCGGAACAATGAGTATGACGTTGCTTGATTTTTATTCAAGTATAATAATTAGATTCAGACCCGTTTCCGCTAAACTTAAGAATCACCTAGTCATTACCTAACTACAACTCGACCCATATAATTTAGGCGCACGACAGCTGCATGACAGCTAAGTTTGTGACAACGTTTTAATTTGGTCGAGTTGTATTTAGGAAAAGACTTATGCGATTTTTAAGATTAGTGAAAACGGTTATCACACTCATTCAATAAACGTTCATAATCACTCACAAACTGGCTGGTATTATAGAATCAAACTCAGACTCAAATCTCTGCTTGAGTACAGTTAGAAAGGGATGGCGCTATATGCGGTGAATAGCACCATCCCTTTCTAACTGTACTCAAGCAGCATGCAGTGCTTGAGTCTCGTTCTGTTATACGAGCCTAAGTAACGCTCGAACGATTAGCTTTCTTCTTCCTATCGAATGATAATTAGTGGCCACCTCTGGTGTTAGAGTTTATCAAGCCGCCTGTAAGGCCTCTAACTTGGCTTTACGACTGTTATCAGATGACAACAGCCGGGCCCGACGGTTTAACGTGTCCTCCGAAGCACGGAAGCGCTCAGTTGTAATGCCACTTTACGTTCACCCATCCGACACCTGACCGGACCGAGCGTTGCTTAACAAACGTGATCGAGTACGATTAGTCTGTCAAGCTCCGCCACGAGCGCTTCACGATTAGCTTTAACTACACTCGCGAGCAAAAGTATGGAATCATAGGCCTATTTTCATACAAACGAGGTAACTTTGAAGCCTTATGGTTCTCCGCTAAGGATTGACCTAGCTGTGATCTGATGATGGCTATCCAGGGAGTGAATGGAAGAGATTCAGATCGCTTTACACTTCCAACTGATATGATCAGCGTGCTGTGAGATATTAGGATATGTTAATAAAACCGCGAAATTAGCATAAAAATGTGTGAAAATCCTGAAACTGAGAACTCTGATCCTTATATATCTCTTAGAATGCTGATCAGATCAGTTGGGTGTATATAGTGATCTGAATCTCCTCCATTTACTCCCTGGATAGCTATCATCAGATCACAGCTAGGTCAATCCTTAGCGGAGAACCATTAGGCTTCAAAATTACCTCGTTTGTATGAAAATAGGCCTGTGATTCCATACTTTTGCTCGCGAGTGTATATGTTATGGGTTCGGTAACAGATCATTTTCATGAAGTTTTCTCTCTGTTCGATATAGCAACTGCATCATAACTACGTACAACATTAGACCGCGGTGATATTTCAGGGGGAAAGTCAGTGTAGGCGGGTAATAAATTACACGCTGTGCTTTCCCATTAATCCTTGCCCTTGAGAAATGCGACCGTTTAACATAACTTTCTTGCTGTGACAATTTCATGCAAGCTCGACAGCCGTGATTGGCTATTGAGCGTTTGTTTGAACTAGATTCCGATGCCGCGAGTGAGAAAACACAGTGCAAGTTTATGAGAAAAGCTTTGATGAATAGTCAAATATAAGCTCATTAAATTTCACTCGATAAGTTGTAACTTAAGGCCCGTATATACCTCAAAGTGGCGCCGTCATCATAAATTTAAAATAAAATATTAAATTAATTGCTAGCAAGTACATAAAGTATCGAAAATTCACATGTACAGCTTAAAGCTAAGATTCTATAGTTTATTTACAAACAATAACCTTATAAAAATGTAGTTAATTGCAGTAGTATTTTTTTTTAATAAATGCTTGGACAATTTCACACAGCGCCATCTAGCCCCAAACTAAGCAAAGCTTGTAATATGGGTGCTAGACAACTGATATATTACTTATATACTTTTTAAATATATAATTATTATACATAGTTACACCCAGACCCGTCACAGAAATTAAAATTCATCATTTCAATTTCTGCCCGGCCGGGAATCGAACCCGGGACCTCTTGCGTGGTAGACGGCATGTTGACCACTGTACCACTCAGGTCGTCGTCGAGTGTTATATACTAAGCGAGTATTTATTTAATTAAAATGAGGGCGCCACTTGAGGGTGATAGTCGCATTAAGTTTATTTTTAACCAACTGGATCGGGAATCGAACTCAGGACCTCGGAATGTCGACATCGTTCGCACAATAAATTAAAAACATATTTGTTTCATGACAGATCTGTGTTCTAGTGAGTTGTATTGTATTTGTATTCTTAAAAATATGAACAACATAATATTAACCTACCTGAAAATATTCTTCAATGACTTCTTAAAAAAATGGCGAACTTTTATACTGCAAACTAAATCCACTGAATTGAGGAGAAAGTAAAACTAAATACTAAAAAAGCTAAGATCCCTTAGGTATTTGAAAAAGAGAAATGTTTCGAATATTTTCGCTCGATTAAAAAATAAACTGATTTTTTTAAACCGAATACTTTTTTTACGAATTACGTCTGGGCACTGGAGTAGGAGAACGTATGACTGGCAATGCCTGTTTTGTTATTGTAGCCGCGGCTCTCCTGTAGGAGTTAGGACGGAGTCGCGCGGGCGCCCCGCGGGCATCACTCCAAACGCCTCCGTTGCACAAAAGTTAAGTAAACAAAATGCGTTTCATTGCTATTTAGTTGTTTTTATTACCTATGCATTATTTTTATAAATCCTAACAAGGGTAATACTTTGATCATTCATAACGTCGCAATCGCAATATCCTGACATACGTGACCTACGTCACCTACCTGACATACGAGACCTTACCCCCTCGCGTACATCTAATCCGCTATCGGCCGAACTATGCTCTGGCGTCATCGGCCGATCAAATTAAACAGTAAAATAAAAGGAGCGCGTACACTACTACTATCCCCGTCAATTGGTAATGCGCCTGGCGGCCATGATTTTAACCTCAAAAATAAAACACAATTGTAAAATTTCCTCCTCCTATCTTATTGAAAATAATAAGCTGCCTCTCTCTGGATTTTGTTTACCTCCAACTAAATACCAATTGTTATCGATAAAAGTTCTTATTTGCCATTTGCAATACAATACATATATAAATTTAAAAAATCGTGCGGTGCGCCCATCCTAATAAACTGACTAAAAATTGCGCTGCGCGGTCTCTTTTATTATAGCCAGGCAAGAGTACAAGATTAGTGGATGGATGAAACTGACATATAATCACGCTGCGCGGCCTTTTCCTTCATATAGGCAGGCACATGGGCGTACCGAGGGCCAGGGGGGCAGGGAGGGGCAGCTGCAAAAAGCTCTATTGAAAGAGCATTGGAACGGACTTCCCTTAGGAAGTCGAGGGTTCAGGTCCCGCCGAGCGGGCGTACCGAGAGGGGCAGGGAGGGGCAGCTGCAAAAAGCTCTATTGAAAGAGCACTGGAACGGACTTCCCTTAGGAAGGCGAGGGTTCAGGTCCCGCCGAGCGGGCGTACCGAGGGGGGCAGGGAGGGGCAGCTGCAAAAAGCTCTATTAAAAGAGGATTGGAACGGACTTCTCTTAGGAAGTCGAGGGTTCAGGTCCCGCCTGAGAAAATGATCTATCTATCTATCACTAATACAGCGATCGCCAAGAGATATACAAAAAAATATTATTTTTTTTTGAGACCGATAACACAAATTAATATTATAGATACAAATCCAAAAAAAACTTAAATATCAGAATAATAAATCCTAATAAATAGATTTAATAATAAGATCACGCCCACTTCAATATTCAGAGAGTAAAAATGCAAGATTACGCCTTACAGCTTCACAACTAGTGTTAAACATATATCAATATCAATTTTACTGCACAAGTCATTGAAACACTTGCCTGCACGAAGAAAGAAAGAATTTCGTCTATAATTGGTATGTGACAGTGGTAGGTGAATTGGTTTAAAATGACGAAGATTTCTACTTGGAACATTCAGATTCAATAAAGATAGCAGCTCGGGACAATCAACAGCACCCGTGGCAATTTTTAACAGAAAAGTGATGTCAGCTATGGTCCTACGACTTTCCAGAGTTAAAAGATGGTGATTTCTACATAGTTGAAGATATTCACTAGAATGGTACCGCATACCAATGCGGTAACATAAATACTTCATAAACTTTTTCTGGATATTTTCAAGTCTATTAATGTAAGTGACGTATCTTGGATTCCATATTTGAGAACCATATTCCAAGTGACTTCGTATAAGTGAACAGTAGAGAATTTTAAAGGTTTTAGCATTTTTAAAGTCTTTACAATTTCGAATTAAAAATCCTAGAGCTTTAGTGGCCTTAGAAATCACAAGGTTTATGTGCTCATCAAACAGCAACCTACAATCATGCGTCACACCGAGATCTCGCATAGAGTAGACACGTTTTAAACTAAGCTTACATAACGCATAACTGTAAGTTATTGGATTAGTTTTCCGACTGAACGTCATAACTGTGCATTTTGTAGGGTTAAGATCTAAGTTATGATCATTGCAGTATGTTTCGAGTCGATCCAAGTCACTTTGCAGTGACAGAGCGTCATTCATAGTCTGTATTTTAGCGTAAATTTTCATGTCATCTGCAAAGCAAAGAAGATTCGAGTTACGGAAGCACATATCAATATCGTTGACGAAAATAATGAAAAGCAAAGGTCCAAGTAATGACCCTTGCGGCACGCCACTTGGAATTGGAACCCAGCTAGAGACATAATTATTTATTACCACAGCTTGACATCGGTTGCTGACATAAGACTCAAACCAGCGCAGTAAGTCACCATGAATACCGACCAATTCTAACTTCTTAAGGAGGATAGAGTGCGGAATTCGATCGAACGCTTTGCTGTAATCTGTATAGATTACATCTACCTGACACCCATCGTCCATCGCTGCAGTTACAAAGTTGTTTAAAAGAGTTAAATTAGATACCGTAGAGCGTCCTCTGAGGAAACCATGCTGCGAATAACTTAAACTATGTATCATTGCAGGATATACTTGGCCGTATACAAATTTTTCAAGGATCTTAGCAATCAAACATAGTTTTGATATTGGCCTATAATTTGAGATCTCAGATTTGGAACCCTTCTTGTGTACTGGGGTAATAAAGGCACGCTTCCAAATAGCCGGTACTGAACTTTGAGCCAACGAAAGTTGGAATAGTAGTGCGATCGGCTTCGAAAGCGTCAGCGCACAGTTGATTAAAAACCGCGCCGGAATTTTGTCGGGGCCTGCTGATTTGTATGGGTCCAAGCTTTCCAGTAACTTGTGTACATCAGCTTCATTACCCGGTTAAATTGGGAATGCTCTGTTTACTCGCATAGAACTTACAGTAAGGTACTAATTTAACTTTGAAAGGATAATTCTATAACAACCTAGTGTTTTATACAGTGCCTTTCGTCTTGAACTAGCAATAATTTAAAGGCGTGAAATACACCTAATTTTATCGATAAAAACACCCACATGTTGGGGTCTATCTATCCCACTCCTGTTGGAATGGCCGCCATTTTAAATTTAACTTTTTATTTTAGATGACCCTGCAGAAAAAGATTAATTTCTCCGGATTTAGAAGTCCTACAGTTATAACAAAAATACTGTTCAAAAGCTAATAATATCACCTATCAACTTAAAAAATTAAATGTGTAAATTTTTGGTTTAAATACGTCTTAAAAAATTACTGAAATAAAATTTTATACGAAATTTGTGCTATTTTTTTGAGTTTTTATTACATTTCTCAAAAACTAGAACATTAATGTCCACTTTTTTTGCATTATTACGAGCAGGGGGGCTGGCCCCCCTGCTCGGGGGGGTCGGGGGGCCTGAGGCCCCCCGCTATAAAGAAAAAAAATTAATGCACTATAGGTAGGTTAGGTTAGTGTTTTGACCACTCGCAGCGGAGCTCCACAATGCTTGCATGCATGTTGCATGCTTGATGGTCATGGTCAATTCTATACGCCTATGCTTCAATTATAAAACATAAATACATTTTATTTATGGTGTTACTAATTTGTTAGTATAATTTCTACCCGTTAACATTATGATATTTGATAAATATGACTTGGAATATTTATGATAACGATTGATACGCCAATAAATGGTATGATTAGTAATCGGTATAGCAAAAATATTTATGCAAAAAAGAAATGTGCCGATATATTATTATTACAATAGAGGTTATGCGGAAAAAAAGTATGCGTTATGATTTATTCTGTATGAACGTTATGCGAAATGATGAATATGCCAAAAAACGTTATGCAGTGCAAAAATATGCCTTTCTGTTTTATGCAACCGAATATGGACCCGTATTTCACGCCTTTAAATTATCGCTAGTTCAAGACCAAAGGCACTGTATATTATTGCACGCGTTTGTTATAGCTCGGTTTATGGCCCTAAAAGCGATGTATTAGAGCTCACTTTACGAGCAAGTGTGTTGAAAAATCCTTTTTTTTTTCTAAAAGCCACACCCGACTTCAATAGACGTGTTTTTATTATTACGAATATTATTTCTTGCTTTTTAGAGGTAGGTTTTTTGAAGTCGGTTTTTTGTTTTTTTAAGCAATTTTTTATTTTTTTTATTTTTAGTGTAGGTACCTTTTGTATTAGGTAGTGTAGGTATATTATTTAGGTAGAAAACTCGGGTCAGCCAAACGTGAGTTAATCGTGAAGAAACATACATACATGCGGGTCAAACTGAGAACCTCCTTTTTTAAGTCGGTTTAAGAACTACACATAAGATATCCCTTTTCCAACAAAAAAATAATTATCTTATTCAGTTCATAAACAAAGAAGTTATACGGCTGATCATCGAAGTAGTTCACACAAAATCATACCATTTTCGTGCTTTTTTCAAAATTACTTGAAAAGCACTGAACCGATTTCAAAATTTTAAAAAATGGGACCAACTTGAATTTTTACCTAATATAATTACGTTTGAATCATTTCAATCGGTTCAGCCGTCTTCGAGTAATCGGTATACATACAAAAAAAAACGGGTCGAATTGAGTACCTCCCTCCTTTTGAAGTCGGTAAAAACTAGTAACTTTATTGTACCCCATCCTCAAGTTTAGAAGGAAGGCCTGTGCCTCATCTGAACTCAAGTGTGTTCTCATACCTCAAGGGAATTTACCTAAGTACCTCATGTTCTTCTCCAAGGGCTATAGGTATTACTGTACCTAAATATATCAAAACTGGTTATAGGAATGAAAATGTAACAATCAAACAAACACAAACAGAATTTATGAGTAGAAAGGAGTATGCATTTAAATTGTCATAGGTAGTTGCCAGGTGTCAGGACATGTTGTACACTGTCCAGCTAAAAAAAAGGTATGATTAGCTATTAAAAAAGGTAAAATCCGGCTTTTAGTGTAAAATTTCCGGTCAAATTAGAGCCAAAACGCACTGTCGACCGGGTGACGAGCGATTCAGTCTCCCGGCGATCAAAAACATGGGCGACTAGGCAAGCGACTTCAATATGGGTAGTGTTTCTTGTATATTCCTGCATGGAAGTCGCAGCGCAGCTGCGACAGCGACCGGCGGACTGATTATCTAATTAGAAACCACCTAGCGACCGGTTGCAGTTCATAGATGATAGTGATCCATTGCTACTTCTTTTTGGATTAAAAAAAAACATACCAAAGAAAAGTAGCAATGTATGTGGAATGAAACCGGTCGTTAAATAGTTTCTTTTTAGATAATCAGGGTGCGGGCTAGTCGACAGCGACCGGGCGACTAAAGCCCGGTTTACACATCCATAAGTAAGTAAGTAAGTAGAAACCGCGTGTGGACACCGTCCGGCAAGTAAGTAAGTAAGTAAGTAGCAACTTGCCGCAGGATAGGATCGGGTTCTATTTTTTGGACAGGCAAGTAGCGCGCACCCCCCTCCCGCTTCGTCTCCCGCTCCCCGCCAACTTACTTGCCGCCGTGTAAACGGCACTGTCCGCAGGCAAGTAAGTAAGTTCATAAGTTGATATCTGTCGCAGCGGAATGATCTAATCCGTTCTAATTCAAAAAACGAATGCCAATTGTAAATACCATTGGCATTCGTTTTTTTTTATTAGATTACATTATTTATTATCGTAATTAATCTCCTATTCCGATCGAATGCCATTCATAAACAAATCCTGAAACAAGTTAAATGAATAGAGTTTAAGCTTCATTTAAATAATTTTTTTTTTTTTTAGAGTGATTGTCTCAGTTTCTGTTGGCTACATGAGCGGTTTTTGTATTTTTATGCTTTTAAGCTTGCTTAGACTATAATTGTAGCTTAGAAATACCTGATTTAAAGATAATATTGTTAATGTTTGTGCAGTAAGTACTTGAAATTTTTTATTTGTTTGTAATTACAATTAACTTTCTGTATGTTTTAGAGTAAGTATAACGTCTTATTTGTTTCATAAGCTTGTATCGCTTTTTGTAAATCAGCCTGTTATACAGGGTCACTGGAAATATGACGTATTCCTGCTAAGGGGTTATAGATGAGGTCAAAACAAATATTTTTTGTCATATAATTTTTTCTCAAAAAATTACTAGTTTTTGAGTTAATTGAAATTAAGTATTTTTTTACCAAAAGTACGTTTTCAGACACAAAAATTTAAAATAAAAAATAACTACTCATTCGATTCCGGATTTTTTATCATTTTGGGATAGAAAACAATCTGAGTGTTGATAATGAATAAAAAAAATTTCATAAAATACAGGTATTTATAAAAAATTCAATCCTTAAAAGCATATTTTATTTTTATTTTTTTCAGATTTTTTTGAAATAGCATCAAATATGTTTAAAAAAATCCTAGTAACTAAGCGTGCATAATATTTTAAAAACATCATCATCTATTCAGCTTTCAGTTAAGGTATAAAACTTAATAATAACTTAAATAAAAAATGAGAAATTAAGACTTAACTAAATAACAGTCCCATTTCATGTAGAAAAATTTCCTACTTCAAGCGCTTCGGAGGTGGCCGTATTATCCTACTTATTACATAAATTTGAAAGTTTGCTTCTTTGGATGATTGTTAATCAATCACGCAAAACGGCTGAACGGATTTGGATGAAATTTGGCACACATATACTTTATAAGCCGGATTAAAACATAGGAGGATACTATTATCTTGGTTAAAGGTTCCCTAGGGATTTTCTCGAATGTAAATGCGGATAAAGTCGCGGGCGGAAGCTAGTTTGCCATAAATGGTCGTACTTACTAAAAATACTTTCGTCAAAGTGAGTTTAAGACATGATTATTTTTCGCCGATGAGTCAAAATTTTATACAAACTGCATCACAAATAACCATGCATATCAGCCAGGCTTTCCTTTTGGCTTGTGTATGGATAAAGCGGACGGGCCATACCCACCACGTGGGCCCAATGTGGATTGGTCAGTGTTAACGACTGTAAATGCAGCCAGAACCAAGGGCTCAATGTAAGGTACATTGAGTTAATACCGACTGCCCGATCCGCATTGGGCCCACGTGGTGAGTTATGGCCCATCCGCTTTATCCCAAAAGGAAAGGAAGGCTTGTTCCCCAGCAGCGGGTCATTAGAAATGGCTGATATGCATGGTTATTTTTGATGCTGTCTGTATAAAATTTTGACTCATCGGCGGAAAATAATCCTGTTTCAAACTCACTCGGACGAAAGTATTTTTAGTAAGCATGATCATTTATGGCAAACTAGCTTCCGCCCGCGACTTCATCCGCATTTACATTCGAGAAAATCCCTAGGGAACCTTTAACCAAGATAATAGTATCCTCCTATGTTTTAATCCGGCTTATAAAGTATATGTGTGCCAAATTTCATCCAAATCCGTTCAGCCGTTTTGCGTGATTGATTAACAATCATCCAAACAAGCAAACTTTCAAATTTATGTAATAAGTACGATAATACGGCCACCTCCGAAGCGCTTGAAGTAGGAAATTTTTCTACATGAAATGGGACTGCTATTTAGTTAAGTCTTAATTTCTCATTTTTTATTTAAGTTATTATTAAGTTTTATACCTTAACTGAAAGCTGAATAGATGGTGATGTTTTTAAAATATTATGCACGCTTAGTTACTAGGATTTTTTTAAAGATATTTGATGCTATTTCAAAAAAATCTGAAAAAAAGTAAAAATAAAGTATGCTTTTAAGGATTGAATTTTTTATAAATACCTGTATTTTATGAATTTTTTTTTATTCATTATCAACACTCAGATTGTTTTCTATCCCAAAATGATAAAAAATCCGGAATCGAATGAGTAGTTATTTTTTATTTTAAATTTTTGTGGCTGAAAACGTACTTTTGGTAAAAAAATACTTAATTTCAATTAACTCAAAAACTAGTAATTTTTTGAGAAAAAATTATATGACAAAAAATATTTGTTTTGACCTCATCTATAACCCCTTAGCAGGAATACGTCATATTTCCAGTGACCCTGTATATGTGCGAGGACCTGTAAATGAATTTGTTTTTTACTATTTGTTTGTTACTAGTTGTTGGTCTTCCTTAAGATTAATAAATAATAAATAAATAAGAATTAAAAATTTGGTATTAGTTAGGAATAGAAAATTTATTACGACAATAAACAAATTTACTACCATTTGTATAAGTTTTTGTATTGGTATAAAGGAACAGATCTTGAAACAAATGGCCGTCATCTGTTAACAATTCGCGAATTAACCTCTTAGAAAGTAATTATAGCTCACCTAAAAAAACATTAAGTACCTACCTACTTAAAAATATGTAAAAAGACCATTATTATGAGTGACATACCTTGAAATCGTCATTAAATAACCTAAAAATTCATCCATCCAATCCATGGTTGGCCGCAATGTAAACAAAATTATTTAAAGAGGGTAGCAATGTCGTCGTCAACCGACGCGCGCGGTCGACTTACGAACTTACTTACTTGCCGAAGTCAATTCATCGTTTGGACGCAACTGTCCATTTTCCGATTAAGTAGTTAAGTAGAAGGACAGTTGAACTTACTTACTTACTTACTTATGGATGTGTAAATCGGGCTTAAGTAGGTACGCGTCCATATAAACTAGTAGATATTACAGTCGAAAAGCACAGTCAGTCATGCGTTTTGGCTCTTAAGCGACGAGTCCGGCTTTTGTGTTTTTGAACCTGGCAACCCTAATCATAGGAGAGTGCAAGGGCGGGTCCATAGCGCATGTTTTTCTCTACACAATCAACAAAAACATCTACACAAAACATCGTTTCGCGAAACATTTTTGTGTAGAGAATGTTTTTGCTTTCCATGCCCGGTGAAAACACGTACACAAAACATTTTGCGCGGGTCGAGGGGCAGGGTAATATCATCTGTCATTTTGACAACTCGCTTGCGTTTTGTGCGCCATGTTTGAATTAAAGTAATTCTTTAAATTTGATTCAGAGCAGCGAAATATTTTCCTATACTAAATGGATTTTCTATATTTAATTCTTGATAAATGTTAAAATTTCGCGACTGTAAATAGGGTCTAACTTGAAAGCGACGCTTTTTTCTAGTGCTAACATAAAATGCTAAATTGGCAACACTAAAGTTATGTCTACACAAGCCCTGCAATCGCTGTGGAGCGAGTGTAGAGAAACATTTTTCAGAAACAATGTTTTGTGTCGATGTTTTTGTTGATTGTGTCGAGCAAAACATGGGCTATGGACCCGCCTTAATAATTTATATTATTATGGGGATTAATTTAGACTCACCTGCCTTGTGGGACGATAAAGACGGCATACTTGTTGATGGCTTGCTTCTTCTTCTGATCAACTATGAACAGCGTGTACCGCGGGTTGTCGTCTCCGGGCTGCATGAGGTCTAGGGTGACCTAGAAAAAACATTTATAAGTAAAGGATGTCGTGATAGGGTTCATGATTTCTCGAGCTTATCAGTTTCTCGGGTCTCGAGAATTCTCGAGGCTAATTTCTTGGGTCGAGAAATTTTCGTACCTATGTTTTTGCATATCTTTTTGGTTCAAATAATGAGAAAAGTCGCCATAAAATTAAAAATGTGTAAGTTTCATAAAAAATATCTTATTTTAAATCAATAAATTAAGTGGTCTTCTTGTTAAATCGAAGTATCAAAATAATCATAAAACTTTTGACAGTTTTCAACAAAATTAGTTTCTCTCAAACAAAAAATAAATAAACATTTTAAACGTTACTACCCTGACTCATAATTACAATCACAGCACCATTTTTGGCAGGTTAATTAGGAAAAAAAATAACTTAAAACTTTGCAAGATTTAAGTTTTTTTTTCCTAATTCAGTGGCAAGATTCGACCCACACGTTCTAAATAACATACTTAATTATTAATTCCAACAGAGCTTGTAATACAATGATAGAAAACAAAAGCTTGAAATAATAATCAGTATATTTCTTTTATGCAACTAAGCTCACGTGTTGTTATAGGAAAAAAAGGAAATATATTATCTAAAAGTAGTATAATATGTATCGTTAGTTGGGTACTTTAAGTGTTTAAATTTCAAGAATAATTAAGAGAAAAGAATGATAGTAAAATTCAAAAGAATACCTATATCTAAATTTTGATACAAATAAAACACAAAATATTAATAAACTAGAACACCTGAAACCTCTATATGATTTCTCAGGCTTAATTTCCCGGAAACAAAGCCTAACGATTTCGAGGGAACAAATCGTAGGGTTTTCAAAACAAAATGAAATTGTTCGGATTTGTTGAATGAACCCTGGTAGTGACAGTTTATGTAGGAAATGTAGTAGGGTAGTATGGAGAGAGGGTAGCCACTATTAAGAAGGCCAAAGTGGAATATCTTCCTCCAGGCTGGGTGGTATTTGCCCGGGGTTCAACTGATGATGGTTGGAAGTTGTATATATAGTTTGGCGGCTGAGAAAACTCCGATAGCGTGATGTAGGTTTTCTCCATATATTCTCCATACTACGAGGTGCTATTCCTTACTATTTTATTTGTGTTTATTCGACACTAGCGGAATTTAGTAACATGGTGATGAATCTTGTTGCACCATGTGTTGGTATGTGCGGCGTCGTAGGTAGATGCCGCTACAGTTTCTTAAAAAAAATTTCACAAAAAATATTAAAAAAATATATAAGTACTACACTATCATTGACGATTTTGACCAAATAATCATATCGTATGGCCCGGAGCGCGCGGCGCGCTTCGCACGCCGCGACTAAGCTACACTATCGTTGGTGGTAATGATTTTTACCAAACTATCATCACCGTATGGCCCAGAGCACGCGTCTACATAAATGATTATGCACCGAAAAAAAAACTGAAGAGTTAATTTTTAGTAAATAAATAAGGTAGATAATTGACAACATTTCAAAATTTTTGTCCTGGTTTTTTATTTGTTATTTTGAAATTACTGATGAAAACAAGAGACACGTATTTTTTTCTTCTCCAAAATTTTAATTTATTTCGTCATAGTATTAATTTGAAAACTTATTCATTCTAAAAGAGCGTAAGTGCAAATTATAGGATTTCTGAAGGTTTTTCCTTTGCCCATATGGATAAAAAATACACTTTGACGTCAACCTGTCAACCTAATCTATGGACGCTAATGACTTTTGTTTATGTTTTGATCGAGGTTGTTTTCTTTTATTGTCGCTATTTTTACCTTATTTTCAACAATAATAGATAAAGATATTCGTAAATTAGATTCCATAATCCCTTGTGTAGTTCCTACCTGCAAAAATACTGTGATGAAATGCCCAAACAAACACTGTTTTGTGCCAAACCAAAGTCTACTCGTTTACAGTGGTGTGTCGCTTTAAAGTTTTATGGAAATTGAAATTAATGCACTTGAAATCAAACTGTATTTATTAAACCAATTGGCTTTGATAACTTTTTGAACATGACTGGAAATCTCAAAACCATTTCGAGGAATAAGCTTTCGGTACAGTGTCTACTAATTAAATTTAAAAATAAGTCTATATTTTTAAAGATATCTATAATATTCAATAAAAAGCTTTAACCTTCAAATGACCTTCATATGACGTCATCACATACAGATCTCCCAGCCATAATAAAAAAAAGAAAAAAGTGCAAAGACAATTTTGACAATGAACTTGGCATTAGGGATGGTGGAAGGTGGAAGTGAAAAAATATCGATATAGGTAATATTTCTCAGAAAAAAATGGGATGAAATGGGACGATGACTAAGTAATGGATTCTAATTTTAAGGTATTGTAAAACATAAAAAATAGCAAAATAAACCCCTACGCGAAATTTTGGCTCGATTTGACGAATTTTACGATGATTTTTAAGACTCAAAGTTGGAAAAAATCAAAATGCTCTAGTGACAAAATAGTGTCGACTATTAGAATCCATACGTAATTACCAAAAAAATGTTTTGGAAAAATTATTGTAAAAACATCTATCGATATATCAGAGTATTTAATATCGCCCGAAAAATATCGATGAACTTATCTCGTAATTTTTTCTACATCCCTACTATTAAATGTTTGTAAATAAAAATAAAGTATGCACATATTTTCACAATGTTTATTATGTTATCCTGCAAATTTATCAGTCCACAAGCAATCGTTACAATTTCATCCATGTAGCCTACATCCAAAATAGACACAATACATACAATACATTTCGCAATTTGGGTAGATTGGGCGTGTCAGTTTTTACAAAGTTTTTCAGCAGAGTTTCCTCTGGTAAGCATTTTTATTATAATTTTACCACCTCAAAAATTATTGCGGCAAATTAAGAAGGTAGGCTAGAACCGTCACAACTGGATTAAATGAATAAAATAGAAGAAATATTAACTATAACTTATTTGTTTACAAACAACCATAAAGTCATTATGACAGTTAATGACACTTGGCCTTTCTTTTTCTATAAGTAGATGGCAAAGGTTTTCTTCTTAAACTTTCATGCCACTAATGACGTCATTCCGGTTGACCATATCCGCTCGACAAATATATTTATAAAAAAATAAATACGGGACCAAATGTTAAAATATTCAAATTAGTTTCTTAAATTGGCCTAATCTGTAGTAAAAAAATATAAAAAAAATACCTTTTATTTTTTAACCAAAGCCAATTGAAACGTAAATAATATCTTTTTTTTTTCCTAAAAATAAACGTTTCGCAGAAGACTTCAGGTTCAGCAGCATGATGATGTCCACTTTAGTGAGGTTGCGAGTGTTGCGACTATCTGCCATTAAAAATTCTTCAGAAAAACTTGATATTATATTTCGAGAGATGTTAAATATAACTAAAATACTAATTTAGTGAATAATATAATTAAAACATTCAAAACAAAGCGAGCAAAAGTGAAAAATATTTTGATTCTTGACACAGACTTTGACATACATTGTAACCTTGACAGCGACAGTTGTCACTTCAACGACAATCACACAACTTTTTTTACGCAAAGGAGTGTATTTTTTATTATTCCTATATCTCAATGCTACAGGGTTTTTTCCACATAATTCATTAAATAATTGATCAAAAACCCCGAAAAAATATGTACGGTGTCTGAAATTGAGAAACCTCGAAATGCTTTTTGATTTTAGGTACCTTGTAAAAAATGAAAACATGTCAATTACTACTTATTTAAAGAAATAAATTACTGATTTTCTTGACTTATGATGAAAAAAGGGGGCGGCAAAATTCGGGTCCGGCCCGGGCGGCACAAACACACGCTACGCCACTGAGTTAAAATATGATAAATTGCTATTGACGGAAATGACTCCTAATCAAGGTACCTCTCTCTCTTTTCTAACGTTGATCTTTTATTTAGTAGGTTCAATCCCGTTTATAGAGTAGATAAAGTAGTGTATGAAACTGCACATAACTAAGTATACACATAACTAGTATCACATGAGTGTTTTAACTCATGTGATACTATTAAAAACCTCGCCTACGGCTTGGTTTAAAAAAACACTCATGTTTTAATACCCCTTATTATGCATCAGTTTCATACACTACCATCATTATTATTATCTTTATGGTGTAGTACCTCATTATCATCATCCAAACTGGTTTTAGCAAGACCGTTGGTGACAAAGGCTGTGTCCTGAGCTGATTTTATATAAGCAGCAAGCTCTTCAGGTGCGGCAATTCTTTGCATTTTCTCACCAGCTAAACACACCTCTAGAATCTGTAAACAATCACATAATAAGTTCAATTAAGAAACAAAAAATTCTTTATGGTAAGTATCTAAGTAGTGGTTTGTCTGTAACAATGATAAATAAATAAATAGTTTTTAGTAAATGCACTTTTATTTGTCTACTTTATTTATGATTTCCTACTTTTGGCTGTATAAAATTTAATTTTATAATTTCAGAGTTGATTTGAGCATGGATTTAATATTTTACGGCATTATTCATAAAAATTTCATATAGACCCCCTCATTCCTCTACGATCCACCGACGAGGCTCCACCGGTGGATCGAAAGATATTTTTTTTCCTCTTCGATCCACCGGTGGATCGAAGGATACTTTTTTTTCCTCTTCGATCCACCGCCGCCGTGTGCGGAGGGGCCGTGGACCTACCGATTTGACCTACTGGTAGGACCACGGTATACCACCTATGTACTCGTGGTCCTACTGGACTAGGGCTTTTTAGAATATCGTAGTGTGTCCTATAGTAGGTATCGATATATAAGTAATAAATAAAGAACGATTATTCCGAACCTAACCCAAAACCCTACTCGTTTTTTATATTCAATAATGTTATATTCAGTCAAAAGTAAGTACCAGGGCAACATAACTTACAAGGAGTTATTTCGATTTATATTTTTGAAAAATTAAGGGGTTAAAAGAAATCTTCGCGGTACGAAATCAAAATAACCCTTTTTTTTTTTTTTTTTTTTGTATCAAGAGGAGAATGCTATCTTTACGCACACTAAACGGCGTGTTGGACTCGGTCATACTCGGGGGACCCGAGCATGTCCCTCGCCGCACCCGACCCTCCCACCAAGCCTGATAGGCTTCGTGTCAGGGCCGGGCGGTTCTCACCCCTGCCCTGCTCCCTAACGATCTCGAAAGATGAGAGGGGGCCGGGCAGAGGGAGGGAGCCTCCTCCCCATCTCCCCATAAGGCTACCCACTAGGTGTGGACGGGCCAGATGGGGTGAATGGGAGGAGGCACCACTACCAACTAAACTCCTCTCGAAGACCTGCGCCTCTTCTATCCCGGGTCTGTGGGTACGCGTTGGCACGCTCCACTTGACCCGGGGAGAGCGGCCCGTTAGGGCTCCACCCTATGGGGGGCAGAGGGCCTTACTGCGCCCCCCCCTTGCGACTAGGGGAGAGCGAGACACGCACGTTGGCGTCTCGCTCTCCCCCGCCGCGCACGTCGGAGTTGGCTCGCTGCGACGTCCGCCTCGCGAACCCTCTCCGCAGCCTCCTTCTGCGAGATAACGTCCTCGCAGAAGGAGACCACAGCCTGCCATCCCTCCTCGCTTCGCAGCATCGCAACAGTGATATTGGGAAGCGAGAGGTCCGGCCCAAATGCCCTACCCTACCTACCTTTAGTGGTGGATCGAAGTGGAATAAAAAATATTTGATTATATTTAAATCCACTTTTTGGCGTCAACCGGTGGATCGAAGAGGAAAATAAATATCCTTTGATCCACTGGTGGAGCCCCGTCGGTGGATCGTAGAGGAATGAGGGACCTTTTCAACACTTCCTCAAGTAAGCTTAGGCGAATGTTAGGTAATAATAAAAGCCCTTTATTCAGACATTCACACATTAAATACATATTTTTTTAACAATCATTTTCATATTCATATTATTTAATTATTTATAAAATCATTAGTTTATTATTATATTTTTTTTATCTGTCTGTTTGCCTTTTGTAGACAAAGGCCTCCCCCATCTCTTTCCACCTCTCCCTGTCCTTGGCTATTGTTGTCCATCCTCCACCAGCTGTAGTCCTTATTTCATCAGCCCATCTCCTTAATGGCCTGCCACGTTTCCTTTCTCTGTTTCCAGTAAACCAAGACATATTTTTCCTTTCCCCTAATTGTATGTCCCGCCCATTTCCATTTGAGTTTTCTTATTGTTACTGTAATGTCTTTTGTTCTTGTGTGTTTCTTTATTGTTGTAGTTCTAATTCTGTCTGATAGTTTCTTTCCCATCATGCTCCTTTCCATGGCGTTTTGGCAAGTTTCAAGCTTCTTAATGTGGGTTTTGTTGGTTGCCCAGGTTTGGCAGCCATATGTCAGTACTGGTAATATGCAGGTGTCAAACAATTTCCTTTTAATGGTCATACTTACATCTTTGTTTTTCATAATTTCTTTAAAACTCCAATATTGTTTCCATGCGTTTCCAATACGTCTATCTATTTCTTTTGAAGTGGGTTCAGTTGGAGATATATTACTTGTCCAAGATAAATATAATCATTGACATATTCGATGGTGTTGTTATTAACGAAAATTGGTTCTTGCTTTCCATTAGTCATGGCTTTAGTTTTTTGTATATTCATAGTCAATCCAACTTCACGGCTTACTCTATCCAGGTCGTTAAGCATTGTTTCTAGTTCTTCCTTAGATGGTGCGATGATTATCAGATCGTCTGCGAATCTCAGGTGCGATAGGTTCTCGCTATTTATCGTTAATCCACAGTTCTCCCAGTCCAATTTACGAAATACATCTTCTAAAACTGCTGTGAAAAGTTTGGGTGATACCGGGTCGCCCTAGCGTACGCCTTTTCCTATTTTGATTTATTTGCCTTCCTCTTTCAGTTTGATCTTAGCCTTGCTGTTTTCATAGACGTTTTTTAGGATTCTGATATATTTATTTTCTACACCTTGGTTTTTGAGCGCTTGCCATATCTTGTTGTGATCAAGTGAGTCGAAGGCTTTGCTGTAATCGACAAAACAGCAGTAAAATGTCATATTGAATTCTTCTCCTTTTTCGAAAAGTTGTTTCACAACGTGAATATGGTCCAGTGTCAAGTATCCAGTCCTAAAACCCGCTTGCTCTCTCGGTTGATTCTCATCTAACGCTTTGGTTATTCTGTTGAGAATAATCTTCGCGAAGATCTTGTAAATATTTGACATTAGACTGATAGGTTGGTAGTTGTTGATGTTATTTTTGTCTCCCTTCTTATGCAATAGTATTATGGTTGATGTTGTCCATTGATCAGGTATTATCTCGCCCTTCAGCACCTCGTTGAATAGATAGGTAAGAGTTGGTACAAGATGGTCTATGTTTGCAATGAGACATTCGTTAACTATTCCGTCGGAGCCTGGTGCCTTGACTTTCTTTTGGGTTTCTCCACTTCTGCTGGTAATACGTAATATCCGGTACGTCATCTCCTCCTGTCAGGTCAGTAGGTTGACTGCTATTTTGCTTTTGGTATAGCTCTCGGAAAAAATTTGTCGCTATCGAGATGATTGCTGGACGTCTGGTCTGCCGTTCGTTGCTTCTATCTATTAAATGGGGTATCCAATCTGTTTTTTCAGTCAGTTTCTTGGCAGCTTTTTTAGTATCTCCAGTCTTCTAAATGCAACTTTCCAGCAATTGTAGCCGGTGTCTTTGGCGGTCTTTTCTGACGTTTAATCTTATTTCCTTACTTAATTTGGCTATTTGTTTTCTTTCACTCTTCGTCTTATCATATACAGGTAATAGATCAGCTCAGTTTTAACAATTCTTGGGTTTTACTTGTAATCCAATTCTCCATTTTGTTTTCCATTCTTGGTTTATTTATTTTCTTTGTATGTAGAATCTCTTCAAACCTTTTATATTTACTTTGAATATCTAGTTCCTTTGTGCTTTCTTCAAAATCTAAAAGTTTTTCTTGCAATATTTCGGAGTTTACCAGTGTATTACTATTAGTTTGGTTTATTTTAAAGGCTCTAGTTTTCTTAAGTTGTAGTTTTGCTCTGACTATTCTATGATTGCTATTGAAGTTCAGGTTTTTGATAACTCTGCAGTCTTGAAATTCTTTGTATTTGTTGGTGAGAATAAAGTCTATCTCATTCTTGTGGCAACCATCAGGAGATATCCATGTCCATCTATTGTTCTCCTTATTTTTGTAGACACTTAAGTATTTTCAAGTTATGCTCGAATGTTAGGTAATAGTTATTTTTCTAACAAATAATTTGTAAAACTTTACTACTTGTTTATACTTTAATTACTGGGTGTAATACCTCAAAATTTGAACATTAAACGTAGGGTAACATTGTTGTATTTAATAATATTTAGCTATATGTGGAAGCAGTCTAACTTTGCTAAGCCACCGATTGGAAAGGGCCTCCTGGAAAATGGGCTGTGGGCAGACCACACGCGCGCTGGAAGGACGACATAGTCAGTGTAGCGGGCAACAACTGGACAACTAGGGCCCAGGACAGAGAAACGTGGAAGGAGTTGGGGGAGGCTTTTACCCAAGGGGATTCAGACCCAAATTAGTTATAGTACCTATATATAAAATTGAATTGTGAAAATAAAGGTTTGAAAATAAAAAGCTTTATTATTATTTATTTATTATATGTGGAAGCTTGTATAGGCCTTTGATATTTATTTAAGTTAACCACTTTCTTTTTATCCCGAGATTGTAAAACAAAATAAAATAATAATAAAATAAAATATCTAATAATCCAATTGTCTCTATTGTACTGTTAAAACATGTTTTATCTTTATCATTTATCAAAAGAGTACCTAGAAGAAACAAAAGCTTTATAAGCGTCCTATAACTTTGCTTGTTTTCATTAATAAGGCTGTTAGTTTACAAATAATGATAAAATAAAAAGAAAGTAACAATAATATACTCACTAACTGAGGCATAGCTTTAAATTTCGTTGCAACAACAACAAATACAGGTAGCGTTGTACCATCACCATTCTCAGCATTCTTTTCTTCTGCTTCATGGCATCTCACAACTCTGAACATCCAAGATTTGTCACAAAACGTCTCCAACAATTTATCTAGTATGTGACTCTGCAGTAGCGATATACAGACAAACCTACCACCAAACTTTAACACTCTTTTGACTTCTGAGAAATACTTATCAATTCTGGCTTTTGTCTCAACTGTATCATCTGGCATTAGAGCATCTAAAGTTCCCTTATCTAACACAACATTAAACTCTTCATCTTCAAAAGAAGTTTGCATGGCATCCATATTTAAAAACCTCATGTTCGTCCTGTGAGTATTAATTGAATTCATTTGTCTAATAACAACTTCTGAAACGTCTATATTCGTAATGTTTTGATAGCCAACATCATATAAATCGGCGCTGAGACTTGAGTTTCCGCAGCCAGGAATCAGTATCGCATCTTTAGGTTTAATATATTTATGTAAATGTGAGCAGAGTTCCAAATATTCTCCATACCTTTAAAATTAAATATGTTATTATAGCACGAAATACGAAAAGATCTTCCTAAGTATACATTTTTATTTACCTGCCGGTCATGCAAATAACCTACCATTCAAAAGCTTTGTTGCCTCTTTTTTTGAAAAACTTATTCCAGTAATCTTTATCGCTGAATTCTTTATGACTTTTAGGCAGCAGATTCATTTTTAAGGCAAAATTTGAGTAAAATCAAAATATTAATACTGTTAACACAAGCATATTGCATGCAATGCAAGTGCAAGGTTTTTTTACGTAAAGTCAAATGTCAACGTCACTGTCAACCAACTGTCAGTGGGTGCTTAGAATAATAAAAATGCTGAGAGTTTTTTGGCGCCATTTGTCATGTTCGGTTCGGTGTCTATTTTAATTATTTGCAAATTGATTCATAGTGGATTTGTCTCTTAAAATTGGTGCAGTTTTGTGGTACAAGTGTCTATGCAACTGAACAATATGTGGGATAATTGAAATAGGCGCGATCTTGGTTGTGTGAAGCCGAGACGTTTGTAGTGGTGGCTACCTCGGCAGAACTTACCAAGTAAACTGTCTTGATATACTTGGTGCCAAAAGCTCCAAGCAGCATTAGAATGCGATGCACCCGCATTTTAATGTAAACTGAAACAATCTATCACTGAAATATTCAACACTTGACACTGGCAAAAATTACTTCCAAGAGGAAAGTAGATTGCCAAAACAAAAATAAGAAGAAGAAGAATAAAAATGCATAATATTCCAACAGACCAATTTCTGAGTCATCGATTGCTACATTTTTAAACATGGAAAGTAAGGTGAGCATGCGAATCTCCGTGCCACTGAATAATTCCATTCTAAAACTACCTAGAAGTAATGTACCGATGATATACGTTCTTATTTCAGATATCAAATCGATTGTACCGGCTTCCCGGCAGAATGATTGACAAAAGCATGTGGCACGGAGATTCGCATGCTTTGAGGTTATGTTTTTTGTTAAATCGTCGAATTCCAGATCAATCGGAGCCTGTACCGCTGGGTTGATGTATTTGTAGCCGTTACATATTCATTGTAACAGCTACAAACACATTTGTTGCTCATGTAACGCAACAGGGACAAAGATATCGCGATCTAAAGTTTTAAAAGCATGCGACTCTCCGGCCCACACACTTAAGTCTAAAATATTGATGAAAATTGCATTAAGATTAAAAATAAGCAGGTTTTTGTAATCGTTTGATCACGATAAACGACCCGAAAACATATTTTCAGAATATCTTTACTCGTTTTAGAGAAATTTGCAAATTTATTTACTATGAACAATCACAGTGTAGGGTTACCATATCGTCGGTCGGTCAGAATCATTAGGCTGTTTCTAGAAAATAGACCGATCGGAATACGTTATTTTGAGGGTATAACCTTCAAGAATTCTAAAGTTTATGAATTCTTGCCTGTCGATACATTGGCATATAATTAGTTTATTTTTGCGTTTTGTGTCACATCTAGCCGATGCATCTTGAGAAATTCGATTATTTGTGGTGGTTATAAATAATTGGACTCTAAGGCGATTCTCCCACTGCCAACGCGCGCCGTCGTCGCGGGGCGCGGTTTGGCGTTTCACGCGCGCGGTGACGGCGCAGCGCAACGCCTGTTCGGGCGGTTTTCTCCGCGCCCCCGCGCCATTCGGCGTCTGACGCGTCCCCGCCGCTTGTTTTTTAGAGGCATTAAATTTTGAAGTTGTTTTGTTTTAATTTCCAGGTTTTTAGGGTTCCGTACCTCAAAAGGAAAAAAAACTGAACACATATAAAATCACTCATGAGATTAAAACGTCCAGACAAATAATTTAGATTTGCCATCTCGATATTAATGACGGAATTTTAATAACATACGAGTAGGTAGGTACGGTCAACGGCACGCTGGGCTTCCACGACAGCGTAATGATATTCAATCAAATAAATAACAGATTTTTTACAGTTTTGTATAACCTCATGTGCTGCATAATGTACCTACCAAATGGCACTAAAATGGGCGTATATCCAAGCCACGAAACATTTGAAAACCAGAGGAAATCCCGCCATCGTAACGAAACGATCATCGAAAACCAGCCGCGGGGCGCGTCGCAGTGTGTTACCCCGCGGTAACGTGCCTGCTGGCGCAAACTGCTCGCGGATCGCCGGCGGCACGCGGCGGTGCGTGCTCACGCGCCGTGGCGCGCCTTGGTGTGTTGGACGAGGCGGTTTTCTGTACAAATTAATGTACTTGCATACAACGTAAAAGACGCGCGTGGGTGCGCCGCGACCGCGCGCGTCGCCAGTGTGAGAACCGTCTAAACTGTCAAAATTGTTTTAAAGTAAAAAGAAACAATAGTATTGTATTTAAGATAGCCTGCGTAGTGTACAAACCTAATTTGTGTCATTTTCGTCCATGGAAACAGACGTGGGACCCGTACATTAATAACACCGTCAAAAAAAAAATATGAACTAGCGAGTGTGCGAAGCGGACGTGTTACAAAACTATCTCGGAAAAAATAAATAGTGTTTAAAGCAAACCAAACTCAAAGTGCGAATATCGAAGGAACATTATCATCTAATTACGCCAGGCGATATAAGTCGTTTCTGAATCTTCGAGTTGGCATTGAAGCCCTCTTCACCCCCTCGAGTAAAAGAAACAGGCTGCGATAATTCATCTCACTCACTGAACCAGCCCATACTACAAAATGAACGTGCAGCACTCACCAAAAAAGGGACTTATTACGCATGGCGATAGCGACTCTCTGATAGCAACTCGAACTGTCACGGCCGGTGGTTCTCAACCAGACTTAAGGCAATCAAAATTATTTGATTCGGATATGCAACAAGTGACTTTAAGGCCTAAAAGAAAGCACTCTGATGATGATTTAAATGATAAATTTGATGCTTTTGAAGGTAAAGTAATGGCAATTTTGACTACCATGGCTGAAAACCAAAACGACAAACTGAATAAAATATCGCATGATATATCACAAATAAAAGACCAGGTCAGCCAAATGAAGTCCACAACAGAGCGCTTAGCTGAAGAGCAAAATACGCTTAAAGATAAGCTGGTAAGCATAAATGAATTTAATACTGAAACTGACAGTAGAATCAAGGCTATAGAAACTAACATAAATACATTAAAGTCTGCTTCTGAAAGCCAGAGCTTTTTGAAAAAAGGAATATATGTAGCTTACTTCCGCAAACAATATATGCAAGATGCACCGCCCGCCCGCCCGCAAAAATATGCACATGCACACAACAAAATATCAGTGCACAAACCTGCATTTAGCAAGACAGCAACACACCTTGCACCTTCACCAATTAGGCTACTCTACACGTGTTTCGCCCCAACCCGGAGCATCCTCAGGAGTTAGATCGTGCGTAAACCAACACCGAATGAGCTCCTAACGCCTCCGACACCGTATTTGTTGTCCCTTCCTCCCCACTCCGCACCGAGTGACTGACAGCGTTTGAAGAATGTTGCCAGTTTAAAATAAAAAGAAAGAAAAAATGATTTTTAATTTAAATTGTGTACAAATAAATTGATATACATTAAATAATGTGTTTTATTAATAATATACTTATTTTTAAGAATTATTATTATTTGAGAAAATACGCAGCAATGGCGAGGAAGAGACGTCAAGTTGATTGTTAAGTATGGCTCCATCAACATTGTGTTTGATAATTTCTAGGTTTTCCAACACGCTCAGTCGTAGACCTTTATTACAAGTATGTAAAACCTCATAGGAATGACCATCGGATAGTTGATGTCCGGTATTTAATAAATGTTCCGCGAAATGAGATCGCTCCGGATGGCCATTCCTATAGGCAGAAATATGTTCTTTATAACGTATATTAAAACTACGGCCGGTTTGACCAACGTATACTGAATTACATTGGTTACATGTTAACTTATATATCCCCGACTTCCTGCCAACCTCCGTTTTTTCCTTGCCATTGCAAATGGCACGCCGGACGGTATTAGTAGTACGAAAAGCCACGTGAACGTCGTTATTTTTTAAGATTTTTTTTTTTTCAGAAATCAGAAATCAGAATATTTATTTGCACAATATTGTGTACATTACATTGAGATCGATGACAATGTTCCTAATAAAATTTCAACAATATTCTGCCTTAAATCTGTAGGCATGCAAATGTTAGTAAGTGTAAGTGTGTAAGCTATCTATAATGAATATTATTACTACTAAGTATTACTGACGTCAATTATAATTACAAAATTGTCAATAGAAATCTCATATTCATATGTAAAAAAAATACAGCTTTAAATATGTCACACTGCTTGCGCTCTGAAGTGCCATTCCAGTTGTACCTACATTGTTAAATTAATTGCATTGTATTACCTCATGGACTGTCATGCCATCAAACATATTTACATTACCTACAATATTATACTCAAAATGCACGCACTCACACTCACACACTATACACGACACACACACTCACACTCACACACTACATTTTACTTTTGTTGCCTCATTGTTTTAATACTAGTTATTCATTGTTTTCATTTCTTATTTTTAAGTCGTCACATCAGCATATTGGTTACTATGTTATGATTCACAAGTATCTGCTAATTACTTAAGTATGTTTTTTAATCCAAGGTGGGAGGCACTGGTGACCTGTATTACGGGTTTAAAAAAA
Source organism: Agriphila geniculea (assembly GCA_943789525.1). Lineage (NCBI taxonomy): Eukaryota > Metazoa > Arthropoda > Insecta > Lepidoptera > Crambidae > Agriphila > Agriphila geniculea. The sequence continues at coordinate 26,530,499 of OX038873.1, forward strand.
CCTATCTCCGGCGCCAGTCTCTTACACTAGGGGTTATTATTGCATTCGTCGTATATAAAGCCATTGTAACTATACTTGATTTGTATCATCTGATTTGATTGATGTAATGTAACCTTTGTGTGAAAGACGAATAAATAAATTATTATTATTATTATTATTATTCAAAATTAAATGTCAGCTATGCAAAATTATCCTTAATACTATGTCAGATTGAGTAGAGATGTCATTTATTTTCCAAATATTCTTTGATCGAATAGAAACTGTGCTGTAGGAGCCAATTAAATAATTTATTCTTGAAAATATTTTTCTCTATTGGTTGATTAATAATGTCCAGCGGTAGCTTATTAAATATTTTGATAGCCATACAGTATACATTCTTTCGAAATATAGCTAGATTGGATTTAGGTATTGCTAGTTTATTCTTTCTCGATGCTCGTAAATTATCGTTTTTTTCACTACATTTTAAAAAGTATTCGGGGTGCTTTTTAACCAACAAGCATAGTTCTAATATATATATACATGGTAGAGGTAATATTCTATGTTTTTGAAATAGGGGCTTACATGATTCTCTTTGTTTTATCTCGCATAAGGCACGAATGCACTTCTTTTGTGCTCTAAAAACTCTGTCTACATCTACACTGTTGCCCCATATTATTATGCCGTAACGCAGTAGAGAAGAGACGTATCCGTGGTACGCCTGTAAGGCTACTTGAAAAGACGTTATATTTTTGATTCTATTTAGTGCAAATACAAATTTATTTAGTTTAGTGCAGAGACCGTCTATATGTTTTTTCCAACTGCAATGTTTATCTAGATTTATACCTAAAAATACTGTGCTATCTACGATGTCAATTTTATTGTTATTATAGTGTATGTCAATGTTAAGTTTTTTCGCTTTATATGTATGGAATTGAATTGCTTTCGTTTTCGATATATTAATTTTAAGGTCATTTTTATTCATCCAATTAATTATGTCAAATAGAGTATCATTAATGTCATGTTCAAGTTCGTCAATATTTTTATTTTGAAATAGAAGTGTACAGTCATCTGCAAATAAGAAACAATTATTGGTAGTTATATCGGGAAGATCGTTTATGTACACTATAAAGAGTAAAGGTCCCAAGATACTGTCTTGAGGTACGCCGTTACTTATTAGGCGATATTTTGATCTGACATTTACTTTTGTTGGAATTTGACAACTTGATATTTTATCTGATATTTTACCTACGTAAGCCATACTTGACTGATAATTGTGAATAACGCGTTCACGTGGCACCGCATATAAAAGCCCAGTCACCTGTTTGTTAATTTTATTCCTAACCATGTTATCTATCATCCGCCGATCATAACCATTTGCAACGGCAATATTATAAATTGTATTTAACTCTCTACTATAGGCTTGCCCTGATAATGGTACCGTCATTAAACGATTAATATATGAGTGAAAAGCAGCTAATTTATGTTGCCAAGGATGACAAGAAGTTGCGGGGATAACTACATCAGTATGTGTGGGTTTTCTATATATTTGAAAGTTATGGCGACAATGCTCCCGTGAGATAGTTAAATCCAAGAAATTTAACGAATTATTAACCTCAATTTCTAATTTAAATTTGATTTTTGGGTGTAAACTATTTAAATATTGAAAAAATGATTCTAACTCTTGTCTAGTATCTGTCCAGCATATAATAACATCATCAACATAACGATAATAATAAAGAATGTTATTATTGCCCACTATGAACCTATTCTCAAAATGATCCATGAAGATCTCCGCCATCAAAGGTGATAACGGAGAACCCATGGCTAGCCCCTCCCTTTGTTCGTAAAACCCACCATTAAACTTAAAATAATTTTGTTGCATGCAAATATGTGTTAAGTTAATTATTTCATCTGCCTCCCCTGGATGAAGACCGTGGCGTTCTAAAATATTTGATAGTATATCTAAACTTTCTTGATAAGGAACGTTAGTGAACAAACTCTCCACATCCAAGGAAAGCAGAAACGAGTTAGAAGGCAAAACGACATTCTTTATTTTTCCAATTAAATCTGATGTATTTTGAATACTATACTTAGGTGAGAAAGATGATTTATCTTTTATAATATTATTTAATCTTTTAGCCAACTCATTATCAGTCAAGTATGGCTTACGTAGGTAAAATATCAGATAAAATATCAAAAATCTTAAAAAATAACGACGTTCACGTGGCTTTTCGTACTACTAATACCGTCCGGCGTGCCATTTGCAATGGCAAGGAAAAAACGGAGGTTGGCAGGAAGTCGGGGATATATAAGTTAACATGTAACCAATGTAATTCAGTATACGTTGGTCAAACCGGCCGTAGTTTTAATATACGTTATAAAGAACATATTTCTGCCTATAGGAATGGCCATCCGGAGCGATCTCATTTCGCGGAACATTTATTAAATACCGGACATCAACTATCCGATGGTCATTCCTATGAGGTTTTACATACTTGTAATAAAGGTCTACGACTGAGCGTGTTGGAAAACCTAGAAATTATCAAACACAATGTTGATGGAGCCATACTTAACAATCAACTTGACGTCTCTTCCTCGCCATTGCTGCGTATTTTCTCAAATAATAATAATTCTTAAAAATAAGTATATTATTAATAAAACACATTATTTAATGTATATCAATTTATTTGTACACAATTTAAATTAAAAATCATTTTTTCTTTCTTTTTATTTTAAACTGGCAACATTCTTCAAACGCTGTCAGTCACTCGGTGCGGAGTGGGGAGGAAGGGACAACAAATACGGTGTCGGAGGCGTTAGGAGCTCATTCGGTGTTGGTTTACGCACGATCTAACTCCTGAGGATGCTCCGGGTTGGGGCGAAACACGTGTAGAGTAGCCTAATTGGTGAAGGTGCAAGGTGTGTTGCTGTCTTGCTAAATGCAGGTTTGTGCACTGATATTTTGTTGTGTGCATGTGCATATTTTTGCGGGCGGGCGGGCGGTGCATCTTGCATATATTGTTTGCGGAAGTAAGCTACATATATTCCTTTTTTCAAAATGGTTTGGGACTTCCGCCAAGTGACGCCTGATGCAATCAAATAAGCCAGAGCTTTTTTACTGAATATGATAAATTGATATCGGAGGTCCATGAACGTAATCAGAGGGAGAAAAAATTTGATAATAAGTGGTATCAATGAAATTTCCTCTAAAAATGCAGAAGAAAGACGCAGCTACGATATGGATCATGTTAATAAAGTAATCAAATTAATCATTCCCGATTACGCAGAACCTACAAAAGTTATAAGATTGGGCAAGTATGATAACAAAAAATCTCGACCGATAAAAGTGTTTTTTACAACATCAGAAATACCAAGGGCTATCCTACGACACAAAATTACTAAAGAAAAGGAACTCACCAATATTAAAATCTACTCTGACGAAACACCGTATCAGAAAAAAGCTATGCAAAATCTGAGAGATGAACTGAATAAACGCACTGAAGCTGGTGAAAAAGACTTGACTATTAAATATATTAAAGGTTTCCACGAATAATTAAAACAACTCCAAAAAACTGAATTTACCGCTTGATATACAGACTATGAACGATAATGACGAAACCATAACCTACCAAGTTGTACGCAACCATTCTAATCTAACGCAAAACACTAAATCTCTAAAGTTTCTTTACATTAATATTCGAAGCATTGTAAAACCAGGAAAACTAGACGAATTGAAATGCATCATACAATCTACACATCAACAAATTCATGTAATTATATTGTCGGAAACCTGGATAAAAACTGAATCAGAAGCCCAAGGTATACAACTTCCAAATTATACCCACTATTATAATATCCGAAGTGGAATGATAGGAGGAGGTGTTTCAATCTTTGTCCACAATAACCTGAAGCATAACTATATTGACGAACATAGTGAAGATGACAATCACTTTTTTTGGATCCACCTGGATAAGTTCTCCATAGAAATAGGTGCTGTATACAAACCAGAGAGAACCAATGACCCTAACTTTCTCGAGACCTACTCTCCTCAGCTCTTAAAGAGAAAACGAGCACTTGTTTTCGGTGATTTTAACTATGACTTACTCAAAAGAAGCTCATCTACTACAGCCTATAAACAAATGTTGAAGGAGAATGGACTCTCTATACTAAATAAAATAGATCCCGAATACTGCACCCGAGAGACTCCAAATTCGAAAACGATTCTTGACCATGTGTGCTCAAATGTAAAGAACAACAAATTTCACTTTGCAATTGTACAATCAGTAATGTCAGATCACAAACATATCTATCTAGAAGTCCACAGATTCCAACCAGAGAAGAATAAAAGAATTGAATATCAAACTATTCATTACGGAAAACTTTCTGAAGAACTTAAATCAATGTATCTTAATGGATGCAATGGCGAATATGAGAAGTTGGAAAAGTTACTACACGAAGCTATTAATAAATGTAAGGTAACAAAAACTAAGTTAATAAACCATCCCAAAGCTGACTGGATAAATAAGGATATAATTAAAGCAATTAATACAAGAAACGAGCTTGGATACAATCTCCTCAAAAGGCCAGAAGATAAAGAAATAAAGGAGAAATATATCGTAGAAAGAAAGAAAGTACAAAAACAAATACAAGACAAGAAATCAAGTTACTACCTAAAGTTATTTAAGAAGTGTGCAAAAAAACCACTTAAGATGTGGCAATTAATTAACAACTTGAATAGCAGAAAAGCCAAAACTAACACTGCTCCGACAAAACTTGTAACGTGTTCTGGTCAGATCACTGAATGTAAAGAGATATGTGAGCATTTCAATTTGTTTTTCGCTACCATAGGCTCTAATTTAGCAAACCAGATACCCAATTCATATCCTTCACAAATAGATTTTAGACAGATATTGCATAATGATTTTTCTGAATTTAGTCCGGTTTCAACTGATGAAATCAGTAAAATTATTGATGGCTTAAATTCAAACACAAGCAGTGGCCTAGATAATGTAACGTGTAAAGTAATTAAGAGTATTAAGCCTTGTATTTTGGATGAGTTAACAAAATGCATTAACCAATGTCTGAAAACTGGCTATTTTCCTGACTCACTTAAAATCGCAAAAGTCAGTCCAATTTTCAAATCTGGTACAAAAACTGACGCAGGCAATTATAGGCCTATATCTGTGCTACCAATCATGTCCAAAATTTTTGAAAAAGTAATATATAATCGACTAGAACAATATCTTAATTCCATTGATTTTCTCTTTAACAAGCAATATGGCTTTCGTCCTAAGTCTAATACTCTTTCCGCGTGCATTGATCTTACAACTAAAATTAAAATTAAAATTGACCAAAAACAGATTGCTCTTGGTGTCTTTATTGATCTTAAAAAAGCGTTCGATACAATAAGCCACAAATTACTTTTGCAAAAATTAGAATCAATCGGTATTAATGGAACGGTATATAAGATGTTTCGATCCTACCTTACTAATAGGCACCAAATTGTTAAGATTGACAACGACCAAAGTACTCCGAAAGAAATTACATATGGAGTTCCACAAGGTTCTATTTTAGGCCCACTACTATTTCTTATTTACATAAATAGCATAAATGAACTGGGTCTCAAGGGTGAAATATCACTATATGCTGACGACACATGTCTTTTTTATTTTGGAAATACTATTTCTTCCATAGCAAAGGATGCGCAAGATGATTTAGATACTTTACTTGCTTGGTACCAATCGAACTTATTAACTATAAATATAGCTAAGACTAACTATATGATTTTTAGTCCAAAAAATAAACAAATCCCCCATTTTGACCCTTTGACTATAAATAATGAACCACTGACTCAAGTCCAATCTGAAAAATACTTGGGTCTTATACTTGATAGTCGCCTATCTTGGAAACCACACATACAAAAAATTCGCGCAAAATTAACATCGCTCATGTCTGTTCTCCGTGGTAATGTACGCTGTTTTCCTTTATCTGTTCGTTATATTATATACAACTCATTGGTCAAAAGTCACCTTGATTATTTGATAGAAGTATATGGCAGCGCTGCTAAAACTCATCTGAATAAACTACAAAGAACTCAAAATAAACTAATAAAACTGTTGTTTCACTTTGATTATTCAACGCCAACAATTGAAATTTATAAAAAAACCGGTATAATGACATTATCTCAGATGTATAAATATAATACCTGCATACTTGTACATAAAATACTTACAAAAAATATCCATACACAAATTACATTCAAAACAAAATCACAAATACAAAAGCGCTCCCTGAGAAGACCATATGATATTCAACTAATATCACCTCGAACAAATTATGGCAAGAAAAATATAAAATATGAAGGAGCACAAATATTCAATAAATTACCAAATGATTTAAAGAACACAAAATGTTTCCTATCTTTTAAAAACAAGCTAAAACGACACTTTTTAAACCATTTCTCATAAAATAAATTAATAACATATTGATATGATGGTAATATTATTAGTATTCTTATGGGTATATTGTTAATTTGTGATAATAATAATAATAATGTTTTGGAGGCGAACAGGATTTTAACGCGTTTTTATTGTTAAGTTATTGAATGCTGTTTGTTCTTAATGTTACTACCATTCATTGCTATCCAATCTCTATTAGAGGTAACTTACATGGCAACAACTAAGCAATACGTAATTAAGACCAACTTGTTATCGCAAGAAATTGTTTTACAAATGCAATGTGGGTAACTTTAAAAAAAAAATTAATGCTCGTATGAACTTGTCTGCTGCATGCACCTACTAGTTTCTAAGTTTTATTTTTAAGATTATAACGTATTTCTCTTGTAAGTGAATGTTAAATTCTTTTAGAGAAATAAATGTCTCAAACCTCAAACCTCAAAAAAATATTACAATTTGAAAAACAAGTACCATATACCTCAGATCACTTAAAAATCCCTATGAAATAAATTTGTGCCAAATTAAGGCATGGACTTTTAATATTTTCAATTTTTTTGTTTGTCCGAGCCATTGATGCTTATAAAAAATATTAGTATTATTAGAGTTTACATATTTAATATCTTAAATACATGAGTGATGGACAGAATGAATTTGTGTCATTTTCATGCATGGATAATACCTAGGTAGGTAGGTATTCAAAAAGTTTGCGGTCGAAGCGAGTAGGCGCGGGCTCGTGGCGAGGGACGACGAAGCTCGTCCGTTTCGGTTGGATACTAAGTACGTACATACCTATAAGTCTCACGTCACGATACGAACGAACACGCACCTTTCGTTTGGTTAAGTAGGTACTCTATAGAATTACATCTCCTGTTTTAGAAATTCATACAGATGTACTATGGACAACAACGTCACTTAACCACAACTCTTAAGGTTAAAATCGGTTGCACGCCGCGCCGCCGCCGTCATAACATAATATATTTAGTTCGTGCAGGGGGATACATGCGCACACAATTTTTTTGCTAACTTTTTAAGCGAAGCTGTTGCCCATAGTACATACATATCTGTTCTGTTTCCATTCTAAAACAACCTAGAAGTAATGTACCGACGATATACATTCTTATTTCAGATATCAAATCGATTGTACCGGCTTCCCGGCAGAATGATTGACAAAAACATGTGGGCCGGAGAGTCGCATGCTTTGAGGTTATGTTTTTTGTTAAATCGTCGAATTCCAGATCAATCGGAGCCTGTAGCGGTGGGTTGATGTATTTGTAGCCGTTACATATTTAAGCATGTTCCAGACGGATTAAATCACGCCTCCCAACAGAGGTGACCTTGCTTGATTTAATCCATCTAGACGGCAGATTTAATCCAAATTTCTCCAACCAATCCAAATGACCTTCAACGTCCTTGGTGGAAGGGCGCGAGTTCCAACACAGGCACGGTAATGATATTTATCAGTACTCCAACTTCATATACTGCCCGGCATTTTATTGGCAAGATAAAAACGAGACAAAAGATGTGCAGCGCCACAAATTTTAGTGTTTGTGGCTATTGCGCATCTTTTCTCTCATCTTTCTCTTGCCAATTTATATGCAAGTGTCATCTGTACAAATAGTCGAAAAGCGAGTCGTACCTACGCGCCTCGGCCCTCAAGTTCAGTCTGCAGTCTGCACTCGGTACACAAACAGTCGCGAATGCGCCGCAGTGATGAACGAAAGATGTACGAGGTAATAAATATAATAGAAAAAATACTATAAAATATCGACTCAGCCCTCGCAGTTCAGACGGGCTCAAATGGCTCGGCTGCTACGGGTTACGGGTGAGTCAATTTTTTCTAGTATTTTTAGGGTTCCGTAGCCTAAATGGCAAAAAACGGAACCCTTATAGATTCGTCATGTCTGTCTGTCTATCTGTCCTTCTATCACAGCCATCTTATTCCAAAAGTATTAATATTACACAATTGAACCTTGGTTGGTAGATGTATTCTGTTAACCGCTTAACGATTTTAACACAAAAATATCAAAAATAAAGATTAAGGGGGGGCTCTCCATACATGGAACTGCAACTGCGAACGTGTGAGGTGTCAATAGATAGGTCTTTAAAATTGACATTGAGGTTTTTAAGACATTTTTTTCTCAAAGTCTAAGGTTTGAAAGATATACTCCTCCAAAGTGGTAAAATGTTTATCCTCCCCCCCCCCCCTTTAACTTTTGAAATAAGAAAGTGAAAAATCTAAAAAACATATATGCTGCATGTAGGTCTTAATAATTACTTTCAATAAAAATTGGTTTAAATGAGATATAGTAATTAGTTTTTCAGATATAGCACATTTTCCATAACCGCAAATATAACTTTGTCATTCATAACAACACTGAAAAACAAAGTTATTTTTGCAGACGAAAAATTATAATGGTATTAAATATGGTGTGGTATAAGGTATCTACGGAACCGTACGGCGTGTTGCCCAAAACGCACTTGGCCGGGTTTTTTTCTATTATATTTATTACCTTAATATAGAAATAACATTCTGAATGCCAAAAGTCTAAAAATTCAATAGGTACTATTGATTGAAATATAAGTTCTTACTATTGCAAAGTGCAGATTGTGCTGTTTTTATTATAAATATAATTAACCAATAATCCAGAGATACCTTACATTTTTAAATACCTGGAAAGTCCGAAAGCTAAGATTAAGTATACTTAAAATATTATATAATACGTAGGTATTGTACTAAGGATTATTAAATAATTTGTTTCTCCCATCAATAATGTATTTTTTTTTTATTTTTATTTTACCATTAGTTTTGTTAATCTAGTTATATTATTGCCTTAAAATTAATTGATTGAACCAGCGCGGGTTTATTTAGGTAATTATTTCAAGGACAGGGCCGAGTTACAGTACTGATAGATATCTTTACCGTGGAATGGGAAAGAGTGTCGGCGCTAGGGTTGCCAACATGTCTAAGGCGAAATACAGTATTTTTCAAATAAGGCTAAAAAAATTAGTACACTTTAAAATAATATAGTAGTTTATGGAAAAGGCAAAAATTAGGCAAATATATTATTATATTTTACTTTTTATAAAAACTATATTTTTTGAACTTTTTGCATTTTTGAACAATGTTTTGGTCAAAATCATAAACCATAAATAAAACAATCATGAATCAAAATAAAAGTCTCATATTATTTTCTACCATCAATATTAATTAAATATAAGTAAACTTACTTACGATTGTATCAGTATTACTGATTAAGTTAAGACATGAAAGAAATTCGTCCATGGTTAAGATTAAGATATATTTCGTCCATGGATTAAGATTTAATTAAGTTGTCAATTTTATATTGACAAGTTTGGAACGCAATAAGACAGATAGATACGTTCAGAATTCAGATACAATACACTATACACATAGTATTTGTTATATGGTGTGACTATACACTACACGCTATAGAATCAGTCAAAATTCACGATCACAAATTAAAAAAAAAGAAACATTTGTTTCTTAGCGATCGATGTTGAAAGTATAGTATTTTTGCGTACTATATATTTCTTCAATAGTATATAGCACGCAGACCCGAAACATAGTATAATACGACATATTATTATAGTATGGTTGGCAGCCCTAGTTGGCGGCGCTTGGATGTAAACTCGTGTAGCCGCAACACAATCCACGGATGGAAACCACGCCCCCATCAAGCTTCCACCAAGGTGACCTTGGTTGGGAGGCGTGATTAAATCCGTCTGGAACGTGCTTTATTGTAACAGCTACAAACACATTCGTTGCTCATGTAACGCAATAGCGACCTAAAGTTTTAAAAGCATGCGACTCTCCGGCCCACACGCTTAAGTCTAAAATATTGGTGAAAATTGTATTATGATTAAAAATAAGCAGGTTTTCGTAACCGTATATAATAGGTCTTTACCTATGAAATTGCCGATTTGTATGGAGAATTTTCAAGAAGTTGCATTTTTCATACTAGCATTTTCTTTGTTCATTTAACAACCGTTAACACTCTTGTAACAAAACTTTTATGTACTAATGTTTGAACACTATGCTAACCTATTCCATTTACGATAGGCGAAAAAAATAAGTTTTGGCTAAGTTACAACCCCTCCGGTCACCCTTTTTTGGCTCACAAAAAAAGAGTAACTTTCAAGATCTTTTTTTAATGCTATGAAAGCTTAAAAAAAGGACTTTATTTTTACTGATAGTTGACTATCATGGTCATAATTCGACATACGTAAATCAAGATATTGTTAAATGTTTTAAAACATAGAAGTTATTATTTTCTCTGTATGTGACAAAATATCGGCAAGTTCATAAGTAAAGACCTAATATTTATAGATATATATTGCGAACGATTTTATCCTAGCTTTCCGATGACCTAGAGACTTGAAACTTTGAAAATAGGTCAGAACTGGAAGGCAATGCAATATTATGGTGTCATTGAGCTGATCTGATGATGAATCCGGAAGAAGCCCACAGGAATTCTATGATAAAACCTACAACCCCATCGTGTTTGGGCTCGTTAGAATAGGCATGACGAAATTTTTTTTTATTTTATGTTACATAAATTACCTCTCAAAAAAAGAAACATTGGTAAAATAATTATTTCGCTAGCGTGAAAACTGCCCGAGATATCACAGTTTAAAATGCACACAAATTGGACTCACCCGAAAACGCTCCATACTAACGGCTACCCTAGTTATGACGTCACGCCTAGGTGTTTGTATGCAACGCGTAGGAAAGTTTGGCAGCTATATTAAATATTGTGTTTATCAAAATTGTTTCTTATACAAATTTGCTATAAATTTTATGGATTAATTAAATGTATTATTTATTTTAATATATTTTAAACTTTTTAAATGGACTTGTCCGCCCAACTTTGAAGGGTAATAAAACAAATAATACGCAATATATAAAACCAAGAGGTATACAAGCTACTCTAAAAGTTCAATATGTTTACGGTTTTTATTAGTATTTTGTTATTTTATTCAGTAGTCGTCATCCCTATTGTTTTGACGAGTACTCTAATGGGAGACGAAGTCCAGGGTCTGATGATGAAGCTGACAGACAGAGTATGTTCATTACTTTTAGTCGGAGGATTTTTGTAAAAATATTAACCAAACTGTTTTTCAATTAGGGTTTTTCAAAATGACAAAAAACTGTATGCTCGATAGATAAGATGGCGTTGATAAAAATGTATGTGTCAATGTGATTTTTTTACTCAGCTTCGAAGAGTACTCAGGTAGGCAGGCAAATCTGATGTTACCCTAAAATGTTTCTCTTTGGCCAGATGTCAGCCAGCGAACGCTTATTTGCCTCTTTGGTACAGGCCGTTTATTTTTAAAAGCCAATTTTTACACTTCTCTTTCCATCAACGCCATCTAGAGGCAAATAGTTACTATTTTTTTAAAATGTCACTTTGTAAAGCCTTCATTAAGAATAATTGTCCTAAGTCGTGGGCTTTTAAAAAAAATGCTTTTTTGACAGTTGCCTTTCTCATCGAATGTGTTTTTTAATAAATATATTTGTACATGTATCATAGATTCACGTGGACTACATTACCACAGAATAACTATGATACTACCTAATAAATTGTTCGATTTTGGTAGATTATTTTTTGATGTTATTCTAAAATACCCCAGGTGTCCAAGAATGTCACAGCTCAAGGGTGGACACAATGTAACAGTGTTTCCACTACTACTACCTAATATTTGTGATTTTCAGACTCATTAATCTTTTAGTATGTAGAATTTTACCTGAGAGATTAATGCCTATTATAAGTAATTGTTGATTTTAAATCGTTATTGTTTTTTATTTAAATAAAATATAAAAATATAAAAAAACTTTTTTATTTTTTTTAACCATTGAAACTAATTTGTATGGTATGGAATGTTCAATATTTTACTTTCCATGGTTAAAAATGTTAAAATGTACTTTATGGCGATGGATCACAGTATTTAGCATGCGTGTAGCCGTCGCCTTAGGAAACCTGTGGAACACTTGTGTGCTCGCACACAAGGTGACACAACACTACACGATAATAGTACATTACAGCCGAGAACGGGAAGCTAGCGATTGTATTGTCGAGGTTGATTTGAAGCTTGAGCCGCAGGCGAGGGCTTTAGAAATAGAAATAGAAATTCGTTTATTTGCATTTGAACAAGGTTACATTTTAAGATGGTCATAATAAATTAGATTCAGCTTATTCAGCCATCAACAAATAGCATGCAAATTTAAAAAGAGAAAATTATATCTAATAATAAAATCATTGGATTAATAAAATTTTAACATTTTTATCATTTATATATAAACAATAGCTCTTAAGTAATAATTAGTAATAGGTTACCAAATTTACATAATGTCAAAAGAAATAAGAATAATAGTGAATTAATTGGTAACATTTATAAGAAGTCAAATAATTAATATGTATGTAAAAACCAACAAATAACAAAAGGTCAACAATTATTTAAATGTAAATAGTCATTTACGGAATAAAACACTTTTCCATTAGCCAGTTGTATGGGGCTTTATTGAATCTGTTCTTAGGCAAAACTTTAATGGGTTCTGGTATCTTATTATATATTTAATCATTCGAGGCAATGCAAGTAGCTTCCAGTACAAGGCTTGTATAGTGCTTTTCTCAAGAAATGCGAGGAAATTCGATTTTAAAAAATAAAAATCCTTTTTTATTTTTCTCTTTTTTCAATTTTACTGACAAATTATTTAATTAGCACATTCCAAAAGAATGTGCTCATCAAAGCCTTTCATTTGATACCCATATTAAAAAAAAGAAAAAAAAACTTAAATTTTAGTGACTAAAATAGATATATAATTTTGGAATGTGCTCATCAAGGCCTTTTATTTGATACCCATATTGAAAAATAAAAATGTATCTTGTTTTTTTAAAGGAAAAAAGAGAAAAATAACTTAGAACTAAGTGCGGGAAGTGCGTACTTCTCGCACAAGTGCGGTAAGTAAGTATTGAAACATTTCCGCACTGTGATGAACCAGACCCCCACGGAAATGTTAAACGCGCCGCATACCTTTTTCACATGGAATGATGAGATTTCAGAGCATAAGTGAGAAAAATAATATGATTCTGCTTTTACTTTCCATGGTTAGAATGTGAGCATGCGACTCTCCGTGCCACTGAATAATTCCATTCTAAAACTACCTAGAAGTAATATACCGATGATATACGTTCTTATTTCAGATATCAAATCGATTGTACCGGCTTCCCGGCAGAATGATTGACAAAAGCATGTGGCACGGAGAGTCGCATGCTTTGAGGTTATGTTTTTTGTTAAATCGTCGAATTCCAGATCAATCTGAGTCTGTACCGGTGGTTTGATGTATTTGTAGCCGTTACATATTCATTGTAACAGCTACAAACACTTTCGTTGCTCATGTAACGCAACAGGGTCAAAGATATCGCGATCTAAAGTTTTAAAAGCATGCGACTCTCCGGCCCACACACTTAAGTCTAAAATATTGATGAAAATTGCATTAAGATTAAAAATAAGCAGGTTTTTGTAATCGTTTGATCACGATAAACGACCCAAAAACATATTTTCAGAATATCTTTACTCGTTTTAGAGAAATTTGCTAATTTATTTACTATGAACAATCACAGTGTAGGGTTACCATATCGTCGGTCGGTCAGAATCATTAGGCTGTTTCTAGAAAATAGACCGATCGGAATACGTTATTTTGAGGGTATAACCTTCAAGAATTCTAAAGTTTATGAATTCTTGCCTGTCGATACATTGGCATATAATTAGTTTATTTTTGCGTTTTGTGTCACATCTAGCCGATGCATCTTGAGAAATTCGATTATTTGTGGTGGTTATAAATAATTGGACTCTAAGGCGATTCTCCCACTGCCAACGCGCGCCGTCGTCGCGGGGCGCGGTTTGGCGTTTCACGCGCGCGGTGACGGCGCAGCGCAACGCCTGTTCGGGCGGTTTTCTCCGCGCCCCCGCGCCATTCGGCGTCTGACGCGTCCCCGCCGCTTGTTTTTTAGAGGCATTAAATTTTGAAGTTGTTTTGTTTTAATTTCCAGGTTTTTAGGGTTCCGTACCTCAAAAGGAAAAAAAAACTGAACACATATAAAATCACTCATGAGATTAAAACGTCCAGACAATTAAGATTTGCCATCTCGATATTAATGACGGAATTTTAATAACATACGAGTAGGTAGGTACGGTCAACGGCACGCTGGGCTTCCACGACAGCGTAATGATATTCAATCAAATAAATAACAGATTTTTTACAGTTTTGTATAACCTCATGTGCTGCATAATGTACCTACCAAATGGCACTAAAATGGGCGTATATCCAAGCCACGAAACATTTGAAAACCAGAGGAAATCCCGCCATCGTAACGAAACGATCATCGAAAACCAGCCGCGGGGCGCGTCGCAGTGTGTTGTACCCCGCGGTAACGCGCCTGCTGGCGCAAACTGCTCGCGGATCGCCGGCGGCACGCGGCGGTGCGCGCTCACGCGCCGTGGCGCGCCTTGGTGTGAATACCTCTAATACCGAATATGCTAGATAGGGAACATCAAACTGAACAACTTTTACTATGGGACCCACATTGAAATCGCGTAAATATAATCAGCTGTTTGATACAAAAATTAATTACGAAAATATCAAAATGTATCAAACAGCTGATTTTTTTTTCGCCATTTCAGCGATGGCCCTATGTAACATATTCGGCATTAGGGCTTTTATTGTAATACGTTGATGTATAAACCTATGAAAATTGAGTTTATGTAAGGAAACTCTATGATTCATTTGCTAAACTCAGCTATACTGGCTAGTTCAATACAAGAAACTTGCTGCTATTCTAAGATTTAGGCTTGCAAAATCTAGAGGTTCATTTGTGGGGAAAGGCATACCTAACTTTTATTAATAAAGTTCCATACCAAGTGATTGATCTTCCTTTGCATGAATTTAAAAACCATGTTAAAAAACGATCATGGGTAAAGGTTATTTAATTAAAGTACAGATGCCGGCATATATATTGGCAAGAGAAAGAAAGAGACAAAAGATGCGCAGTAGCCATAAACACTAAGTTTATGGCTACTGCGCATCTTTTGTCTCTTTCATTCTCTTGCCAATATTTATGCCGGGCAGTATAATTGATGTGACACAAAACTTACTAGTGGGTAGGTATTAGTCATTTTAGTTAATAATCTTGATGTACTGTATTTGGTAACGATACTTACAGTTTAAGTTAGTAAATATCGTAACTTATTTCTGATAAAGCTGATAAGTTTCTTGCGCCCGTTCTTCTTGTCAGCTAAAAAAGTCTGGAATGGGTGGTAGGAAAATATAGACGATTCAAAAGCATTTAATTTTTAAGTTTAATTAAATAAATATATTTTGACTTAGGCCTTGACTTTGATTTAATTTTTATCCATATTCTTATTCATAAATGGAAGGCGATTATCATCGCTTTCCATCGCTATCGCGTTTGGAATAAAAACTCGGTCGTTGAAAATAATGACCGGTCTAGACAACCTCATACACCCCCTGCCCCTCCCCAGTTAGCTTGCGCGCCGCTTTTGAAACGACATGTCTGCGGAACTATTTTGGATTTTTTGACAAAAAAGTAAGTTTTTTTTTTCAGTTTTATTTGATTTCTCAGTTAAACACTACAGTGAATTCCGTTTTTCTCAGTATTACGTTGCTTTGTACATGTATCATAGATTCACGTGGACTACATTACCACAGAATAACTATGATACTACCTAATAAATTGTTCGATTTTGGTAGATTATTTTTTGATGTTATTCTAAAATACTCCAGGTGTCCAAGAATGTCACAGCTCAAGGGTGGACACAATGTAACAGTGTTTCCACTACTACTACCTAATATTTGTGATTTTCAGACTCATTAATCTTTTAGTATGTAGAATTTTACCTGAGACATTAATGCCTATTATAAGTAATTGTTGATTTTAAATCGTTATTGCCTATAAAAGGTACATAACTACGATTTAAAAAAATTTAGACTCATTTATCTTTAAGTCACACACAAATCATTGTACCTGAGATAAACCTATAGGTACTTTTAAAGTCTGAATAATTGTGCAATACCTTGAGAAAACCTTTATCGGTTGGAATTCAACAGATTTTGTCATTTACTTGTTCCACTAAATATGAAAATGTCAAAATTAATAACAGTGTTTCATTGTTGGACAGAGGATGTTTCATTGTGTACACCTAGGTGGACACAATGAAACAATTCCCATTTTCTTTTAAAAGTCTTCTTATTGGTTTATGTATCTATTTATTAATGAAACTATAACTGCCATTTTATACCTAATTAAGTAGATTCCGTTCCTCTAAAAACGGAATTAATATCTTTAAAAATGAGAGAAATATGACACTCAGAGCTTTTGGTGTTGCATTGTTCCACACTGCTCTACGTTTGTATGTATGTGAGTTTTTGTATTGTTACTTGGGACAAGTTTCAATGGCTGTAAAGTAATTTATACTTACTACATAAGTCAAAACTTGAAAAATTAAACTTTAGTATTTACTTACCTTTTAAAAAAAACAAAAAACCGACTTCAAAAACCTGCCTCTAAAAAGCAAGAAATAATATTCAAATCATAAGATATGCATTATCATTGTTATATAATAACAACACGTCTATTGAAGTCGGGTGGGGCTGGAGTACAACTTCGTTTTTTTATTCTAAAAGCCCTACCCGACTTCAATATACGTGTTGTTATTATATAACAATGATAATGCATATCTAATGATTTGAATATTATTTCTTGCTTTTTAGAGGCAGGTTATTTGAAGTTGGTTTTTTGTTTTTTAAAACATTTTTTTTTATTTTTAAAACAATTTTTATTTTTTTGTTTTTAGTATAAGTACCTTCTCTATTAGGTAGTGTAGTGTAAGTATATTATTTGGTAGAAAAATCGGCTCAGTCAAACGTGAGATATTCGTGGAGAAACATACATTCATACAGGTCAAACTGAAAGAGAACCTTCTTTTTTTGAAGTCGGTTAAAAAGACTAAAAGTACCTCTTACCCAACAAAAAGAATCATCTTATTCGGTTCATAAATAACAAAATAGTCAAGTTAGTTGATGCAAAATCATAGTGTTTTCAGGATACCTTGAAAACTACTGAACCGATTTGAAAAAAAAAAAAATGGGACCATTTCGCAAAAAAATTGAATCGAACAAAAAAAGAATCATCAAAATCGGTCCATAAATGTCGAAGATACGCGCGAACAACGATAAAAAAAAACATACAATCAAGGATGTAATAAAACAGATGCTTCGTTCGGAGTTATTTTATTAATAAAATACATGTAAAATAATAATTTTTTTTTCTTACAAAGAGGTTATAAGAAAACTGAATTTCTTAGTGCTCATCACGGTTAGTTCAGAGCCATCACGCCTTATTAGTAAGTTTGAATAGACTAACATACACGTTACTAACATAACAAGTGATGTATAGGTACTTGGTTATTTATAAAGCTGTTGGGTTTTAAAGTAAATGGGAACGGGAACGAGAACGAAAACGGAAACGGGAACGGTACTTAGCTACTAATCTCTGAACTAAACTTTTCAATAATTTATACCAATTCGAATTTAATATTTATAACTAAGACAGGACAACGTCTGTCGGGTCAGCTAGTAAAATAAATATTTGAGGGGGCTCCCATACAACAAACGTGATTTTTTAGCCGTTTTTTGGTACGGAATCCTTTGTGTGCGAGTCCGACTCGCACTTGACCGGTTTTTATTTCCTTACCCTCAAAAAATATTTTGTTACAGTAGGTAGGTAATCCTTTCTTTTTAAACTTTGCAAGAGGTAGAGTACAAGAATGTTAATGATGTCATCTCATCAATGAGACTGTAATTGACAATAATAACACATGCCTACTTCCAAATCACGCCAACAGCACTGTTAGCCTATAATCCATTAAATGAAGTAGGTACACAAATACCCTATCTGTGTAATATTTTGTGACTATTTAATTTGGTCGGATACGCGCTAACAGCGCTGTGAGCGTGATTCGGAACGCGGCCACAGTATCATCAAATGTATTTATATTCGTTCGTATACTTCTTACCTACCTAGCTACTCGTTACTTCAAATGTGTCACCGAACTTCAGTACCTATGCTTAAGTCACTTACTTACTTTAAATTAGGCGAATTAATTTGAAGTGGGATATTGTGCTGGCTCAATACGAAATAGAGGCTACTTTTTACAAATTCTTTTACCCAAAGTCGCTCGAACGGCAAAGTACGTAGCAGCGGTGCTTGAAGTACGCAGCAAACAGCGGCGCCCCGGCTCCCCCCCCCCCCCCCATTTTCTTTTGTGACTTTTACAGGGTGTTGAAAAGAAAAAAATAAAAAGCTGAAAATTCCATTGATGAATTTAGCACAAAACATTATGTACAACAGATACTATTGATCTAAAACATTTAACACTTATTTAACCAATTGTAATATTCTTTTGGAGTTACTAAGGTAACGCTTTAGGTAATAGTCAAATAACAGTATTCCCGTGGACAAAGATGACACAAAAAGCTCAAGTACATCGGTTACAACTTCATAATCATCATGAAAGTAAAATTTTCAACTTTAATTTTCTTTTCGTCCGATAGCATTAAAAAAGACAAAAACCTAAATTGTTACTTATGCATCAAACCAAAATGACACAATTTCATGTATTAGGCTAAGTGAATGGTGCAGAAACTATATACGAAAAAAACAAACTTTAATATTTTTAAAAGCTAAAAACTTATCCCGATCGGTCTAAAATGCAAGTTGAAGTGTTTTTAGATACCTATTTTGAAAGACTAATACTTCAAAAAACGAAGGAAGTTCTCTGTTCGGTTGCATTCAACCGAGACCTAAATTAATGGGTGACTGATACTGATGATGATGGGTGACTGGTTGGTACTGAGTGGGTAATTATTATACCAATTATGACGTTCACATTTTTAACACGTTTTTATAAGGTTACCTACTTTCTCATTTGTTTGTTTGTATTTTGTCATCTCGATTAGGATAAAAGTCACCTTTTTACGTCCCCTAAAAAATATTGCAATATTGCATAGTCAGTAAAAGTATGATAGTAGGTACGATACGTACGAGTATGTAGGCAAATCAACCCTCAACATTATGTAGTTCAACTTGAATTTTATTAGAAACAGCCTAATGATTCCTACGGACCGACGATATGGTCACCCTACACACTGATTATTCATAATAAATCATAGTAAATAAATTTACTTATTTCTCTAAAACGAATGAAGATATAGTGAAAATATGTTTTCGGGCCGTTTATCGTGATCAAACGGTTACGTAAACTTGCTTATTTTTAATCTTAATACAATTTTCACCAGTATTTTAGACTTAAGCGTGTGGGCCGGAGAGTCGCATGCTTTTAAAACTTTAGATCGCCATATCTTTGTCCCTGTTGCGTTACATGAGCAACAAATGTGTTTGTAGCTGTTACAATGAATATGTAACGGCTACAAATACATCAACCCACCGGTACAGGCTCCGATTGATCTGGAATTCGACGATTTAACAAAAAACATAACCTCAAAGCATGCGACTCTCCGTGCCACATGCTTTTGTCAATCATTCTGCCGGGAAGCCGGTACAATCGACTTGATATCTGAAATAAGAACGTATATCATCGGTACATTACTTCTAGGTAGTTTTAGAATGGAATTATTCAGTGGCACGGAGAGTCGCATGCTCACGTTAGAATGTATACTTTAATGATCGATGATGACTTAGCGGTTGGTCTGCTGGAATAAACCCAGATACTTGGCTGAAGGGACATCGATTCCTTTTTACATCCCAACCAAAAAAAAATCAATCAATCAATATGGCGGATTATTGTTTTGATTAAAAGTTTGTGTGATTGTGGGAATTGGATTTTGTGAATTTTTGTGTGTCTGCTCCTGAATTGTCGATATTTCGCAGTTATGAATTATTACAAAAACATAGTTTTCTGCAAAAACTTTTAGTTTTTGCTTGAAAATGTTTTCAAGAGACTTTACTGAAGTTAAATCTTGGCTACAACATCTCGGCAGTCAGTGACGTAAAAACTAAAAATTACCAGAATAAAAGCTAAAAATTATGGAAAAACAGAAACAGGCTAAGTGGGAAGCTCTTGCTACTGTTAAATCTTTTGATTTAGGTAAGAATCATGATCATAATTGGATCTGTTTATAATTTTAAAAATTACGCAAACATTGCGGCACTATCTTGTTATCTTCTTGTTAAATACCTTTGGTTGTCCGTACAGAATTCCTACGTTAGAAAGAACTCATATAATTATTTATACAGCCCCGAAGAAGATCCTCTGTCCCATACAGTTATTATAATATGAAATATAATCTGATAACAACATTTGAAGTATTTTCAGAAAAAGTTAATCTGTCTGATAGTATAGTAATCTATTTTTAACTAAGAAAGTAGCTGATGAAACTATTGTCTTATTTGTATCATTGTAATCCCTGACTAAATCATTTTCATAAATATGACCAGTAAGTCTAGAGACCTCGGCACAGACCTTGAGTGGTGACATATAATGTGTAAAAATAATTTTTAGGTGCCATTGGCAGTTTTAGTGTGGGGCAACTACAAACATGTGCTGTAATCCCCTCCAATCTCTGTCACCGCTCATGATTTATGCCGGCACCTATAACAATACTAACCAAATGCTGAATTTATTTATACATATTTATCATATTCATTTCCTCATGTGGTTTACCACTAACTGCTTTATCTAGAAACTTCATTTTACTTTATTTAAATGTTAGACAAAATATAAAACATACAGTATTTTTACTTCTCTTAAAAGTATAATACATTTTTAGTCTCACTTAATTTCTGACAGGGCTATCATGGATCAATTAGTGGTGTATACAGTAAAACCGCTTTATTTTCCAGGCTTGGCTCGCAACAGTCACCATGATTCTGTCCTGCATCAGAGCATGCATCAAGTTGAGATCATCCACTCTGCAGCAACAACACCGATCAGCCTACTTGTTCAATCCCTCGTCAAACAACTGTGTTCATTGCTAGAAAAAGATAGCATCAGAGCCAACCAACTGTACAATACAATATGTGAGAAACTACACAGTATGAACCTAATCGATGACTCATATGCCATGGGTGAATTTGAGGCCATGAGAAGTCAGTATCAGAGAGCTTTGTACCAACTGGTGACGGTTGCGACTGGGTCAGAAATTCCAATAACTCTTCCAGCAACCTGGCCCATCATTCAACCTTCAGGGCTCGAGTGGTCTCGTTACCATAGAGAATTTGAAGAGCTATATTTCATAGCAGGAGGGGGATTTGGAAGTGTCTTCAAAGCTAGACATCGGTTAGATGGTGTAGAATACGCAGTCAAAAAAGTTTTCATAAAATCCAGTGATGTCAATTCAATTATGAGTCACTTATCTGAAGTCAAAACCATTGCGAGTCTTAACCATCCTAACATTGTAAACTATAAGGCTGCATGGTTGGAACCGATGATAGAATCTAAAGTGAAAAAGAAGGGGAAAGGCAAACTTCAAATGGACTTGGACAGTGATGAATTTTCCACCTCAAAATTAATTTCATCAGCTCAGCCCAATATCCTGACATCATTTAAAACCCACAACTCAAAAGAGCTTTTTAATAATAACCACACTAAATCAGACTTCATAATATCTTTTAAGAACTCAAATAGCTTGGATGACATGGACAATTCAACAGATGAATTCATTGATTCTGACAGTGAAGATAATACCAAAACTGAACAAGATGAGAATGCATTATGCAAGATGTTTGCTAACAAAGATTTTGAAAATTGTTCTAGAGTTAACTTGAAATGGGCTACACTTTACATTCAGATGACATACTGCCAACAAACCTTAAAGCAATGGCTCGATGAACGAAACAATCGCTTTATGGTGACCAGAAAAGGTTCAGAAGATTTGAGTTTTCATTCTGATACAGGATCACCTGTTTTGGATTCACCACTTTCAAGAGATTTCAATTATCCTGTTAGTTTTACACACATAGACTTAATTATTGATATGTTCACACAACTGGTGAGTGGATTGCACTATATTCACTCGCGTGGAATAATCCACCATGACATAAAGCCCAGCAATGTGTTTGTGGAGCAGAATGAGAGTGGTATAAGGGTGTTGTTGGGTGATTTTGGGCTGGCTTGCCCTTTGCAGCAATCCCACAGCGGTTTGGCTTTAGGCACACATTTATATGCAGCACCTGAACAATTGGATGGTCAATGTAACCCAAAGGTAATTATAAATATTTTATTTTATGGTAATTATAGCAAATTAAGTTAACACTTTAACACATTTCTTGACACAATCATCACAGTGAAGTGGGTAGGGGAAACAAAGTGAGGGTAGTGTTAGCAATTTATAAAAAATATCACTGGTGGTATTTTTCAAGTGTCTAAAGATCATGATTAGGGCTTCCAATACCGGTATTCCGGTATAGGCTAATACCGGTATTGACATTTCAATACCAGTATTAGAAACCCTAATCATGATGACGCCAAATAATGATATTTTTTTTGTTGCTTAATGGTTTTTTTTATTCCGATGTAATCTTAATGACTTTGAAGAAGTTCCCTTAAAGTACATTCATAAAATGATGTTTTTGTTTTACAGAGCGACATGTACAGTCTTGGCATCATACTTCTGGAAATGGTGGAGCCATTCAGCACTGATATGGAGCGTGTGAAGACCATCACTGACCTGCGCAAGGGGCAGATCCCCGCACACCTCACTGCCAACTACCCCAAAATTGCTCACATCATAGGGAAGCTCGTACAACGAAGACCTAGTAGAAGACTTGACACCAACCAGCTTTTAGAAGAACTAAAAACTCTGTCAGAGAACAAAGACGATACTATCAGAAATTTGAAAGAAGAACTTGCTGCAAAAGACGATGAAATAGCTAAACTGAAAATGATGCTTGCCAAGTTCAACCAGAATTCTTGAAGTGTTGTACTTATGTGTGTATGTGTGAGTGTGTTTAATATAGTTATCAATTTTCTAACATTATCTAATTATTTCTGAAGTATTAATTAATTAAGTCAATGGGATAGGTACCAGTATTTTTTGTGGGAGGTTTCATTAAAATGCAACCTTAATATCCACAAGTTTTTTTATTTCCTAAAAAAAATTAAACTGCTCCTTGTTTGAAGGTCAAAAAGATGACATTATAGCAGAGGGATAGGGAGGAGCTCTATGGCGCAGTGGTTCAGCACCTGGCCCAGTGATTGCGGAGGTTAAGCAACTTTCGCAAGGGTCGGTCATGGGATGGGTGACCAAAAATTTATTATCTCGAGCTTCGGAAGGCACGTTAAGCCGTTGGTTCCGGGTGCATTTGCAGTCGTTAACACCCACCAATCCGCATTGGGCCCGCGTGGTGGGTTATGGCCCATCCTCCTTATCCACCCATAAGGAACGCCTGCGTCCCAGCAGTGGGGACATTAAAAATGGCTGATGGATGGATAGGGATAGGGAATAATATTTCTGGTTACTTGAATTAAGTAGACACATTAATAAGTAATCAATTTATTTACAGAAAACCTAATCACATAATATATAAATTATTAACTTAATCTCTAATTTTTATTTACAGTCTTAAATCATTAAAATGAATATCGCTTCTGAAATGTTCAATTATTCACACGACAAGCCATTAGTTAAAATAGTTGGTTAAAAATGTAAGTATTTTTCATATTATTTATAGGATAATGGCAATATTTTAGGTTAGAGTATGTGTTGTGTGTTGATGAATTATATATTTCTACTGCCAATATGGAGTTACTAATAATGCAGTCCTTATTTTATTCTCAATAGTTCTAAGTGGTAACGGTTCTTGTATTAAACCTGTTTATTAGCTAAGAGAACAGTCTACAGCACCTTGGGCTACCACTAATTTTTTTTAATCGATTTTGAAATATTCGTAAATGAATATGGGTAAATTCAGGTTTTTCATTGAGAATTTATATAGTAGAAGTAGTTATGAATGAATGAATGATGGTATGCAATGTGTGAGCTTCATTGAAGCTAAGGAATAATCCGCGCGCGATGAGAATGGGATGGAACCTTGTCAAAGTAAATTGAATAATTAGTTAATTGGGTAGTATTTAATCGGGTAACAATAAATTCACTTTTGGGTATCAAAAATACTGAATACAGCGTACTGAAATATTAAATGGGCGACGGAGCGAGGGCGACTACAGATATTGAAAATGGGTGATTTTAAAATACAATTGAGTAACTAGTTCTTCAGAACGGGCGACCAAATTACTATTTGGGCGACAACCTTAGGGCACACAAAACATTTAAAATTTGGCATAGATTTTATTTATAAAAAAGGTGACTATTATCCTAATCGAGATGCCAAAAAACAAACAAACAAGGAGCAACCTAATAAAAACGTGTTAAAATACCATGTTGAGTAGCTTAAATCAGTTATATAGTTACCTACCTGGTATAATAGTTGCCTACTCAGTATTTTAGTCACCCATTTGGATTATTTGTCACCCACATGTAGTCGCCCGTTTTAAGTATTTTTGTAATCCACTGTTTATCGACCGTTTAGTTATTTTGTCGCCCAAAAAATAAATTGCTGCCCGGTTTAGTATTTAAGTATCCCGTTAACATTCGCCTTTAAATATTTCCAGTCACCCAATTAATTAATTCTAATTTTAATTCAATAAATCAACTGTTTACTTGTTATCTTGCTTCAAGTTGCTGCAGCAAAAGCTTCCTCACCTTACGTGACACCGTGTTTTTGGATGGCCGGCGTGCCATGCGCGTCTCAGTTTGACAAGGTTTCATCCTTTTCTCATCGCGTGCGGATTATAGACTAAAGTAGGTGGTAGGTAAGCGTCGTTGGTTACAGAATGTTGTCGATGGCGTGGATCACTCCGTTGGTCGCGGGGATGTTGTGCGTCACTACTTGTGCGTTGTTCACCTTGATGCGACCTGCAACAATACGATTTGTATGTTTTTAAGGCTTCTTTACGTGTGATCGATATCGTATCGATTCTACTCCAACTCAACTCTATGCAGCGGGTTATTTGACAACTGAGCAGTTGAGCAGTCTTAGAAAAATGTCAGCTGAAAGTAGCGTATGCCGGCGCTATAGTCTAGCTATATAATAGTAGTAGTCTATATAATAGTTTAGACCAATGACTTAGATCTTTAGGTTCAAAATTTACACCGGTTTCAAAAGGTACCTCCTACATTTCCCGAAATGTCCACTTCCCAAAAAGTACCAGGATCACATAAATATACAGAAAGCTAGACCCTAGACTATTAAGAGTCCCTTACCAGCATTCTTCTGCAGCGTGAGAGGCTTAGCGTCCTCCATAGAGTTGCGCAGCTGGTAGTAGCGCATACCGGCGCTGTACAGCGTGCCGGGCAGCACGTGGCGCGCCACCAGCGCGCGCGCCGCAGCTGAGTCTCCGTACCGCGACAGCTCGCTGGGCGCGAGGCGCGCGAATGCCGCGTCCGTTGGCGCGAATAGCGTGTACGTTTTGCTCTCTGTGGAAGGTTGTATCAGTCAGTTGCTACACTGAATCATATCATACCAATTAGTTCAGACACAGTAAATACTACCTTCACAGCCCGTTAGTGTTAATTTTTTCTCAAACGATTTTTTAAACACTTTGGATAATAGGTATAACACAAATGTAATAGAAGAAGAAGACTCGCGACGATGCTTATGTTATCTCCCATTAGACATTATAAGTAAATATTAGATACTACCTACAATTTTTTGCGACTAGAGTCCCCGCAAACTACAGACCAAATTGTCGAACGATAGTTGGGTCGGGCCTTTAATCAGTAGTATGAAGAAGTATGCAAGTGCGCACACTACAACGATATGGTATCAGCCGATTCTTCATATAAAAACCAACTATTGGCCGATAGAAAATCTGTAGTCTGTGGGCACGCTAAACAGCCGCAGACTATAGGCTATGTGTGGCTGTTTATGACCCTGACAGCGAACGGTTTATGAAACCAGAGCCTGTAGCCAATGTCACATTTGTAAATTTTCGCTATCGCTTCGCTCCGAAAAATGTATGGAATTGACGTTTTATAATTCGATAGTTGACGAAACCTTATATCAATCCCATAAATGTTTCGAAAGCGAAGCGATAACGAAGATTTGCAAATGTTACTTTGGCTAGGGGGTAAGGTTTACCTGCGAGAGTTTCCGCGAATCCACTAGCGTATATGGCCTTCAGGAAGGTGGTAAACCTCCGGTCCCTGTCCGCTTGCAACGTCTGCACGATGTCTCCCACGGGCAGCGGGAACATCACCCTGTCCACTGCGTGTGCTATACCCTGAAAATTATAGCAAGGCAATGTAGCAGAGCGGATATTGCGGTGAATTTTAATGTAGGTGCGATATGAATTTCGTAGTTAACATTATGACAATATTTACCTGCGGAATATGAATGTCTTTCTTGTCTTCGATGACTCTAGCGCCGTTGATGGTGGTGACTTTGACCTCGTTCCATTCCACGTCGTGCATGTCGTACTGATTCACTCTTAGCTGTGTCCCAGCGAGAGAGACACCAGTCATTTCATCTTGCAGAGATCCGATGTCAAACGCGCCTGGTATCACGTGGTGGAGTAGGAGCTGAAAGAAGAACCACCGTTAAAACAATAGCATGCATACAGCCGCGATCAGTAAGTGGATACTTCAGTAGGGTTACAAACTCACCCCACTAAGCAGTCTGGGATTGTCACGGAACTTCTCTTCAGCTCTATCGGGGCCACCCAGTTGAACGAGCAAAGTCCTAAACGCTTTATCAGTCGGAGCGAAGATAGTGTATGGCCCAGTGTCGTTCAATATAGTATCTAGACCAGACTGCCGCAAGTATTTCGCAGTGGCAAACAAACCGTTTTCTTTCAAAATCTCTACAAGACCTGGGTTTGATTGTCTAGAGAAAGAGTTGCCTATATCAAAACTTGGTGCAGCTGTACTCGATCCTATTACGACTAGATCTTGAGGCGTAGAGCGGTATGATGTAGGCGTGGTGCTTAGAATTGATGCAAACGTAGAGCTTGGGTATGAGGTTTTACTGGGGCTGTTTCTGTTTGAAACAAAGTCATAGTTCGGAGAGCTGATATATCTTTCGGTCGTTGTGATGCTTCGAGTTGTAGGGGAGAATGTTTGGGTTTTTTGTGAAGTAGCGTCGGTTGAGAAGATGGAGTTCCGATATGTGTTAGGTGATGCGGTTGTGTGGGCTATAGGGTTTGTGTGCCCGACAGCACCGTTGCTAGAAGCGGTGACAAAGCTGGAGTAACTCGATGGATGGTGAGAAGGCTCAGCTACATAATCTGTGGTCTCAGTCGTGGGGCTAGCAGTAGTGGAACTAAATATTGAGTTCGAGATTTTGGTTGGGCCGGGCAACTGTATTTCACCTTTCCTTATTTTATTCAAAATGTTTTCCACTTCAGGACCTTCTTCAGTTTGCTGGCCGTTCGCTTTCACACCTTTCACTTTGAAGGATCCATCATCTTGTTCTTCCAAGAAAACAAATGTCACTTTTTTCTTGTTCTGAATTGTTGTCTTTGGCACTTCTTCGAGTTTACCACTGTCTGATTGTTTGATAAGTTCGAAATTTGCCCCTGGTGGCAATACACCTTTAGTCAAGTCCTCAAATGAAATACGACTTTCCTTTTGAGATTCCTGTGAAGCCGCCGCCAGTTGTGACAAACTAGATCCTTCAGCAACAATGGCTCCTTTTGGAATCAAATTAGGATTACTGGTCCTAATGACTTCAAATTTCTGACCATTGAGTGAAATTTCACGGGAAGTGAAATTCTTTTCATTGAAGTCTTCTGGGTTTTCGGCGAGTGCCACCTTTAATTGCTTCAAGATGTCAGGTTTTTGTAGTAAAGCAACGCTTTTTGCTCTTAAAGTGTCGTCAAAGCCTTTCGTTTCACTTTCTTGAAGGAGGCTTTTAATTTCGTTGTAGAGTTTTTGCTTGTTTCTATCTTGAGGTGGGTTTCTAGGCTTAGGTTTGGTTCGAGGCTTGTACCGGGGAGCCGGCGTGGTTGTGGTTGTGGTCGATGTGGTGGTCGTCGTGGTAGTGGTGGTAGGATGTTGTTTCTCGTACATTTCAACGGCTTTTCTGAATAAATCCGTCTCATGTGGCAAAAGTGGCCTACGCTTCTCTTGATTCCTATTGTAATATTCATCGTACGATTCCGTAGTTGCAAAGGTTGGTATATTTTTTGTAGCTTGCTTGTTCAAAAACTCCTCATGCAGCTTTTCTACCTTTTCTTGTTGCTTTTGTTGTTGTTTGTGTACAAATTCTTGGTGTTTTTGAATAATTCTCTGCCGTTCTTGCAGTTCCTTCAGCTTTTCCAAATTTTCTTTAGACTGTTGCTCGAAAAACTCTTGGATGTTTGAGTTTTGATTATTTGAAAACAAGGGGGCTTGGCCCAAATTTGATTGGAATGGAATTTGTGCATTGTTCAAGTTGTGGTTTAGTGGGGCTAGGTTTGGGGCTGGTTGAATAGTAATTGGATTAGGGTGGTTGAATATCGCTTGGTTTTGCGTGGTGGGAATAGTTGGGAGGAAAGCAGGCTGAGTCGGTCTTTGGTTACCGATGTTCACTGTGTGTCCAGGAATGCCCGAATTTTGATTAAAGTTGGGAGAATTTTGGGGGATGGGATTGTTTTGGAACGTGGGTAGAGTGGGCGCAGGCTGTGGTAATATGTTTTGGGATTGGATCTGCCTGATTGGTTGTTGGAAATTATTTTGTAGGACTGGTTGGTTCACGTTAGGTGCTTGGGTGAATTGGAAATTGTTGTTTGGTAGCGGAAGGTTGTTTTGCAAGGGAAGGTTATTGGGGATATTTTGGCTAGGAATGATGTTGTTGAATACTGGTGGGGAAGATTGGGGCACGAACTGCTGCTGTTGGGGCTGCTGGAAGATGGGCTGTTGGAACTGGAGCGTTGTGGGCGTGGGGCTGCTGTGCAGGCCGCCTTGTTGGAAGTTCTGCAGAGGGGAGTTGAGCCCGAATCTCGTCTGGTGCTCATTAAATCCGGGGTGTCCTAACGCCACTTGTCTTCTTCTGTCGAAGTCATTTTCTATCTGAAAAGAAAAAAAAATACATAAAAAAGGAGAAATTAAGTAGGTCCTTAGTACTCTTAAATAATATTTACGACAAGTCCGCAGGTTAGGTATGTTTATTGCATTCGCAAACGAACATGCTGTGAAATTCACCTAGTAGCTTAACATTTTCTCAGCAACGTCGTGTATTATGTTACCACGCAATTTTAAATTGGATGAATTCCGAAACAAAGCGGCTAAACTCAGATTTTATTGCAAAAAGCTACTTATAATTATCAGTGGCACAAAAGTACCTACTTATCGCACGTATGCAGTGTAGCAATTGTACAAATGATTTGGAAATAAAAATTATGAAAGAAAACGCAATTATTGACGTCATTGATCGCTGAGGTTGACGAAGTTTTAGGTACAACTTTAAAAACAACGATTTTTTTATTATTATTGACCACACTGTGAAATACTGTGTTCATACTGTGAAAGTACTTATAAGTAATTAGGTACTTCCAGTATTGATGTTATGGTTACAGTTAAAACAAGTTATAAAATAAATAAATCACATCAGTTTGTTTTATAAAGTGCTCACTAGGTCTGCAGGTATATCTATCTCTGAGCTTGAGTGGTTACGGTTCACGTAGGTAATTGTTAACATTTCATAGATTAGTTGATAAACATAATTTCTGCTTTTGGTAAACTTTCAAGTAGGTATAGTTTTAAACATTATCGTAAAGTAAATACCTACTTGATATAATGTCACAGTTATTGTTCCGTGTAATATTATAAAACACATCGACTGCGATCTGCGGTAAAACGAGTGCAGTAACGAATCATGCGCCGGCGCAGGAATGCGCTTTCTTGGTAGTGATGCGTCACGGAGGAGATGCAACTGGCTGTAGGGTTACGGCCATTGCAGATTATGGATTTGGTAATTCATTTTTAGGATTTCCGATCTTTTGATTATTTAATCGGATTAGATACCTACCCTTAGTACCGGGTCTACAGTTTGAATAGTTTTTCCCTATCTAGGAAACAACTTAGGAACTGCGTGATTTATTAAAATAGATTTTGAGTTAGGAGAGTGCAGATTGCAGAACTGTGTCTTTATGATGATGGGAACATAGTCAATGTACCTAGTGTATCGCATTTCCTCCAATGCTACTTTTATAAAATAATAATGAATGAATGATATATTTATTGGCGGTCTTGGTCTTTGCCCAAAGGCCTACTTAGAAACTGGTTTTAGAGAAATCTGCTCTATATTATCTTTGACGAATGTGCATTATTGTTTAATATAAACTCGTAAGTGTGAGAAGTTCATATTGTTTAAACAGAGGCCTGCACGAGTCTAGACGATACGCACCAAATAAAGACCTGATACACTTTTTTTGGCTTCTGAATAAAGTCTCTATCTCCGAGCAATTTCCCCATATCATAACGCCATACTGTAGTACCGACGCTACATGTGCATGATATGCTAAGAGTGCGGTTTCCACTGAAGAGACTTCTCTTAGGCGCCTGAGTGCTAATAAAAAACCTACTCAGTTTATCGCAAAGTACACTAATATGATTCTTCCAACTACAGTTTGCGTCAATATTTAATCCTAGAAACTTGATCGATTGTACCTTGTCAATTACTTTGTCGTCGTATTTAATGTTCAATAGTAAATCCTTTGTCTGCTATGTACCAAATTGCATATATTTCGTTTTTCCAATATTTGATCCCATAAGATAGAAGACAACAACAAAACTATGAAATCTCTATTAGGTATCAACTTATTATAGTTTTATATGGTGTGGCACCAATACTAAATGCAAGTAATGTCAGAAAATAAATAGAAGTTTAATTAAGAAATTGAAATGTATACAATTTCTGAGATGATGGTGGCAACCCTGCGGGACACGGACTGTTTCCACATGGACCAAAGCACTTCTTGTGATAATCAGTAAATTACACCCGTGACACTGATAAACTTTCATTGCCGTGTTTCTGTTGCGTTTCTTCTATCGCCCACAATTTTCTTGTGACATCATAATAATTTATGCTTTTTTATAGTTGCAGACCGTAGTTTATCATTATGAATTAAATTATTTAATGTAACGTAATAATACTTAGTTGTCTCTCTTGGCTTTCAATCATTCATAGCAAAAGTTTTGTACCACTTCTATATTAGTACTTACTTATAGGTGTACGCTAATAGAAGCTCAAATCGATGTACAGGATAGCCGTTTGGCACAGCACAGGTATACTTGAGGTCAAAACAATTTTTGATCCGCAGTTAAAAAAAAACTTTCTCAGGAAAAGAGTTCAACGTCATCTTTTTTGTAAGTATGGGAAAAAAATGTTATTGATCTAAAACTTATAGTGTATTTATAGTGTGTGGTATCCAATTATAGGGCTTTCTACGCCGATTCTAAAAAGATCATTAGATCTCAGCAACAAAAGATATCACATCATTAGATTTCAGCAACTTGTTTTAAATTATATCTTAATATATAAAATCGTAAACTGAATGACTGACTGACTGACTGACTGACTGACTGACTGACTGACTGATCTATCAACGCACAGCCCAAACCGCTGGACCTAGAGACTTGAAATTTTGCACACAGATACCTTATACAGTGTAGGCATCCACTAAGGAAGGATTTTTGAAAATTATATCCCTAAGGGGATGAAATAAGGGATGAAAGTTTGTATGAAAGTCCCTCAGTTTTGAAGCTAGGATCGTCAAATTTTGTGTTTAGGCTAACGATTGAAAATTAATAAATACAGGTCTCAGCGTTTTTCAAAATTCTACCCCCGAAGGGGTCAAAAGGGGGATGAAGTTGTGTAATGAAGAAAATCCTTTATTTCGAAGTCAAAATTGCTAAATATATTATTTAGGCTTATGGATGGAAATCTAACGCAAAGTATATTGTTATTGTTAGTATTTTAACCCCTACGGGGATGATTTGGGGGTGAAAAGGGGTAAATAAACCTAAAAATAGATATGGATGTCGTTATTGGGGTTTTCTGGGATGACGATTTCAAAAATGACATTTATTTTGAAGTCCAACACGGTGGACATGATTTGACCCCTCAAGGGGTGAAAATGGGGTTCAAATTTTGTATGGAAAAATAATATTAAATGGACATTACAACTTTAAACTTCGTAGGAGCACGTCTAAAAATAAATAAGCAAACATATATTTTGTGATTTTGAAAATCAACCCCTTAGGGGGTAAATGGAGTGAGTAAACATAAAAATCGATGTGGAGGTCGTTCTTGAAGTTTTATGGAATGGTGATTACGAAAATGAGATTTATTTTGAAGTCCAACACGGTGGACATGATTTAACCCCTAAAGGGGTGAAAATGAGGTTCAAATGTATGGAAAAAGAATATAAAATAGACATTGTCCATCAGCCATTTCTGATGTCCCCGCTGCTGGGGCACAGGCCTTCCTTATGGGTGGATAAGGAGGACGGGCCATAACCCACCACGCGGGCCCAATGTGGATTGGTGGGTATTAACGACTGCAAATGCAGCCGGGACCAACGGCTTAACGTGCCTTCTGAAGCACGGAGGAGTTCGCGATATTACAATTTTTTGGTCACCCATCCCATGACCGACCCTTGCGAACGTTGCTTAACTTACGCAATCACTGGGCCAGGCGCTAAACCACTGCGCCACCGAGCTCCTCTCAAAATAGACATTACAACTTTAAAATTCGTAGGAGCATGTCTAAAAATAAATAAGCAAACACATATTTTGTTATTTTGAAAATCATCCCTTAGGGTGTAAATGGGGTAAGTAAACATGAAAATCGATGTGGATGTCGTTCTTGAGGTTTCATGGAATGGTGATTTCGAAAATGACATTTATTTTGAAGTCCAACACGGTGGACATGACACATCATGGACCTGTACCTGGACATGCACATCCAGGTAACGGGAACGCGAACAGGCACGGGCACGGGCACGGGAACAGAAACAGGAACGGGAACAGGACGAGAACGGGACGGGAACGGAACGGGCCGGAACGGAAACGGAACGGGAATGAAACGGGAACTGAAAGGGAACGGGAACGAAACGGGAACGGAACGGAAAAGAGAAAGGGACAGGAACAGGATGGGAACGGTACCGGGAAAAGGAACGGAAGGAGTACGGGACGGGAACGGGAACGAAACGGGAACGGAAAGAGACGGAACGGAATGGAACGGGAACGATACGGGAACAAAACCGTAACGAAACGGGAACGATACAGGAATGGAACGGGAACGAAAACGGGACGGGAACGGTAAAGGAACGGCACGGGAACGGAGGGGAAAGGATCGGGAACGGGACGAGAACGGGATGGGAACGGGAACGGGAATGGGACGGGGTGGGAACGGGAACGGGATCCGGACGGTAACGGGAACGGGAACGGGACGGGACGGGACGGGACGGGACGGGACGGGACGGGACGGGACGGGACGGGACGGTACGGGACGGGACGGGACGGGACGGGAACGGGAACCGGAAGGGGTACGGGATGGGTACGGAACGGGAACAAGAACGGAATGGGACGGAATGGGAACGGAACGGGAACGGGATGGGAACGGGAACGAAACGGGAATGAAACGGGAACGGAACGGGATGAGAACGGTACGGGAACGAGAACGAGAACCGGATGGTAACGGGACGGGAACGGGAATGGCAACGGAAGGGGTACGAGAACGGTACAGGAAAGGGACGGGAACGGACGGGAACAGAACGGGAATGGGAACCAGAACCGGAAACGTAAAAATGACTGGTCAGATCCTGGTTGAAGGTTCTCTAAGGATTTTCTCTAACATCCACGCGAACGAAGTCGCGGGCAGAAGCTAGTCAAAAATAATTTTCAAACATACCTACTTAGATAAAGACAAGTACCAAGTTTTGGCTCCTACGATACGGTTGAATTTATTTTTCGTAAAATATACCTCGAATGATACATAATATTCCTCATAATATATCTAACATACAACCTCAAGAAGCATGTTTGAAAATATTTACTTACATTTAGATTTTTTGTATTTCGCATTATTACAAAGTTTGCCTGTTGGTATGGGAAAGAAAATGTTTGCCCTGAAACCTATCGTGTAGAAAATTGTTTTCCCATACAAAAAATATGAGGTCGTAACTCTTCTCTTAAGGGAGTTTTTTTTAAACTGCGAATGAAAAATATTGTTTTGACCTCGAAGTAAAATGTGCCACTCCCAAAGGCTATCCTGTACATCGATTTGCGGTTCCTCCTTCGATATTGGGATCCTACGCCGACCACTATACAGCGTGAAATTTTAATCATTTGTTTCCCGAAGTGGGGTGGTTCCACTCATGATTTTTTTTCGCGATATCAAAATTGGCCTTTTAGTAAAAGTTGCTTGTAATCATGATGAGTGGAACCTACCCACTGCGGAAACCAAATGATTAAAATTTCAGCGTGTAGGTAATAGGAAAGAGTAATTTACACTTAAAATTGCTAAGCTGTTTGGATGTGCGAGTTGGGAAAACCCCTTAATTCGTTAGAAAATTTTGTTTTTATGAGAAAAATACTAATTAGGTATCTCTCATAGTAAAAATTGTTATTGTTATGATAACAATTTTTAAAATAATTAGACTCTTGTTAAATAGTGACCTTTTAAATAAACCCTTTAATTCATAAGAAAGTTGCATTCAGATGACTCGTTAGCAAGTAAAGGCCGTGGGAATCCGCAGAAGCTCAGGTATATATAATATCACTTTCTCCGTAACAAAACTGACATAATCCCACAAGTTCGAGGTCACAACGCTCTACCGAAAGCGAATCTCATCACGTGGTGGGATTTTGTTACCCAACCGACCGATCCGTGGTCAGGTAGGTCATACCACGGAGTCTTTTATTTACCTACCGTTACTCATTCAGTCAGTTATGAGGCGAGGACCTCGATGGCGCAGTGGTTTAGCGCCTGGCCCAGAACTTTCGCAAGGGTCAATCATGGGATAGGTGACCAAAAATTTACTATCTCTAGTCTCTGCTTCGAACGGCACGTTAAGCCGTTGGTCCCGGGTGCGTTTGCAGTCGTCAACACCCACCAATCCGCATTGGGCCCGCGTGGTGGGTTATGGCCCATCCTCCTTATCCACCCATAAGGAAGGCCTGTGCCCCAGCAGTGGGGACATTAAAAATGCCTGAAAGTCATTCAGTCAGGTACATTTTTTTCCTGAAAGTTTTAAAACTTTTAAGGACTTTTAAATTTTTTTCCGGGAACCAATAGAGCTTTCCTCAATTTTTTGCACTGCATTAAAAAAGGGAAGTACAATGGGTAAGTGCTTAAGTATCTATAAAATATAATTTTATTAGATAAGCAACCCATACACTCATCTTGTGTCGCCTCACTTGTTAAGGAACATTATTTTCACTTAGCTCACACACGATATAGCGTTCGAAAAAAAGGGGAAAAGTATGAATGACCATTAATTACTTAGAAGGAGATTTATTGCGAATCAGCAGACAATGATACTAGCATTAATACGATGATATGTTGTGTGATTATGTCTTATTAAAGACGATATCTTATACTTACAGGTAGGCTCAAGGGTAGAGTTTCATTTTATTATCGCAATAAATCAAACCGACGACGAAAAAGTACTCAACTATTATTTTATTCTGAGTACCTACGAACAAGATGAAAATGTTTTTCTTCTTTCTAGAAATATCAAGTGAAAGCACCACATTTTAGAGAAAAATTTACCGTAAGATCAATTTTTTTTAAGTAATTGGAATCTACCTAGTCTAGTCATAAGTTTTGTCACATATCTTATACCTTTAAACGAGCAATTCTCTTATACAGGGTCACTGGAAATATGACGTATTTCTGTTAAGGGGTTATAGATGAGGTCAAAACAAATATTTTTTGTCATATAACTTTTTCTCAAAAAATAAATAGTTTTTGAGTTAATTGAAATTAAGTATTTTTTTACCAAAAGTACGTTTTCAGACACAAAAATTTAAAATAAAAGATAACCACTCATTCGATTCCGAATTTTTTATTATTTTGGGATAGAAAAGAATCTGAGTGTTGATAGTGAATAAAAAAAAATTCATAAAATACAGGTGTTTATAAAAAAATCAATCCTTAAATGCATTTTTTATTTTTATTTTTTTAGATTTTTTAGAAATAGCTTCAAATATCTTTAAAAAAATCCTAGTAACTACGCGTGCATAATATTTTATACCTCAACTGATAGCTGAATAGATGGTGATGTTTTTAAAATTTTTTTTTATTCATTATCAACACTCAGATTCTTTTCTATCCCAAAATAATAAAAAATTAATCATTTATTTTAAATTTTTGTGTCTGAAAACATACTTATGGTAAAAAAATACTTAATTTCAATTAACTCAAAAACTATTTATTTTTTGAGAAAAAGTATATTTGTTTTGACCTCATCTATAACCCCTTAACAGGAATACGTCATATTTCCAGTGACCCTGTATATTATTTTCTGTGATCTCGGAAACGGCTCTAACGATTTCGCTGAAATTTGGTATATGGGGGTTTTCGTGGGTAAACTATCGATCTAGATTAGTCTTATGTTTGGGAAAACGCGTGTTTACGAGTTTTCATGCCTTTTCATGCGTTTTTCTTTCGACGCAGAATATGGTCGCTACGGTCGGACGAAAAATTGTCTAATACTATGCCTTAGCTAAAGCGTAGTTGGACATTACCATTAACGTTAACGAAGGTGGAGCAGTAGCATTAAAAAGTATTTCGCGGTTTTTTCCCGCGTATTACCTTAACAAAACCCGGAATCTTTCGAATATGATGTGCGTTAAGAAGATGTGCTGTTTTTTTTCTATAAGCATGCAGTCCTAGGTCTTCATCCAACATCCTTTTAACAGTGATTTTGTTTAGTCCGATCTACAGAGGTCACAGAGCCAAAATTTTTTGCTTGCGGACAGGATTTCGTTAGATTCGCGCCTTCACTGCTTTGACTGCCGCTGGAGTCCGAACAGTACGAGGTCGACCGCTCCTCTGTTTATCTTCTAATCTTGAATCTTCCCTGAATCGTTTGATAGTACGCTAAATAAATCTCAGTGAAATTTTTAGTAGTTTGAAAACCTCAGTTGGCGCGTGACCGCAACGATGCAATACAATTACTGCGACTCTTTGTGCGTCCACTCCATTTTAGAAAATGAAGAAAATTCCAGAAACCGTTTTTTATTTTCTTAACATGTTCAAGGTTAATAACATATTGATGAGTTCTTTGTGTGTGTTGGTGGTTGGTGTTCCATTGCCCATAATATTTTATTCGGCTTGCATTCTAAATTCGAAATTTTACCTATGTATTTATTTATTTATTTAATCTTTATTGCTTAAATTAAAGCAGCAAATGGCGGACTTAATGCCCAAGGGCATTCTCTACCAGTCAACCGACAGAACTTAAGTATATTACCGTCACTTCTTCTTTCTTTAACACCATTACTAGTTGACAGGAAGAAAATGCCTTAAGGCATTAAGTCCGTCATTTGCTCTGTTTTATGCAATAACGTTTAAATGTAATAATAATAATAATAAATCGCGCCCGCACACTGCCAATGCCACGGTAGCTCAGTTACAGTAGGTCAATACACTTGCTATTTCATTGCGAAAGGTCATGGTTTTCTTCTTTTCATGTCGAGCCATTTTTTCAGTACTTTTTACGTTGTAGGTACACGCCACGTAACATTGATTTCTTTGACTTATTTTTGTTGTGTTTCTATTTGTCTATCGAAAGATAATCAAACTATTAATTTGATCTTGATTTTTAAGTGACTGAAGAACAGTTGATTTTCAGCAATTTTCACTATTAAGAAAAATTATGTAAATGAGTTAAGTACTTAATTCTATCACTGTAATTTTGAACAATATTTCAAGACCCACGCTGATGACTAAAATAAATCTGAAGTTGCATAACTTTCACACATTCTTAAGTTACGGATGGTTATGAAATCTTTAGTGTGTCGGCGTCGGCGCTCAGCGAAAGGACATCGAAATTCGCGAGCGAAATAGTCGATTCGAAAGTTGCTTTCGTCATTTTGTGGAAAAACGTATCTAGTATCGGAATTCTTAGAGCGTCGTGCTGTATACCTAGCGAATGTGAGAATAGTCTGCTTTTGTCGTGAAAGCTGAGCTTTGGCGCGGTCAGAATAGCAAATTTTACGTCAACAAAAAACGAAAATCGGTTATAGGTACTATGTCAAAAGCTTAGGTGGCAACACAGTTGAAATATTCTCGTTTAAGCGAAGTCTATTACCTATTTCGTATGTTTTCACGCTTTCACAGATTTCTTACTTGGGAAGTTTGTTCCGCAAAATTGCGTAATTTTTTATCCTTTCATAGGATTTTTTTTTCGGTTTTACAGTAAATCCCTATTCAAATTCAATGTCTATGTAAAAAAACTTACATTTCAACTTATTCACCTTTAGTTACATATTGCTAACATTGCTTGAATTTTGATGTCGGGAGTTTTAAACATTGTTTTGTTTCAATTTTTTTATAAAAATCTTAAATCTATCCGAAAATTAAATTAGCGGAACAATAGATGTTTATTAAATAAGTGCCTACCTACAGTAAAAGAAATAGAAAAACACGAAGTTTTCATCGGAACCAAATAAAACGGAAGCATGCGCAGGTTTCAACATATATACCTAGTTTTATTAACAGTTACGTGACTGTGTTCATTATATTATTACAATTTCACGCATCACAAAGTTTGGAGTGTATTTTAATAAGTACTATTTTAGATCAGTCAAATAAGTTAATTGAAACCTTGTGAAGTTTTGCAAAGAGTTCGTTACATTGACGTGATTTTTTCTTTGTGGTTCGTTAATTGACCTCTCTTGATGATTATCAGTAATCTTGCCCAAGTGCACTTGACTGTGCAAGCAAGTTGGAAAGTTGAAAGTTTATCCAATACCTATATATACACTTAGCCAGTGGACCGCTCGTCAGATCTGGAGATAATGTCCTCTATGGAGTAGAATTATGTCTGTTCTGCCCACTCAGGCAGCTGGCTGTTTTATAATATGTCAGTATGCATAGATTGATTGATGAAGGGTAAAACAAAAGCTAATTTGATGCAATCTGTAAGCTTTTTGAAAAGTTTTATCTCAAAAGCTGCAGCTGACACAACGTAGTTCTTACCTTCATACGTTTACAGGAAAAAATCAATGGTATTTAAAATCTTTGGAGAAAATTCCCATTTAATACCAATATATTATCTAAAGTGCAATGCTATATTCTCTAATTATTTGCATTAATTCATTTACGTAGAAACAAAATGCCAGTTTAGATCGTAGAATTTAATAAACGGCTATTTACGCCTATCTAAGATCTACCAAACTTAAGTACTTAACCTAAGTTAACCGCATTGCATTGGCGACGAATCGCCAATAATAATCTAATAATCGACACCAACCAATGTCTAGCTAGTGGATTATTTTTTTTGTTTTACATGGTGCTGCGACCGACTGCAAGTGTCGCAGTTGCATTTTACTATAAGTTAAACCGACCGTGGCGAGATTCATGATAGCACAAATAGAGAATATGTATGTGAGTAATGATGTTAGTAATTACAAGAGTAAATCAGAGCGTGAAAGTTTTTCAAAACATGGCGGCATTTGGAAGAGAATCGACTTTAACACGCACAATTTACGCGTTAAGGAGACTTGTTAGAAGTGCTTACCAAGTTTATTGAAAAACTTATCTTTTTATCTGTCTTCCGGCGACATGAGAATCTGATCTTTTTCGAATCCGACCAAGTGCGAATAACTAATTATAAGATTATAATTTATAACAATTAAAGTTCTTTTTTTTATTTACTAAATGTAAAAAAAAATTTATTTAATAAATTACATTACGGGATTATGAACACATAGATAAGTTGAATGGCAAAAGAAAGACATTAAAATTGCATTTTTTAAAGTAAAGGTAATTTCGAAAAACTTTGTCTTCTTTTACTTCATAAGCTCAAAATAAATTTTAAAGTATAAACAGGGATTTTTTTCCGGTTAACTCTTACCAATCATTAGTAAGCAAAGCGTTAACTGTTTTAACGAAACGTTTATTTATATGGTATAATAAAATTGTCATAATATTAACACAAATAATCATAAAACGTTTTGTCGTCACTCTAATTTATAAATTAGTCGATAGTTGATGAGATGACTATAGCACAGCTTTACGATAACTGTGACTATAGTTACTGAGCATAAAATAACCATAAAGTCATCTCTTTCCAATAATAAGTGATGTGGCGCTGGGACAGGTGTGACAAGCTCGCACATATTTATGTCAAAATGTTCTCGTAAATAATTGTTAACTGGTGTTTCGTATCAATTAGTAACTATTATTGTAATGACACAAATTACTCCATAATTTACTAAACTTGTCGTTAGTGCATCAATTATAATAATTGTTAATTTCGTAGGTGGATTTCGAACATCTGTTTGCTGTTATTATTCTTCATCTTGTTAGATATAAAAATACCTATTATGTTCCTATTTTTTGCTTTTTTAACTTAAACTGTATCACGACTTTGTTTTTCAAAATGTGTGATTTCTGAAGTCGCCATTGGGCGGTAGGAAAATATAGACGATTCAAAAGCACTTAATTTCTAAGTTTATTTAAATAAAGAATTTTTCATTTTCATTTTATGTCAGTTCCTCATCTCAGGAGCTCGATGGTAAAGTGGTTTAGCGCCTGGCCCTGCGATTGCGGAGGTTAAGCAACTTTCGCAAGGGTCGGTCATGGGATGGGTGACCAAACATTTTATTATCTCGAGCTTCTCCGTGCTTCGGAAGGCGCGTTAAGCCGTTGTTCCGGTTGCATCACTGGGCCCTCATAGTGGGTTATGGCCCATCCTCCTTATCCACCCATAACGAAGGCCTGTGCCCCAGCAGTGGGGACATTAAAAATGGCTGATGGTCAGTTCCTCGTCTCAGTCTATCACCTCTTAAGTATCCCTTAAAACCCATTTGTCTCAAAATTAATTCACTAAACCTGATTTTGATCAGCGAAAAATATTAAAAAAATATAATTAGTCAACCGTTTTTACGACTAATTATTAATCGACTACCGACTAATTATACGTTTATATAATACTAGCGGCCCGCCCCGGCTTCGCACGGGTGCAATGTAGTTACTAAATGTAAAACTGTGCTAATGTGGTGTCAGTGTAAAGTTATTAGATTATACTACAGGATACATATACCTAGGAGGACGACATATACCTATACGACGTACGCAAGGGGTGTTATAATATAATTGACGTGTGTGTGTGTCTGTCTGAGGCAACCAACCTAGCTCCCAAACTTATGGATCGATTTTAATGAGGTTTTTATGCATAGTTTATAGACGGCGGGAAGCGACTTTGTTTTATACTATGTATAGCTTTTGCCCGTGGCTCCGCCCGCGTGGCAGTCAGTAATCGTTGTAAGTCTTCCCTTGGAAACCAATGATCGGGATGAAAAGAAGCCTGTGTTAAGTATTCCAGACTTAATCTATTTCTGTGCCAAATTTCTCCTAAATCCGTTCACCCGTTCAGACGTGATTGAATATGATATGATTGAGTAGGTAGGTACCTAACAGAACAACATCCAAACATCAAAACTTTCACATTTATACAATTTTGTGATTATATAGGTAATAGCTGCACCCCGCGGTTTTACCCGCGCAGTCTGTCGATTCTGTAACCAAACTCGCATCTCACTTTACTTCGCGTGAATTTGTTATTAGACATTTGTTTACTAAATGAGCTATTTAACTGATTGCAAAAAAATTAGGTAACCTGCGTAGCTATCTAAAATCTTTTGTGTTAAAAAAAATTCTTATCATTATCTTATTTATGATTCAAAATTCCCGTGCAGTGAAGTGAGATTCGAAGTAGGGTTCGAGTTTGGTTACAGAATCGACGCCCTGTTAATGATTCTGTATTAGTTAGGTAAGGTACTTAATAAAATTTATTAGCGGTCATTTAACAAAATAAGTATAATAATATTATGTTACATATTTAATACTTACCTTATAGTTAAAAATTCTAATATCTTTGCTTAATAGTTATCTTCTTTATAAATAAAAATCGATGTATGTGTATTTGTTTCCTTTGCACTCCTAAACCATTCATCCACATCCGATTATGATGAAACTTTGGTGAATGTTTGGTAAATTGTTCTGCTTACTACTGAAAAGGTTTCTGGCTAAAAAAAACGTGACATTGCAACGCATGCCGGGCAAAGATTTATGCCGGGTGCAACTAATGTTGTGCATTATTATCAGGCTCCCCATCGAAACACTAGCTTTCTAC
The DNA here is from genome assembly GCA_943789525.1 of Agriphila geniculea. Taxonomy (NCBI): domain Eukaryota; kingdom Metazoa; phylum Arthropoda; class Insecta; order Lepidoptera; family Crambidae; genus Agriphila; species Agriphila geniculea. The sequence goes on from OX038873.1 coordinate 26,573,404, forward strand.
CCCTTTTCAACCCTGTTAAGGGATACATTTCAAAAAAATACGAAACACGTGTTCAATTAATTTTGTAAAAAAATGTCTATGCCAAATTTCAAGTCAATCGGGCCAAGGAATCGCGTTCTCCCATACAAACTTTGCCACCCTGTTTCACCCTCTTAGGGATTGAATTTCGCAAAATCCCGTCTTAGTGAGCACCTACACCCTAAAAGGGACCCCCATGCAAAATTTGAGACTCCTAGCACTTGTAGTTTCTGAGATTTCGTGATGAGTCAGTGAGTGATTTCCGCTTTTATATATATAGATAATTATACGTTAGAGCATTTTTAAATAATGGCAAGTGTCAATTCAACAGCCCTAAAAGCTCGACTGCGAAAAGCACGTGAAAGTGAAATTCGCTTGAAAATTATGTTGATAGATTACGCTACAAATCCTTTAATTTTAATTCTGTAGCACGTGAAATGTGATTATGGCATGGAGGTAAATAACTGGAAAATGAAGCTCGTAGTCACAGAAAGTCAAAAACATATTCTGTATCTAGCTTTTGTTGGATTTTGTAATCCTGAGAGTTGTTATTTTATGTTGTACTTAATGCAACTTTCTTGCACACACACGAATGCTGCACTTCCGAAAGCTCGAACAGCCCACGTGTGCAGTACTGTGAGTGAAAGCGAACTTTACAACCAGCTGTCTGATGCATAATGTATGTTACTGTTTACGTCATAAACTTAACAAGTAGGTATTTGTTTTATATTCTCTGTGTACTTAACAAAAGTATAAGAAGACGTTTATTGACAAGGAAAGTATAAAAAAACCCGGCCAAGTACGTGTCGGGCCACGCGCTATAGGATTCTGTAGTAACCATATAGGTACTATACCATCGCCTACCTAGCTGAGGTAGTTTTCCTTTTTTTTGAACTTCATTATAATGTACTTCTGTCCTGAATTTTTTCACGTACCTATCGTATCCAAAAGCAACCGTTTTCCAAACAAAATTTTGCACTTTAAAGCTTAATATTACGCAAACCGAAAATGGAAAAGTGGCCTTTATTGTCCTATAATATCTCTAAATTCTAATTCTAAAAAATACAATAGTAATGAGCTAAAAGTTGCAAATGGTCAGTCAGTTTAAACATCAGCTATTATTGCAATGTATAATAATTTTCTACAATTTAGTATTTATGTAAATACGGAATCTGTTATAAGTGCGTACAGACAGAGTTATTGAAACCGCATTTGCCATCAAACCCGAGCTAATTATGACGGCTTGCGTAAATAGGAACGGTAATTTGACACCGCAGCCTGATGCAACCGATGCGACTCGCTGCATAGGCCTATAACACTTTTACTGGCTTGCATTTCTTGCTTAACGTGCAATTCTTCTAAAGTTTTCATTCAATACCTCTAGCACGAACAGCTCCCCTAGCATGACCGACAAAACACTATATAATATCGCATGATAGCATTTTATTGACACTCAACTGTCAAAATCCATTGTCTTTTGACAGTTAAACGTGATAAATCGCTATATCATAATAACGCGCGTAAAAACATTCAATAGAGTAATTTTATATGGGAAATTTGTACAGTGCCATCTACCGCCGAAAAGTGAAATTATTTTTTCGATAAATAATTACTCTATTGAGCACTTTTACGGGCGATTATTTAATCGATAGATGTTAAGGGTACTGAGGTATTTTACGTAGTTACTAATCTAATAACATGCTAACTAAACTACATAATAGTAATAACCAAAATAAAAATAACAAAGTAAGTAACTATTTCAACTTACTTACTTTGTATTGTTATCTTTATAATTTAACATTATTTAATGTTAATATAATAATAAAATAAATAATTAATAATATATAATTAAAATTATTATGCGTTCAAATAGTCAACTAGGTACATTCTGATAAATGTAGGAAAGTCTCGGTGATTTTTAACTAATCTACTTTTACTACTTATAAGTACTTTATCAGACTCTTAAAGAACTATTTTTCTTAAACATTCAAAAGCAAAAAAGTCAGTTTGGAATCAACATCCGAATTAACCAAGAAGTCAAACAAAAAATATTGCTATCAATTTTACGGATGTATACGCAACATTTCCTTTGCTTAAAGTCACGTATTATAGTTCGGTTCCCGCGTTTTCTCCATTGAAAAGGAGCGTAGAAAATCGTCCACAAATCTTTGAGAAAGTGACAACATTCACAAACATAGTTCCCAATATATGGTTTGTATCACATTATCTACCTATTGAGATACCTCTCAGACTCGGCGAGAAAGTGCACGCAATATCGAATGCATTTACTTATTAAATGCATTTTGCCCCACTGATTTATAGCAAGATTATATACGATTTACATAATTACAAGTGTCAGAAGACGTTTATTGACATACTACTTTGCTGTGGGTGATAAAGTGTACCTCAGTAAGTATAATAAATAATTCATCATACATAAGTGAGCAATAAATAAAATTAATGCCGTTTTAGTGCTAAAAAGATAACAAAATTTATAGCCTTCAATTATTTTCCTTCAGTTTAGTTAAAAACTTTCAGTCTTATTTTTTTTAAACATCCGATAAGTGTAACTTAAATAAGAAGTTAATGAAATAATATTAAAAAAACTAAATACTTACTTATAAATTAATTTACAAATAAATAAGTAATAAAAAGTTTATAAATATTTTCTTCAGTTAAAATATATAGGAGCGTGTTGAAGCATTGTTTTTCAAATTAATAATAAGTAAGTACTTAATTAAATTAAGGAAACAACGAAATGAAGAAAGGAAAGTCGTAGCGGCCATGCCATGTTTATTTCTGCCATAAGTCACGAACATTTACAGGAAATAAAGCTAGGCTGACAATAATTATCATTAGAATGCGTTCATTATGTCACTGAATCGTTTAATCGCGTTACAAATTATAGGATTTAATTAAATCATGAGTGTAAATGAAACAAATTATGTACTTGGCTAAGTCATGTTAGTTTTTATTTGTTGTATCAATTAAGTAAAAACGCGATAGGGTTTTATATATTTTAACCGCATGCCACTTATTGTACATTATTTTATTTATCTATGGAAATTACACTTAAATACAACCTAGTCCGCGAATGAAAGATAAAAATTAACTATTTAGACTGAGCCCTATTTTTAGGGTTCTGTACCAAAATGGTAAAAAAGGAACCCTTATGGTGTGACTCAGTCTGTCTGTCTGTCACAGCAGGATATCTCGAGAACTACTAATAAGATCAACTTGAAATTTGGAACAGTTTAAGATGACATTAGTCCAACTATTTTGCAAATAAGAAAGAAATAAAAAATAATACCTTTTTTACAACAAGGACTGAAAAGGGGTCTAAATTTTTGAAGTGAGGCTACTAGGCCATGTGGGGTATCATATGAAAGAGCGCAGTTTGCACGTTTTCAATATTTTTTTCTTTTTTTTTGGCCACATGATTTTCGACTTATGAAAAATGTAAAAAAATACCGTCTCCCCCCCCCCCTTATCTCCGAAGTTTGCAAAGAGAAAAATCTGAAATAATTCTATGTGATAGCAGTTTATATAAAAATTACAGGAAAAATAAAACGATGTCTCAATATAGCACACTTTTTCAGAAATTATCAAATTTCTAAAAAAGTTAACATTAGTTCCACTATCGGTCACGAGATGGCGCTGACCTAAAACTGCAATAATAATTCTATTATTCTACTCTGCAGTGTATTTAGGTATTATGATGGTACAGAACCCTCGGTGCGCGAGTCCGACTCGCTCTTGATCGGTTTTTATAAATCATTCATTTGAAATCGTTTGTGTGACCTATGTCGCATGCGGTATAATGTCGCAATGACAACGAAATGTCACTCCAAAACTATCGACTAAAACGCGCGATTAAAAAAATACGGATTTTGCTGTGTCGAATGAAAATCAACCGCATCTCTTTATAACTAGTTTAATTTAGTTCGGTACGTCTGCACGCAGCTTATCTATCCGTATCAATTAGAATTAAATGTGTGCAAAACATAAAAAGTATTAAACATTTCTTGCAAAGTATAAATAACAGAGAAAATAAATTACCATACAGCAGCACGTCTGCCCAACCCAGTATGCTGACAGCGTTATTTGTGCAAGATTCACAGAAAATTGACGAAAGTCAGTGCACGTCTCGCGACTTTCCACGGTCATTACTTGCATTGTTGTAGTTCAAGTGTAGATACTTAGGTACATAAAACATAGTGCACATTATGCGACTTACATAATACTCCACGTCCGCTTGTAATTGTTTTTAATTTGCAACCATTTAGCACTTTTTTGTCTAATTGTTTATTCAACAGATCCTGTAAGCGAATGATTTAGATTTCATTTGTTGCGTTAGTATTGTCAGATAGAAATACATAAACGTTTTGTGTAGGAAACATCTAGTTACCTCTGTCAGCGTCCTGTGATTAGCGATTTCTAGTTAAATTAAGTAAGTATTGCGAAAATCATCGATTATTGAAATGTAAGTAATCAAAGTATTTCTGGTAGTAGTTTCACTTTATTTGTAACTAGCGGCCGCCCGCGACTTCGTCTGCGTGAAAAGTTTTTTTGCTATCCCGCGGGAACAATCCTTTTTTCGGGATGAAAGGTACCCTATGTCCTTCTCTGTACCCCTAGCAACGTGTATGTAAAATTTCATGATGATCGGTTCAGTAGTTAAGACGTGAAGGCGTAACAAACAAACAAACAAATAAACAAACAAACGGACTTTCGCATTTATAATATTAGTAAGGATTTAATTTACAATCAAATATATTTTTAAAATTCTTTTGAGATTTTTTGAAACAGCTACCAAATAATAAAATTGCCGTTTTGTATGGAGAATTTTAAAGAAGTTGGAACGCAGAGCCAAGAGATTAATAGGCGACGGAAAACTGGTATCAGCTAAGCTTCATAGCTTGGCTCACCGCCGAAACGTTGCTTGCCTATCGGTCTTCTATAGATTGTACTTCGGCGAGTGTGCTCAAGAGCTGCATGAGCTCATTCCACCTTCTCCTTTCTTCCATCGGACATCCAGACGCACTGCAGGCTAACATCCGTTCTTGGTTGATATACCTCCTATGCGTACTAAACGCTACTCATCATCGTGTATAATGCGCACAGCCAAGGAAAGGAATTCCCTGCCGGCGTCTGTGTTTCCGAGCATATACAACCTGACTCTTTTTAAGGCCAGAGTGAATAGGCACCTTCTGGGCAAGCTCGCTCCATCGGCTGTCTATATTTTCGGGCTAGACTAGGGTCAAGAGCAAACCCATTATAATTTAAAAAAAAGTTGCATTTTTAAAGCAAACACTTTTTTAGTTTATTTAACAACCATGAACGATAATGTTTTAAAACTTTTATGCACAATCTGCACAAATGTTTAAACACTAACTAATGCCACATGTGTTAAGTGAAAAAAAAGTATCGGTTAAGTTACAACGATTTGTGGTCATTTCTGCTAAGTCACTTTTGGTACTTTTTAACGTTAAGAAAAGAAAACGGTAATAGTACATTATGATACAAGTTAGCTTAGGTTGCTTATTGCACACAAGGCTGTGGGTTGCAGCCCGAGCCGCAGGCGAGGGCGTAACTCAGCCGAGTGTGCAATAAGCAAGAGCTCACGAGTTTCATACGACGTTTTTCAATACATTTGCGAGGAAAAAACAAAGTAATTTACCACACAGCAACAAATACGACAAAAACAAAATACGATAATTATGATTGGAAAAGGCGCGCTGGTTATTTTTGTTTTTTTTCACACGCCCAATGCATATTTTGCGAACAAAGGAGAGAGTGAGCATACAGCCTACTTCAAAAATATAATTTTAAGCGGTAAAACGCAAATATTTTAATATTTTATAGCAAAATATTGTGAATGATGAATAATTTGATAATTATCAATATTTCTTTAACTTTATTAAGGACTTACATATTTATTCATTCCAAAAATGTATATGGATTTTCAGCGGCATAGAACCTCTTTGTTGTTACTTAAAAAAAATAACTGTATTACTCGGTTAAATTGGGAATGCTCTGTTTATTCACATAGAACTTGCAGTAAGGTACCAATTTAACTTTGTAGGGTGTGACCAACTAGTGTTTTATATATTATTGCACGCGTTTGTTATAGCTCGGTTTATGGCCCCAAAAGCTATGTATTAGGGCTCACTTTACGAGCAAGTGTGTTGAAAATATTTTATTGCTAATAGTTGACCGTCATGATATAATAACAAGCAACTAAAGCACCTTTGACTCATAGCAGATATTGAATATGAAGGTCTGCTGCGTGTGAGAAAAAAACTGCACTTAAACTCCTACTGTTAACTCCAATATCTAACTAAACCAATGACGTTCGCGTATCTTGTTATTTTGATCAAAATTCAATATGTACATTTAGCTTGTTTAAAATAACCCCTTTGAACAAGACAATGATGGAGAAAACGTTTAAAATTAATACAAATCATTGAACACGAGATGCTGTTCTTCCGGAGATCGTGATTAGATGGGTGGATGGATAATTACTTAGAAGATCCATTCTTGTACTGTCTAATTGCTGATTGTAGTTGATTCTGATGGTTTTTTTACTTTTATCCCGTGTCCATATGTAATGTGATCTAAAAAAAGTAATTGAAAACTAATTTTATAGTTTTTTACCCAGACTAACGATTTATGCAACTGTACTATAACGAGGGGTATTAAAACGCCGAGTGTGATAATAGTATCACAGGAGTGTTTTAATACCTAATTATGTACAGTTGCATACAAGACTTTATCTACACCCATTTTTTTTTATTAGGGAAACAAACAATATTTTAATACATATGGATTAAAAACACCCATGATATTTATCTAAACCCATGATATGTATCCTCTATAAAGGTTTTGACATTGACTTTGTCTTTGACTTTGACTTTCCTCTCCCTCCTCGTCATTATGTCTTCCGCCAGAGTGTTATAATGTTGTACTGAATTTCATAATGCAACTTCATGGACCGGCTCTCGCTCGGGATATTGTAATGATGGCAGTAAGCTAACTGTTTCAGAACCCCTTACAGAGGATTTAAAGCATGGGTAGATAAATATAATAAAAATTTAATTAAGGACATCATAATTAATATTGCTGAACTCTCAGCTTCATCTTACGGATCCCTAACATCACGTTTTTTATTCATTACCTACGTTATTATTTTAACTAGAATGGTGGGAATCAAGTAAAAACAAGAAAAAATATTACATCTCCGCGAAATTGTAAGTACAAATGTAATTAAAAATTTCGTCTTGTGAATGGCATTCGTCGTCGAAATAACTTGAATGGCCCATTCAAGCCGACAACACGGGTTTAATTACTCCTTATCTTGTAGTTAAATCGAGGATAATTAAGTACCTACTACAGCCTTACTATTAATAATGTTGTTTTAAAATTATGTCATAAAATGATAAGGTAGGTAAGGTGTACTGCATGTTTGCATAGGTAATTAAAACATGTTTACGTAAAATCTAGATAGTTTATAGTTTTTCTTATAGTAAGTTTATGGTTTTCTAATAGGTATTGTGCTATCATCTCAAAGCTTTAAAAATTTCCTTGCCCTAAACTTGACTAAGTTTTAAAAATCTTTGTTTTCCTATTAAGAAAATAAATAAAGTTAGGTAGTTACTCAAATAAAAAAAATATTTTGAATTTTATAAATTATGAAATGATCGCACTCTTTTCACTTCATTAATCTTATTATCGTTGATCGCAAATGTTTTAGAAAGTATAAAGTACGAAAACTTTTGCTATTGTTGCATTTTTTTCTCATTTAATTACGGTGCTAGGTAAGTAATATAATAACTCAAAATTTATTTAGTTAGTGTTCAAGTACTTACTTAAAATATTTGTTAATAAAAGTTTTAAAAAAAATATTGAAATTGAAATGTCTAACTTTTTTGTTTCTAGCTGTTTGCAGTCCAGTTACATTGGGATTCTGAGTTCGTAAGTAGGTATTTCTTTATAATTAGTAACTATTAAACTAGTAAGTAATGTTTAACTAGTTTTAACAATTTTATTTTAATGTGCATACCTAGTATTCTATTTTAATGGTATACTTTGTTCAATGGTATTGAAATGAAGACCTTGGTTCAAACAAGGACATTGCTTCATTAAAATGAAATACTAAATAGTATACCACTAGGAAAAATCGACTCGTCACCAGGATTGTCTCACGCGTCGAGGCGGGAATAGAACCCGCGACCTTTGGAAGTCCGGTCCAATGCGCTTACCACTAAGCTGCCGAGGTCAGGAAATAAATACACACTCTAAATCCGGAAAAGCTTTTGTTTTGGTATCTCTAAGTCAATTACTAAGTCACTAAGTCAGTTCTAATTAAATTACTTGGCAGATAATTTCATAGATTTCATTCTGAAATTAAACCGACGGACGTTAGGGCTAACACCTGCCTATACAAATGGCCAACTTTCTATTCGTTTGAACGCTACGTTTACTTTTAAAGCTTAAATATGAGTAATAGATGATTAAATCACATGTCGCAAAGTTATGTAAATTACAGACTTCGATGTATTGTATGGAATTGTCAAGCTTACGGCACGTAATTTTATACTTTACTGCTTATTTTAAAGTTTTAATAGTAAGCGTAGCATTCAAACGAATAGAATGTTGGCCATTTGAATAGGGGGGCTTAAATATAATTGAAACTCACCCTCGGTCCGGTGATGGCGCAGACTGCATGCGCCAACAGCAGTAACGAACAAACGATGCCCCTCATGCTGCACTCTCAACAATTAGAGCGGCTGAGTACCATCACAACACACCACTGTCTACCACACCTAGGGCTCACAATATCACAATAATCCAAAATCCACAGGCACCACACTAATTTAAAAAAAAAGTTAAGCTGTCAAAATTTTGGCGGCAAAAGTGACAGTTGTTTTTTTCACGTGGTCTATGGCAGCACGCGACGATGGTTCGAGTGACAGTAACGCGGGCGGCTCAGCGCGTTCGGTTTTACCACCCCTACTCCGGACGCCCCTACTCGATCTTTCGAAAGGATTCTGTAGCAGATGAGAATCGCTTGAAATACTCGTCCGTAATTGTGGGATGTTAATTGAACATTGCATAAAACCTGTTCGGAATTTTAATTTAAATGACATTTATTACGCGCCGAAAGGGTAGCTGACAAGTGTATCGAGAGCTTTTCTGATAATTGAATTATTTTGTTCAGAATAATTTCAGTACCAATCTTTATTTAGGGAGCAGATAGTTTTGAATAGTTTAACTTTGCTTTGATTTAATAATTTTAAACTATATACTTACTTATTATGAAACTGAAAAATATTTCAAAAGCCGTTAAGACTCTATCATTCCTATTTAAGTAAATTAAACTAGTGGCTCTGTGAGTTGCAAAACCATGCGCTTGACACTTGTGAATTTTTTTCGACATGACTGAATTTTTTTCGTGAAATTTTGAAAAATTACGACAAAATGTTTTATATTGCTCACACAATTTCACGAGAATTGGTTGAAAAATGCGACAGACGGACAGACATACGAAAGCATCGAGATAAATATACATCTCGATGTACGAAAACATTTTTGCCCAATCTGTAACGGAGACGTTCGCGCTCGTTCGGTTAATTATAAAAAAAATGTTATTCTCGGAGTTACGTTATGGTATAACGAATAAGGCCCTTAAAAACACAAGTTTATTATTTATACAAGGTGTAATAAAAAAGCCTTAATGTCGAATATGGTAAATTGAGACCATCAAACTGAACAACTTTTACAATGAGACCAACTCTGAAATCGCGAAAAAAAATCAGCTCTTTCATACAAAAATCAATAATGAAAATATCAAAATGTGTGAAACAGCTGATTTTTTTCGCGATTTTGATTTGGTCCCATAGTAAAAGTTGTTCAGTTTGGTGGTCCCTAATCTACCATATTCGGTATTAAGGGTTTTTTTGTAACATTGTATAACGATACACCTAGACCAGAGATCTGCTTTGTAATTCAGTTTCCGAATGTCGAGAGATATAATTGTAAATCTTGTATGTATAATGGTCTATGTAGGTATAACATGAGTTTACTAATGATTTGATCTCATCTTCGAGGTGATAATAAAATTTAATAAAGCAATATCCGCCTGCATGCAGCAAGCAAGTAACAAGGCGTAACGTTTAATAACCTATAATTAGGATTTTCTCGGCAACATTTCTCAACGGCACAAAATTAATGAAACCTTCGAAATAGGGAACAATTAACTGACATTAACAGTATCATCGGTTGCCCAATCTATCGATATAAAGCGAAACATTTCGACAATACAGTCAACAACAAAAGTTGAAAACGTTTTTAAGTTTTCGAAATGAAATTCGGCGAAGTTTCAATGGTCATTAAACTACAAAACTGCAGTTAAAGTCCACATGTCTGTACCCGTAGATTTCTGGAATTACGTTTAACAAGTTATCGATGTTTTATTAAGATTTAGTATTTTAAAACTCAGTTAATCATCAGCTACCTTTGCTGTCGACTGTACCATCTACCTTTTTGCAAGTGAGAAATCTTATGGTAAAATCATTAATCAAGCGCGATAACTTGGTAGTTTTGAAACGGCTGTAACGTACCATGAACACAATGGGCAGAAAACCTGGCGATTGTGCCATTTGCGGTGAAAATAATGGCGGCGTGTGTCTCGGCTAGTGTTGCCAGACTCACGTGTCTAGAAAAGGAATCGGCTTTCAAAGTTAATGAGAGTATTGCAATGCGCCAAAAATCCTAACAAGAAATTATACTTAATGCTAACGTTTCTCTTTGCATTATAGTTGCAATCAATTATGCAATACGGTATTGTTAGAGAATGGTTAAATCTCTTCCGTAGATTGGAAATTGATGGACTTTATCTCAAAGTCTATTATAATCTTCACTATAGATTATTACGAAAATGGCGAAGTCTCTCGAAACCTATAGATCTGGCTACCCCACTCTCGAGCCTAATTGGGGGGCACTAACGATTTACACCATTTAGGTGCATGTTGCAACAGTGTTATCTCTGTGCATCGGCACAGTATTGTTTAGCTTTTTGTCTTGATATCACTTGAAGCGAATGAATGGACAATTTACACGGAACGCGCTAAGTTCACGCCCGATCTAGGAACACACCTGCGCATCTGAAGCTAGTGCGAAGCGAATGCAATATTAATTAGTAATTATGAACTTAAATTAACAATTCGGTTTTAAGAATTACAATTAATAAATTACTAGCGGCCGCCTGCGGTTTCACCCGCGTGGTTCCCGTTCCCGTGGGAATATCGAGATTAAAAGTATTCTATGTTTTAATCTAGGCTATCTACTATCTATGTGCCAAATTCCATCTAAATCCGTTCAGTAGTTTTTTCTTGATTGAGGAACAAACATCCAAACATCTATACATCCAAACATCCAAAGCCACAAACTTTCACATTTATAATATTATTATTAGGATAGAATCTTGCTCTCAGAAATATTATTTGTGTTAGTAAACGAACTTTTTGACGGCTAATTATGTATTAGAGCTCGACCGGTTAAATGAGTCCTCGTCCACGAGGTACACGGGCGCAGGGATACCAGATTTAAACCATTAAGTCATAAACTATTCCATCTCTCAAATAGGCATCATTATGACAACAATAGTGTGTGAGTCTATAACTCCTCTCATCAACAAAGATTCAATTTCGCCCCTGTGCTCCGAAGGCAAGCACTCACTAGGAGGACCGGTCAACCTAGAACCAACTACATTATATTTTTATCAGTAAATACTGAGTAACGAAAATTCGTTACTGACCTATAGGACGAAAACAGCATTATATTCTAGAAATTGCTTTCCAATGATTATAAAAATGTTCAATAAATTGCCTAATAAATTCAAACGATGTCCATTTAATAGTTTTAAATTTAAACTGATGACATGGCTGATTGATTAATGCTATTATTCTGTAAATGACTATATCAAGGACAGTGACATAAATTCGGTGCTTCGTTCAAAATGATTACCTATATGCTTAGCCTTATAAGTTAATATCTAATTTAATAATTTATTTATTTTAATAATTAATTGTGATTTGATTTTATATACTTTATGTGATTTTTCGCATGCTGAAAAGCAAGATATGTTAAGCAACCTAACTTTAATTTACCAACAAGTAAAACCATGTCTTTAGCAAATAAATTTTCATTCATTCATTCAATTACTTAAAATTGGATAAAGAGCAGCGTTATCATATGGAAATCACAGTATCTAGGTGCTTACCTGTACTCAGTTGTGATGATTAGCTTGCGTACTATAGTACGCAAGCTAATCATCACAACTGAGTACAGGTAAGAGCGATACAAATTCATATCGCTCAGTCGCTCAGGTATGATCAAAGACCATTGCCTAACTGTCGCAAGTGATTTATTTTTTCCGTAGACAGATGTCCACGGGCACTCAATCAACAGAGATTTTGTGAATAGAATAAACGTACTAGTAACCTTTCAGGTCAAGAGCTTCGTTTTAAAATCTATACACACATTTGCAGTACCTAATTGAAATGTTCTATAAAAGGACATAATAGGTAGGTACCTACTTGTGTAGTTGAAGTTATGTTTGTGTACATCATTACGGTTTGATCGAAGGCTTTAATTAGGACATAAATAAATATTATAAACGATGTAACTTTTTGCGAAATACTTTGATAACCTACTTAATCTCACAAGCATATTTTTGAGCTTTTGCAAGAAGCTTTTCTTATTTATATCACTTTGTGCAAATATATGGTCTGGCGGATAGCCCACACGTGTAATACGCAGGGGTAGGGTTCGATTCCCAAGAGGGAGGTAGAAGTTATTTCAAGTCCGCCTAGCAGACTATCACCATCTTACTTAAGTCTGACGCCACAACAACAATTTAAAAATTGTTGTGTTCCGGCAGTTAGAGGGAAGATGGCCAATCCCTTAGTGATGAGGATTCCGGGTGAAGTGCGCTTCCACCTTCGGCCTTATCGTCACTTAACATCGGTTGAGTTTAAGGCCAAGCATTATCCTTTTGTGGATAAAAAGCACCACTTCGCACAGGAGCAGTGACTCCTGACTCTATACTATTGAACTATTGTGAAAGAAAAGCTCATGAAAGCTCAGCTTTCGTGAACTTTTCACACCCTTCTTGAAAAATCCAGCTGTGCTCAAAGGCAAGTGTACAATCCAATCACAAGAAGTAAATGGGTATCATTTTATTACACAACTTCATGAACCATTCAAAATATCATTTTCACAGAACTTTAATTTGCAAATAAAATACCTGTACCGTTGCCGATTTGCTCGCTGATTCTTTTATAAAATTAAGATGGCGAAACGTTACGAAAAATGCATTTAAAAATTTAAATATTAACCGAATCTTGCGATACAATTTGGATAGGCCACGTTGGAAATTAGCGCGAGGACAGTCGGCCGATTCGTTTTCGCTGATCCAGGCTGAATGTTAATTAAAAAACTACTGAAAAAAGTGCGGAATTGTGAAAATCACTTCAGTCATATTTTCAGGTCGATTTCACAATAATAAAACAAACTATTGTTGAAATATTAAAGAAAACGTGCTAATAAATCTAGCAAGATTCCATAGTGCGAAGGAAGCTCTTAAAATTTGGACTTAAGATTGAAAATAGCTTGTTTGTTTTGCTTACTGAATGTTTGGTTTGATTATCGTAATTGACTCTCGACGGTTATTATACGCGTGAAATCATTTTAACGCGCCGAAACAATGGTTTGTTGACAAACAATATTGTTTGCGACACAATAATTAGACGATTGTTTTTATTCATGTAGACAAACTAATTATAATTTAGTTTTAGTTTATAAACTAGTGGCTGTTTGAACTGTAAACCTCGCGTTTTCGAAATGTTCAACCTTAGTAGAATGGTTCAACTCACACCATAAATGTGACCTGTAGAGGATAACATCTTTCAAGTCCAAGCCTAAAGGTATGATTCCGATGTCAGCAGCACTGCTGCGCGACACTGCTGCGCGACAGTGCTGCGCAGCACTGCTGCGAGCTCGGAATGTAGTCTCATATAAATCTATAGAGAATGTATGGGGACCAGTGGTGTTGCGGCAGCAGTGCCGCGCAGCAGTGTTGCGCAGCAGTGTCGCGTCGCTTCTCCGCTCACATCAAATTGAGCCTTTCAAACGTAACATTGGGGTTCACTTTGGAGTGCACTGCTGCGGCAACACTGCTGCTGCTGCCGAGATCGGAATCATACCTTAAGCCATAATCTAATCCATGCCTAAGCTGAAACGGAGATATCCTCGCGCTCGCTCGGTCAATAATATAAAGTTTAATCATATGCACCTTTCGTACCTACCTAAGTACTTAGATTTTTCAGGATACCAATTTTACTGTGTTTTTTTTATATTAGAACAAGTGTTTTTTTACGTATGCACAGTAATTTGATGTCATTTAGAGTAATTTTGAATAACATCTTGGTTTTAATGATTTCTTCAACTTATTTTCAAGAGCTTTGGATAAAATTAAAACTCAGGAGATTTAAGTATCATACAGCAAAAAAAAAAAAAGATTTAGGAAGGAAATACTCTGCATAGTAGGTTTTTTGGTGGATGACATGGATGTGGATTGTGGGAGTCGTGCTTCGTTATTAACACCTGTATTCACAAACATTACTGTGAGGTCTCACAGTGCCACGCACAGAGTCCCAATTACCAATCAAACGTCATACGTAAAACAAACGAACCAATCGTAGAGCTCTTATTTCATCGCAGTGCGTTCGCGTAGGCAAAGTCGTTGGTTTGGGTATTATTCTTGAATACGAGTGTAAGAACACAAATCCAATGATAGAAATGTTGAATTCAGTTCAAAACACTTGAAATCTGACACACCACTCGTACGGTACGGAGTAAATACCTATCTCTCGATCGACACATACTTGAAAACGGTGTCACATCCGTGAATCATTCGAGTATATCCGTCTGTCACGGTGTATGGTGCCATCTATTCTATTATGTTATGTAACAAAATATCCCAAACACGACTCAAAAATCAAACCGTTTCCAATCCATAGCTTCTTATGTAAAAGTTACTACAAAACCGGCAGCGTCTCACTAGGCAACGTACATTGAACATTGTTCTTTCATCTTATTAGATCATCTAACGAGCCTTGTCACGAAATGTTACAAGTAAAACCTTATATTGCTCTTTAATCCAGATTGTGTTAGGATTTTGTAACAGAATTAAGAGTAACTTTTTATTTTGTTTTCGTGTAACAGATCATCGAAATAGATTATTACGTTTCGATATAACTGACGACACAGTAAGTCATATGAAAGTAAAGTGGGTTGGTATTTGGTGGTTCTTTTTAATATTCGTGATTATTCACCGTGTCAACGATCTGCGAGTACGTTTATTTATCAATTCAACCGCAGATGCAGCTATTAAATAAATATGAAATGGCATTTAGCCTGCTGAGAGTATTTTTTCAGTGAAACGAAATTTAAATGAATGAAAGTGTTAGTATTAATTTTGGTACCATTCATACGCACTTACCTAATTATTAATTCCAGTATTATTTTTTCTGTGACTACACTACGCTTTCCGGAATTTCTTCAGATTCCATCTCTTATAAAGATGGTCATTTGTATAAAATGTATTTTAATGTTTAAAATTAAATCTGTCAATTCTGTATAAGTTTAATTAATTTCAACCGGAAATTCCAAGAACCTTATATTCATATTTTGGGAAATTCTAAATGTAAAAGTTCCTTAAACGTAAAATACCATTTGGTTATTAGAGCTTAACTTGACAAAAGAGGATGTAGACCTAACACAATTTATTGAACAAACCAAAATAAACATTGCATTATTAGTTGCAGTGATGGATGTTTGCTCATAGTACTGCGTCCATTCAAATGCGGATGCAGTCATCGATCATTTAAATGATAGTGGGATGTTTCTGTCCATTTAGAGTTGAGCAAGTGAGGGTTATATGAATCCAGAACATTTAGGTACGTATGTCTCTTGAGAAATAAGTAACTGAAGTTTTCAATGATTGGTACCCTGACCGAAAATGGCGCCGCGGTGAATTTTATTTAATATTGTAATTCTAATACACAATTTCAATAAAACTTCACGTGGAATTTTAGGGCCCATGCATGGTGTAGTATTTTTGACGGTATCATTGCATTACCTTGTAGTAACTGCATGGGCCTTAGAGCATTTAATCAAGTTTAATGTTCTAATCTAAGGCATGCGCCCAAAAAATTCCAAGTAGTTTTATTAAAATAATTTTCTATTAAGAGGCGATACACACCGGATGCGTAAGCGTATGCGTAAGCGTGCAGTAGACGTATCATGACGTTGTAATGCCTGAAACTTTATGAGACATGGCACACCGCTTGCGTAACGTACGCGTGCACGTAGACCGATGCGTAACCCTCCGCATTGCAGCTCCCATGAGACAAAGAGGCTGCGTACCTACGCAGAGCGGAACGCATTGATGACGTTGTAGTCAATGGCATTCCCTATTGGACGTCACACCGAACACGCACGTATCGTTGCTGCGCGTCACTACGCGCGTAACCACGCGCGTGACTACGCATTCAGTTGTATTTGTTCACAAATAGTACCGGTTCTACCGGTAGTAAGTGGTGTTTTATTTTGTTAGGGTTCCGTACCAAAATGGTAAAAAAGGAACCCTTATGGTGTGACTCAGTCTGTCTGTCTGTCTGTCTGTCACAGCTGGATATCTCGAGAACTACTAATGGTATCAACTTGAAATTTGGAATAGTTTTAGATGACATTTGCCCAACTATTTTGCAAATAAGAAAGAAATAATAAAATTAATATTTTTTTTACAACAGGGACTGAAAAGGGGTCTTAAAAATTTTAAGTGAGGTGATTAGGGCATGTGGGGTATCATATGAAAGAGCGCTGTTTGCACATTTTAAAACAATTTTTTCTTTTTTCTTAGGCCGCATAGTTTTCGACTTATGATGAAAAATGTAAAAAAAAATACCGTTCCCCCCCCTTATCTCCGAAGTTTGCAAAGAGAAAAATCTGAAATAATTATATGTGATAGTAGTTTATGTAAAGATTACAGGAAAAATAAAACGATGTCTCAATATAACACACTTTTTTAGAAATTCAAAAAACAAACATAATTTTTTTAGTTTCACTACCAGTCAACAGATGGCGCTGTCCTAAGCATGCTAACCTAAAGGCAAAAAGTAGTTCCACTATGGGTCAAGAGATGGCGCAACCTAACACTACAATAATAAATTGGTGGCTGGTTCAAATATAATTACCTACTATTTGCCGTACGAATAAACGAAGAATAAGTTCATACTTTACTGAGTAATTATATATATTACTATATAGTAATATAATAATAACGAGGAGCTCGGTGGCGCAGTGGTTTAGCGCCTGGACCAGC
This sequence comes from Agriphila geniculea, assembly GCA_943789525.1. Taxonomy (NCBI): domain Eukaryota; kingdom Metazoa; phylum Arthropoda; class Insecta; order Lepidoptera; family Crambidae; genus Agriphila; species Agriphila geniculea. Next base: position 26,590,871 of record OX038873.1, read on the forward strand.
GATTGCGGATGTTAAGCAACTTTCGCAAGGTTCGGTCATGGGATGGGTGACCAAAAATGTATTATCTCGAGCTCCTCCGTGCTTCGGAAGGCACGTTAAGCCGTTGGTCCCAGCTGCATTTGCAGTCGTTAACACCCACCAATCCGCATTGGGCCCGGGTGGTGGGTTATGGCCCGTCCTCCTTATCCACCCATAAGGAAGGCCTGTGCCCCAGCAGTGGGGACATTAAAATGGCTGATGGACTAGTAATATAAACATTTTGCAATGTGGAGTGGCTGAAACGTTTTTCAGTCACCATAAGCAGCATTTGTAAATTAACTGTCCGCCTGTTCGCCCTTCCACCTGTCTGCCGTTCATCCTACTTTTTTAAAGACTGTCCTAAAATAACATATCCAAATATATTTATGATTGTACGGAACCCTCGGTGCGCGAGTCCGACTCGCTCTTGACCGGTTTTTTTTAAATAATGAATAACGATATTAAAGAAAAACTAATTGAATAAGTGCGAAAAAATTAGTCCATACTCAATCTTCGTCTGACATCGCTCACTAGAGTCGTAAAGATGGCTGCCGTAGCGGCTGGGTACGCAAGGGCAGGTTGCGTTGCGTGCTGCGTAGACGTATGCGAAACTCGGTGTGTCAGAGGGTTACGTGCGTAACCACGCGCGTGTCTACGCGCGCGTGACCACGCGCGTGTCAACGCAGCCGGTGTGCCCAGGCCAAGAGCGCCACTTTCGGAGGATTTTTCAAATCCATTAATCTTGAAAGTTAGGTAAATGAAAGTAAAATCCCGGATTTTCTGGATATTTAAGTAGATTAATAAAACCAAAATTCATATTTGTGCACCGAGTTATTATCATCATTATTTTGAGCATTATGTTCATATTTTTTTGCAAAATAAGCAGTGCTTAAAACCCATTTTCGTAAAAGTTCAACTACATGGCTCCCCTTAATAAACTAGGTGGTTACCTATCGTTGGCTCTACAATCAGAGTATAATGCTGAAAAACATGTCAAGAGGTATACTTGTGCAACTGAAGGCCGAAGGTCATGCTTTGAAAACACTTTTACTGATGAGTCGCGTGGCCTTGCCAGCTCTTCAGTTGCCTCAGTGGTCAACGTGCTAAAAACTGACGTTTTCTTTGAACAATGTCCTGGTGACCTGTGACCTGTGCTGTGAACTTCTCATGTCGAAAGCCTTTTCAGTCGTCAGTCATGCGTGATCGTGACCCTATTTAGAATATTTATTTAGTTTGGACTAAAGCAATTTTGAACTCAGTTTTTTACAAGAGCTTGCATAGACGGCTAGTTTAAACAAGAGCTTTTGAGGTACCTACCTAATCAAAGTTTGAATTTAATTGTTTTGACTTGTCGATTTCGTAACGCTTTTTTTCAACAGTGAGTAAAAGACTTTAAGTAAACATAATAAAATATTGCTATAAGAAACAAAACATGTTGCCAGTAAACAAAATAACTAAATTGTAATACCTACTTACAATAATAGTTAAAATCTGAAATGATCTTTGTTACTACAAGCAAAATAGAAAAATAACTTTAAAAATTCAATAAAAATGTTAGCACGATCTTAATATCAAACGTACCTACCTAAGTACGTACGTACATACCACAGAATAGATATAATAAGTAATACCCTACCACAATATTATCAAGCTACCCTATGCCATAATGGCACCATGTAACTTTCACCAACCTTCCAAGGTTATTTTTAGAAAGTGATGTACAGATGATACAAGTTATTAAGTTCTGAAATTAGTACAACATCACACATTGAACCGTCATCATTGATTAATAGCTGACGTCCACTTGAAGTCCGAAGTAATTAGTTTCGTAGAATGTAATTTAGTTAAGCATCGTTATTAACTCTAACAATCTCATCTCGTTAGTTAAGACTACATTCAATACATTTTTGATGGAGTACTTATGATATGCTATAATAATAGTTAGAATATCGATTTACATGAAAGATTCAATATGAAACTATTAAGTAATTAAATATTGTTAAGTAAATTTAAATTAAAAAAAAAAACTTTTTCACTCTAAAATATGGCAGACACTTTCGATAGGGTAAAGTCTTGGGTAAAGTTCAAAACCCGGGATATGTTCAAATACGTTTGACAAATATTTAACAAAGTTCCCACCTTAGGGTATTTTCCCCTATATTTTATCCGACTGCGAGGATAAATAAAAAAAATATACGGACAGTACTCGCGAAAAGGAGTTTTTGCTGAAATTTATTTCTCCATTTAGAGAATTGCCGCAATTATGGAAAAATAAAACCCAGAGATTACATGGATAATATCTGGAAATAAATATCGATATATCGGTAATATTTTCCTCTAAACATTAATTATAATAATCATTAATAGAATACAATTTGCCCCTTAAAAATCCCCTAAAAGTGCATAAATCTGCTAAATTTAGGGGACAATTCCCTTAAGATCAAGGAACACTGTCAAATAGTTTGTCAAAACAAACAGCGCGTTTACCGGGTCCTACTCTACATTACTTACAAGCTAATAAAAAGGTTGATCGTTTGTTGATCGAATTCCAAATATTTCGTTTTCCTATTTAAAACGCAGTTTTTTTACATTCTCTTTGATCTATTACTGATCCACACCTAAGCATAATAGGGAACATGCATCAATTTTTTTTTGTATCAAAATCAAAAGTATGATGCGTGAGATAATCAACTGTAATATTAAAACTTTTCTATTGTCTTTTTTTCTCGTGATATAGTTACTTGAAGTTAGCACGCAGCAGCACCCGCCGAAAACGCTCTATACAAAAAGGTCGACATTTGTGACGTCACTCATGTCACGTTTCAGTGCATTAGTATGGAGTTAGCCAAGAATTTTCAAATATCTCCCTAAATATTGCGTTTAAGTACATATGTGTCATACAAAATATTATTTCTTATTTGATGTTCTATCCGACTGTTAAGTGCATTATATCCGAAAACGAAAAAAAAAATTCGTTATTTTCCCTTGTGTGATAAAACTAAAGTAATACATTTTATTTTTTATTTTTCTGTTCCATCATGTTTTTATACGTGTCCGCAGCATTCAAGCTCAAATTTATCAAAATCGGTGACTAATGCATGTTCCCTATTTGCAAATGCACAGAAATCTTTCTAAATCAGGATTTGGTATCCGATCCGCACACAACAGCCTTCAAATTGTACCACTTTACTTTTGAATACCTATCTGATGTACGTTTGTGTGTGAGTGAAATAAAAGTTATTAGTTAGGTATTATTATCAAGAGTTTAGGTCGTCGTAATATTTAACCGTATTGCGCACGAGTTGACCGATCCGAGAGATTTTAGATTAATGTTGCGAATAAGGTGTTTTGAAATTGTTCTATGAACAGTTTCAACATAATTAGCACATCTTGACATTAGTACATTAGTGAAAGTAATAATTGAATCTTTTAGAACAATAATTGTAGCAAAGAACAGTGAAATATTAATAGATACGTCAGTTTTTTCCGCCTCTGCAAAAACTTGAACGATGAAATTTTCACATTTATTATGAGAATTTTAATGAGAAGAAAAAAATTATATTACTGTAAATATTAGAAAAACATAGGTTTGTAATTGATTTTTTGTAGTCTATATTACACTTTTATATAGGCACGTGATAGGCACATGTTTTGTGATTACAAGTACCTACTTACCTACTCAATCTTTGAGTAACTTTTAACCTACATAATAAAGATGAATTCTAAAGATAATGTAGGATGAGTCTCGAAATTTTTGTAAGATGCCATTACATAACTCGTACTTAAATGTCTTTATTACGTTTTATTGATGGATACGCAATTCATAAAATGTCTATAGTCCGACAGATACGATTAAGTAATGGTAATTCTTCACATCCATTCCGACAATTAGCATAAGTATTAAATGATGTCTTCATTTCTAATCATATAATGATAAAGTACCTACATATACTTAGGTACCTACTATAGTACCTAATAGAGTGTTCTTGCCCCCTAGTAAAATGGCCAACATTCTATTCTATACGTTTGAACGCTACACTTAATAGAGCAATAGACGATTATCATCACATCACATGTCGCAAACTTATGTAAATCACAGACTTTGATGTATTGTATGGAATTGACAAGCTAACCGGCACGTAATTTTATAGTTTACTGTTTATTTTAAAGCTTTAAGAGTAGGGAGCTTGTTTTTCTCTATCGTCACTATTTGTCTACAATTGCGATACCCGATTGTTAATGTAGGCACTTTTAATAGTCTTTAGACTTTTCAACATCTTGGAGTCTTTTGGGCCGGGCTCGGAACTTAATTCCCTTAAAGAAATTGCCTCTTTTTCGATAGCAAAAGTTAATTATTTCTAGAAATGAGCTTTTGATTTCCTGTCTGCGTTTTTTCTAATTATGTTTAGGTATAAGTACTATGCTCTATCCACTCCTGCGCAACTCGGTGACATATGGAAACATAATTTAATATTGCTGGAGAAACGCGTAATGGCCATCAAATTATTATAATGATATAGTAAATAGATTCTAATAATAAACTAAGTATGTTTCAAATGATTATAGGTTTAGAGGAATAAACATTCTTGCTGTTTTTATACAAGTTTGTTGTTTTTTCATTAACTTACCCTTAATAATCCATACTAATATAATAAATGTGAACCGTCTGTCTGTCTGTTTTTTCTTTTCAATCCTAACTGAATTAAAATGAGATATTTTCCTGCAGAACGAGCAGTTTAATTCAGCACAGCACGTATAAAACATGATAATTTCGCGACGCATTCTACACAGAAACGGCTTGCAACCACAATAGAAATAATTAGCTTAATTATTGTAAAACCAGACTAGATTTTATCCGGACTTACTAGGAAGAGTTCGCACCGACTGCTCATTGTATTGAGAAAGGCAAAACATTATAAAGGCGCCTTCAGCATTCGATTCTTTAGTGTTGTAGCGTTATCTCATATGCAATTACAAGGTATTGTTTCAATTCGGAGAATATGTAATCCTTTATTGAAGATTCGATTTTAGATTTTTACATAAGAGATTTTGATGAGTTCAATGGTAGAAATCAAACTTTCACTCTATTTTAATGATTCTAACATCGGAGCTTTGAAGATTTTCAATGGACTTGAATATTTAATAATTATATTAGGTTTAGGTGGTTTTAAAATATCTTACTTACCTATAGTTAAAGAATCAATTTATCAAAGGTATTATAAATATTACCAACTATTCATTGTAATCGTGGGCAGAGTTTTGTCTTAAAGACCCATAAAAAACTCTTCCACAAACATATTCGTACAAAGCAGACTCGTTTAGGAGACGTTTTAAAGAAAGTTTAGAGTCCTAATCCGAAGATACGAACTGTGTCTTTTTCAGTGAAATCGCCTAATTCCTAAGTTCATATTCTCTTATGAAGCACAATAAATCATTCAATAGAGATATTATTTTTTAATTTTATAATTTATGAGCTTATGCTCACAGTCACGAATAACATCCGAAATTAAATAATAGAACGACGTTCATCACCCCGTTACCACATTTTTTTTGCTTTTTGGCATAAGATCGTCTTATGTATGGCGCCCGCCGTGTAATCCACCGCGCACCGGTCCATTAGATCTATTTTTTTACTTTCCTCTATGTTATGATCACAACGGTCGTAAGTAATCGAATCACATATCGTTTGTGTGGCCTTATTTCTGTGACGTAACATTATGTCTTATTCCGAAACACGTAGGTCGTCGGGCCTATATGACTTAATTTGTTATCTTATCGCTCAAGAAATCACTATTACACAGTTTCTTTGAGAAGGGCCTCATCTCATGAGAACTGGCTTGGATAACTGGCCCATTGTGTGCTATATACCTGGCAGTTAGAAGGTTGTGTTTACTGTGTGAAAGAAACATAGGTTGCAAACTTGTTGCAACTATAGTCATAAAACTGCCCATTTGCACTAAACATAAGAATAAGTTCTTACCTAATTTGTTTAAGTAAGCTACTCCTAAAAATGCTTGCACTAACCTTAAGCCATTCCTAACTACACTCCCTATCTTAGGAGATTCCTAACTTTATGAGCTCAAAAAGCTAGGCGTTTTTGTCAATGATAAATTGAGCAATAAAGGAGGAACAATTAGCTAACATTTATTGGTATGACTTGATTATTTAAAAAAAAAATTATTTAAAGCCACCGGCACAGAATACATAATAGTACAAAGTACCACCGGTCGCAATACAGACATGCAAAAACTTACTTGCATTTTTTTTCATGGTAAAGTAGCCTCTGCCCTCTATCTATACTTAGGGTGTTTAATACTCAGATATTAAATAAAAACATATTTGCCTCTGGAAGAACTTTAATATGATTCAATGGAAACAAACATTTTACTCCATATTAATATTATATATAAGTATTGTATTCGATAAATACTCGGGTCATTGACCCCCTAAACTAGATCTCATGAAAATCACAAACGTGTTTATTCTTAGTAAATTAAAATACAAGGTTTATATCCTTAGTCAATTCACAGTTTGGCTTCATCTAAATATAAACGACTACTGATATCGAGAGTATGTACACAAATCTTAGACCATTCTATGCCACAGACCACAAAATATCCATAATACTACCATAGTACAACAATTATCTTTTATACTACTTTGGGCCTTCTACGTCAGCCGATACGACACCCGATCCGACATTAATACGACATCGTCGCACTGTAAATGAGTCCTTTGTAGTAAACAGGCATAATTTCATGCTTATTTACTACAAAGTTAGTTTTAACTAATCACTTTACTAAACTTATTATGAATACTTTGAGTCAGTAAGGCCATGAGGATGATACGTGTAATACTACTTATAACTAAAGAGATCTTTATTGACTTATCAACTAAAATGTACCTACTTAGTATTGAACGAAACAGAAAAAGATTAGTTGCCATTTTTAACAAACATAGACCACTAAAATGTGAAAGAAAAAGAAATCAGACACTGTTAAACGAGTCAACATAAGTATAAGCACTTAAAAAGATACTGTGATACTATTTTTACATTAATACAACTGCAAGTACGTAAACATTAAGCCAGACGTTAAATTTACACATTTATGACCAAAGTTTGGTCCGAAAAAGTTCAAAGTCTAACATGTACCCTAGCTAGAGCGTAAAACCTAACTCTATTCCAACGTACACATGAACTCGAGACTCTTAAAGCTTAAACATCTTATAATAATGACTTTACAAAACTCTACACATCACAACTAGAACATTTTATACTAAATACCCGATTTCACTATCCACTATATTATTCTAGATACGAAACCAAAATAAAGAACATTGAAAAATCTACTCCAATTTAAATTACATCAGTCGTTAACGATTTTTCAACTTCGAAACCGATTCTCGTGTTCCATGAACAACTATAATTTTAATATACGATCAATAATAACTTTAACACATTTTATTTGTCAATTGATAATCACATAAACGTTTAAAATAACTTGGCAATGATTATAGCTTAATATAAGACGAAAACTTAGCAAAGTATGATTTCCTAAAGTTTTTTCACATTTTTTTTTTGCATTGTCACGTTTTCCTACAACAAAATACATAGAGGCTAACATTACATGAGATCTATATGAGATCGTACGTATATATTTGCGTAGCATAGAATTTTGGTCTAGTCATATAAATAGAGCCGTGATATGAGGTTAATTAAGACGTGTACCTCGTACTTGTACTTGTGGTTCAGTCGATATAACACTATGATATTCGTTGTAACTTAACGAAAACAATTAAATTGCACGATTAAGTAAACTAGTTCTCTCATTTGGCACTTCTCTTGTGCCTGTTAAACGATACATTATCAAAAATTTGGCAAATCATTTTGCATTTTTTCAGAAGTGATCATATGCAATTTGTTTCAATTTACTTACAAGCCACTACAAATTATTAACTATTTTGCATTGAAATACATAAATATTTAGGTAGGTACTTACCTTTTATTATATTTTGAATCGTAGAGCGAAAAAATAATGTGCTAAATATAGTTTTAATGACAGTTTAAGATTCCTGAAATAACATTTATAAGATACGTATTGTTACTTTTTTAATGTTAATACTAGACCTTGCATCTACTAAGTACCATCACTGAAAAAAGTCTGATGATTCAGACTATCATCTGAGATCACATAATCATTCTACTTCTAACAAAACAACAATGATATCACTTTTAAAATAATTGAAACATAAAATTCCAGTAAGTACTGTACGCCCTGAAAATATGGAATATCTTTCCAATCAGTAATATTTTCTTTAACAAAGTGATATAACTGAATTAAACATCTTTTTAACATTTTCAGTGATTGTTTGCGTCCAGAAAGAAGCGCGCTTGGAAGATTTGTGGCTATCAACAAGTTTTTATATAAATTCCATTTACTTTTCTTAGTGTTTTCTTACCATTTTTTTTAAACCGAACGCAAGCTTTTCACAAAAGTAAGTATCTTTTCGATTCAATCTGTGAATATCCCACATCAATATCTAAATATTTCAGAAATGATAGAACTCATTGAATTTTACAAAGTCTGTAATCATCAAAGAGTTTTGCATATACATGAAATGACTATCTACACAAATTATATACAGAAATCTTGAAAGAGTATAGTTTCAATATGAAAAATAAAAGAGGTTGCAGTTGCAGCTAACAAATGAAGCAGAAGGTACAGTACCGCTCGGTCGGTTAGGCCAGCCCCCCGGAGCCGAGCCGGGCTCAGGAAGGGCGTGGTCACGCGCGGCCGAGCATCGCCGCCACGTCGCCGGCCGACTGCGAGTGAAGGAGCGCCCGCGCAGGTCGCGGGGGTGCGAGCCGAGGGAGTGCAAGTGCACCCCCGCTTGTCGCGCACCCTGTCACGAACTCGTGTCTGGAAGCTTCTGTTGGGGTGATCCGTCGCTTTGGGTCCCATCTGTCGACAAATACTAGAGATTAGTATAATAAGTAGCGGGTGTCAGGAGGTGTCACGGACAGTCTTCTATGCAGAGGCTGCATGGAGGAAGAAAAAACAGCCGCCCATGTACTGCTGGAATGCAGAGGGGTGGGCCCCATACCGGGCGAGGTACCTCGGCTCGCCGGGCAGCGTCCAGGAAGCAGTCACGAATGTGAAAACACTTGGAGCATTCCTGGCTGAGCTGGGCTGGCTGAAGTGATCCAGCCGCACACCCTCCAGACGCAAAATAGGCGCAATAGACGTCGAGTTTCGGAAACCGCCTGCACTGATAAGAAGAAGAAGAAGCGGGTGTCAGGAGCTAGGCTATCTTGATGATGAGTCAGGACAGGACTTGGACAACCCTTGTACGGACGTCGATCAGCCTCCACAAACGCAGAATGTACACGTTATTCACTGCGCTATCATCCATCCATAACTGCTTGAGGATTATGAATAATTAGATATGCTAAAAGTATGAAAATTCCGATTTGCATCGCCTGTATTGCATTGACACCACTTGAAGGTCTTTTGCTCTAAGAATGAGGAAAATCACGACAGTAAAAAAAATGCCAGTATCCGCAATGACAAAATTCTTAAATTTTAAAATTGTTATGCAAAAAATACCATGGACGTTATCGCATTGCCATCAGTACCAATCCATTGTGCATTATTATGAATAGACGTAGATCCCCAATGAGAAAGGCCTTTGATGTAGTCATTGAAATAAATAAAAAATTAGAAGGAGGTATAGAGACTGACACATCGCTAGTATTAAGAAATCGAGAATAATAACAATGGTAAGTTGCGGATCCGCGAAGCACTTATAGTCCGTGAGCCCGCGACAGTATTGCCTACGTCATATGACATCACGATGAAATGTATGGCACACGGTCGGAAAAGTTGTGCTGAGCGAGGATCAGAAGATTATCGCAAATAAAATTGGCCGGAAGCTTGAGAAAATCTTCCACTTCCGGTCAAAATTTTGAGATCATATTTACGTCATGTGACATCAGTAAGAGACCCGTGTCATCATTTAGTTTTCAATCATAGAGAGAGTAAACATAAGTCTGTCAGTTCTGAAATGACTAAAAAACAAAAAATTTAAGTTTAAGGTATTCCGGCCATTTTAGAACTGACAGACTTATGTTTACTCTCTCTATGATTGAAAACTAAATGATGACACGGGTCTCTTACTGATGTCACATGACGTAAATATAATCTTAAAATTTTGACCGGAAGTGGAAGATTTTCTCAAGCTTCCGGCCAATTTTATTTGCGATAATCTTGTGATCCTCGCTCAGCACAACTTTTCCGACCGTGTGCCATGCAATTCATCGTGATGTCATATGACGTAGGCAATACTGTCGCGGGCTCACGGACTATTAGTGAAATATTGCGAGAATGATTGAGATATGGCAAAACGAAGCGTAAAAGTAAGTATTCTATTGGATTTTGAAAACTGAATTAGGTATTTATTATGTTTTTCCTTTAAAAATATTTGCCAAATTTTGTTTTCATCTCTGTTATTCGTAAATAAAAAACAGTTGAGATAGAGGTCAGCGATAGTTAGGCCACCTGTAGACATTTGTGTGAATTTGCATAAGTTGTTTTAGTTACCTACTCTACAAAAAATACAGCATTTAATACGAGAAGTACCTAAGAATACTCTTTGCCTCAAAACTGGTACTTTGGTACTAAGAGACGACAAGCACATGCTATGGTAATTAAAAGAAAATTCAAAATTTCTGTAGATTTTTTCCCTTCGGGCTTCGTAGCTTAAAGTACAATTTCGAAAAATGTTTACCTTAGTCACTACAAAAACCCAACACTGGCGTCGTTTTATTAGATGTACCAATCTGTAGACTCTTTTTATTACATGCAAAGACACACGTAGATAATAATCTGAATGAGCATTTACTCTGCATACCTTTTTCAAAGGTGGGAATGTAGTAACGCTAACAAAATAATGACAACTTCCATCATTGTAATACTAAAACCTGCATTAATTCATAAATAAATCATTCTATTCTAAAAAATGATTCGTGATATGAAAGCGTCAGCTAGTTTGTTTGTCTAAAGTCCTTATATTGGTCACCCTCCCTTCAGATCAGACACGATTGTACAGTCGATTGCAACACAGTCTTGGACTGCATGTCTAATTACTAGAATGGATAGCGGTGAACGTCGTTACTGACACACGTGTTCCAGTTTTTGCTCCTCGACATCTCGTAAAATCAAATAGGTACTACAAGTAGGCGCTAGAAACTTTTTATACTAGCCCCGAGAAACATAGAACATAATAAATCTAATAAGGACCATTCAATTAAAAAAATATGTACTGTACAGGGTTATTTTTAAAACACCAAGAACCTCGCAGGAGTAGATTACTAACATCATAAACAACAACATTAGTATACGACTTTTCCGAAAACAAACAAAAAAAATACTTTCCATACAAATGTCCCAACAGCTGATCGAGCTTTGTATTAAAAGTCGTTTTTTTTATCTGTTTTCGGAAAAGTCGTAGAACAAAATGTTGTGTTTATGATGTTAGTAATAATCTACTCCTGCGAGGTTGTTGGTGTTTTACAAATAACCCTGTATAATAAAATGGGTATGTTTCAAGTCGCATTTCGTTAAAACATCTGACACTGATTTAACAACCGTCAAATGCTGTATTTGACTAAGTTAAGACAGTAAATAAAAAACATTCATACCTCTTACTAAAAATTTCATCCAAAAGTTAGCGGCAAGTTTAAAAGCTTTTCTATGGAAATGGAACCTCGGTTACACTACAACTCGGCTCTCATCACTTTCTTAATAATGAAACATGTAAAAGTACATAAGCTTTGTTTTATTTGCACTTTAAAAACTTTACATTTATAATAAGTCTTTCGTCTACCGTAACTATCTTTTGATGACTAGAGCGATGGGTAATCTTAAAATAAATTTAAATCTAGGAGCCATAGTACATAAAACAAAAAGTCATCTTCTAATTCAGTTACATGCATTGTTCTATTCTATTTTCCTTTCACGTTATCGTTTACAACAGCCACGACCGACGTGTGACTTTCAATTTCGTTCGCTTAGATCATAATCCGAATATTTGAATTGATTAGTCGATTCATTGGTATGTAAGTAGTCGGTTTATTATCAAGAATACATTAAGCATTGTTGAGATTTATCGAGATTTCGATTATTTATGAATTAGTGTTGTTATCTTTAGACAAGAATTTCATTGTTTCGTTGTTGTTCATCTTCAATTTCAGCAGTTGTTTAATGTTTTTTTATCTGGAGAAGTTACCACAAAGATCACGAATAGTACTGTAAGTTCTACTACTTTCCCACCGGTGCTGCTAATTAGCTTTTCTAATTGAAATTATTTTCAATCTTGTTTAACCTATATTCATTTTGCTTAGATTCAAATTATGTCCTCATTTGTATCCGTTTTGCATACAAAACAAAAGATCACAAGGATTTAAATAATTATATAAAATATATTTTTAAACAATGTCATGTCTAAATGTTTTGATGCCAAATTTTGAACGCAGAATGACCGATAAGTACGAGATCTGGCTCAAGGCGATACTACTGTCACTTAGCCCGGTGAATGCCCTGGAATGGCCACTCGGACCTTCTAAAGGAAATATAACTTAGGTTAGCTACATATATTTGATATCCAAGTTTACATTATGTCTACTTGTACCACAATTAACATATTCCATAGCAACAACGACAAAATATAAATTCACTTGATTCAATAGATTTTCAGATAATTAGCCTTCTTATTTATACAGGGCGATAATGAATGCCATTTTTAGTTCATTCATTAACACGTTGTATTAATTTAGCTAATTATCCACACACAAGACTCTTTAGCATTTCCCTCAGAGGCATAGAGTTCCCATTTCCACTTGCAAAGATCCTAAGTGGGTACCTACCTAGTAGATCTTTTTTTGCATCACTTATATTCAGTCTAGCACATTTATTTATGAAATATTTTGACTTGAACTTATATAAAAGTAACTCTTAATTAGCTTTAAACACGTTGCTCTTACTAAAAACCTAAAAAACAAAGTCATAAAAACAGAAATCTGTGAAACCATGAAATTAAGCGTTCAATTATTTCGACAACATCACGTTAACTTTCTTCTCATTTCACTGGTGATAAAACAAAAAAAGGTCCATTTGCATTCGTACAAGGTGCCGCACACCATGGAGCGCGCTTGCGCGTGTCAACGGCCGCCATCTTATTTGAATTTGAATTAATTTCCGTTAATTAATTCCGATTGTAGACTAGACGAGCGCGCGTTTCTTTTATTGTGTGTTTTTGCATAACATTGACAATGTTTCCGAAAGTGGTTCCGGAACGGAATGTCATCATCGTTGTGTAACCGGCGACCTGTTTAGACGCCCGAAGTCGATAATAATCACGTATCAACGGATGCAGATCAAAATATGAGCTCACTATGGCAGATAGGTACTTTTAATTTTATTCTCCAAACATTTTAAATTAAAGAACGAATCAATTTTATTTTTAATCTTCCACAACTAAACTGATTGATGTTATTTTCATTTCAGCATTATCCTTTTCTGTGATATATCTATAGGGTACGTAAGTACTTGTTGTATGGTCTGTGATCTATAGGTATACCTAATCTCCCTACTTATACACACTAGAAACTATCTAGGTGCTTAACAAAGACTTAACAACAGAAAATCTGCTTGTTTCCACGTTATTCGTCACATCGTTAAAGTAGTAAAGTTATGTATTGAAGTAAGCGGTAATATGAATTTCGCTCTCAACAGCAATTGAGCAAATGTGAATGTGATTAACGGGCTGCGTGTGACAGGAATGTTGTAAAGCAAATGTGCAAATGGTAGGTCACCTAGCACCGCAGCGCAGCGGAGAAGAGACGCATCGCAACGCGGTCGAGCGAGTTACATAAACGATGACGATGACGGGTCGTGTTTCAGAGAGTAAATAGTAATAGAGACAGGTATTATACAGGATTATTTGTAAAACACCAACAACCTCGCAGGAGTAGATTACTATCATCATAAACAACAACATTTGTTCTACTACTTTTCCAAAAACAGACAAATAAATCCCACTTTTCATACAAAACTACATGGACATGTTCGAACATTTGTATGGTAAGTCGCATTTTTTTGTCAGTTTTCGGAAAAGTCGTAGAAGAAATGTTATCGTTTAAGATGTTAGTAATCTACTCCTACAAATAACCTTGCATACAAGTAGATTCTTTCGGGGTAAAAACAGCCAGAAAATAAGATTACACAAAGAAAAATAAGGAAAATAATAAAGGTTATTTTAATCTTGATTACATTCTGACAATGTGTATGAAAAGATGCTGTATTCCGATAATTTACAATATTAAATTGATTTAGAATATTTATAACAACGCCACGTAGCAGTAAACTATGATCCCCTAGATCCAAAACGAGGGCTAAAGTAAAAACTAGAACCACCAATCAATTACTGCCAGTACCCCAAGCACTCTATCGGAAAACAGTTTTATTTAGTTCACATGTTAGAATAAGAGGCCTATGTTCGACGTGTCTCCTCTGTGATTCGCAGTAGGAGGCAGCGCATCGTTGCGTCACCGTAACCTTTCACTGCAGATGCCGCGCGGCTGCGTACGCGCCGCTCTCAGTCGTTTTTTGCACTACACCTTATGGGAAAACGATTTCGTAATGAATGAGATAACGACTCTAGTATTATGATACCATGACCTCCTCATACTCTTTATACTATAACTCAACTTCCTGGGTTTGAAATTCCATATTTTCCTTACTTATGCAATGTATTTAACTGTTTACCCGCTGCACAATCATATTTTGCATTATCCACGTAGTTAAGACTTCGTATAGGTAATTAGATAAACAAAAATGTGCATTTCATTCAATTGCAACCCAAGGACGATTACTTCAGTGATATTAGATGTGTTAATCCAATACAGTTTATTATATATTTGTTTAAAACAATCGAGAGTTGCAAATTTAGCAAATGTCTTCTACTGGAACTGAACTGGAGCTCAATCGCGCTAATTTTTTCTTTTGTTATTTCTTTTTCTGGATTGTATTAATTTCTATCTGTGAAAACTGATAAAGGCATGTTTGATCAAGTTTTACCTTAGCTATAATTATTATATGAATGCTGTTTGTTTTCCATGAATAAATAAATAAATAAAAATAAATAAATAAATTTTCAACGATAAAACCACTAAATCGTTACCGTTTAAGTTTGGTTTCTTACAGAAAAATACTTACTTCGGTTTTGTTAAAATTGTTGAAAGCTATGCCTAGAGAGCCTAGGATGCCAAACTTGGATAATTTAAATAAGAATCCTAAAGCTAAAGCAAAGATTTTTAGGTAAACATAACCTAAATGACTTCAAATATAGCGTCTACAATTGAAGAAAAACTGAATCCACTGCTAGTGGAAAATAAAAAACTAAAAAACGAAGTGGAGGTTTTACACAAGAAAGTTAATTCTCTCGAGAGAGAAACAAGGAAAAACAATATTATACTACACGGGGTGGAAGAAACTGAAAAAAACGTCACCGAACTTATGGAAGTAGTCTTAAACACTCTCAATGATGCGGGGAGACAGGGGGGAATAGAAAACTTTGACAGATGGGAAATAAGTGAAGTACGCAGACTGGGCGGAAAAGCAGAAAATAAGAGAAGGCCTATATTTATAAAACTTACATTGGCCTGGAGAAAAATTGAAATACTTAAACACAAAAAGTATTTTCCCAACAAAGTGTATGTCACAGAAGATTTTCCAAAAGAAGTAGTAATAATAAGGAAAGAATTAAAGACGAAACAGCAAGAGGAAATAAAAAAAGGCAATTTGGCTTACATTCGCTACGATAAACTAATTGTCAAAGAAAATCCAACTCAACGAAAAGGGAAACCAAGCAGAAATGATAACCTAACAGAAAAGGGAAAAAAGAACACTGAAAGCAAGAGAAAACGATCACCTACAAAGTCACCCCCTGAAAGTGCATCAAACTGCAACGAAAATGAAGTGGCGGCACCCAGCAAGATTATCAAGAACTACGAGATTTTTCGTCACAGAGCCAACTCATTTTCAAACCATTAACAATCGCAATAATGTCAACAAACCAAAAAACAAACACAACAAACCAAAAAACAAACACAACAAACCAAATAAAAGCAAAACGCTCCCCAATCCGGCTGGTCACCGTGGGGAGATAGACCAAAACCCTTCAACCAAAAAAGAAACAGAACCAGAAAAAGAAATAGAAATAGCAATGGAAGAAATAATAGAAACAGAAATGGAAACAAAACTGAAAAAAATATCTTTATATATCTGTACACTAAATACGCGCACTCTAAGAACACAAGAGAGCTTGCAGGAGCTAGAAAGTGCTATCGAAAACCTCAAATGGGACATCTTAGGAATCAGCGAGATGAGAAGGATAGGGGAGGGAATAGAAGAGAAAGAGAACTATATTATGTACTACAAAGGAGAAATTGCCGGACATAGAGGAGTCGGTTTCCTTGTAAAGTCGAAGTACAAGAAAAACGTTAAAGACTTTGAAGGTATTTCGGACAGGATAGCTGCAATTCACATAAACTTCGAGGAAAACGGAAAAGTGTGGACGATTGTACAAGTGTACGCACCGACTGAACAAGCCAGCCAAACAGACAGTGAAATGTTCTACAACAGTCTTAATGAAGTTACAGGTCGCTACTCCAACAATAACTTAATAATTATGGGAGATTTCAATGCCCAAGTGGGCCCTGGAAGAGATGGCGAAGATCGTATCATTGGAATGTACGGAGAAGGTAAAAGAAGCAATAATGGTCATAAACTGGTGGAGTTCCTGTTGGAAAACAATCTGAATTTACTGAACTCCATATTCCGCAAAAAACCTAAATCTAAATGGACTTGGGTGTCCCCAGATGGCAAGGTCAAAAACGAAATTGATTACATGATTTCAAACAAACCTAAACATTTTACTGATACAGGCGTAATACAAAATTTAAACTTCAACACTAATCACCGTATGGTGCGCAGTTGCCTAAGAATATATGAGAGCAAAAAGCCTAGGCCAAAAACATCACAATTAAACCTCCCATCTTGGAACAACACTAACGAGACCAACATAAAGCATGTAATTAAAGAAATGAAACAAATTGTTAGCTCTGAACTCAAAACTACTAATAAATACAACAAACTCGAAAGCCAATTGAAAGAAATACTCAATACCCACACTAATAAAAGCAAACAAAGTTACATGAGTGAAGAAACGTTAGAACTTTTAGAGAAAAGAAAAAGGCTAATATCGGAAAGGAAAAGAAAAGTAAATCACAACGACATTTCAAACCTTAGCAAGAAGATAAGAGAGAGCATGAGGAAAGACAGGAAAGCTACAAGAATGAACACGATAGAAACACACATTAGAAAAACAGGAGGTCTTAGGAAAGCACTAAAGGAACTCAACGAAAAAGGAAAGGAGTGGATACTTAAAGTGAGAAATAA
The DNA here is from genome assembly GCA_943789525.1 of Agriphila geniculea. Taxonomy (NCBI): domain Eukaryota; kingdom Metazoa; phylum Arthropoda; class Insecta; order Lepidoptera; family Crambidae; genus Agriphila; species Agriphila geniculea. The sequence goes on from OX038873.1 coordinate 26,608,408, forward strand.
GAACAACACTACTTCCTCTAATCGCAAAGAAATTCAGCGAGTTGCTACGGGATATTACCGCCAGCTTTACTCAAAACAGGACTTGCTGATGCCTAATACTGGACAGGAAGACAACGAAAGTGAGGATGTACCTGAGATACTGGTTTCTGAAGTGGTGAAAGCCATTAATAGTCAAAAGCTGGAAAAAGCCCCTGGACCTGACCGAATTCCCAACGAACTTTTAAGAGGTACTGTAGAAGAGATGGGACCAATACTGGCCAAAGCCTTCAACGAAATACTACGCACGGGTATTATACCTAAACAATGGGCAGAGTCACACATAATACTCCTACATAAGAAAGGCCCAAAGGAAGACATAGGAAACTATAGGCCTATTTCACTGATTTCAAACATATATAAAGTCTTTGCAAAAGTCATACTGGAAAGAATATCTGGGAAACTTGATGAAAATCAACCAATCGAACAAGCCGGGTTCAGGAAAAACTACAGTACTGTAGATCACATACACACTATCAAACAGCTTATACAAAAATACAACGAATATAACAAGACCATTTATTTAGCATTTATAGATTACTCCAAAGCCTTCGACAGCCTGAACCACGAGCATATCTGGCACAGTCTTGCAGAACAAGGAATTCACAAAGTGTATATAAACACCATACGAAATATTTACAAAGAAAGTATAGCGAGAATCAAACTAGAATCAGTAGGCGAACCATTTCGAATAAGCAGAGGAGTTAGACAGGGTGATCCGCTCTCGCCAAAGCTGTTTTCAGCAGTACTAGAAGAAATTATGAGAAACCTCGATTGGGACCACCTTGGCCTAAATATAAATGGAGCTCGCCTTAACCACCTTCGATTCGCAGACGATCTTGTAATACTAGAGGAGGACCCAAAACTACTGGAACACATGATCCAAAATCTAGCAGACAGAAGTGGTGAAGTTGGTCTGGAAATGAATCCCAACAAAACCAAAGTGATGACTAATGCAGAAGAAATAGAAATAACAGTCAGCGGACGGAAGCTTGAATATGTTAAGGAGTATGTGTATCTTGGGCAAATAATATCACCCGATGTTCGCGAGAACACCTTCGATAGCACTCCCGAGCAGTAAAAGGTCACTGATCCATTGTTTCTAACGGTAAAGCTCAAGCATAGTAATTCCTCATTAAGGGATGAACCACTTACCCTTTGACGCCGACAGCTTTGAGTTGAAACAGGAACCCCATCCAAATGCCACCACGTGCTCCGCTATCAACGTCCACCGCACTACAATCTCACAAGTCTCACTCCAATTGTCTTTCTTGCATGAGAATAACACCAAAAACTTATAATTTGAGGAAATTCCGTATTCCAAAATTGATATCGATCCGAATACTGCACGCGTCGCCGGCCGCCGAGAGGTGAGTGCTGCGGGCGGCTGCTCTTCGCCGCCGGGTCGCGGGTTTCGCGGTTTACCCACATAAAAAGAAATAAACTATGCCTGAACATCCCCCCCCCTAACCAAGGTCCGCCTTGGTTCCTAAGAATCAGCGACAGGCAACCGACATAATTTGGAAATAGGCCGAAGCAAAGTACCGTTTTGCGTTCGAACCTCCGCGACCCTAACGATTCCATCTTTACCGGGAAGAAGTTTAACTAACCGACCGCGCTTCTATTGAAGAGGATTAGTATTATCTTCTTTGATCAAAACTAATTCGTCTAATTTAGGAGGTTCCGTAACCGTATTCCATTTATACCGCTGTTGCAAAGTGTGTAAATATTCCGTTTTCCACCGAGACCAGAAATGTTGAGACATTTTTTGAATCTGTTGATAGCGAGACAACCGATACAACTTAACTTCCTCATACGGATATTCGGGTACAGCCACCAGGGGTTGGCCGATTAAAAAATGACCGGGTGTTAATACTTCAAGATCCGCCGGATCCGTACTTAGAGGGCACAAAGGTCGTGAATTCATGACTGCCTCTACTTTATGAAAGAAAGTTGCCAGTTCTTCGAACGTCAACTTAGTCTCGCCCAACACGCGCCGAGCATGATTTTTTGCCGATTTTACCGCTGCCTCAAATAAACCGCCTTGATTTGGACTAGATGGAGGGTTAAATAACCATTTAATATTTTGTTGAACCAATTTTCGTTCCAATTCCGAACTATTATCCCGTAAAAATGTGTATAATTCCTTAAGATATCTATTTGCACCGGTATAGTTAGTACCGCAGTCCGATCTGATTAATGAAGGAAGTCCGCGCCGAGAAACAAATCTTGTCAAAGCCGCAATGAAAGCTTCAACCGACAGATCCGAAACAATTTCTAAATGAACCGCTTTCGTAGATAAGCATACAAAAACGCACAAGTAACATTTTTGAATCTTTGCATTCCGTAATGAATTAGATTTAATATAATATGGTCCCGCAAAATCCGTAGCGGCTCCTGCAAAAGCTCGCACGCTATTAACTCTATCCCGAGGTAAATCTGCCATAAATGGTTGTGTACACCGAACCTTAGACCGATAACATTGAATACACCGAAATGTGACGCTTCTAGTAACTCGTCGTGCCGAAATTATCCAGTAGTTTTGATAGAGAATAGCTGCTAAAGTGTTAGCTCCGACATGACAGTGAATGTTATGGAAGTGAGTGACTAACAATTCCGTAAAATGTCCATGACCAGGTAATAAAATCTGATGTCTTGCATTAAAAGACAAATCCGCAGCTCCGATCCGACCGCCGACACGTAAAATCCGATCTTTATCAATAAATACATTGAGTCTAACCAATGATGATTTAATTTGTTTTTGATTTGACAAGGCCTCAATTTCGTCACTAAAATATTTATGTTGAACAGTCCGAATTAAAAATGAAATTGCATTTCTACGCTCACCGATGGAAATATTTCCGCTAAAACGTGATGATTTATTCTTACAATTATGAATGAACCTTCTAATATAAGCCGTAACATTAATTAATTTTTGAAATGAACTATATTTTTCAATTAACTCAAATTCCGATTTTAAAGTGCCTACATTAGCTACCTTAGCCTTAATTCCGGGTAACATTTCTTCGGGAAACTCTAAGTAATCCCGTGGCCAGGTAGATGGGGATTCACTCAACCACTGTGGCTGCCACCAAAGATGATGCTGCAACAAGTCCGACGCCAAAGTACCGCGTGATGCTACATCCGCGCAATTCATGTCACTTGGGACATGTCTCCACCGAATTACAACAGGTTGCGATGTTATTTGTGACACCCGATTAGCTTCATATACCTGAAGGGTATGTACTGGTCGTCTGAGCCATGCCAAAACAATAGTGCTGTCGCACCAACCAACGACATGATCAAATACAATGTGGTCTCTCATAGAGGAGACGACATGATTGATAAGTGTGGTGAGGAGCCGGGCACCTTCCAATTCCAATTTTGGGATCGTTAATTTTTTTCTCAGTGAAGCTACTCGCGATTTAGAAATAAGTAGTCGCACGAGAACATTTCCGTCCGATAACTCCGACCGAATATAAACCGCTGCTGCGTAGCCCAGCGAGCTGCCGTCACAAAACCCGTGTAGACTATATCGAGTAGGTCCGTTTCCGTCAGGCTTTAAACACCGAGGGATTCGTATGTTACGTAAATTAGGTAAGTCCGAAATAATCATATGCCATTGCCGTTTAATATCGTCCGAAACAGGTGCGTCCCAATCAATTTTATTAGAATTGTCACTAGTACCTAGTAATTGTTGTAAAAGAATTTTAATTTTGAAAATAACCGGACAGATCCATCCTTCGGGATCGTACAAACGAGCCGATAACGATAATATAGTACGACGCGTCACCGTTGACTCCGCAGTCAAATTAACATGATAAGTAAAACTATCCGAAATTGGATCCCATAAAATACCTAAAACTTTTATAAGTTCCGAATCGCTTGAGCCGTCGAAGCTTTTAGGTATCTCTAAATGAGTAGATGGCAAACCGTCCAAAAGCTCCGGGACATTGGAAGACCACTTCCGTAATTCATAACCGGCCGTATCCATAAGTTTTATTAACTCATCGCGAAGTGCAATTGCATCGGAGAGTGTATCCGCACCGCCATTAAGATCATCCACGTAACTTTGTTTTAATAATAAATTCGCCGCCGATGGGAAATTCGCCTTTTCGTCCTGAGCAAGCTGATGCAAACACCGAATAGCTACGAAAGGACTAGACTTTAAACCGTAACTGTTAGTCGTCAACTCGAATATTTGTAAGGGTTCCGAAGGCGAAGATCGCCAGAAAATGAGCTGATATTTACGATCATCCGAATGTATCCAAGTTTGTCTAAACATCATTCGTACGTCAGTAGTAAACACTATGCGTGGCCACCGAAAATTTAATAATATCTCCGAAATGTCCTTTTGTAATTTTTCACCCGAATATAAACAATCATTTAAACACACGCCCGTACTACTAGAAACACTACCATCAAAAACAACCCGAATTTTATTTACATCACCCGATTTTTTAAATACCCCATGATGAGCCAAAAAATAATGTTCTTCTTCCGAATTAAAATTTGAAACCGTCATATGCCCTAATTTTATATATTCCGCCATGAATTCTATATATTTCAACCTAAACTCCGAGTCACGTTGCATACGTCTTTCAATCGACAAAAATCGTCTTAAAGCAGTCTGCCTAGAATCACCCAGCCGCTGGTGATCCGGTATCAGCGGCAGGCGCACAGTATATTTCCCGTCTGCGCCGCGTGTAGTACTAGAACTGAACAAACGCTCGCATTCGATGTCCGCCGGACTAATAAATTTACATTGAGGTGGTTGTTCATAACGCCAAAACTTTTCTACCGCTTCCAATAACTGGATAGCCGAAACATTAGAAGCAAAGTTCATAGTATCCGAATTAATCTCTTGACTTGGCCCGAAAACAGCAAAATCAAAAATAGTACTTAAGGCATAAGGCCCACCTGCGCCTAAGTCAAGTTTCTCGCCGTTCAAGATTTGTCCTAAAATATCGCATCCGAAAATAATATCTATATGTCTCATGTGGGAAGAACCGTCATCCGAAATGTTTACATTTTTATTCGAAATATTTAATTTATGAACTAAATATGAAGTAGGTTTCTTTAAAACAACCGCCGTAACCGATAACAAAATATTCTTAGAATTAATTGGCCGAAAATGAATTTTAACAATATTATTACTTTCACTAGTGTGAATACCGCCTATACCTACAATAGGAACATTCGAGTAATGTCGCTTTAATCCCAAATTTGTCACCAAATCACTTTTAATTATAGATATTTGAGAACCGAGATCGAGTAAAGCCCGAACCTGTAGAAAAGAGTTTTGAGATGATTTTACTTCAATTATAACCGTTGGCAAAATTACATTATCTATTAATTTAGGTTGTGAAGCGACATTACATAACTGTAATTGCTATTCCGAAGTAGTACGCTGATGTCGTGTGTCCCTCCTAGGACTCGCACTCCGTATGTCTTGCTGCCCGTGCCGTGACCGTCCGGCATCCGTCGATAAATTATTATTATCGCCATTATTGTTATCAATGCGCTCCGGCCGTTGATAACGCGAAGAAAATGAATCGTAAGTAGGACGCGCATGCATACGACTTAATTGTTCCCGCCTTTCGTGTGGACTGGCGCTCCGCATGCGTCGGCCCCGGCCGCGGTCCGCCGCCGTAAAGTTAGAAAACCGGTTCGATGATTGACAGTGATAACGCGCAGGAGATTCTGGACGCGAAATATGCATCGTGCAAATTAACTTATTGTGACCGATATTACCGCATTTATTGCATGGGACTTTACTGATACAAGACCCAGCATTATGTTGTCCGAAACATTTAAAACATAAACGCGAATCCCTAATGAAATCTTTACGCCCGATATTAGTTAACTTGTTAAATTTAAAACACTCAAGTATAGTGTGCCCCGTAAACTGACAATATAAACAACGCTTCGTTGCCACGACGTTATCACCATGAGTGACTAAGCCAGTACGTGGTACGCGTCTCCCGCGATCCGAATAGTTATTGTTATTTTTATTTAATGAATCCGAAGCCGCCGTGTCTAACAATCGACATTCATTTTGCAAGAAATCTATTAATTGATTGAAGTTAGGCAAAGTAGCCGTATTTCCGCCGTATTTATGTTCAAACCGTGACTTCATATCTAAAGGAAGTTTCGTGAGACTAATAAACAATAATAAATAACTCCACTCATTTATAGGAAAACCGAGATTATTCAATGCGCGTGTAGATTCTAATAAAGGGTTGAGTATTTTTGTCCTAAGACCCGAAATATTATTTAAACATGGCAAGTTTAAAATACGCGAAATATGAGAATCCGACAGTAATCTTTTATTTTCGTATCTACTTTTAAGAATATCCATAGCCGTGTCTAATGACTCATCAACCATTGGTAAATGTTTTATCAAATCGCGAGGTTCCTTTTGAACATTAGAAAATAAATAATGAAACTTTTCCGTTTTTGAAATATCTTTCCTACACATTACCAACGAATTAAACAAACTAATGAAACTAGTCCAACCGAATATATCTCCATCATACACACTTAAGTTTATCGCTGGCAAGCGAGCATTTTGCGCACTTTCGGTGGGTTGGTGTGTGCCGTCTAAGTTCGGGTAGGCAGATGAAATTGCCTCCAATTGATAATAAATTTCTTCCGCGTTTTTAAATTGAGTATCAAATAAAATAATTTGTTTTTCATCCGTTACCAAGTTCAATATTGCCTCGTATGCCTCGCTCAACAACTTATACCTTTCTTCCATTTTACGCAACCGAGCCGATATTACACCCGTTGTTTGACTTTTATTGACGATGATTTCGTTAGTATTTACGAACCAATCGCACTGTATTTTAAATTTACTTTCTACGGCCTTAGACGCCATTTTGAAATAGTGACACGGAACACGACGTGAATTTTACGAATTAAAATACCAACTGATTGAACCGAAACAAAATAAATTACTGATATTTTATATTCTGAAGCTTACCGAAATTAATACGAAACAATGATCCGACGAGAGGGACCAAAATAATTATGTTCGCGAGAACACCTTCGATAGCACTCCCGAGCAGTAAAAGGTCACTGATCCATTGTTTCTAACGGTAAAGCTCAAGCATAGTAATTCCTCATTAAGGGATGAACCACTTACCCTTTGACGCCGACAGCTTTGAGTTGAAACAGGAACCCCATCCAAATGCCACCACGTGCTCCGCTATCAACGTCCACCGCACTACAATCTCACAAGTCTCACTCCAATTGTCTTTCTTGCATGAGAATAACACCAAAAACTTATAATTTGAGGAAATTCCGTATTCCAAAATTGATATCGATCCGAATACTGCACGCGTCGCCGGCCGCCGAGAGGTGAGTGCTGCGGGCGGCTGCTCTTCGCCGCCGGGTCGCGGGTTTCGCGGTTTACCCACATAAAAAGAAATAAACTATGCCTGAACACCCGAAGACCTCATGACCAAGGAAATAGACAAAAGAATTACATATGGGTGGAACAAATACTGGTCCATGAAGGAAATAATGAAGAGTAAAGATTTCAGTATAAAAATAAAGAAAACCGTTTTTAACACCTGCATTTTACCCTGCATAACATATGGCTGTGAAACTTGGGCGCTGACAAAAGCCCACAGAGACAAATTAGCCAAATGTCAAAGAGCTATGGAGCGAAGCATGTTGGGCGTGAAACTACAGGATAGGATCCTGAACACTCACATCAGGCACATGTCAAAACTTCCTGACATTTTAACACGCATAGACCAACTAAAATGGAGATGGACTGGCCACATGCTTCGCTGCAATAAAGACAAATGGAGCAAACGAGTGACGCTGTGGTACCCAAGGGATGGGCACCGAAGCAAAGGTCGACCCATAAGAAGATGGGAAGACGACCTAAAGTTGGCCCTAGGACCATTCTGGACAAGAGTGGCTGCTGATAGGCAGTACTGGAGGGGGTTGGAGGAGGCCTTTGCCAATAGGCACACTGAGCGGAGAGATGTTATTTAAATACTAATATACTATGTAAAAACCAAAGTGTAGTTCAGAAATAAAAGGCTTATTATTATTATTATTATTATTATTATAACCTAAATGACAGCGTAACGGTTTTGTTTTTCGTTCAGAACTAACGCAATTAATTATAAAACGCCTAGATGTGTAAGTTTACTTTGTATTTTGAATTATTACAAGAAAATAATTTTGTTTCTGCAAGATCGTTGAATCAGGTAGTTAGAGTGCCAAAGAAATCATGAATGGCGGTTTACCGATCATCAATCTTCCGCCAAACTCGTTTGCTGGCGGCGGCTCTAAAGAACATAATTCAACTCACCAATTTTCGCAATACTTGGATAAACTTTTACTATGCGGTATCGTAACATTTAATTGGTACGTTTATTGGTCGGCGGCCATGTTGAGTGCGTGCGGTCAGCAGAGCCCTACACTTTCACCGCAGAGGTCAAACAGCGGTACACCGAGAAGCCTCAGGGTCTCAGACCGTGCGTTTGGGGGTAACCAATTCGACATTTGAAAAGTCCGGACTAAAGCTCAGTAGCAGTACCCGAAGCACGAACAGCTATCGAAAAAAATAACGCCCGTAAAAACATTCGATAGAGTAATTCTGTATGGAAAATTTGTACATTGCCATGTATTGCCAAAAAGCGAAATGATATTTCCCATAGAGATTCACTCTATCGAGTACTTTTACGCGCGTTTTTTTCGAACACAGCGACTTCTTATTTCTCTATAGAAATAAATGTCCACTCAGTCATAATCGCGGGAGGTCGCTAGTAATTTTATATTTGCGAACTTAGTAATTCAATGTAGTCATTGATAGATAGTTCTATCTTCTAAATATATAAAAAAAGAAACTGACTGACTGACATATCAACGCACAGCTCAAACCGCTGGTTCTAGATACTCTGGCCTCTTAAAAACAAAATTTAAAACACCGGAGACGTCCTCATCAATCCGGAGGTTTGGTGAACGTAGGTGCGTGATCGCACCATGTGATTTGTGGCATCCACATCCGCACGATGTGTGAATACCTACCGACATGTCGCTGTCAACGATCAATCATGTCGCGGCGACCTTTCCTATATCGTTACATGACTGAGACAATAAAAGTGAACATCTTTACGAGAATTATTAACATGTCAGTTATTCAGTATATCAGTTATTTTTTATTTTATTTTCTTTGGCGCAGTTACAAGATTCAAACCAAGCAGTACAAATAAAAATAAATCACAAAACAAAGGTGTTTTGAACCTCAATTACAACCATGCACAACATGCAAATATTTTTCATAAAAAGTGCGGCTAACTAGTAGTTCTAATTAATTCTAATACAAAAACGAAATTAAATTTTGATATAAGTACTCAAACAAAATCAAATTAAAGAAATTAATCTTCAATTTGTGCAAGTGCTCCAATGTTCTCTGGATATTTTATTGTTTTTAAAGATTGGCAATGTTATGCAGCTTAAATCAGTTATCGTTCCCTAATTGGTATAATAGTCGCCCACTCAGTATTTTTGACACTCATTTAAATTCTCCAACATGTAGTTTAGTTGCTCGTTTTACGTATTTTTTGTAATTCACAGTTTGTCACCCGTTATTTTGTCGACAACAAAATAAACCGTTGCCGGGTTTAATATTTGAGTATTCCAGTAACGCAGTCGCTCTTTATTATTTCCAGACATCCAAATAAAAATATCCCTTCAAAAACACACATTTGCTATATAGCTACAAGTGCAATACTGAATTTTAATCACAAGATAATCTTACAGAACACACTTTGGGTGAAAAAAGACATAATTATATTCTTGTTGATATACCTACATAATAATATTCTAACTCCTATAAGTAACTTATAATAAATGATAAAGTCTCGAGTTTCACTTTCAATACTAAAATCAAAGCATAATTTAAAAAGTATGAGAATACTCATATCTCTCAGTAGAAAATCTCTTCCGTAAAACACTCCTACCCATTTATTTACTTATTTTTATTTATTTATTTTAGTAGGTACACCAGTAGAACACTTATCAAACAACCACAAAATATGGTAATAGACAGACTAAATAAGTGCCCCATTATATAGGAGACGGCATTTAAGGGAAAGACAGTAACTAAAAAGCATTTAAAACAAAAAAAATACAATAATACATACGGAAAATACATCATTTTTTAATATATTTAGGTATTGGGTTGATAATCGTTCTTTTAAATAAATTCTTTTGAAGTTAAATGTCTAGGTTTATCGACGTAAACTCAGATAAAGCTATGTATTCATTAGGCAACATTTGTTTATAAACAGTTTATAAACAGTGTTTCACAATGTTTCATCATCTCTGTAAACAGTTTATAAACAAAGGTGATGAAACATAGTTTATGAAACATGTTGCCGTGCTCCCCGCTTTGAGTGGAGAGCAAGACGAAACATCTAGTTTATATATAAACAAAAGTCAACAGGTGTGGACGTGTGTTGCGCGAGTTTTAAACATGGAAGTAGTGTGGTCCAACGTCCAACAGCGATTTCGATGCTCATAGAGCTTTATCAACAGCACAATATACTTTGGGATGCCTCAAATACAGTTTATAGATAACTACCTCCTCGGGTGACATCCTAGCAACAACTGACAAGTGTGGACTGCCAAGTTTCAGAAACAGTGTTTACGGTAAACTTGTTTATAAACTCGTCATAAACAGTGATGAACAAATGTTGCCTAATGAATACGAGGCTTAATTCTATAAAAAGTTGCGCAAGCGCAAGAAGCTCATTGTGTCGGTGACACGACTATGCTAACAATTTACAGCAGGGTTGTCAAATTCACAAAATCATTAACCATTTTCTCAAATGCCGTAAGTAATATACAAAGTGTTACGAAAAACCCCTAATGCGGAAAGATAGGGACTATCAAACCGAAAAACTTTTACTATGGGACCAATTCTAAATCCCGAAAAAAAAATTAACTGTTTCATACATTGATATTTTCGTTATTAATTTTTGTATGACACAGCTGTTTTTTTCACGTTTTCAGAGTTGGTCCCATAGTAAAAGTAGTTCAGTTCGATGGTCTCTATCTACCATATTCGGCATTAGGGGTTTTTTAACAGCTGATAAGTTTCTTGCGCCCGTTCTTCTTGTCAGCTAAAAAAATCTGGAACGGATGGTAGGAAAATATAGACGATTCAAAAGTACTTAATTATTAAGTTTATTTGAATAAAGCTTATTTGACTTTGAGTTTGACTTTAACACGTTGTATTTTCAATGCGTTATATTTACCAAATGGCAACGACAGATGCATTAAACATAGTGATCAAAGACTTCTATGTCGTATTCTACAGTCTTTGTTAGTGATACGTAACAACAAAACATCTGTCTGTATTTTTGTTGTATTTATTGTTGTATATTTTATTTTGGCAACCCTAACCTTCTGAATCGTGGCCTTCCCGTTCCGCGTCGCACTTGTCCGGCAAAAAGGTGTGATCTTGGGGTGAAAGTTACTATCGGGGATCCACTGGGTGAAAAATAAAAATTTACTCGTATAGTACGAGGCAAACATCTTGACACTTTTTTGGCGGAGTGGGGATAAGTTCGCGCATGTGAGCGACCAATAGCGCGCGCCCCTCTCCCGCTGCCCCCGTACCTCACCTCTACGTATACCCAAAATCAGGGATTGAAATACCGTTAAAAAAATAACGTTATAAAAATAAAATAACGTTAAAAATAGCGTTCAAACATTTTATCGGTAAAGGAGGATGCAAATCCTGGTCCCACCTTCCAATAGCTATGTGTGTTACATCGCTGGATAGGTATTTTTGAGCTGAACAAAAGTTACTATGGCGCCAAGTTCCAAATCTAAGTCCGTTAAGAGTTATTCTTTATTAAACATAGTAGTTTTACAAGATCCAAAAACAATGTTAACAATGTTTATTATTCCAAAAATGTTAGTGTTGAACAGATATCGTTAACAAATGCTTTTTTATAAAGAAAACAACGACAACATATTTTAAAAATAAACATTTATTCACTACAATTGATGGGTAATGTCTTAATCACCACGCTTGCCAAATGCGGGTTGGTGATCACAAACCCGGGCTATGCATCGAAAAATCCGAAACACACTTTGCCCGACATAAGAATTGAACCCGGTACCTTTTATTCAGCTCAAAAGTACCTATCCAGCAATCTAACACACATAGCTATTGGAAGGTGGGACCAGATTTCATAGAAACCCTGGCATCATCCTTTACCGGAAAAAATAACGTTAAAAATATTTTACCGGTAAAATTAACGTTAAATTTAGTACCGGTAAAATTATCGGTAAAAAATTAGCGTTATTAATTGGAATAACGTTAATTTTAAAGTAACGGTAACAAAAAGGAAGAAATTAACGTTAAAATTAACGTTATTTCAGTAAATAACGTTATATTTAACGTTATTTCTCAAATTAACGTTAAAATTAACATTATTATTGACATAACGTTAATGTTAAAATTAACGGTAAAAAAGTATGAAATACCGTTATATTTAAAAATAACGTTAACTTTCCCTGCCCAAAATACACGGTCTGCGCAATCCCCACCCGATTTCAAGATATTTGCCTCGTACTGTAAGTACCTATGAACATTTTCCTCAGGAAAGCTTTATTTAACTACTTATATTATAACCAATTTAACATATTTTTGATTGAGGCAGTAACTTTACGGATCCGAATAAAAACATTGGTTCTTCATAAAAGTTAAAGTGAACATAAGAAAAGTTACATTTGGTATCTACTTTATTTAACCTTTATTTAACTTTATATTACCAATGTAATATCTTTTCTATTGCAGGAGTAATTTTTCGGTATTTAGCTAAGGAATTTATTTTAATAGATACTAAAAAAGGCCTTGGTTCAACATTAGAAGTTAAAATGATCGTAAGGAAAGTTGCATTTATTTTATTTAATATTGTAAAATTTTATCATAGGAGTTCTGTTCCATAAACTTCAATACGGAACCACTATAAATCTTGATATAATTTGATAGTTTCTTAAAGCACCCACGATGCAACCATTCAAAACCAAACACATTTAGTTGTGACATTTAATTTTAGACTTTGTATCGTCGTAATACCGGATAGAGTCACATCACAATGTTATGTGATTCAAGCCCGCGAGCAAATGCGTGAAGATGACACTTGCATTCCATTTATTATTTATTATCTTAACTCTTATTTATAACTAGTGGCTCCGTGAGCTGTAGACCTCGCGTTAAAAAGTAGCTCAAATGGTATGTTTTTTAAAAACAAATAACACAGTATAGATATTAGTTTTGCAACTAATAAGTATCTATACTGTGCAAATAATATACACAGTCCTAGGTTCTGTCACATAGTCACGACCTTATTTATTTTCAAATTTAGGATCTTTTAAAAATAAAAAAACAAAATTTACTTTGCACCGCTAACAAAAAAGTTTTGTTACACTTTTGATCATTATTCGAAATTGTTGGAGAATGTCTTTTTTTACATATCTCCGTCATTTCGAAAAATTTTGTAAAACTGGCTCGACTGAAAAATTCTATATAATTATCAAACCTGCTCAGAAAATTTCACGAGAATCGGTCGAGAAACAGTAGAGGAACCTGTAGAGGAGAACAGCCAGCGCCGGAAAACCGGACTGAAATAAGTGTTTTTACATATCTCCACCATTTTGAAAAATTTCGAAACATTGGCTTGATAAAAAAAATCTATATAATTTTTAAAACTGCTCACAAACTTTCACGAGAATCGGTTGAGAAATGCGACCTGTACAAGAAAAAAAACAGCGCCGGAAAGTCGCACTGAAATATTTTTTTTGAAAAATTTCGAAAAATTGGCACGACAAAAATTTTTTTATAATTTTCGAACCTGTTTAAAAATTTTCACGAGAATCGGTTGAGAAATGCGACCTGTTATGAGAGAACAAACGGACAGCCGCCGCCGGCCGGAAGGACATACGAAAGAATTTTTGCCCAAGCTGAAGCAGAGACGCTTCCCTCGGTCAATAAAATTACACATTTCATATTTTTTTTTATGTAAAGACTGTCATAATTGCCGAAGAGATCGTTGGTCGTCTCGTCAGGGTCAATAGAGTGCCATGCATGGGTGAGAGTCGTAATATTCGTATAATGCCATCACTTTTTAAATGTCACGAACGTTATGTAGGTCGCTCTTTATCTTTAGTAAAATGATGACGATATATATTTTTATGAGAGAAAAGTGAATTTTTAGGGTTCCGTACCCAAAGGGTAAAAATGGGACCCTATTACTAAGACTCCGCTGTCCGTCTGTCTGTCTGTCTGTCGGTCTGTCTGTCTGTCTGTCTGTCTGTCACCAGGCTGTATCTCATGAACCGTGATAGCTGGAAAGTTGAAATTTTCACAGATGATGTATTTCTGTTGCCGCTATAACAACAAATACTAAAAACAGAATAAAATTAATATTTAAGGGGGGCTCCCATACAACAAACGTGATTTTTATGCCGTTTTTTGCTGGATATTAATAACGACAACAGGTAGACAATTGAAATTTTCACAGATGATGTATTTTTGTTGTCGCTATAACAACAAATACTAAAAACAGAATAAAATTAATATTTATGGGGGGGCTCTCATACAACAAACATTTTTTTTTTGCCGTTTTTTGGTACGGAACCCTTCGTGCGCGAGTGAGACTCGCACTTGGCCGGTTTTTTTTTTATTGGCAAACAAATGTGGATTATGTGCAAACGTTTGATTTGTAAAATCTAACGCTATTAAAAGATAATAACGTATATAAATCTTTAGCATTTGGCCTGAATTATTTGTAATAATAATATTAATTCAATTACTAAGTAATTAACACAACAATAACAATTTATTACAGTTATCGTTAACTAATAAGAAATAAAAAAAAACAGGTTTATCACTTAGAAATGAATCACTTTGAAGATAAAATATTTTCGAATCCGACATTCAATGAAAAAAAATCAAAGTATCTGAGTATACCTAGTTAGAGAAAGTTTCGAGTACAAACAATAAATAAGTAGATTATAGCAGTTTGATATTAATGTTTATTTTATTTATTACTACTGACCTTTGAGTGAAATTTTAGTTAATAACATTAAGTTTAATCGCTCATGTTTCAGTGTAAAATTGACCATTTTAGCTAGCAATTATAGATGTTTCGTGAGATAGTAAATTGTATTGTTAGACGGTGGGTGATAGAACCAGCCCCCCTACTCAATTGGCCAATATTCTATTCGTTTGAACGCTACGCTTACTTTTAAAACTTTAAAATAAGAAGTAAACTATAAAATTACGTGCCTTAAGCTTGTCAATTCCATACAATACATCGAAGTCTGTGATTTACATAAGTTTGCGACATGTGATCTGATCATCTATTGCTCATTTTTAAGCTTTAGAAGTAAGCGTAGCGTTCAAACGAATAGAAAGTTGGCCATTTGAGTAGGGGGGCAGGGGGCTAATTGTCTAATTTAAAAATCTATCGCAATCGCTTTCGTTTGACAGATGGATGTCAACACATTGCTGCATTTCTTTGGTAAGTTTTTATTTGTGCCAAAAAGAAGCTTCAATGTGTTACATCCTGAAAGCGATAGCGATAGATTTTTAAATTAGACAATAGAAAGGCAGAGAGTCTATTACAAAAAAGATTCACGATAGACGGACGATGTTCGTTGATCGATTTACTTGATTTTGAACTTTATACATGAGTTAATAATGTCACGGAATGGGACGAACATCGTACGCTTATCGCGATGTTTTTTTATCATAATAGGCCCTCTGCTAGGTGTTACCGTACCGAATTGAAAACCAGAAGATTATTGTTGAAAAGTTAATGACGTTAAGTAATTTCTAAAGAAACTACTTGTAACTAGTTAGTAGTTTCAACAACAGTTTAGTACCTATTAAGTTATATTTAAGTTAGTATTTGGCTAGCAACTTACGAATTTAATTTACAATGCTATTTCTCATCGCTTTATTAGTAACGTCCACATTTCATCTAATGTTATAGAATAGAGAGACAATAAAATAAATATTGTATGAGATGCTAAAAGCGTTTTGCAAATAGCGATTCAATACGACTTGCCTTGTCTAAAATTTAGCGTGGTATGACTAAATAGAAAGCGAGTCCGGGAAAATCGCAAGGTTTGTTTTCGTTATCATTTGGCATTAACGCAGTTTTGCAAGATCTCCCGAGGATCGTGAGGCGGTCGGATGTAATCAGAGGAAATGCGGTTATGTCCGTAAAATTACGAAAGTTGACGAAAGTAACAAAAAATGTCAGTGAGACAACTACCTAAACTCAAATACTTTGTAAGTTCCGCTTTATAAGCTTTGACAATAGTACACAATGTTTCCGGAAACTATATTTTGTGTCGAATTATGACTGTAGTAAAGTTAATATTTTACATGTTCAATCAGTATACTAAAAAAATAGTCACGACACTCAATGGCTGATGGGGATCTCGTAACTAAATGACATTATACTTAAAATGAGAAGCGCATGGCGGAACTTGACAGACTGATCGTACTCGATTACGTTTCTTAAGCAACGCTCCGTCCGGCCAGGTGTCGGATGGGTGACCGTTATGTGGCATTACAACTGAGCGCTTCCGTGCTTCGGAGGGCACGTTAAACCGTCGGTCCGGGCTGTTGTCATCTGATAACAGTCGTTAAGCCAAGTTAGAGGCCTTACAGGCGGCTTGATTAACTCTAACACCAGAAGAGGTGGCCACTAATCCTCATACGATAAGAAAGAAAGAAGAGTTTATAATGAACTATGTCAGGTCAGATTCTATCGTGTTCTCGGCTTGTGAACAACAGCATATTAGATAATTTACGACATTTGTAGGTATACAAAGTTGTCGTCGTGTCGATGACACTTGTGTACATTTCGCAGTGGATTGGGACGCATCGTCTCGTCTTGAGAGGAACCAGTTTTCTTACACTTTCTACAATCAAAGACGCTTATATAAATTAGAAAACACGTGTTATGTCGAAGATTGTTGGCTTAAAAGTTAGAATAAGCTAGTACTCAAATAAATACGGATAGCACTATCGGTTTCTGAAACCACTTACACAGAATAACAAAAGGCAAAGTGTGCCGAACTCAATGAAAGCATTACATTTCTAGAAACTCGTGTAAAACACATCTCTTTGACCACACGTCATGTCATAATAACATACGCTACATGCTACATGGTAATTATGTGTCATAGACTCAGACCGTACGTAACACCGTGGACTGCCGTTTTGGTCCACTTATGGTGCAAGATGGATAAACCTGGCGCCTGAATAGGCAGTGATCCGATACAAAGATGGATGCGGCACCACTACCATCATAACGCGTTGTTTTACTGACGTCAAACATGTTTCGTGATTTTTTTTGTTCTTATTAGTCGGGGCAATAAAAAATATAAATAAGCAAAAGGTACTAAGTAACTTCTTTTCTTAAAATCATTGCATTGATTTATAACAATTTATGGTTATTTGTTCTTTACTCAAAATCATTGCATTGATATAAAAATTTATGGTTATTTGCAATTTATTTAAATAAATATGAATAGAATATACCTACTTAAAGTGTCCCTAATGAGGCTGCTACTTTGTTTCTGACTAAAAGCATCTTAAGAAACAATATTACTGTTAACTTTATTAAGGAATAGATGTTGAAAAATTAACAAACGTTAGGTTTTCAAACATACGATTGTCACATCAATAGGAGTAAGGATCATATAGAAAGTCTAAAAATGTTTGGAAATCAAAATTACTTACTTTTGTAATTAGGTTTATTTAGCTGGCTACATTATCAGTCATTAGCTAGGTCTGTGGTCCCATAGTACCTACATTTGTTACGTAGCTTTATGAGTTCATCATGCAATGCCTTTGCGTATACGTAGGTATTGCATCTAATACGGATTAGTCTGATTACTTAAGTGGGATTTGCATGGATCTAGACTCTTCCCGAATAGGTGCAGTAGCGTTGCAATCATTATGCAAGGATCATAGATCATGTAGTTAGTCGAACGGTCCGATTTGTTGGTTTAATTCGTACATGATGATTCGAGTTGGTCACCGACCGTGGGCTGCCCTTTGAGTTTAAGGGAAAACATGCCTTAATACAGGGTACTCACTCTAGGCAGCGGTGCAGGAAGTGCAAGAAGGCGGGGTCATCGGCGCGCACGGCGGCCACCAGCGTGCGCGCGCCGGGCCGCCGCTTGCGCCCCTTCGAGTTGGTCACCGACCGTGGGCTGCCCTTTGAGTTTAAGCGAAAACATGCCTTAATACAGTGTACTCACTCTAGGCAGCGGTGCAGGAAGTGTAAGAAGGCGGGGTCGTCGGCGCGCATGGCGGCCGCCAGCGTGCGCGCGCCGAGCCGCCGCTTGCGCCCCTTCAAGTTGGTCACCGACCGTGGGCTGCCCTTTGAGTTTAAGGAAAAACATGCCTTAATACAGTGTACTCACTCTAGGCAGCGGTGCAGGAAGTGTAAGAAGGCGGGGTCGTCGGCGCGCATGGCGGCCGCCAGCGTGCGCGCGCCGAGCCGCCGCTTGCGCCCCTTCAAGTTGGTCACCGACCGTGGGCTGCCCTTTGAGTTTAAGGAAAAACATGCCTTAATACAGTGTACTCACTCTAGGCAGCGGTGCAGGAAGTGTAAGAAGGCGGGGTCGTCGGCGCGCATGGCGGCCGCCAGCGTGCGCGCGCCGAGCCGCCGCTTGCGCCCCTTCAAGTTGGTCACCGACCGTGGGCTGCCCTTTGAGTTTAAGGAAAAACATGCCTTAATACAGTGTACTCACTCTAGGCAGCGGTGCAGGAAGTGTAAGAAGGCGGGGTCGTCGGCGCGCACGGCGGCCGCCAGCGTGCGCGCGCCGGGCCGCCGCTTGCGCCCCTTCGAGTTCGTCACCGACCGCGGGCTGCCCTTCGAGTCTGAGGGGGAAACATCGCAGCTTAAGTACACTACATGGCGATAGAGGGACATTACACGATCATTCAACTGATACAGGACTGCTATTTCTGATATTTTTCTAAGAAATTCTAAGAATAAATCGTTCAAATGGCAGCCCTGTATCAGTCTGATCAGTTATACCCTTAGCACGAACAGCTATCGAGAAAAATAACGCGCGTAAAAACATTCGATAGCGAAATTAAGTATGGGAAATTTATAAAGCGCCATCTACCGCCGAAAAACGTTATGAGATTTTGTAATGTTATTAATGAGTTATAGTGTTGGCCAAATAAAAACACAAAAAATTCGGATCCAGTGGGAGAAAAATATCAAACCTATTTTTTCCCGACTAGGAAAAAATATCAATTGTAGTGTATTATAAAAAAATGCCCTTCATGATGTATTTTTTTCAGGCAAATCGGAGACCCTGGCACTGCTAGAACGATGGACACCGCGCCCTCGTAGCAAGTTGAAATTTTCAGAAAGCGTCACATCTAGGCAGACAACAATTCATCAATTCCATGCAATTTTTCCTCTTAGATTTGACCCTAGGATTAATTTAGTAAAGTCATCACTGTCCTGACTTAGGCATTACCAATAAGCTAAAGATTAACCTCTATGCACCTATTTCAAAATGAAGACTACCTATAAGGTATTAAAAAGTTAAATGACCTAATTTTTATAACACTTTGTTTACTCCTTATGAATGTCACAATAAGTGCAGATTAAAAAACCGGTCAAGAGCGAGTCGGACTCGCGCACCGAGGGTTCCGTACAATCCTTACTAATATTATAAATGCGAAAGTCCGTTTGTTTGTTTGTTTGTTTGTTTGTTACGCCTTCACGTCTTAACTACTAAACCGATCATCATGAAATTTTGCATACACGTTGTCAGGGGTACAGAGAAGGACATAGGGTACTTTTCATCCCGAAAAAAAGTATTTTTTTTTTTTTTTTTTTATTTATTTTCCAAAATTTTACATTTAAGTTTACAAAAATTTTCTTTCGCCAAACTGCAATGACAGTTTGTAGGCGTAGCGCTTATTTTCTATTAATATTTCTACTTAAATGCTATATACATCGCTTGTTTATTTATATTGCCTTTGCTTACTTGAATGAGAATTTATAACATGCAGTCTTTTAATTTTCTTTTCAATATTTCTTTACATTTAATTTTAGTTTCATCTAATAACAACGAATATTTATTATACAATTTAGGTATAGTATATTTTCTGGTTCTTTCTCCATAATAATTATTGACTCTAATCTGTTTCAGTTTTCTTTGACTTATTGATCTAGTTAGCACTTTGTGATTCACTTTAGTTTTATAATCATCTTTATAGTATGTCTCTAAGGCCAAATGGTAATAAGTTCTTTTTTCTATCGGTAATATTCTGCAGTATTTAAATAATTTATTATAATCATCTCTAAACCTCCTTTTAACTTTATTATTAACTAAAAATTTCAAAAACCTGACCTGTATTTTTTTAATTTGTTCAACATACGTCTTAAACGTCAGGCCATAGCAACTTAACCCATAGCTTACAATTGATTCAGCTAAGGCATAATAAACCATAAACAAAGTCTTTTTATTCAAAATTCGCTTTAAGTGATAAAATTTTCCAAGTACAGAACGAAGCCTATTACATACCATGAGGACATGTTGTTTCCAGTTAAATCTACAATCTATTAGCAAACCTAGATATTTAATACTTTCTACATATTCTAAGGGTTTACAATTACATGTACTTTTATTATTGTGCAAGCATTCATATGAGTGACCTAATATTTTTAATTCATTTTGTGGTAGCTTTTTAGCTTTAATGTTGTGAGGTGAGTAGATATGCATACACTTTGTTTTTTCTGTATTTATAATAATGCCATTGTCATGTGCCCACTTAGTGACCATTTCAAAATCATCTTCCAATTGTTGCCTAATTTGTTTCACATCTTTACCGGCTACCAATAAACATGTGTCATCCGCATACATGCATACCATGGAATGGCGGATCACATTCACCATACTATTAACATGCATGATGTAGCCTAACGGGCCATACACTGACCCAGTAGGCACACCGAGCGTTATCTGCGCCTCCTCACCCATTGTACCTGATACAACAGTGCGAAGCGTCCTTCCCTTTAAATAATTAGAAAAGAACCCGTTACTTGGTCCCCTGATTCCGCACTCATCCATAGCCTTCAGCAGCTGAGAGTGATCTAAAGTGTCGAATGCCTTTTTGAAGTCTATGAAGAGTGCCAGAACCTGGTTTCCTTTATCAAGTTCAGTATTGACAAAATCAGTAAATAACGTTAGTGCTGTAATAGTACTTCTACCTCGTCGAAAGCCATGCTGGCAGTTGTTTATTATTTGATATTTCTCTAAAAACTCACTTATCTGGCCCACAATCACTTTTTCCACAATTTTGTTAACCACTGATAAAATGGCCACAGGCCTATAGTTTGTATAGTCCAGGTGGCAACCCTGTTTGAATATAGGTCTAATCAAAGCTTTTTTTAATAAATCTGGATAGGTACTTTCTTTAACGCACATATTTATAAATTTTGCCAACACTGCACTTATACCCTTTTTTATATATTTCAAATCCTGTACCCTAATTTCATCACAGCCTGCTGCCTTATTACATTTTAATTTATTAATTATTTTTTCTATACACCTATTATCTATTTTCACAAATCTGAAGGACACTTCACTTTCTTTTACATATGTATTTCTGTCAAGAAATTTGTGATTGCAATCGTGTTTAATTCTTTGAATCTCTTCCGTAAATGTATGTGAAAATTTTGAACATATATTAGACATACTATCTGTCTTACCTAAATGTTTCTCTATTGTGGTGTCTATACTTGCTTTATTCCTCCCTAACCATTCATTAATATTAGCCCAAATCTTCCTAAAATCCCCACAACATTCGTTAATTTTACCTTGTTTATCTTTATTTCTACTCATATTTATTAATTTATTTACT
Source organism: Agriphila geniculea (assembly GCA_943789525.1). Taxonomy (NCBI): domain Eukaryota; kingdom Metazoa; phylum Arthropoda; class Insecta; order Lepidoptera; family Crambidae; genus Agriphila; species Agriphila geniculea. The sequence goes on from OX038873.1 coordinate 26,630,405, forward strand.
TTATTTCTATATTGTGTATACTCTAATCTATTATTCATATTAGTGGGGTCACTTTTCCAAACTCGAAATAATTCATTCTTCCTACTTATCATATTTAACAACTCATTACTCACCCATGGCTGCGTTTCTCTTTTAGTGCTAACCGTTTTACTTTGCTTACACGCAGAATAGATCGACCCAAATATTGAACATAGTTTAGCATACAACAACATAGGACAGTCAATGGCCAATAGTTCTTGCCAATTGACGCAATCTAATTTTTCTTTCACCAAGCTATTGTTTAAAATTGACTGTTTTTTATTAAAGACACTATACTCAGCCGAACCGCATTCCAATCTAACACCAATCATACGATGGTCCGATAAATTACATGCAAACGTGTGCGCGGCTACGCACCTCGACGCACTGCCGACCTCTCGCACCCAAGCGTGATCGATGCATGACAATTGTAGCTGCCCCTCCACAATAGCTTCTCGCGTTATCTCTGATTCCGGAATAACACACTGGAGCCCTCGTTCACACAAGGTGGTTTTGTAACTCCACGTAGCAGAGTCAAACTTATTTCTTCTGAGATCTATATTCATATCACCTATGACAATTACGTCTTCGGAGCTCGGTATATTAGTAATTATCTGATCTATCTGTCGAATAAACTCCATTCTATTTTTTTCAGGTGGTCTATATATGCCTATCAGGTTGATTGAATTTAATTGTGTCTTAATTTTTCCGTGTATAACTTCTACTTCCAATGTTTTCAACTGTTTAAACTCAAAGTTAAACTTCTGCTTCACATATACCAATATTCCTCCTCCTCTTGTCCTTTCTCTAGTAAATTCATACGTATTATATCCCTTAATATTATACAATGGCACCTCTTCTGACTTGATATTTATCTCGCTTAATATTATTACATCAATATTACTTTTGCATGCTTTTAATAATAAAATAAGCTGGTTAAAATTCTTTCTTAGTGATCGTATATTTAAGTGTATTAAATCTATCTCTCCATTACTATCTTTTTTCATTATGTAATTACTCCAATTATTTAAACTAAAGAATCTGTTAAACTCACAATCATTATCTTGCATAGAATCCATTATTTATAAAGATATTAATAATCATGTAGTGTGCACTCGTTGCTTAAGTTAGCTACTGTGATACATCTCATCTGTCGACGATCTAGCTAATACGACCAATCGTTTTATATCATCTTCGCATCGTATTGTGTAAATCTTTTTTTCATTTTCATTAGCTTTTACTAATATTTTTGAGTTTTGTATCCATATAAAACTATAGGTTGCTCTAAGCTCTTTCTTAGTAGCCCAGAAAAGCTGACGCAAATGCTTACACAGGTCCTCATTTATATAAATTTTTCTTTCGCTTTTATCTCCATATAGCTGCCCATTCGTAATACTTTGCTTGCGTTTCTGTATCCACTTGTCCCTGGCCTCTTTATTGCGAAGTGTAATAACAATCGGCTGGGGTCGTTGCTCTTTATCCTTTTTGTTTTCCATGCCTACCCTCTTAACTTCACAAATATCATCAGGATTTAGCTGCATTTTTTTGCTATATGAATTTACCACAGATCTTAAATTCTCCTTTTCTCGCTTTTCCAAACCTATTAGTTCTATATTTTTTTCTTTTTCATTTTGTTCTAGCGCGACAATTCTTTCATCCTGCGCCTTGATGCACTTTTCTAAAAATATGTTCTTTTGCTCTAAACATTTAATTTTTTTATTTGCTTCCTGTTTAAATTCATACAACTCCTGATACTTTTCGGCGTAAAATTCAACTGATTTTTTTATATCTTCTAAGCTTTTTTCCATTTTATATATCACATCGAGTTTCTTATTCATTTGACGCAGTACGCTTTCATTAACTTCCTTTGTTGCATCCAAATCACCTGCTGATTTTATATATTCATCAGTATACTCTTTTTGGCTGTCTGCTTGTGGCTTAGGTGACTCGCCACCTTTGTAGCACTCCTCGCAGCTGTCTCTTTGCAGGAATAACTTCACATTTTTTATACATTTCTTGTGAAATACACCCCCACATTCTCCTTTACATCGTAGCACTTCCTCCTTCGACACTGATAAAAATAGTTTGCACTTTTTACATTGCACCATTGCGGCACACTTTCACTACTATCTTTACGTGATTTAATTGCGAGTATAAGCGATCACACGTCCGTACGTCTAGCGCGGCACGCACGAATTGTTCCCGAGGGATAGCAAAAAACCTTTCCACGCGGACGAAGTCGCGGGCGAAAGCTAGTCATAAATATATTTGGATATGTTACTTTAGTACAGTCTTTAAAAAAGTAGGATAAACGGCAGACAGGTGGAAGGGCGAACAGGCGGACAGTTAATTTACAAATCTTAACCACAGTTGCTTATGGTGACTGAAAAACGTTTCAGCCGCTCCACATTGCAAACTGTTTATATTACTAAGTAGGAACTTATTCTTCGTTTATTCGTACGGCTAATAGTAGGTAATTTATATAAGAACCAGTCACCAATTATTACTGTAGTATTAGGTTGCGCCATCTCTTGACCGATAGTGGAACTATTTTAATTCGCAAGTCAGCATTCTTAGGTCACCGCCATCTGTTGACGGGTAGTGAAACTAAAGAATTCTTGTTTGTTTTTTGAATTTCTAAAAAAGTGTGTTATATTGAGACCTCGTTTTATTTTTCCTGCAATCTTTACGTAAACTACTATCACATAGAATTATTTCAGATTTTTCTCTTTGCAAACTTCGGAGATAAGGGGGGGGAACGTTATTTTTTTTTACATTTTTCATCATAAGTCGAAAACTATGCGGCCTAAGAAAAAAGAAAAAAATGTTTTAAAATGTGCAAACAGCGCTCTTTCATATGATACCCCACACGCCCTAGTCACCTCACTTCAAATTTTTAAGACCACTTTTCAGTCCCTGTTGTAAAAAATATATTTTTTTTTTATTTCTTTCTTATTTGCAAAATAGTTGGGCAAATGTCATCTTAAACTATTCCAAATTTCAAGTTGATACCATTAGTAGTTCTCGAGATATCCAGCTGTGACAGACAGACAGACAGACAGACAGACTGAGTCACACCATAAGGGTTCCTTTTTTACCATTTTGGTACGGAACCCTAAAAATGACACTTTCTCTACCATACCCCTCGTTCGGCGATTTTTTTTCCTTAGGCAGAGGTTGCTCTCTTCACCTCTCCATCACTGAAAAATGTCTTCTGTCAAAACTCTTTTTTATTTTTTACCAGGACTAGAGTCCTTCTAAACAGAAGATGTCTCTTCCAAAATAGTCGGAGTTTTCCTCATTGGTAAGTCATTTAATGACTGCGCGAAACTCGATTTTTTTTCCATGTTTCATATTTTCTTCTGGGTTCGCTTGTTTGATCTGTATATCAGTGAATAATGAACCGATTTTTATAAAACATTGTATCCTATATTCTCAATAGTGTCACAACTAGTGCAGTAAAAAAATCCGTGACCTTTTTGACCTTCCCTCGTATATTGGAATAACATTTTCGCAGATGGCTCTACTATTTTACTAATTTATTCAACATTCACTAGCTAGACATTGAATTGAAATTGCTTCACTTATCTCAGAGTCAGACATGTTGTGGTAGATGCAAAATTGGTACGTCATCAACAAAAAACTAGCAATAAAGATCTATGTTTCAAAACTCATTTGTAAAGAATTGCTTCAAACATCTGATGGAACAACAGTCAGATATTTAATAACATAACTTATTACTGAACTAATCGACACAGTATCAATTACAGACGTGTACTCATAAGCAATGATATCAATCTTCTCATGTAACTAAATATTGAGTTTACTTACAATGCAATCGTAAACTTCCTATTACATAGCTGTTCCAGTTAGGAACATAAAAACAATTGATAGTTGATAAAATGATTTATATTGATACAAAAATTATAATAAAATGATAATTATGCTAAAATGAATGCTTTGGTGCATGCCCCGATCGCGACGGCAATTGATTGTGCACTAACTTTAAAACGTACGCGGTCGGCGGCATCACACAGCGTGACGTCAACGGAGGTGTTCGGCGTCACATAGCATTACATAGAATAATTCCAACAATGATTGGTTCTATACGTTTTTTCTATCTTAATACACAGAAGATCGCAAACATCTTCAAAATTAGGTGCTTTCCATTGAAATTTTTAATTTTTGCGTAGTGATGTTCATTTGTTTTGTCTCATCGCCAAATAAATATTTGTTTTACCTCTTTGGATCAGCAAATCAGTTGCACATTTAAAATCGTGCATAATACTTAGTTAATTTAAAATACGTCAGTGGACCAAACTATTAACGACTTGGTCGTATTTTAACTTTTTATTTTCAGATGCCCAACTAACGACGATATAATTTAAAGAACGAGGGCACTACTCAACATACATAAGTAATTAAAAATTAATAAGCCCCTAAGCTCTCATGAATCGTCTAAGATGACGTAACACCATGTTTGAACTTTCGACTAACTTTGACACGGCCGGCCATTCATAACCATCTCTAAGTTTATCGTGCTTATGCATTAAGTAATATGTATTGACCATGTACATTTGAAATTGGGCCAAATTAGCATATTATCAGTGTTGAGAAAGGTGATCAGAATAATGGTAATGATTAAACTGTAGAGTTTAATATCACAATTGACAACATTTCATTTTGAGAAAGTACTAAAATTAGAAAACCATTTCGAGATTTTAGTGTTCTTGGCTCATATATTTTGTTTCAGAATTTTTAGATCAGTATTTTGTACGTAAATTAAAAAAAACTGAAATCTAGTCCATATAGGGAGTTTGAGTTGAGTCTCTTTGCCTTCTATTTAAAAAAAAAACAGTGGTGCCAGCTTAGGGTAATTTACCCTAGATTTAGGGTTAAAAATATCCGGCACTAAGAGACGACACATAGCCCGTTCGAGTAATTTTAAATCCCGAAATTGAAATTACAGCATACCCAATTACCCGATTAGTATAATTAAATACAGGAAAAATATTTCGTTCCACTACCATTTCTTTCTTTATTAATCAACAAACAATTCTTCCATGTACATGTAAGGTGGGGCGGAGAGTGTCCTTTCTGTACGGTAGTACTTATTAATTATTATTTATTTATATTAAATCCATTCTGTGATCTAGGGTAAATTAAGACCCAGCCTAGGGTAGTGTGAAAATCTGATCTGGCAACACTAAAAAAATCAATTGTCATAAATGTCATAATCATAATAATGACTGAATGTCTTTCGAGTGTATTTCTATTTTCAGTAAAATTAAGATATTTTTAAAGTATTCTTGTAAGAAAATCAAAAGAAAGTCGTAGCATCGTTTGTGATACTTAAGCGTTACCTGTGACATTATGTTTTGTGTGATTGAGGGCTGTAAATCACACACAGGAACATAAGAAAATAATCAATAGATATTATCATTTAATCGGTGAGTTCATATTGTTTTCATTTTTTTATGTTATGTAAATAGCCTGAAACTATTATAATATACTAATAATTTGTGCAAATAGTCGTTTGTGTCCAGTTATTTGTCGATTTTTGCAAATATCAGATCTGTTTATTGAGGTGTGTTTTTCGCATAGTGATGTGCATTTTTCTATATCGATATGTTTTATTGTACTTTCTTCGGTACTTTATATTTGATGGTAACAAAAAGCAGAAAACCATCACATGGCTTGGCGAGCCTGGCACATCTTTCTAAATAAATGATAATCATGTTATTTAATTCAATTTAACTCAAATCAGTTATAACTTAATGTTCTGTATGTAGATACTTATTACTACAAGCTCAACTTCTTTATTTTAGGAGCCGATATCCAACATACCACAAAAATGTAATGAGCCTGCGTGATGTCGACGACATGAAGCAATGATTACTAGTTTGCAGCGACAACTAAAAAGAGATAAAAAAGTCTTCAAATAATAAACACTGTCATTTTTATTACCTGTTCTTTTATTTCCTTGTCTTGTCTGCATGGACATTCGAGAAAGTTCTTAGGGATACCAGCCCTACTTCTCAAATGGCCAACTTTCTATTCGTTTGAACGCTACGCTTACTTTTAAAGCTTAAATATGAGCAATAGATGATTAAATCACATGTCGCAATCTTATGTAAATCACAAACTTCGATGTATTGTATGGAACTGTCAAGCTTACGGCACGTAATTTTATAGTTTACTGCTTATTTTAAAGTTTTAATAGTAAGCGTAGCGTTCAAACGAATAGAATGTTGGCCATTTGACTAGGGGGGCAGTTACCAGAGGTCGTACTCTGAGCTCCTATGAGAACAAAACAACATCACTTTGAGCAAACTCAAAGTGATGTTGTTTTGTTATAGAGACAGAGCTATACATTGCGTATAGCGCACTTTTCAATCACAACATCGCTTCGATATTACTTTTGAAAGTCTTTGTATGGGGGCTTTTAGTTGAAACTGTTTTTAGAAAGCGACATTGAAAGAAAAATGACCCACCTCTTCTTAGAAAATTACTCATACCCCTTAAAAGGTACTACGATAATTTACATAGTTGTTATTGGGGTTACTATAGTTGTTATTATGTTTCTTATTTATTATGAAACATGAAACCAAAATACCATTATTATCGATATAAAATACTAGCGTGCCTACATCTCTATAGACATCACAATTCGCATCAAAGACAGTTTTTTTTTTAATCGACGTTTTAAGAGGCAAGGCAAAGGCATCGCTTATATTTTACCTATATCTTTTACTTACGTCCTTTTAGAATAAACCGTTTTTTATTAATTAATATCTCAGTAATGTATGAAAATAAATGGAAAAGAAAAAATATGTGTTGCCTAAATAACGATAAATTTTCATTATATCCATAAAAACATGTACCTAAAAATTTTGAAATGTTGTCAATTATAAATAGTATTTATAAATACACAGATACTAAAGTTCTAATTATTTGGAATAGGCTTTGCACTATAAAATGGAACGTAGGGGCAAAAACCTACCAGCGTTTATTTTCAGTAGAAATATGCAAGTTCGGTGATTTAATAAACATACCGGGTGATGAAAATATTTAATAGGTATGTTACAGTTTTATCAAAGCAAAAGCAAGTTGTCAAGTCACGTCTGAAAATTGTATACAGTTTAGAACTTTGTTACTTTGTTGTAGTTGTCATTTGTCATTAATTTCTGTTCAAAAAAGTAATAGCTTTTAAAGCGACAAAATTCTAAACTGCATACTGTAAACTGTAACTGTACAGGGGGCCTACTCAAGTGGCAAACGTTTCCAAGCGTTTTTCTTTCTACAACATTCAACGCTCTGGCGTTATCGATGAACGCTCCGCTCATTTCCGATTTCAAAGAGTAAAGTTATAGGTTAATAAAAGAGGACATGACATATTGTTTTTGGTTTCTTAAGTATTACACTATATTTCTTTTTACTTTTTTGCATATATTCTTTATTTATAGCAAATAAATGAAAAAATTATAAAATAAAATAAAAATAAATATTATAAATAAAAGTTAATGGTTAAGATACAGAAATGACGCTCCTATTTTTCGATCGTTTGCGTTGTTCTGTGTGTACCTACTGTGTGATCTGTGGTTAACGATAACGTTGCGTAAACAAATGGTACCCAAGTGGCTGTTTTAGCGTCTGCGATTGTCGACTGAGCTATTCGATTCTTGTGTAGCGGAGCGAACGCCGATACCCTGTAGATACAGAATGTAGTCGTACGCTAGCGCACACACGCGCCTCATTTTCTAATTTTGAAAACTAATTATTAGGTATTATTCGTTGTTTTCATCACATTTTCACACCGTTAATAAAATGTGTTCATGGCTACCTACCATTAATTTACCATTTTGATTTATTTATTACTAGCTTCCGCCCGCGACTTCGTCTGCGTGAAAAGTTTTTTTGCTATCCCTCGGGAATATAACTTTTTTCGGGATGAAAGGTACCCTGTCTTTCTCTGTACCCCTGACAACGTGTATGCAAAATTTCATGATGATCGGTTCAGAAGTTAAGGCGCAAAGGCGTAACAAACAAACAAACAAACGGACTTTCGCATTTATAATATTAGTAAGGATTATTACCAATTTCAAAATTTTGAAAGTCCTGTCAAAAATCCGGACATTTTTTTTTTCAAAAACAACTAACTGAAAATGATGTATTCCAGCGTAATGTAATTACCAATTTTTGTTGTGTGCTTACGTTTTAAAGCACAACATAAAATGTTCCTTCCAAAACACAAAGTTATTTTAGATAAATTGTATGATTAGAAACTGTTTATCGTGTCTTTACCTATTTTTTGGTATAGTATACCATAAAATAGGTAAGTAAATAGTGGGCCAGATTCCATACATTTTGGGACATTTCTTTCGAACACTACTGATATGTATGTTTTATAACAAGTATTACACCGCTCAATAGCCGGACAAATTACAAAGCCGAACATAGTCCGGACAAATTTCTAAGTGTTCTAAAAATGTTGAATCTACCTACTACATTCAAAATGAGTTTTCCTGGCCATGGGCCTAGATTTACTTAAGTTTTGTTCGGTAGATATGATAGTAGACAAAATGAAGAAAGGTTAGCATAATAATCAATATTTATTTTATAATTAGATCTAAACCAATACAATACATGATTTTTAAAGTACGAAGTACACAACAGCCAGCAGTCATTTTTCCAGCATGCTCCTTTATATTATTATTACAGTACCTAAAGTTTCATAGTCTTGCTTGTCGCTTGGAGTAAAATATTCGTTACTATGGTTTTCTTTGGTACTAGCTTCCCGGCATCTTTTCTTGCCAATATAAGAGGTACTAGTTTATTATATTCTGCGAAGTCATTAAACCTATATTGAATTGTATGTATCTGGAATAAATAATAGATAAATTATTAAAAAGTACAATTTGGGTTACAAGATTGGGTTAATAACAGTTTAGGTAAATAATAGACTATTGAAAACCATTGCGGTATTTTGATCTTATTATTATGTAATGTACTTAATAGGTACCACAATGTTTAAATAAAACCACTAAGTATTTAGTATTATTTACCTACATGATCACTTGTAAACCAATTGTAAACACCTCTAGTCTCTGCCTTTTGTTTGTTCAACATTTCTTGCCAATTATATTCCGCAATGCCATTACTTATTTATTTATAGGTTTTGTATATCTGAAATAAAATATAGGTAAGTAATTTATTGATAAGTTCATAAGATAAGTCTTATTGAAAACCATTGCGGTGTTTTGATTTGATGTAATAAGTAGTTACTTACCCAGTAAGTATATAGGTACCTAAGTGCCTTTGTACGTATTACCTACGTATTAATATTATTTAGAAAGCACATGGGCACTGAGCAAGGATTTGTTTTCTAAAAAATTGGTTATAATTATTAAGTCGCCGACGCTCAACGACACGACGGACAAAGACAAAACGTAGTGATTTTTTATTACATTGTGTGCATTCCAATAGACTAATCGCTGAGTCATCGATCACCGTAGAGTGGTCACCAAACTCTAACCATGGAAAGTAATGAGAGCTTTTAAAATGACAAAAAACTGTAAGTTCGGTGGATGTCGTTGATAAAAATGGGTGTGTCAATCTATTTTTAACCGTATTCAAAAAAAACAAAAAATGATGTTCTTAATTTGACCTGTATGTATGCATGTTTGTATGTATGTATGTCTGTTTGTCCGCGATTATTTCGTGTTTGGCTGAACCGATTTTGATGCGGTTTTCAAAAAAGTATTTGTTACACTTAGAAGGTTTTAGTATTTTAAACCAACATCAAAAAAAGAAGGTTCTTAGTTATACTCGTAATATGTAGGTATGTGTATCCGCGATTATCTCGCTTTTTGCTGAACCGATTTTGATACGGTTTTCAGAAAAGTATTTGTTACACTTAGGACAATATTTTGGTATTTTAACCGACTTCAAAAAAGGAGGTTCTCTTCTCAGTTTGACCCGTATGCATGGTTGTCCGCGATTTTCTCACGTTTGGCTAAACCGATTTTTCTATCTACCAAGATAATATTTATATCTAATGCAGAAGGTAATTACACTAAAAATAAAAAAATAAAAAATTGTCTTGAAAAACAAAAAAACGGACTTCAAAACCCCATTCTACCTCTAAAAAGCAATAAATAATATTGAAATCACTATACTCCGACCCCTAATTCGGTGCAATGATTTAACAGCTCAAACTGTCAGTAAAATTATGTTGCCACCTCATGTCTACTAGTGACTTGAACAAAACCGGCCAAGTGCGAGTCGGACTCACGCACGAAGGGTTCCGTACCAAAAAATGGCAAAAAATTACGTTTGTTGTATGGGAGCCCCCCTTAAATATTAATTTTATTCCGTTATTAGTATTTGTTGTTACACCGGCAACAGAAATACATCATCTGTGAAAATTTCAACTTTCTAGCTATCACGGTTCATGAGATACAGCCTGGTAACACACAGACAGACAGACAGACAGACAGACGGATAGCGTAGTCTTAGTAATAGGTCCTGCTTTTACCCTTTGGGTACGGAACCCTAAAAACCAATTAAATCGTGTTCAATTGGATTGTTGTGGTAATTTTTTTTGGCCGTTAGTTTAAATTAATTATTAGTAGTAGTTTAGTTAGTTGTTAGTTAGTTAGTTAGTTAGTTAGTTAAACAAAATGCAACATTTATTAGCTTTATTTAAATAATTGCCAAATATTATGAATATAATGATACACACGTTGTTTTATGTTAATGCCTAATTAATAATAATATTGAAAATATACTATTCCGTAATAAGTATTGGAGATGCTTGGAAATAATGAAAAACAAAGTCACGGGCGGCCGCTAGTAAAAAATAAAATAATAAATCAATATTTTTTTCGGAATTATGAAAAATGATTTGACATGACTATGCACATATAACATGCGTGGTGTGGTGACTAACATCGTTGACATTTTTGATAGAAAAAAAAAATAGGTAAATAAGATCAAAATGACATTAATTTTATAGAAAAGTGTTTTAAGAACAGGCCAAATAAGCTCATTTTCAATTTTTCATATTGAAAATGTACCTAGCTGTATATTATTCACCACCCAAGTTGCTAATCACCCCAGTTTACGGTACCTACTTAAGTGTATGATTGTTTGATAATTTTGAGTATGAATTACAGATAGCAATTTAAAATACAAACGATATGTTTGACGCACTATTTCTCTTGACATTATTGAAATTTAAATACAGTTAACTTCCATTAACATTTAAATAAAACATATACACGTAGCATCATCAGTCATCACAGTATTCATAATATTTGGCTGTTTTAAAAACCTAGTTTAAGCATAAAACCTATAACAGAACACTTTTAATTTTCGATTTAATTTTAATACAATATTTATATTTAATATTTATATATTTTGGGCTACTTCAATCAGAAATGGATTCGCGGGCTGATTTTCTGCGATTTACTGATTAAGACATCTGGCAACCCTGCCACAGACTACGACAATACCCTGCCCCTCGACCCGCGCAAAATGTTTTGTTTGTGTACGTGTTTTCCAAAACAAAAACATTGTTTCTCTACACAAAAATGTTTCGCGAAACAATGTTTTGTGTAGATGTTTTTGTTGATTGTGTAGAGCAAAATATGTGCTATGGAACCGGCCTTACATGGCCGCATGAACCAATTGAAAAAAATCTCATTTTTACTCAGAAAATTGTATGTTCTCGCATTTTAGCAGAAAAGTATTATACAAGCCTTGTACTGGAATTATTGGCGGATCCAGGGGGGGTGTACCTTTGCAATTTTGTCATTGAAAATGACAGTAAAAAAAATATTTATTCTTATTGTTTTAATTTTTTATGTAGGTGGCAAGGAGGTTTATATAGTGAGTACTGTACAAAAATTCTCACTATTCGTTTAAAAGAAATTCAACTTTATTGCCTTTGTCATAGAGTTGAAATTCTATCGATGACATTGACTGAAGACTCTACTGTGTGAATGAAACAACACCATGTGGAGGTCGGTGTCTCGTTCGCACAATTGCCATTACTAAACAATAATACCACGATAGTAGGAAAAAAAATGTACGTTACCAATCACGTAGTGTATCAAAGTTAAGGATTCGGAGTGGAATATTGAAAATATATTACTTAAATATTAATTTAGAAAAATATTAATTTAGAATAACACATAGTAATTATAAAATAAAACTGAACTTACTCTTTTGATTTAATTAGATTTCTACAATAATGCTAATCAGCATTATTATAGTTGTATAAATTCAATTGTCAATCCTGGCAACTCCGATCCGATTTTGACTTTGGCGCCGAATTTCAATTTTAGAATTTAAATATTCAGGAAATATTCTTTTACAAAACTAGGGTGACCATAAATACTACAACATTTCAGATTTCATAAAAACGAAATTGTTCTATCAATTGAAATAACTGGAAGTCGCAGGCGAGGAGTAAAGTTAATATTAATAATCAAATTCATGTTTATGCGCCGATTTCGATGAAACTCGGTTTATGGTACTATTTCGACAAGAAAATAATAACGCAGTGTTGAAAATATTAAAAAATCCAAGATGGCGGCCAACTTTTACGTATGTAGGCCGATTTTGATGAAATTCGGTTTTTGGTACTATTTAGACAAGAACATTACAAAATATATTTTTAAGTAATAAAATTCAAAATAGCGGCCAACTCTTTTGTTTGTGGGCAGATTTCGATGAAACTCGGTTTTTGGCACTATTTTGATAAGAAAATAACAACGCATTTTTAAAATATAAAAATCCAAGATGGCGGCCAACTTTTAAGTTTGTAGGCCGATTTTGATGAAATTCGGTTTTTGGTACTATTTAGACAAGAAAATTACAAAGTAAGTTTTTAAGTATATAAAATTCAAAATGGCGGCCAACTTTTTTGTTTGTGGGCCGATTTCGATGAAACTCTGTTTTTGGCACTATTTTGATAAGAAAATAACAACGCATTTTTAAAATATTAAAAAATTCAAGATGGCGGCCAACTTTTTTGTTTATGGGCCGATTTCGATGAAACTCGGTTTTTGGCACTATTTCCACATGAAAACAACAACGCAATGTTGAAAATATTAAAAAGTCTAAGATGGTTGGCAACTTTTTTGTTTGTGGGCGCCGATTTCGATGAAACTCGGGTTTAGGTACTATTTTGACAAGAAAACAGCAACACAATGTTAAAAATATTAAAAATTCAAGGTGGCGGCCAAATGTTTTTCTTGTTCTTCTTTTTTTTCAACCCAGTAATATCAAAATCAACCCGAAAACAAAATTAGTAGCTATTTTGACCTTTTGACATTGTTTACGTAGCATATTACCATATTTACTATATTTATAAATCAAAACAAAAAAATTTAATAAAAACGCGATAAATAACTTGTTTATAAAAAAAAATAGTTTCTGCTTTTTAGTTAACGAGCTAAACTGAAAATATACCACCTCCTATCAGAGCTCTCGTCAAGAGGAATCAAACGAGCTCAAACTCAATGGGGTTGCATGGTTTTATTACAGAATTCCAGTGGCCTTCTTTGAAATGAAATGAAATGAAATGAAATGAAATGAAATGAAAAAATCTTTATTCAAATAAGCTCACATAATGAGCGTTTTTAAATCGTCAAATAATTTTTTTGCCCTACCACCCATTATGACGTCTTTTAGCTGACAAGAAAAACGGGCGCAAAAAACTTACCAGCTTTATCAAATGGAACGATATTTACAAATATGTATATCGTTTCCAGACTTTAACAAAGATTAACAAATAAATAAAATTTAATTAGATCATTACTTAATGAATTACAAATTTCCTTAATCAATTTACAGGCTTCAAGCTAAATTCAAAGTTTGAAGTTATTATTCAGTCTAGGCTGTTACAAGAGAGAAAAAAAAAACTTTAAAAAACTTTACAATTCTATATGCGTTAAGATAGGTAGTCAGAAGCAGACCCATTCCCACTGGCAGCACCCGTTCACGAGCATGACGCATGAACCAGCCATCGCTTCGCTCAACCATATTTGAGGGAACGTAACGACCCGCCTTACGCGACACCACCGCAGAAATGATTAAGAGAGCATGACATACTAAGGCTACCCATGTTAAGGCATCGAATTGAAAACTAATATCCAAAAGCTTTTCATAGGCAATATTTATGTATTTTATATTTTACTTTCCATAGTCAGCACTTATGAATTTTATAATACACAAATACTGACTATAGAAAGCAAAAATATTGCAATTAAATAAATCAAAACAAGGTAAGTTATTATGATATATACGTTTCGAGTAAGAAGTGCCATACATACAGACAATATAAAATAGAAACAAAACATTTTTTATATACGACGCCCTTAATACAAGCAGACAGAAGCAGACCCATTCCCACTGGCAGCACCCGTTCACGAGCATGACGCATGAACCAGCCATCGTTTCGCTCAACCATATTTGAGGGAACGTAACGACCCGCCTCACACGACACCACCGCAGAAATGTTTAAAGTGAGCATGACATACTAAAGCAACCCATATTAAGTCGTCTTTCGGCTTCATCATTAGACCCTGGAAACTATTTCCTATCAGAGTACTCGTCAATACGATTCAAACAAACCCAAACTCGATGGGGTTGCATGATTTTATTACAAAGTTCCAATGGCCTTCTTCCGGCTCCTTCATCAGCCCCTTGGATATTATTCCCCAACAGAGTACTTGCCGAGACGATTCTAACGAACCCAAACACGATGGGGTTGTATGGTTTCATCATAGTGTTCCTGTGGCATTCTTCCGGCTCCATCGTCAGATCAGCTCAATGATACTATAATATTACATTACCTTCTAGTTCTGTGTTCAAAGTTTCAAGTCTCTAGTTCATCGGGAAGTTAGTATAATATCGTTTGCAAAATTTGTGCTCAAACAAACAAACGAAAACACAAACAAACGAGCAAGCAACCTTTTAAAAACTTGGCAAAAGTATTAATTGTAAATATAGAACTACCTAAGTACCTAAGTTTATATTAAACAGTTTAAAGTAATAAGTATGTCTTCGACCAACCATACAGTTTGGTCACCCTAATGAAGAAAAGGACACACACATCTACTTGACCTCTCTGTCGGCTCGTTTTTGGGCGAAGAGCTCATCTGGTTTATACCGAAGGGATGTGCTACGTCTATGGTAGGTGGTGTCAGTGTCTCTTAATTTTTTTTAAATAATAAAACGTGGCCCGAGTTGGGTTTCTATCTGACAGACATTTGACGCATTTGACAAGCAAGGTTTCTAGGCGTGCGGCTGGCGCTAAGCTGTGACAGGCATTTTTTAATTTAGCGGGTCTCGCTGTGAAATCTCGCATACATGCTCCAATCACGCAAGCCTTGCTGCGCAAGCTACCCGTCCACCCGGATGAAACCGCGTATTATAAGATAAGTGAATAAATAAAAACGGCGCAGCGTGAGTAGCGCGACCCCCTTTTTTACTGTAAACAGACAAGATTAGTGGATGAAACTGACAATAAATCGCGCAGCGCGGCCCTTTTTTAGGGTTCCGTACCCAAAGGGTAAAAACGGGACACTATTACTAAGACTCCGCTGTCTGTCTGTCTGTCTATCTGTCACAACACAAGGCTGCATCTAATGAACCGTGACAGCTAGACAGTTGAAATTTTCACAGATGATGTATTTCTGTTGCCGCTATAACAATAAATATTAAAAATACAATAAAATAAATATTTAAGGGGGGCTCCCATACAACAAATGTGATTTTTTTGCCGTTTTTTGCTCGATATAAATAACGACAACAAGTAGACAGTTGAATTTTTCACAGATGATGTATTTCTGTTGCCGCTATAACCAAAAATATTAAAAACATAATAAAATAAACATTTAAGGGGGGCTCCCATACAACGAATGTGATTTTTTGCCGTTTTTTGCTCGATATAAATAAAGACAACAGGTAGACAGTTGAAATTTTCACAGATGATGTATTTCTGTTGCCGCTATAACAACAAATAGTAAAAACAGAATAAAATAAATATTTAAAGGGGCTCCTATACAACAAACGTGATTTTTTTGCCGTTTTTGCTCGATATTAATAACGACAACAGCTAGCTAGACAGTTGAAATTTTCAGAGATGATGTATTTCTATTGCCACTATAACAACAAATATTAAAAACACAGTAAAATAAATATTTAAGGGGCTCCCATACCACAAACGTAATTTTTTTGACGTTTTTTGTTACGGAACCCTTCGTGCGCGAGTCCGACTCGCACTTGGCCGGTTTTTACTATAGACAAGCAAGAGTACGTAGATGCAACTGACTAAAAATGCCATTGCGCGGTCGTATTTTTTATTGTAGACAAGACAAGATTGGTGGATGATAGTGACTAAAAGTGGCGCTGCGCGGCCATATTTTTTACTATAGACAGACAAGATTAGTGGATGAAACTGACTAAAAATCGCGCTGCATGGCCGAATTTTTTTTAATCTGTTGTTTTGTGCATCCTAGACAGGCATCCTCCCTTATATAGATGATAACCCTAGGCCCGAGGCTTCGAGCCCCCTCCCCCCCCGCCCCATTTTGAATCCTGCATCCGCCCCTGAATGATAGCTTCCGGTTCTCGGCTGTAATGTGCTATTACTCGAACCACATTAGTGCGTGCTGAAAAAATCAGGGGCTAAAAATAACTAGCACAGAGGAAATAATCACTACGATAACTAGGACGAATTTAAATGACCGATGACTCAGCGGCTAGTCTGTCAGAATGCACCCGAAGTTACGAGACGAGGTTTTAGTTTTATGTATTCTGTGGTTGTAGAATAGAACAAGCGTTTGCTATGCTAATGTACACTTGGGTACGAAATTCGTGTCGAAAACGTTGAAGCGTCGAGTTTTGTATAGAGAAACGCTTAGAAACGTTTTTGTGCAATTTGATTTGACTTGATTTTGGATTAGTTAGGGTTTTAAATTAACAATAATGCAATGTTATGTTTGTTAAACAGTCACAGGCATCCGATGGACGACTATTTGTTTCATATAAGGTAAGATCACAGTTTTATTTCATCAAATAGAAACATTGTACACTTGGGTACGAATTAACAAATTCGTTACGCTTGATCACGTGACATATGTCAATCCCATACATTGTCATTCTATTCTACTAGCGTTATTGTTAGTAGAATGGCCACTTGAGTAGGCCCCCTGTTGCCTTTATTACCTAATCGGATCCGCTATAATTTATTTACTTCTGAGGTTTGCCGCCATAATTTGTCGGTCCTTACTCACAGCGACTACCAATGATATTAAAAGTACTCATGTTGTTGTTAATTTTATCTAAGCAACATTCAAACTAAACTTTTACCTAGGTAACCATAACTTTATAATTATGTATTACAATACGACAGACTTAGCACAATACTTCGATCAAAAATATCCTAGCTAGATAATTCTTCAATAACTAAAACAGTAAGTAACTAAAATACACTGGCCTGCAAAACTAAATACTACAGAGGCCTATTTTCATACAAAAGAGGTAAAATTGAAGCCTTGTTTCTCCGCCCAGGATTAAACGGGGTCTGGTTTGATGATGGCCATTCGAAGAGTAAATGGAGGAGACCCAGATCGCTAAAGAAGTCCGATGGATAGAAGAATCACTTAGGTCAGGGTTGAGCTTAAAAAAATAACAAGCTAAAATGACATCCAAGTATGGAAATTGTAACACAAAAAGTCCATACGGTCTCTGGTGTGATAGTACGTGTAAACGACTCCTCAAATCTTTTGAGTTTCTGTAGCAATCTGGGCCCCCTCTATTTACTCTTTGAATGGTCATCATCAAATCACACCCCGTTTAATCCTGGGCGGAGAACAAAAGCTTCAAAGTTACCTCGTTTGTATGAAAATAGGGCTCTGTAGTACATACTTTTGCAGGCCAGTGTAGTACGGGAGCGTTATTATTTCGAGGTGTCATTTTTGAGTCTCTGACCGGATATTTAGGGTATTTGATCGAAGGCACAGTAAATCACCTAACAAACTTTTCCTCGACTATGTATGTATAATGCCATCAACTACCTCTGTGGTCTAGGTTCGCTCACCCGTGTAAGACGCAGGGGTCCCAGGTTCGATTCTCAGGGGGGTACAATTTGTACTCGGTTTGTTTGGGGCTTATTAAGTCCGCCTGGATAGCTACCACCATCTTACTTAAGTCTGACGCCATAACAACAATTAAAAATTGTTGTGTTCCGGCAGTTAGAGGTAAGATAGCCAGTTCCTCAGTGATGAGAATTCCGGGTGTAGTGTGCTTCCACCTTCTGCCTTATCGTCACTTAACATCAGGTGAGGTGAACGCCAAGCACTACCCCGTTGTGTATAAAATGTAGAAGCTCGTGTACTAACCGAAGAACAGCCTCTTCCTGGTGGCGTGCAGCAGCAGGTCGGGCGGCGGCGCGCCCAGCAGCTCCATGATGCAGGCGAGCTGCTCCGCCTCGTTCTCGCCCGGGAACAGCGGGTACCCCGTGTGCAGCTCCGCCAGGATGCAACCTGGGACCGACACGTTTCTATTAAACGCGAATCAAACAGTGGCCCTACCATGAGTTGATGCAAACGGTTACGTTGCCGTCAGATATAAACTATCAGATATACTGATCACAGTCAATGCGAGTAAAAGAGCCGACTCTGCATGCGGTCTAGTGGTTCGCCCACCCGTGTAAGACGCAGGAGTTCCGGGTTCGAATCCCAGGGAGGGTACAATTTGTACTCGGTTTGGTTGGTGGTAGGACTTATTTCAAATCCGCCTGGCTAGCTACCACCATCTTACCTAAGACTGACGCCATAACAACAATTTAAAAATTGTTGTTTAAAAATTGTTGTGTTTCGGCAGTTAGAGGTAAGATAGCCAGTTCCGCAGTGATGAGAATTCGTGGAAGCGCACTACACTCAAAAGACTCAAAATTCGGGGCCTTATCGTCACTTAACATCAGGTGAGGGTCCAAGCACTATCTCGTTGTGCATATAAAAAAGGAATAAAACGATAGTTTACGGTAACGTAAACAATTTGCATCAACTCATGGTAGGGCCCCGTGGCCCTACCATGAGTTGATACATATAGATATACATCCGTATGTTACAGGAAATTTTCTTTTGGGTAACTGCTTAAGTGCTTAGCGTAGTTGTTGCCCAGGGACCAAAGTGAAACTCCACCAAGATGCTCTCTGGGACTAAAACATTTCTGTTGCCAGTCCACAAAAAACTTGATGCTGGTGGCATCATTTATTCTGTATCCTACCTATCTCACATTGTTTCAGATACTTATATTTTTTAAATATTTGATCGCACCTTAAATAGTTTTCTACATAAATTAATAAATTGTGACATTACTTTTTATTATTTATTTACTTCACATATGAAACTTTTTTGTTTATCGTATTTTTTATTGCATATTCTAAATCTTAGTAAGTATAAGTTATTTCACGTTTAGTACTATTATATATAGGTATTCTGTGGTTAAACATTCATAAAACAAATTCTGTTAACATCAATAATTATCATTGTATATGTTATTGGCATGCATACTTCACCAATGTTTTTTTTTGTATAAGTTTTGTTTTAACCTATTCTTGTATGCTTTGCTGTTGGTGTTATAAAATAAGATAATAAAATTTGCAATCTATAGCATAGAAGTAGCACGCTAACCTGTCAGCTTGGACTAAAGCCTGTCATTGATAGTGTTTGACAAGGATGTCCTAAACGAACCGTGATAATTGTAAGATTATGTGGAAGCTGGTAATGCGTCTACCCATCGGTTACGAAATGCTAGAAAGCGGTGGAGAAAGGTGACCCGCGCATCTGCGCGAGCGCAACTTGTTTTTACGCAACGGTCGTATCAGCCCGTGTATGAACGCTGCACTGTTTTATTTTAACACTATCTAATATATTATGGTCTTTTTTATTGACATAATGTTGACATAATAGCCAATTGGCATGAAAGTAGTATGGATAAAATAATGTTGCACTTTCTCAAATGATATAATCTTAATAACATGTTCGTTTATAGGCAACAATAGGACTATGCCTCTAAAGCTTTGTCCAGATTTGTATCATCTTGACGATCAAAATCAGGCGTATCGTATCGAGTATTCGTATCCTAAGTGTGGACGCTCATTTCGACTGCATCGTATCACTATCTCCATTAGCCCAAAATGGGCTTAATAACCACGTCCACATTTAGAATACTGTATCTTGTCAGCGTATCAACAACGCGTGCCGTGAATGTGCACGCGTACATTTTCCTCGTATCTTTCCCTAGTCAACAAAAAAACGCGAGCAACAAAAATGTATGTCATCAACCAGCGAAGGAGAGTGCGAAAATGTATATAAACACGTACATACAAACTTGTCAAAATCGTGTAGCGGCATTGCGTATCCCCTTTGATGATCGGGCAAAAACCGCCTCGAGATGGATCGCGGTGTATCATCGTATCAAATCACATAGTCGTATCATGATACAGTATCAAAATGCGTCTATACTTCGTAATACTGCCGATCATGATACACGACTCCGATACGCAAGTGTAAACAAGGCGCAAAGCCTTGTTTGACACGCGGTTACATACGGATCGGGGGTGTATCAGATACGGTGCGTAACATGATCGCGTATCGTTTTGCGTCTAAACTAGCCAAATGATACACGTCGATGATACGCGACGGTGATCTGATACACTCAAATTTTACTAGTCTGGCTGGACAAAGCTTTCGGAATTCTATGCCTCCGACTGTATGTTATTTAGGTTCCCTTTAATATTTGATCTTTTTTCTATTCTATTTATTCTATATTTATCTATTTATTCTATATATATTTCTATTTACTTACAAAATACTCGTACAAAAGTCACGTGTTACAAAATAATCCCTAATGCCGAATATGGTAGATAGGGACTGTAGCGGCATCTACCGTACCGCCGCACATAGCAACACGGTTACAACAAGATTCAACCACCATGTTACTAGATGGCGCTAGTGTCGAATGAACACAAAGATTAGTAAGGAATAAACACCTCGTAGTGTGAAGAATATATGGAGAAACCTACATCTCGCTATCGGAGTTTTCTCAGCCATCAAACTATATATACAACTTCCAACCATCATCGGTTGGACCGCGGTCCCCGGGCTAAGATCACCCAGCCCGGAGGAAGATCTTCCACTTTGGCCTTCCTACTAGTGGCTACCCTCTCTCCTTACCACCACTACTACATTTCCTACACTATACCTTACTACTTATCCTACAGGGACCATCAAACTGAACAACTTTTACTATGGGAACAACTCTGAAATCTCAAAAAAAAAACTGCTGTTTCATGTTTTGATATTTTCTTATTTTTTGTTTTGTCACTATTTCAGAGTTGGTCCCATAGTAAACATTGTTCAGTTTGATGGTCCTTATCTACCATATTCGGCATCAGGGGTTATTTTATAACACGTTGTATAATCTTGTAAACAAATTACTAACAGTATTTTAGCCCCAACACTGGGAAGACCTATGCTCCAACAGTAAGGACATCAAAAACGGCTCATTGTCTACTTACCCATGCTCCACATGTCGATGGGCGTGCCATACTGCAGCCCCAGGATGACCTCGGGGCTGCGGTAGAAGCGCGACTGGATGTACGTGTAGACGCGCGCGTGCGTGTAGCACGAGCTGCCGAAGTCGATCACCTTGATGGACGAGCTGCCCCGCGCCTTTAGTAAGATGTTCTCCTGGAGAAGTTATCAAGTATAAGTAAATTATTAAACTTTAGAGTCATGAACCTCAATAATATGGAAGGACAACAACCTGCGACAGGTTTCATTATAATACCAAATTATAAAACCACATCATGGAGAAGAATTAAGAACGTAAACACGAAAATATCCCAACCAAACAAAGATAATATAAGAGTGACTAAAGTCTGTGAACTATAGCACAACAATATTGACAGATTAAGCTCGCGAACCAGGGGGTCAAGTCTGCTAATGTTTTCGTCAAAATCGTAGTTTAATGGTGTTTGAATGGTAATGCTTTTTGACACAGTTCTTATTTCTTAAACCCAAAACTGAAACACATTGTGTTTCTTAAACTCAAATTGGAAACATATTGTGTCTTGATTTTGGGTTTAAGAAACAAGAACTGTGTCAAAAAGCATTACCATTAGAGCACTATTGACCTACGATTTTGACGAAAACATTAGCAGACTTGAACCCCAGATAAGTTTCGACCTCAAGTTGATCTCTGCACAGTCGTTCGTTCTCCATTTGACGTGTCAACTCACAGGTTTGAGGTCGCAGTGTATGATGTTCTCCGCCTCCAGCAGCCGTAGACAGCGCAGCAGTGAGCTTGCGAACCGCCGGATCAAGCTTAAGCTGAACCCTTGGTAGTTGTTCTTTTTTATCAGCTCGTATAGGTTTATGCTGGAAACAGTAAATAAAAAAAATAAATAGGTACAATAATTGATGAATATAAAACAGGTCGTACTTTTAGACATATATCTAACTAGCGGCCGCACGCGGTTTCACCCGCGTGGTTCCCTTTCCCGTGGGAATATCTGGTTAATAAAAAAAGTATCCTATGTTTTAATCTAGGCTATCTAACTATCTGTGTACCAAATTTTAACCAAATCCGTTCAGTAGTCTTTGCGTGATTGAAGAACAAAACCCACAAACTTTCACATTTATAATATTAGTAGGATCTGTGCTTTTAGTACAGTACAAAGCATACATATTGAAATCGGGTGGGG
Organism: Agriphila geniculea; assembly: GCA_943789525.1. NCBI lineage: Eukaryota > Metazoa > Arthropoda > Insecta > Lepidoptera > Crambidae > Agriphila > Agriphila geniculea. The sequence continues at coordinate 26,653,212 of OX038873.1, forward strand.
ATTGCGCAAAACGTGTATTTTGGATATGCGTAGCGGTGAGGTACGCGGGCGGCAGGAGAGGGGCGCGCGCTATTGGTCGCTCACAAGTACACATGCGCGAACTTATCCCCATTCCGTCGAAAAAGTGTCAAGATGTTTGCCTTGTACTGTACAAATAGGCAACCTTCTGAGTCTAATATAAAAGAGAAGAGAGAATATCTTAATATTACCTATATAAACTCAAAAGGTTTTTCGCAAACGCTCTGCAATATATGCAACTTCTGAAACTAAATTTAAAATAAACGCAAGTAATCCACATAATTCATTACTCTCACTTACCCTAAAACCGTAAAAAGGATTCATTGACAGTTAACTCATAAATCTTCTTGTAAGAAATAATATCCTTAAGACATTCTTACGGAAATCAATAAGCAATTTGGCAACTCTTCAATATTTTCCAGTTGCGGCTCCCTTTGGCAATAGGCTCTCATGTGCCGGATCAATGCATCCAGGAAATTGCGATAAGCCAAAATAGGGGGCAATGTCTTGGCTGTGTCTTTTCGAGGTTAATTTTGTGGAAATCCCTAGGGATATCAATTTATCTATAACTGACCAAAAGGAGCAATCACAAAGTTTAATGGCCTACAATAATCGTATCATAACACAAACAGGAACTTCTTAAGGTTTTTAATGTATAAGTAAAATAGCGGTTTCCTATTAGGTACTGAAAGAAATTAAAAACACAATCGAAATTCAGAAATTAAATCTATTTCTAATTGAGGTAAATGTTGACATTCTTTTTACGAGAAAGAGTTCCTACAGGAAATTAAATTGGCTGTAAAATTTTAATAAGTTTTCTTATTTCTTGATTTTCTTATTTAACTGTTTTTCTTTTATATTTTTTCACTGCTTTATTAATGTTTACCCAGAAAGCTGTTAACACTAATAATAACACATTCTTAAAATATCTCTTTTTGAAATAAAACAATTTTTAACGGATACTAGCGCGGTTTTATTAAAAGTACTTTGGTAATTAGTTGGTATTTGGTAAAAAAAAAGGTTAAATTAAATTATAAATCAACAAAAACAACAACAACAACAACAAAAACTCTTTTGATTTGAAGATCTGTTTGAGCCTCATCATTAAGAATTCTTATCTCAACCGCCTCTGTGGTCTAGTGGTTCGCCCACCCGTGTAAGACGCAGGGGTCCCGGGTTCAATTCCCAGTGGGGGTACTATTTGTACTCGGTTTGGTTGGTGGTAGGGCTTATTCCAAGTCCGCCTGGCTAGCTACCACCATCTTACCTAAGTCTGACGGCATAACAACAATTTCAAAATTGTTGTGTTCCGGCATTTAGAAGATAGCCAGTTCCTCAGTGATGAGGGTTCCGGGTCTAGTGCGCTTCCACCTTCGGCCTTATCGTCACTTAACGTCAGGTGAGATGAAGGCCAAGCTTACCCCGTCGTGCATAAAAAAAATCTCACCTCATAAGCTCGAAGCTGATGCACAAATGGTTCCTGAAGTAGAAGTAGTCCAGCATGTGTATGACGTTGTGCGACTGGTCTTTGTCCATGAGCTCTAGGTGGTCTAGCACCCACATTTCCACCAGCGCCTGGTGGTGGAACCGCTTTTTGTTGCGAATGATCTTGATGGCCACTTGGCTTTTCAAGCGGTGGTCCAAAGCTAAGCCTCAACATTTCAGAGTTCATATCTTACCTCATAAGCTCGAAGCTGATGCACAAATGGTTCCTGAAGTAGAAGTAGTCCAGCATGTGTATGACGTTGCGCAACTGGTCTTTGTCCAGCACCCGCATTTCCACCAGCGAGCGCCTGGTGGTGGAACCACTTCTTGTTGGGATGACCTTGATAGCTACTTGGGTTTTCAAGCAGTGGACCAGAGCTAAGCCTCAACATTTCAGAATTCATATCTCACCTCATAAGCTCGAAGCTGATGCACAAATGGTTCCTGAAGTAGAAGTAGTCCAGCATGTGTATGACGTTGTGCGACTGGTCCTTGTCCTTGAGCCGCAGGTGGTCCAGCACCCGCACTTCCACCAGCGCCTGGTGGTGGAACCGCTTCTTGTTACGGATGATCTTGATGGCCACCTGGCTGCCAGAGCGGTGGTCCAACGCCCGGATCACTTGCCCGAAGGAACCCTTGCCGATCACCTCCAGGATTTCGTACCGGTATGCTATGTGGTCATGGATTTGCTGGAAAGAAACGAAACAAAATAATATTTGGAAAGCTTTCATATTGGACCCAAACCACCACTTCAACGTTAACTAAGTTCATACTTATTTTAATCGTTATCATTAACAATCGCTAGGCGAGAATCATAATTATGTAAATTTCGTCTGCGATAAATTCATACAAACGCCACTCGTGTTCGCAAAACCTCTTTTGTGTAAATCTTTATCAATGAGGCTAAGTTGAGCAGTTAGCTTTAAAAAATTTTAAGTAACTTTTTTCACCGCTAATTTACTATTTAAATTAACTCGCCAGACTGAACTTGATTGACACTGCAAACACTAATTAAAGGAGCCCAAAGCCAAAATATCGCGAAATTGTAGGTCGAAAAAACTTTCCCTGTGATTATGCTTCCATTTGCAAAAAGTTTGGTGTCTGAAAGACGAGACTTCGGTGTTATGTCACAGCTTTTTCTTGAGTAGGTAGGTACCTAGTTTTCAAAGTTATAATCTTGATTTCGTCAAAGTTATATCGTTTGCTTTTATTGAAGTTTTAAACTTAACGGGAGATAACTTGAACAATAAGGTTAGTAGTTAAGTTTAATTTACTCCAGTCGAAATTTAGACAACAAAGTATTTTGATAAAAGTTTTTCTTTTCATTGACATTAATTATTTGAAAAAGTTATACTTAACTAGCGGCCGCCCGCGGTTTCACCCGCGTGGTTCTCGTTCCCGTGGGAATATCGGGATAAAAAGTATTTTATGTTTTAATCTAGGCTATCTACTATCTGTGTGCCAAATTTCATCTAAATCCGTTCAGTAGTTTTTGCGTGATTGAGGAACAAACATCCAAACCCACAAACTTTCACATTTATAATATTAGTAGGATTAGTAGGATGACGTTTATCAATTCGAAGAAAGTAAAAACATTCAAGAATATCACTGTGTATTAGCCGTATCATTTGCTTGATCCAAAATGTTGATACTATTTCCATTCTTTGAATAAGTAGCAAAGAGAGAATATTACCTCTCAAGCATTCAAACCCACGCGCGGCTATTTACGCTTCGGAAACTAATCTGTCGTGGGACAGGAGGGACGGGACGATACAGTCTAATAGAGATTCGCAGTTCGCTGAATCTCTACAAAGATTTACGCTCAGACTCCAGAGAATAGAAATGAAGTGAACTAATTTTAAGAGCGATTTTCTCTCTTCCAAGTGCCAACCCACGTGTTGCAAGGTGGAAAGGAGGGTAACCTTTCAGGGCGAGTCATAAAAAGGCAGGATCGTCAGGAGAACATGGCAAATCGTCACATCGTCACACTAGTTTTTTTTTTTGCCTCTAGCCTCCGCTGTTTCTAAGAAAAATTACCAGACGGGACTTTACTACTGAGCTGAACAAAGGGCATCGTACGTTCATCATATTATCTAGGCACAGAATAGATAATAGTAGGTACAAGTATTGAGGTTCATTTTCAATGTAGACCCTCAAAAGATGATCTTCAATCTTCAGGTATGAATGTTAACAAATAAACCAAAAATGGGTAAGCCGTTTCTTCGGACTATCAAACTGAACAACTTTTACTATGGGACCAACTCTGAAATCACGAAAGAATTTTCAGCTGTTTCATTCATTTTGATATTTTCATTATTAATTTTTGTATGAAACAGCTCATTTTTTTTCGCGATTTCAGAGTTGGACCCATAGTAAAAGTTGTTCAGTTTGATGGTCCGAAGAAACGGTTTCCCATTTTTAACCGACTTCAAAAATTTGAAAAGGAGGAGGTTATCTATTCGTCACGTATGTTTTTTTTTATTTATATGTATGTACACCGACTCGAAGACGGCTGAACCGATTGAAATGTTTCAAACGTTTATTTCATTAGGTAAACTTCCAAGTTGGTCCCATTTTTTTAAATTTTGAAATCGGTTCAGTACTTTTCAAGTAATCTTGAAAAAAAGCACGTATAAGTGTGATTTTGTGTGAACTACCTCGATGATCAGTCGTATAACTTCTGTGTTTATGAACTGAATAAGATAATTATTTTTTTGTTGAAAAGGGGATATCTTAAGTGTAGTTCTTTAACCGACTTAAAAAAAGGAGGTTCTCAGTTGGACCCGCATGTATGTATGTTTCTCCGCGATTAACTCATGTTTTACTGAGCCGATTTTTCTAATAATATACCTACACTACCTAATACAAAAGGTACGTACACTAAAAATAAAAAAAATAAAAAATTGTTTATAAAAACAAAAACCGACTTCAAAAAACCTACCTCTAAAAAGCAAGAAATAATATTCGTAATAATAAAAACACGTTTATTGAAGTCGAGTGTGGCTTTTAGAATAAAAAAAAGTAATTTGTACTCCAGCCCCACCCGACTTCAATAGACGTGTTTTTATTATTACGAATATTATTTCTTGCTTTTTAGAGGTAGGTTTTTTGAAGTCGGCTTTTTGTTTTTATAAACAATTTTTGGTTCATTCATTAACACGACGACTAACGAACAGAAGTGTTACCTTATTGTAGCTGCCGTTTTCGTCGTCAAACCCGCAGTTATTGGGGAGGTTGGCCTTGGCCTGCACCTTGCTGGCCTCCAGCCCCAGGAACCACAGCTCCGGGTACTTGCGGATCTCCGTGCGCTCCCACTCCGACAGGCGGTCGCAATACAGCTTTAGAGCTTCTGCGGCAAACGAAACACAAAAATAATCAAAAATATTAAACTTAACTTCATCATTTTTCAGATAAGATCATGAAGCCAGACGGTTTTGACGCAGATCGTCACTTTCGCAAATGGTCATCGCGAAAAATTTGGTCACTTTCGCAAATGGTCACTTTCGCAAATGGTCACTTTCGCAAATCGTCACTTTTGCAAATAGTCACTTTCGCAGAATGTCATTCACAAATTTTTCTTTTTTTTCTCCTATATGTGAAAATTGTGAATGACATTCTGCGAAAGTGACCATTTGCGAAAGTGACGATTTGCGAAAGTGACCATTTGCGAAAGTGACCATTTGCGAAAGTGACCAAATTTTTCGCGATGACCATTTGCGAAAGTGACGATCTGCGTCAAAACCAGCCAGACTTCTAGCAGTGAGCAAAACGTTTACTACTAATCACGCATTCAATAACTGTGTTTTTTTTAAGGAAGGAACAACAGGATAATGCTTGGCCTTCACCTCACCTGGCCCCTATTTCACAGACGTGACAATTGTAAATGACAATGACAATTCGGTGTCCATGGCGTCAGCCAATTTGAATTTAGAAAATAAACTGATGAAACTAGGGGCCAGGCCCCTATTTCACAGACGTGACATTTGTAAATGACAATGACAATTCGGTGTCCATGGCGTCAGCCAATTTGAATTTAGAAAATAAACTGATGAAACTAGGGGCCAGGCCCCTATTTCACAGACGTGACATTTGTAAATGACAATAACAATTCGGTGTCCATGGCGTCAGCCAATTTGAATTTAGAAAATAAACTGATGAAACTAGGGGCCAGGCCCCTATTTCACAGACGTGACAATTGTAAATGACAATGACAATTCGGTGTCCATGGCGTCAGCCAATTTGAATTTAGAAAATAAACTGCTCAAACTACTCACAGATACCGCAACGTACATCAAATTGTCATTGTAATTTACAATTGTCATGTCTGTGAAATAGGGGCCAGATGTTAAGTGACGATAAGGCACAAGGTGGAAGCGCACTACACCCGGAATCCTCATCACTGAACTGGCTATCTGACCTCTAACTGCCGGAAACAACAATTTTCAAATTGTTGTTATGGCGTCAGTCTCAGGTAAGATGGTGGTAACTAGCCAGGCGGACTTGAAATAAGCCCTACCTCCAACCAAACCGAGTACAAATAGTACCCCCCCTGGGAATCGAACCCGGGACCCCTGCGTCTTACACGGGTAGGCGAACCACTAGACCACAAAGGCGATAAAAAAAACTTTTAGCTTACGTGATGACTTTGGGTCAACAATTTATTTTTTTAGTTCAAAAAGTTAAAATTCATGAAGCTAAAATCTACTTTCCGAAGCAAAGTTAACGAAGTCGTTGAATACGATTTTAACTAAGCGGAAAAGTTTAATTTCCCCATTAACGGTCGGTTCTGTTTACATAAAGTAATCTCGTGGCAAATTTTCTGACTTCATTAAAAATAGCTTATACCCACCCTCGACGGTGTTTGAATCCCCGTGGCGCTACGCAAATAGACACCTATTGAATTCGTCAAATGCCATGGATAAATATAAGTTCTACATCAATTAAAATCATAATATAGGTAATAACTAAACTGTTTGATCTACGTTTCAGGAGTTTTCAATATCAAAGCTGTAATAATATGAAAGTACCTATTTATAGTGATGCTAATTGTATTTGAAACTTGTCCTTTTATTTATATAATTCCTTGCTCCCTTCATCCTACTAATATTATAAATGTGAAAGTTTGTGGGTTTGGATGTTTGGATGTTTGTTCCTCAATCACGCAAAAACTACTGGACGGATTTGGTTGAAATTTGGCACACAGATAGTTGATAGCCTAGATTAAAACATAGGATACTTTTTATCCCGATTTTCCCACGGAAATGGGAACCACGCGGGTGAAACCGCGGGCGGCAGCTAGTTAATAATAAATGTATGTCCTATATTAAATTGCACAGAAAAAAATTAACTTCATAGGAACGAAAATATGGCGAAAACATTTGTCAATTCCATAAACCTCGTTATCGCTTTCAGAAATATGACGTCGTCGGCAAATCCATTTTTAATGGAAATGTTTTACCAAGCTTTGCCTTATACGACACAGACTGCCATCGAACACTGTTTATCTTGATGTTAGCAGAGCACGTGGGGGCAGCCCGGGGCCCCATCCCGCACCCCGAGGTCAAGGTCGGGTCGCCCCAGGATCGCCCTCGGGACCTCACACGTGTCTCATATTTATAATTTTAAATTAATATGGTAAGCGACAATTGCGACATGGGTAAAACAAGTCGTACATACATGTATTAATTTTGGTGGTATAAAACGAATGGAAATTAAAATAATAGGGAAAAATAATTTCGGGGAATCCGCCTCTACAGTCATCAAAATCATTACAACGCGTTTGATGTTGCGTTAATTAAACTCTAAGCCCGCCGGTAACGATCAATTGCGATTGTCAATTTTTCCGTCAATGCCATTGTTAGAGCAATTGACAATCGCTTCAATTGCACGCGTAAACGATCAATTTTTCCGTCAATGGGCGTCAATTGCGCAAAAATTGACAATCGCAATTGATCGTTACCGGTGGGCTTTAACCGCTGTAAATGCTGTTAATAATAATATCAACTTTATTATTGGTGACATAAAAAGAGCAATAGAGTAACTCACTGACCTGCATATAATAAAAAAAAATTTTTCATATCAGTGGAGTAACTTGATTATTTTATTTCAAGATGCTCGTTATATTTATTTACAAATCTTTATTATTTCCTTAATTTACTTTTAATTTTGCTTAGCAAATAAGAAGAAAATAAAAATGCGATAAAAATGTTTTTTCGTTTATGTGACTTCGATGGTAATGTTTTGAGACGCAGTTTTTAGGGTTCCGTAGCCAAAATGGCAAAAAACGGAACCCTTATAGATTCGTCATGTCTGTCTGTCTGTCTGTCTGTCTGTCTGTCCGTCCGTATGTCACAGCCACTTTATTCCAAAAGTATTAGGACTACATAGTTGAAACTTAATAGGTAGGTGTATTCTGTGAACCGCTTTACGATTTTTACACAAAAATAAAAAAAATAAAAGATTAAGGGGGGGCTCCCCATACATGGAACTGAAACACAAAAGATTTTTTTTCATCAAACCAATACTTGTGGGGTGTCTATAGATAGGTCTTTAAAAATGACATTGAAGTTTCTAAGACTATTTTTTTTTAAAGTCAACTGTTTGAAAGATATATGCCGCCAAAGTGGTAAAATGTGTGTCCCCCCCCCCTTTAACTTTTAAAGTAAGAGGGTGAAAAATCTAAAAAAAATACAAACTATAGATCTTAATAAACACTTTCAACGAAAATTGTTTTGAACGAGATACAGTAATTAGTTTTCGAGATATAGTACATTTTCAAAAACCGCAAATATAACTTTGTCATTCATACAAACACTGTGAAAAACAAAGTTATTTTTTCAGACGAAAAATTATAGCGGTATTAAAATATGGTATGGTATAATGTACCTACGGAACCCTACTGCGCGTGGCCCGACACGCACTTGGCCGGTTTTTTAAGGGTAGGGGCAGCACGTGTAGTGAAAAGCTGATGTCAAGGTTAGGTCAAGCTGATGCAGTGAAAGCAAAACTGGCCGCTCTGCTAACCGTGCATCGTTATGTAAATTTAAACACGGTTTGAGGAGCGGGCACTAAACCGTAGTAGGTTTGATGCAATTCTTTTTCTTTATTGCTAATTTAAGCAACAAGCAGCAAAGATTTTTGAGAAGTTTCGTTGTCTCGTCACATGAAAGTAATTAATAACAATGATCATATGCAGGTGCACACGCCAACATATCCTCAAATCAAACTGCAAAAAGTAAGTGGGTTGTAGAAATTGGCAGGATAAAGACAAGTCAGGTATCGAACTCATAAACTTTAAAAGCAAACCACTCAACCAATAAGGAAGAGGGTTATTTCATTTATTTAAAAGGGTTACATCCACCGAGGCTGTTAGTTATTTTTATTTAATTTGGGTTTCTACAATAATCCCCTTATTTGGCACATTGATTAAGTATCTAATTTTAGATACTTTACTCAGAAGTGGGGCAATATGTTTAAATCAGGGCTTTAAGCTCCAGCCTCTACGCGACATATCCCATAAATAAGCATTAATTAAGCGGCATCTTGTCTTGCGGGAGATGAATCGTTCCAGTGACAAGACGTCTTGACAGACGGCTTAAAACGTAATGTCTACTGTGTAACGAAAGACCTTGTAGCCTGGACGACCTTGAAGAAATGACTATGAAGCCTAGATGCAACAGCTAACGACACAACCAAAAGTTTAAATTTTCCAGGCGTCTTCAAATTTTTAAGAAGCACCTCAAAATTAATTAGTCCCAAAAAGTGCATTGACAGATCAATGAGAATTTTGATATCAGTGTTTCTGACTGATCTAAGATCAAACCTTACGAATAATCGGAAAAAATCGGTCAAAAATATGTAAAACTCCTTATAGCTTCTCTTTAAGTGATACCTACCTAACAGTTGGTAAACATAACATCAAACAGAAATGAATAATGAAACCGGAAAGTTCTAAGACGTATAAAAGTAAATTACACCCGTGCTTGATGATTCGCTTAGTGCCAACAAAATAAGACACAGCAAAGTTTTACTCTCGTATTACTCGGTAGAATTGTTCGGAGGCGCAAAGTCTTTTGAGTTGCCTTTTCCCAAAATTCATTTTCCCGAGAAGCTTTAACTATCTCAAACCAAGATGTATGACTGAAATAAATGGCATTATAAATCTTTTCGATGGTATTTTCTGGTTTTGAAAGAAGATTCCGTTATAATTTAGAGGTAACAGGAATAGATGCGAAAATTATGCTGTATCATAGGTGCTACTGCTCGTTCGAATGCCGCCCTATAAAGGAGGGCGGTATTCGAACGTATTATGCGGTATTAATGTATTTTGTGCCCATTGGTAAGGCCAAAGAAGATGACTAGCTGGTTCTTTGTGGGCTGGCAGACGCGTTGACATCAATGTTATTGAAATGTTCAGTATGTAAGGCCTAGTTTTGACAAAGGTTTAACCTTGAGTATATTGCTGGGCGTCCTTGTAAAATGAGTTGAGCTTATTTCAACTTCACCAAGATGGAACTTAGTAAAGTACTAACTTACTACCATTTTCCTGATGCCTTTACAATATAAGCGTTAATTTTTAATTCAACCTAAGCGTTAACTTTTCGACATACACACATCAACTTTGTCTAGGGATACAGGTGTTATTTTCATACAAACGAGGTAACTTTGAAGACTTGGTTTCTTGCCAGGGATGTACTGTGCTGTGATCTGATGACGGCTATCCAGGGAGTAAATGGAGGAGATTCAGATCGCTATACACACCCAACTGATCTGACCAGCATTCTAAAAATGTAATGGACATGTTTAAAAAAACCGCGAAAATAGCATGAAAATGTATGGAAATCCTCAAACTGAGAACTCTGACCCATTAATCTTTTAGAATGCTGATCAGATCAGTCGGGTGTGTATAGCGATCTGAATCTACTCCAATCACTCCCTAGATGGCCATCATCAGATTACAGCACGGTACATTCCTGGCAGAAAACCAAGGCTTCAAAGTTACCTCGTTTGTATGAAAATAACACTTATTGTATCCCTAGACAAAGTTGATGTGTATAGAAGATTAAAACTATAAAATCTTTCCGTGCCTTCCACTATTTCGCTTACCAGACTTTTTCTACGGGTATAAGAGTAGAGCGAGGCGTCATTAGCTGTAGGGGCGCGGGTGCGAATGCGGGCGCGGGTGCGAGCGCGGGCGCGGTTTTCTTCCCAATTAAGTTCACCGGTTGACCTACATCCGAAGGGCACTCGAGATAAACGCCGTGAACCGCATGACATCGCAATCGATATGTTCCCGGTTTCGTTAATATTTTTATTTTGTTCATTTTGTAAATTGTGTGCGAAAGTAACAAGAAACACGTCTATTTTTTTTATTATTATTGGAAACTTTGGGGTAACAATAGGTAGCAAGCAATTAATTATAAATCTCCTTCAACTCCAGGTTTTAAAAGTAAAAAGTTGATTAGACACAAGCTTAAATAAATAATGTAATTAGGTACTTACACGATTTTTTCGAAATATTTAAAAGAAAATACTACAAAAATAAATGTAGTTTTTCACGGCATAATTTAAGCTTTCACGAGCTTAAAGGAGCAGCAATTTACAATTTAATGAGTCCACGGTTCTAAAATTGCAAAAGCTACGGTTAATTACAATCTCGAAGGTCCCTCGGACCTTAATATCGTAAAAAACTTTCGGATTTCCCGAGAGGTCACCTGACATACTTACATAATACAATTTTAAACGTCGCTGCTTGATAACAAACAGGTTACCTAGGTTAGCTTTTAAAATTTATTTTATTTTGATAATGAAGGTCAACGAAGTGTTTCCTTTAGATATATTGTTATCTAAATTACTTAGGTATATTAAATTAAGGAGCTCTTGAACAAACCGTCATAACTGAACCATTTAACAAGAAAATATATAGGTAATTGTTGTTTTAGCACCAGCTAAACGTCGTTGCGCGTGCAAAAGTAGCTATGTATTTTTTACATACTTTACAGGAGACGCAAAAAACTGATTTACTCGAAAAATTGTCGAGCATCTAGATAATTTATATTTACTTAAATACATATCGTCGATGGGCGTGCAATACCGCGTAAGAGCAGTTTGCAATACTGCGTATTTACAAAAGTGCCAAAAGGGCTTAGAGGGCATAATTACATGAAAATCTTTTGAAATTATTGGTAAATTTCGTAAAATTACGTCATATTCCTATAAAACAATACCTACTCAAAGACTGTATTTAAAAGGCCAAGACTGTAAAATAAAATAAAAAAAAAAACCGGTCAAGAGCGAGTCGGACTCGCGCACCGAGGGTTCCGTACAATCATAAATATATTTGGATATGTTACTTTAGTACAGTCTTTAAAAAAGTAGGATAAACGGCGGACAGGTGGAAGGGCGAACAGGCGGACAGTTAATTTACAAATCTTAACCACAGTTGCTTATGGTGACTGAAAAACGTTTCAGCCGCTCCACATTGCAAACTGTTTATATTACTAAGTAGGAACTTATTCTTCGTTTATTCGTACGGCAAATAGTAGGTAATTTATATAAGAACCAGTCACCAATTATTATTGTAGTATTAGGTTGCGCCATCTCTTGACCGATAGTGGAACTATTTTAATTCGCAAGTCAGCATTCTTAGGTCACCGCCATCTGTTGACGGGTAGTGAAACTAAAGAATTCTTGTTTGTTTTTTGAATTTCTAAAAAAGTGTGTTATATTGAGACCTCGTTTTATTTTTCCTGTAATCTTTACGTAAACTACTATTACATAGAATTATTTCAGATTTTTCTCTTTGCAAACTTCGGAGATAAGGGGGGGGGGAACGGTATTTTTTTTTACATTTTTCATCGTCGAAAACTATGCGGCCTAAGAAAAAAGAAAAAAATGTTTTAAAATGTGCAAACAGCGCTCTTTCATATGATACCCCACACGCCCTAGTCACTTCACTTAAAATTTTTAAGACCCCTTTTCAGTCCCTGTTGTGAAAAAAATATTAATTTTATTACTTCTTTCTTATTTGCAAAATAGTTGGGCAAATGTCATCTTAAACTATTCCAAATTTCAAGTTGATACCATTAGTAGTTCTCGAGATATCCAGCTGTGACAGACAGACAGACTGAGTCACACCATAAGGGTTCCTTTTTTACAATTTTGGTACGGAACCCTAATGATACGCGGTATTGCAAACTGCTCTTACGCGGTCTTGCACGCCCATCGACGATGTAACAAATTTATGTAGTTTTAGATTACTTTTGAATGTATAACAGTATTAATATAATGCTTTAATTAAACATAATAGGCAAATTTGACACATAGAGTTATCTGGGCATGGTTATCTCCGAGGAATAAGGGATTTATCTGAAATGTAAGTAAAAGCTATCAGTCTGAAATTGACTAAAAAACTCGCTATGTGCATAGCGAAGCACAAATATCGGGCGCAATTTCTGCTTCCGCTTTGGTAAAACTTCCGCTGAATGGCACATGGCTACTTTCCTTACTCTTCAAATATTGCATTTATCACATAGCTGTTTTTACAGTATGTGTGTATGAGCATAACGATTAAAACTGCATAAAAAACCGAAAATGAAAAAAAGAAACACATAGCGACTTTTGCACGCGCAACGATGTAATGTGATGTTAGGAAAATATTATGTTATGACCATAGACATAGAAAAATTTTCGCTTCGCTCAAGAAGACCAACAAAGCGTGGAAAAGAGAAGTTAACATCATACGGACACGGTCTATGTAAAAAAGAGACAAAGGATCAAGTGACATGTGCCAACATTTTTTACAGTAAGAGCCCCTAGCGTCCCGCCTAGCAAATGAGCAATCACAGTTTGTTTAAAATATTTGTTAATCTTAATTTTAATATAAAATAAAGGTATCGTGGAGCCATGGTGTCTTGTGCTCTAAGTAATTGTGATGCAACAAAAAGAAATAATCCAAGTAATCACACTTTTCACAGGTAAATAAGATATTGCCACACATTTCTTTAAAACCAAATTTCTCTACATTTATTCGTTTATCAACGAAGAAAACAGTATGGAACATAGTTTATTAATTTCCTTTGCCGTATATAGTCATATTTTATGAATCTAAGTCATATTTTACGTATCTCATATAAAATGTATGGATTCGTTTTCGGATCACCTGTTTATTGACATTGTTGTTCTTTGACATTCTATTTCTATGGTTATGACCATTGTCAAAGAATATAGTATAATCTATTTTGTGTTAATAAAAGCGTTTCATATATTTTCAGGTCGCATTACAGACGAAGTCGTCGGATTATCGATGGCGTGTGACGGCGCGTATTTGCGTCCGGTCGCACTTGGCGGGATTCCGGCGTGGGCCAGTCAAGGATGGGCCAAACAGATACCGCTAACACGATTGCCGATGCTTATGTGTCTAGAATATTCATTATTTTATCTCATACATACTTTGTAGTGCTTTATTCATACCTACGCGTCAAAGAACAAGTGTTGATATAGGTATGTAGTGCCAGAGGCAAAGGTATACCCTACGTTATTTTAAAAATGCAACTAAATAATAATATTTAGATTGTTTCTAATTTCCTTCTACAGTGGTATGGTATCATGTTGCTAAACACATGTACAATTTTTAGGTAATCCATTTTTAAGTGTAATTTAATCAACAAACTATTGGCTTATTAAGTTATCTTATTACGCGAACTTATAGGTAGTACTTATCGAATCATAGTTTTATTAGTTTGTAATCCAATTTGCTTAAACAGATTGTTTCCCGGAGTTGAACTTTTCCAATAATAATTGAACTAGAACTCGATAAGAGTTCTAGACTCGCCACAAGTTTGTATTGAGTACTAGTTTTCTTCAAATTATAATGGAAGTACCAACGGCTAGCTTATTTTGTATGCGGGCAGTTTGTTTTATCGTAAAAATATCTCAGTTATGACAACTTTCAGCCTCTTTCATAAAAATACCATGAACACAACTAATAAAATATTGTACTTATGTTTCGGGCGCTATTTACATTTTCCAAAATGAAATGAAATTATCTTGAAAATGAAAGTTACCTTGCGGGCAGTTAAGACAATAGGCATGATGATCTTTGGAGGTGGCCTATATCAAACAGTGGCGCCCTATGTCTGATACAATGATCTGCGAGATTTTCAATAAAATTCTTTATTACTTTAATCTTATTACTAGTGGCTCTATAGAGCCAATTAGAGATAGATACCTTCAGTGAAAGATCTAAGTACCAATAAGCAATCAGAGTGGTAATAGCTCCAATTACTCATTTGTCTAGTCTAGCTAGGTACTTAGAAGTTACAGCAGAGGCAACTGAGAGGCTGTTCATTGTACGATCTTTGACTTTGTTCAGGGGCTTATAATGTCACGAAGCGGTACGAACGAACGCCGTCCGATTATCGTAGTTCATTTTCGTAGTTGACCCCTGAAGCTCAAGTTTTTAGCGAGTCTATTAACCGAGCAATTCAGTTGCCGATTGCTTGGGGACCTCTTACCTCCAGCAAACTTTGCCACTACTTCGACTTACTCGACGGACCATCGTTGCATACTTTGGGTGGCAGGAAATGAAGGACCTTTTTTATGTACACACATTGCTTCAAAACATTTTTGCTCTTTCGCATACTACTTACTACTTTAACGAACTATATTTCACTGAAGTTATTGTTTGTATAATATACAAACCTAACATATTATGTTAGGCTCCTTTGAGCCTAACATATACAAACATGTACCGATGTACTATGGGCAACAGCGTCGCTTAACCAGTTTGCAACAAAATTCGTGTGCGCGCGTATCGCCCCTGCACGAACTAATCGTATGTGACAGCGATTTTAACCTTAGCAGTGGTTAAGCGACGCTGTTGCCCATGGTACCTAACATATACCGATTACGGTATTTGAGCGAAAAAACGCTCACAACGCGTTCTGGTCACTGCCAAAATACCACAACGCGAAATTCATGTGGTGGCTCTTATAAAAACGACCAGACGCGTTGTGGTAATCATGGAAATACCACAAAGCGAAATTCGCGTCCTGATCAATATATTGATTTTCATTTCCATTGATTCATTTCCACAACGCGTTATGGTCGTTTGGTATGTTGACCATGACGCGAATTTAGCTTTGTGGTATTGCTATGATTACCACAACAGCGGAGCCATGACACGAATTTCGCGTTGTGGTATTTTGGCAGTGACCAGAACGCGTTCTGAGCGTTTTTTTCGAGCCTAACATATATAAACAATAGAACCTTAGCTTCGATCTGTACATTGTGCATTTTCGATACATTTTGTAGGTACTTAGCAAGCAATTAATTTAACTAAGACGAGAGCGCCACTTTGTGGTATATAGGAGTCTTACAAACTTAACAGTCATGAAACGTGAAGGACATCTGCAATGCACCGCTAACCCAGACGGTTGCACCGGCATATTATTATTTGCATGCAATATGCATACCCAGGTGCGGATGAGGCTGCCAACATCAATGAAGCCACGGTGATTGCACCAAATTGTAATGATTAACATCTGGTATGATGGACACGTGTTTCTTTCTGGGCAAAACTCTGCCAAACCATTAGATTTAAGTGAAAGAGTTTTCAAAGCCTCAAACTGAGATTAAACTCTTAAAAATAATCTTTTATAAAAAGTTTATAAAAAGCATTATTTACGATTACTTATCATGATCAACGCTAAATACAACTTATTACAAAATAATCTTAAACCGAATATGGTACATAGAGACCTTCAAACTAAATAACTTTTACTATGGTACCAACACTGAAATCGTGAAAAAAAAATCAGCTGGTTCATTTAAAAATAAATAACGAAAATATCAAAATGTATGAAACAGCTGTTTTTCGCGATGTCAGAGTTGATCCCATAGTAAAAGTGGTTCTTTTTGATGGTCCCTATCCACCATATTCGGCTTTTACGGGTTTCTCGTAACACCTTATAAAGATTAAAGACTGCAAACGCCTACCTTTAGGGCACAGAATAGATATAAGTGGGTACTACCGTTTTTAAGTACCTAGGTATAGTGTTTCGTGGTAACAAAAATATATTGTTTTTACATTGCATCGCCATCTATGTAAAATCCTTACTAATATTATAAATGCGAAAGTCCGTTTGTTTGTTTGTTACACCTTCACGTCTTTACTGAACCGATCATCATGAAATTTTGCATACACGTTGTCAGGGGTACAGAGAAGGACATAGGGTACCTTTCATCCCGAAAAAAATATTGTTCCCGAGGGATAGCAAAAAAACTTTCCACGCAGACGAAGTCGCGGGCGGCCGCTAGTAGTTCTATAAAACAGCAACAGTATTGAGCTTTGTATTTCAGTAGGTATATTTTTTGTGATAATGTCGCTGGTGTGCTCTTTATTTTAACAATAAATAAAAAATTACAAAAGCTAAAAAAGCTTACATGTATACAAGTGTTGTATACATGCTCGGCACTATAAATAATATCTTTGAAGTAACTAGGTAATCAAAATTGCTAACACAGAATGACAAAATTAATTTATTAACCTTAAAATAATTTTCGTGAACCACGTTAAGGTAGTTTTAGAGAAGAAAACCTAACATTTTTATGGTTTCAAAGGAATGATCGGCAAAGGTCATAATTCAGTTGGGTCGACGGTACAAGACAAACCAGTTTACAAAGGTATTCCCCTATGAGTTTATGATTGGCGTTTCGAAGGTTAAAGTTAGGTTCCCAGCTAATCAAAATATGTGATCGTATCGACAGACTGACTCTCTCAGGTCCGTTCTTAATAAGTTAATGGTCAACTCAATTAAAAGTGGGCCACTAGTTCTCAAACTGTGTGTCTTTACATAAGATTATGACTGTAGGAAGTAAACCACTAATAAATTCCTTGTTTTCAGGCTGCTCAAGAACACTAACTCAGTCCTACAAATGCGATGGAGTAAGTAAAAAACTTGCACTCAGAACCCAAAAATAGGATTCAAGAGAAGTAGAGCACTTGTACTATTATGTATTCTGTGGTAGAGCTATTTTACTGTTGATCACTATCACTGTATTACTCTTACCTACCTTAGTAGGTACTGGCACATTTGTCTGACGTATGTGTTTACACGTGGTAACACGCCCGTCAGATGACTTCGGTTTTCATAGTAAATGGTTCATAATAACTACAGGGTGATTTTTTTGAACAGTGGACAAATTTTGTGTTGTGTATTAGGCCGTCAAATTAATCAGAGAGACCAACTTAATCAGAGCAAAAAAGTAATCAGCTGTTCCATTGAAAAGTTGTTTTTTTTTTGCTTTGATTTTGGTCCCATACACATAGTTGTTCAGTTTGACCTTAGAATAATAACACCTTGAAGCCGTGTCCTCGTATGCAAAGTGAGGCAACTAATACCAAGCCAGAATGGCTTAGTTTTCAAATTTATATCCTTTATACGTTAACTAATCGTAATTGAAACCCAATAATATAGTAACTAGTCTTATAAAAAAATTGAAACTATTTTGTACTTAATCGGTATGATAAGGTAACAATGTAGAATAACAATCTGAAAACGAAGCCATTTTGGCTGTTTTAGTTGCCTCACTTTTGACAGTGCGCTTTGTAGAGAACAGCTATCGTTCTAGGTGTTATTATTCTAAGAGTTTGACAGTCTAAGCGACGCCATAAAATTAATCGACTGTTTTCGTTTTCACCCCATAGAATGATGCCACCATTGTATGTATGCAAGAATAACACAAAACCATAAAACTTATTTAGGCAGAAAGAGAGTTTTTGGGGATGCCAATGGTACAAATTAATTGCCTGATTGATGGATCGTAGCGTCAATCTATTAATCTGTCTGAAGTCCTATAAATAACCTGACCTTTACCGATCATCCGGCTCCAGTGATTGAACACCCGAATTGGCTGAAATCTCCGAATGCCAGTCATTACGGGAATGATGTAGGATAATTGGTAAGGCACCAAAAATAAATTTTGGGAATTGAACCCTGTGGAGCCCGGCAGAGTAAAATAGCACCTTAAAGTGCAGAGGGATACTTCTACGATAGTAAAAAGCGACTGGATGGCAAAGGAATATCTAACACCGCTGACAAAAAAATGGGCAGCAGCTTTTTTCGATGAAAATGGTCCAATGGACTGCGATCTTCATCCCACCCCCTGCGTGAAGGTTATGGCAACAACGCTCCACTGGAAGAGGCCTATGTCCTGCAATGGTCTTAAATGTGCTATTATGATGATGATGACCAAAAAGAAAGAGACAGATTTGCAACCGAAGACTTCATCCTAACGAAGTCCTAACAACTATCAAAACTTTACTGACAATCTCATAATATTGAAATTAAGTACCTACCACATGATCGCGCATGATCGAAGATAAGGACGCATTTGTTCATTGAATTATTATATCATATCACCCATCTCTTTAGTTGTGTTAGCGCTATCGCACACGGGCAACTTAGTCGCCCAGCAACTGTTTAGTCTCTCACATGGTTTGTATGAAAAGTTGCCGACGACCGTGTCGCTTCGTGTGCGCGCTTCCATCATAAACCCGTGGACTTGATGTGAGAGACAAAACAGTTGCTGGGCGACTAAGTTGCCTGTGTGCGATAGCTCTTATATATAAGTCTTTTATTTCTTATGCTATTGGCATAAGAAATATGCATAAGTCACCGATTTTGATAAATTTGAGCTTGATCGCTGCGGACATTTAAATAAAAAAATGTATTATTTTAGTTTTATCAGACGATGAAATCAGGGGAAAATAACGATATTTTTTTTCATTTTCGGATATAATGCACTTAACAGTCAGATAGAATATCGAAAAAGAAATAATATTTTGTATGACACATATTGTACTTAAACGCAAAATTTAAAGAGAAAATTGAAGATTTGGCTAACTCCATATTAAACGCGCCTGAAACACACCTGAAACGTGACGTCACATATTTGTATAAAGCGTTTTCGGCGGGTGCTGCTGCATGCTAACTTCAAGTAACTATATCACGAGAAAAAAACGCAAGAGAAAAGTTTTAATATTACAGTTGATTTTCTCACGCATTATACTTGAATTGATGCATATTCCCTATTGTCATTACAGTCTTTATGGTATACCTATGGTAATTATCGTCCCGACCTTCAAGAAAGTACCGCTAAGCACAAAAAAAAGTAACAGTGCCCCAGCAAAGTCTCCCCTATTACTGGGAATTAGGTGGAAAACAAAGTCTAAGCCGTGTTTAGGGCAATTTTATTATTATTACGCGCCGTTGCGAGGTAACGAGAACTGTTTACATGCGTACCAAATGAGAGATACGTGATGCAGGATAATATAATGGATGGAGTCTTTATCTAAACGAACGCTGGTAATGTTTGCTCACTATAATAATAATAACATCCCTAGAATGAGTAAATACAGCGTGAAATTTTAATCATTTGGTTCCCGCAGTGGGGTGGTTCCACTCATGATTACAAGCAACTTTTACTATGGAGCCAAGTCGAGTATGGTCGAGTAGGTGTTGCGCTTTTGTATGGAACAGCAGTAAAAGTTTCTTGTAATCATGAATGGAACAACCCCACTGCGGGAACCAAATGATTAAAACTTCAACGTGTATAGATTATGATGACTAAACAGAACTTAATTGTTTTGAGGCGGGTGCCAAATAACTGTGAGAGGATTTCTTATGAAATGTACACTATTGTATACTTTGACTAGAATTAAAAAGCAAATAACAAATAAAGTTGTGTGAGACGCATAGGGTAAAGATTGGGAAAGCATATAGTCCAGAAACTAGACGATTTCAACCTGCTGCAGTGGGTCCTAATAGGCTGTTAATGTTATATAAAAATGATGATGACTAGACCACATAGGTTCGAGTGGCTTACCACTTATCATTGCCCTTAGGTAATCTTCAGAGGGCGTGAAATAGGTGGCACGCAGCGGGGGAGGGGGGTTGTGTTGTGGTTGTCGTCGCGCAGCGTCGTTGTTCGGGGGCCCAGAGCCCTTCCTAGCGCCCTTCAAGTGATAGGGCTACTCATCAGATGGCATGAGAAAGTTGGCGCGTGACGGAGGAGTCGAGAGCGCAATGTGGTACCTTTCAGCTCCCGCCACCTCCGTTGTTGTTCGGGGGCCCAGGGCCTTTCCCGGCGCCCGCCTGGACGTGATGTGATGATGACTTGGTGCGAGTGGTAAGGGTACTCAGTAGACGTGACGCGTGGCGGGGGTGGCGGGGTAAGTTGCGGTCGTCATCGCGTCGGGAGCCGGCCCCCGGTGCCATCGCCTCAGCGTTGTTGTTCGGGGGCCCGGGGCCCTCTCCGGCGCCCGCCTCGATGTGATGATGACTTGGTACGAATGGTAAGGGTACTCACCAGAAGGCGTGAGAGAGGTGACGCGCGGCGGGGGAGGCGGGGGCGCGTTGTGGTTGTCGTCGCGCGGGGAGCCGGCCCCCGCCACCTCGGCGTTGTTGTTCGGGGGCCCGGGGCCCTCTCCGGCGCCAGCCTCGATCTGCAGCTGGAAACAAACGACTCTTTTAAAACTACTTTTTTATCACACAAAAGTCTGTAGGAAAATATGACGACTTAAAAGCGCAAACACAATTCAAAAAGATAAATACTCAATCGACAATGAGTTTTGAAACAACGTAAGAAGACTACGGTAAAATCTATAACTTAAGTAGTTAGGTGAAGTAGAATACTTAGGCGACTCTTGAGAAACCAATAGAAAAGACCACTTAAAATTTTACAACTTGCTTCAAAGTTGATAAATTATACAATAGAAGCGTATTTAAATTCATAGGTAATTGTATTTAATAGAGGTACAAAGATTTTTTGTCGACCCAACCGCTAAAAACCTAGAGTGTGATATTAAAATATTCATTTGAACTTGATAAACACAGAAAACGTTTTTAGAGGTCAAAACATTTAATTGTTCTAAAAATGTTTCTTTGACGAAAAACTTATATAGCTTCTATTAATATAACAAAGAAACAGAATGTTTCATCATTCGTTTAATGTTGAAAGTTTGACTTTCAGCAAGTTTATGGCCTAGACTTGCGCAGGTAGGACAGGGTTCGGTAGCGGAAATGTCACCGGCCGTAGCAGGCGAATAAGTAATTTATCAGCTTTATTATAACAACGAGCTTGTGTCACGAAACTCGTGAAAATGCTGAAAATTATCACGATAAATCGCGACAAGAATAGAGCATCATAATTACCACTAAAAATAAATATCACAGTAAGATATTTCTGAAAAAAATATGAAAGCTCGAGAAATTTGGGTTAAGACAATGCCATTATTTTATAAGTTTTTTTTTTTAATAAATCCATCAAACGTGATTATCGAGTACTTTTGCCACAGAATAACTAATAGTACAAGTACAGAAGCAGCACTCCGCAAAGTCATTTAAATAAATAACAACTTTAGCTCTGACACAATAAAATGTAATTCAGGTCATTAGAGCTGCGCGACCTGCAGTTATATTCACCTAGTAGTTGCCTCTCTTTCTATCGCGTGCTCTAACCTTTTCTGACGACGCAACGTTAGGGTTGTCTTCTTTTAAATGAACTGCGTAGCATATATCATAATGTGAAAAATAACAATTGTTTATTGGTTTTTTGATTTTGACATCCGTACACGGCACAGTAATGTTGATTCGACATTTTTACTGTTATAAAGAGACAATACCAACGCAGGCAGTAAGATGCCGCGTGACTACACAGGCCGGCGTGTGGCGGCCCTCTGCTCACTTGTTCGTTCGAACGAACGGCTAGCGGTAGGTGCTTATCGCGCGCCCTTGAGCGAGTGAAGGAGGCCTGCTTTTGCCTAATTAGGGTTCCGTACCAAAATGGTAAAAAAGGAACCCTTATGGTGAGACTCAGTCTGTCTGTCTGTCTGTCACAGCTGGATATCTCGAGAACTACTAATGGTATCAACTTGAAATTTGGAATAGTTTAAGATGACATTTGCCCAACTATTTTGCAAATAAGAAAGAAATAAAAAAAAAAATATTTTTTTTACAACAGGGACTGAAAAGGGGTCTTAAAAATTTGAAGTGAGGTGACTAGGGCGTGTGGGGTATCATATGAAAGAGCGCTGTTTGCACATTTTAAAACATTTTTTTTTTTTTCTTAGGCCGCATAGTTTTCGACTTATGATGAAAAATGTAAAAAAAAATACCGTTCCCCCCCCCTTATCTCCGAAGTTTGCAAAGAGAAAAATCTGAAATAATTCTATGTGATAGTAGTTTACGTAAAGATTACAGGAAAAATAAAACGAGGTCTCAATATAACACACTTTTTTAGAAATTCAAAAAACAAACAATAATTTTTTCAGTTTCACTACCCGTCAACAGATGGCGGTGACCTAAGAATGCTAACTTGCGAATTAAAATAGTTCCACTATCGGTCAAGAGATGGCGCAACCTACAGTAATAATTGGTGACTGGTTCTTATATAAATTACCTACTATTTGCCGTACGAATATAAACGAAGAATAAGTTCCTACTTAGTAATATAAACAGTTTGCAATGTGGAGCGGCTGAAACGTTTTTCAGTCACCATAAGCAACTGTGGTTAAGATTTGTAAATTAACTGTCCGCCTGTTCGCCCTTCCACCTGTCTGCCGTTTATCCTACTTTTTTAAAGACTGTACTAAAGTAACATATCCAAATATATTTATGATTGTACGGAACCCTCGGTGCGCGAGTCCGACTCGCTCTTGACCGGTTTTTTTTTAGTTGTTAGTAATCATTATGTTAAGTACAACAGGTAAATATCGATACTACTAGGTACTGACAGGTATTTTGTAGAACAGTAAAAAGTTCATTGCGGATGAAGTCGGTAAGTAAGTAATTGCAATTAAGTCATCGCAAGCACGCAAGCATGAAGCTACGAGCTACATCGCGTTTCAGGCAAGTCAACGGTATTTGTCGAAACTTAGAAATAAAAAAATACAAATCCAAAGGTTTTTCGGTAAAACCATATAAAAAAAATTGCCACTGATAAATTTTCTGGATCTTAAATTAGCACAACCTTCGCAACATTAGGTCTTGTAATTTAATGGGATCCACCTAACAATTAATGTTTTGTAGATCCCAATCAACAGTACATCATACTTTCATATCTAAATAAAAACAATATTGAAGAAATATATTATTCGTAGTAAGTGTATGACTTCGTCGTAGCTCGTAGCATAATTTGTGCTACGAGATTTCTTAATCAGCTGGAACATTATTTATTTTAATTTTTTATGTTAAATACAGATCTCGTAATACGCTGTAGTAGGTACCTTATTCTTATTTTCGTACTTCCAAAGTTACTTCAAGAAAAATAACCCAATATAATTTATCAACTGCCTACTCTCTGGCGTCGCTAGCCGTAGGTACAATCCGAGTTTACGAAACAAAGGCTGAAAGGTATTTCGTGTATCGAGTGACGTGCAATTTGGCCGAATCGCTTCGTTCGTCGCTCGTAGTTACCACCGACACGCAAAGCTTTGGAGTCATCCACCCAAACGAACGGAAAACAATATTATTTATCGTGAAAAAATTTCAAGTGCTAGTGGAAATTGAAGATGGTTTGGTTCCGCATTATCATTACAGACTTTGGAAATATCGTTGAAACAAATGTGTGAAGGCCAGGATGATAATCGCACAAATTTTAACAAAAACATGACCAAGATGTCACCGTGTCAGTTTTGGTTTTATCGTTCAAAAATAATGTACGCCAGAAGAGTAAATTATAAAGAAAATCTACATGGCTCGAAGAATGTTCCCACGTAACCCTAAAATACGAGGCATTGACATCTACGTGATACGTCTACCATTTAGTTATCATCCCGTGATAATAAACATGCGACTCGAGCGTACGTACGTATCTACCTACATTACATGAATCTGTAGGGGAGCAGGAAGCAGAGCTCCAGTGGAACAGAAAAATAGGCTTTTCTTCGTCAACCGTTTATTATTTTAGCACAACATTTCTTCAGGTTTTATCAGGACAGAAGCCTTTTTGTGACAGCCAAAAACAACAGTCACATTTTAATATTCTTGACATACAATATTTCTTAAATCAATAAGCATATTACATGCGACCTATTTCCACACGCCCCCTTAATATGCATATTTATAGAAATTAAACACATCTTAAAAACAAAAAGAAAGTATTACAAAGGAACAACAACTTTAGCAAAATTAAACAATCAACAGGCAATACCTAAACCAGACATGCACTTGTAGTGCTTAGCTTTAGGCAAAGCCTTGGTTAAAATATCAGCAAGCATAGAATCAGTAGACAGGTAAGACAATTCTATGCTCTTGTTGTCCTTTAAAATACTCCTTATAAAATGGTGCCTTATATCTATGTGCTTGCTACGAGAATGGAACATCGGATCATTTGCAAGACATATCGCCCCCTGATTGTCTACATGTAATGTTAGCTGTGAAAACTTACCTAACCCAATTTCAATTAATAAGCTATTGAGATAAACAGCTTCTTTCATGGCTGATGACAAGCTCACATACTCGGCCTCGCACGTGGACGTCGCGACACATTTCTGTTTTTGCGATTTCCACGATATGCAGCTGCCTCCTAACACAAAAACATAACCAGAATAAGAACGTCTATCTATCAAACATCCTCCCCAATCCGAATCAGAATACCCTTGCAATGACTTGCCTGTTTTCTTAAATACAAGTCCGTATTCTATCGTTCTCTTCAAGTAACGCAGCACTCGTTTAGCGGCCTTCCAACATTCGTCATTTGGGCAATTAACGAATTGTGCCAATTTTGCAACACTATTGGTAATATCGGGCCTTGTCCCTGTTGACAGATACATCAAGGAACTTATAACTTCCCTGTATGGGTACTGTTCGCCCTCACTACATTTGTCTTGGCAAAATTTTACTTTGGTTTCCATAGGCGTAGAAATTGAACGACAGTTATCCATGCCATATTTTATCAACAAGTCTGAGATATATTTTCGCTGTGACAATTTGATGCCATCGTCACATTTGTCAAACTCTATTCCCAACATGTATTTGACAACTCCATAGTCTTTTAATTCAAACTCGGTGGCCAGTGACTTTTTAAAATCCTCAATATAATCTCTTTTCTGACATGCGATTTGAATATCATCAACATAGACTAAAACAAAGAGTTTTATATCAGAATCTATGTCCTTAAAATAAAGACACGGTTCATTCAGCGATTGTCGCAACCCCATACGTTTTAGTTGCTCGTCGAGTCGTATGTTCCACTGACGTCCAGCTTGTTTGAGCCCGTATAACGACCTTTTCAGTCGGCATACGTCGCCTCCAGCCTTTAAATCATCCAACATTTTCTTTGCTCGTTCATAAATATCAGAACCTTCTGTTTCTGTCTCTATCAATTTAAGTAAGCATTCTTCTAAAAGTTCTGGCACCTTCATGTAGATATTCTCTTCTAAATATCCATTCAAATAAGCCGTGTTAATGTCCAACTGGTGAATCTCTAGGTCTAGCTCAACTGCAAGTGCAGCTAACAGTCTGACTGTGTCAAGCCTGACGACAGGAGCAAAAGTATCGTGGTAGTCAATACCATACCGCTGGCTAAAGCCTCTTGCTACAAGTCTCGCCTTTTTCTTCTCAGTTTTGTCGACATTCAGCTTAGTTGTTAAAACATATCGACAGCCTACGACGTTACAATTCATGGGTTTGTTTACTATTTCCCATGTGTCATTCTTGACTAGGCTTCTTACTTCCGATAAGATAGCATCTTTCCATCCTTTACATTCACTGCTTGACAAAGCCTGTTTTAATGTCACTTCCGCAACCCCAGCAAAGTCTTGACAGTCTGTAAACTCCTCAATGGATTCACTACTATCCTCTACAGTTGTAATTCGTTCTGGTTGTATGTTTGGTACCATCTGGTAGATTTTTCTTGGACGCCCAACGTGACCTCGCTCTATACGCGGTCGACCTGGACCTTTCTTCATTCCTCCCCTACCATCATCGTGAACGTCGCTTTCCTGATGATCAAGATGTGATGGTCCTGCTATTATCTCGGGTTCTTCGACTGGCTGATGAGTATGGTCAGCTATCTGTTTCGAATGAAATTCAATTTCAACTACACCTGGTCGGTCCACATTGGTATCCAATTTTTCAGCCTTCAGTTCAAAGGGGTCTATCTTCAAGCTATTATCTTCATTTCTTTCACTCTTCATTCCGTGAAATTTGACATCTTATTGCTA
Source organism: Agriphila geniculea (assembly GCA_943789525.1). NCBI lineage: Eukaryota > Metazoa > Arthropoda > Insecta > Lepidoptera > Crambidae > Agriphila > Agriphila geniculea. The sequence continues at coordinate 26,679,943 of OX038873.1, forward strand.
TTGCTATCTAATTGCTAAACCTTATTTTTGAGAAATGACCAACATGGTAATATCACAACATAAATTTTCAATGCTATTAAATTGCCAATGTGCCTACATGATCCACGGCAACTTCATTCGAAAGAGGAAATTTTACAGAATTAAAAAACCTCCATCTTTTTATACCGCAAGCGCTCTGAAGTTGGTCATTTTATACCGACTTCAAAAGGAGGGAGGTACTCAATTCGACACGTTTTTTTTTTGTTTTTTTTGTTTTTTGTATGTACACCGATTACTCGAAGACGGCTGAACCGATTGAAATGATTCAAACGTTAATACATTAAGTAATCTCCCAAGTTGGTCCCATTTTTTAAAATTTTGAAATCGGTTCAGTACTTTTCAAGTAATCTTGAAAAAAGCACGAAAATAGTATGATTTTGTGTGAACTACCTCGATGATCAGTCGTATAACTTCTTTGTTTATGAACTGAATAAGATAATTATTTTTTTGTTGGAAAAGGGATATCTTAAGTGTAGTTCTTTAACCGACTTAAAAAAGGAGGTTCTCAGTTTGACCCGCATGTATGTATGTTTCTCCGCGATTAACTCACGTTTGGCTGAGCCGATATTAATTTCTGTCTAAATAATATACCTACACTACCTAATACAAAAGGTACCTACACTAAAAATAAAAATAAAAATTATACATAATTAAATAAAAATTAAAAAAAAACAAAAAACCGAAATCAAAAAAACTCCCTCTAAAAAGCAAGAAATAATATTCGTAATAATAAAACACGTCTATTGAAGTCGGGTGGGGCTTTTAGAATAAAAAAAAAGGGATTTGTACTCCAGCCCCACCCGACTTCAATAGACGTGTTTTATTATTACGAATATTATTTCTTGCTTTTTAGAGGTAGGTTTTTTGAAGTCGGTTTTTTTGTTGAACAATGTTCATTTACCTCTATATTATTACACTGGACTGGCTGCTGTCAAACTGTTATTGTGCCTTTGTGCCGCCATTTTGGCGGTGTAGGACGTAGCGTGAGTATAGCGTGAGGGACATGGTACTAAAGTCTGAAGTCTGGAGAGACCATCACGGCAACCATTTTCATTGTATACGTCAAAATTAGTTCTTTAGACCTCACGCAAGAGGCGTTTCAAATAGGAACATGAAGTTTGCTGTCAAATCGTAAAGACAGCCAGTCCAGTTAAATAGAAAAAAAAAACCGGCCAAGTGCGTGTCGGGCCACGCGCAGTAGGGTTCCGTGGGTACATTATACCATACCATATTTTAATACCGCTATCATTTTTCGTCTGTAAAAATAACTTTGTTTTTCACAGTGTTTGTATGAATGACAAAGTTATATTTGCGGTTTAGGAAAATGTACTATATCTCGAAAACTAATTACTGTATCTCATTCAAACCAATTTTCGTTGAAAGTGTTTATATTTTTTTTTAGATTTTTCACCCTCTTACTTTAAAAGTTAAAGGGGGGGGACACACATTTTACCACTTTGGCGGCATATATCTTTCAAACGGTTGACTTTGAAAAAAAATAGTCTTAAAAACCTCAATGTCATTTTTAAAGACCTATCTATAGACACCCCACAAGTATTGGTTTGATGAAAAATAATATTTTCAGTTTCAGTTTCATATATGGGGAGCCCCCCTTTAATCTTTATTTTTTTTATTTTTGTGTAAAAATCGTAAAGCGGTTTACAGAATACACCTACCTACCAAGTTTCAACTATGTAGTCCTAATACTTTTGGAATAATGTGGCTGTGACATACGGAAGGACAGACATGACGAATCTATAAGGGTTCCGTTTTTTGCCATTTTGGCTACGGAACCCTAAAAATCAGGTCAGTTACAATGTTAAATTAATCACACAGTAGGAATATTTAGTAAAAAGTAAAAAAAAGTTGAATCAATAACGTTTTTCAGAAGTAACTTAAAACGTAAGCTGCCCGTTGGCAGCTGAGGCAGCAAACCTACAAATTTATAATATTTTTTAATTTTATTTATTTTTATTTCACATATTTTAGTGACAGATTATATAGTTTTGGAATGTGCTCATCAAGGCCTTTCATTTGATGTCTATATTGTAAAATAATAGAAGATTTTTTTTTTCACCTTTGAAAGTGGCGTCGTACAGTCACTCGGGATACTGTAAGTACCCGACCCATACATCCAAATCAATTCAGGCATTTAGAAGTTATGGTGGTATAAAGAAACACACATACCCACAAACATACATGAACCCTAAACACATGTACAATGGGCAACAGCGTCGCTTAACCACTGCTAAGGTTAAAATCGCTTGCACGCCGCGCCCGCTGTCACATACGTTTAGTTCGTGCGATACGCGCGCACACGAATTTTGTTGCAAACTGGTTAAGCGATGCTGTTGCCCATAGTATACTCCTTTTTGGGCGCAGTCGTGTAAAAAAGTACAGTGCGATTAATTTAACATTGTACAACAGAAGTGACCAACTTCTAAGCGCGTAGGGTACAAAACGACATACATATTATAATAGGTCTTTACCTATGAAATTGCCGATTTGTATGGAGATTTTTCAAGAAGTTGCATTTTTCATAATAGCATTTTCTTTGTTCATTTAACAACCATGAACACTCATGTAACAAAACTTCTATGTACTAATGTTTGAACACTATGCTAACTTATTTCCATTTAAGATAAGCGAAAAAATAAGTTTTGGTTAAGTTACAACCCCTTCGGTCACCCTTTTTTTTGCTCACAAAAAAAGAGTCACTTTCAAGATCTTTTTTTTAATGTCACGAAAGCTAAAATATGGACTTTATTTTTACTGATAGTTAACTATCACGATCATAATTCGATGCAATATTCACGATTTTGTTAAAATTTTAAATTATAGAATTTATTATTTTCTCTGTATGTGACAAAATATCGGCAATTTCATAGGTAAAGACCTAATATTATTTAATCTGTAATAATGTTATCTTTGCCATACATTCTCGAGTGAAGTCGCAGCGGATCACTATCTATTTGTCAATTTGATCGCATTGTAATATTCAATACTCACGTCCAAACGATATGTCCCACCGTTGCCCCAGTTTCATTTTAATTAATTACTTTCATAATTAAAAAATGCTAATTACATTTTATTTAGGTATAGTAACAGGCAAGAATTGTTTTATATTTAGAAAAACAATTACAAATACATTAAGAAGTATTTTGTGAAAAAAATGTAACTAAATAGTATTATCATGATAAAAAATTGTGATTTAAAAGCGTTATAACTTAAAAATACCACTTTTTAATGCAGATAATAATTATTAATCTGATTCTAGAGTAAAATACCTACTCTGACATACTATTTTGATTAAGACGCGATAGACTTTCATTTTTTGAGAATCGTGAGGCAAATGACATAGGCGCGTTGGGACATGTCCTTTTCTGGATCATTTCTTTTAGGTCACAGTATAGGTAGTTAACAGTTTTATTTCAAGCAATATTCGTTTTAATGATAGGTTTACGGCGTCCGAGTGAAATAATAAAATTGACATTGTTTCTGGATCGTGACGTCATCAACCGGTCAATTACGGTCGCAGCACGTCGCTGGCTAATCTGCGGCGACGCGGCCGTCCCAAACGCACATAAAACGACTTTACTGACTTTAAGTACGACGTTTTAGGGAGACATCTTTATTTTACAACTCGCCGAAGGGCGGATATTACGGGGTATGTGTTTTGGATATGACGACAGCATTGAGAAAGGTGTCATGATTGCTCCACTCATATTGGATCTGCTGAATGTTGCGATCCCCTCCTGGCGAGTCCCACATACCCCCTCTTGCTCAGCTGCGGGGGGGAAGTGCATAAAGGCATTATCTTCGGCAAAAAAAAAGTGGGAACACGAGTAGGTAGTGTAGGTACCTACTCGAAAATGTTATTGCACCCATCGATATTTAGCGGGAATACGAGGACTTGGAAATCCTATTGAACCCACTGATGGAACCATGTAGTGGAACCTACAGTCCGAAGGTTCCACTCTTTTTTCATCGATATACCTATCTCACAAAGTAGTGTAACTTTGGCGTATTGCGCAGATTGCGCTATCCACACCGAGCGGCATGAAAGCAAACAAAAGTAAACTTTAAATTCCTATATACTTGACCAGATTATTTTCTTAAGTTTTGTCATATTATCAGATAGTTGGCCTGCTCGCAGTACCTTCGTACTTCTCTTTATTCCTTTGCCTGACACTTGTCTGTCATGTCTTCATTTCACTTCCTTCATACCTATTCCGCTTACACTTCATTTCTGCTTATTCAACAAATATTTATTTTGGCAAAATTTGATCTACACCGAAACAGATTAGGGCGGAATTATTGTTTTTTTTTTAATATAACCTAAAGCCTGCTTATCATAATCTGTGGTATTACGCGAACGATCTAATTCTAGAACAAAATTAGTTGTCAGAAATCCATTAAAGTCGGTGTTTTTAATCTAAAGAAGTGACGCATGTTGAAATTATTTGTTACTTACACCAATGTATATTGAGCTATTGTTAAAAATAAAAATACACAATAGCAAAATGTGCAGCATTTATCAGGACAATATTTAATAGATAGATAATTTTGCAAAACCATTTTACCATACCATAAACGCACCACATTGATATTTCAGGAAAAATCATTGTATTTTATTAAAAAATCAATGTTAAAGTTTAAAATTTTAAAACCGCGCCAAAAACGCTATGGCGCTGGAAACGTCACTTGTTGACGTCACAAGCCTGTAAACATTGTAATATCCTTAGCCATGTGACAGCCATCAATCGTGGATCCTAAGTCTATGGTCGTGTCAAACGCCTGAAGCCATATTTATTTACAGGCAAATGACGTCATCCGTAATCTTAGAGCGTTTTTGCCATAGAAAAAAGTTCAAAAATTATTGCATTTTTCTAGGTGAAATAAATCAATCAATAGACTTAATTTTTAGTCTATATAATAGTTGAATATTTTTTTTACGCCATTATCTGTTAGGATGACCACAATTTGCAGTATATTTTGAATGTTGTTAAATACCCTATTCTAAAAATCGAAACATGTTGCAAATTTTTATATACTTACCTATACCTGTCTACATAAAGTTTAAAACTGTATCTTAAAAATACTTAATGTCAAGTAAGTACCTAATTAATAATGTTATGAAAACCTGAAATGAAATATTAAAACCAAATCTTATTTACAAACGTCATTAGTATAGTACTTTATATTTGTAAGGCATAGTTTTAATACCTATTTCGGTATAAACATTACATTACACGAGTTCTTGATTTCAACCATTGAAACAGCTAAACTAGGCATAAAGGAGGCCTAAACGGAGTTGTCCCGGGTCAGATGGGCGCACAAAGGTTGCCATCCGGCCTCCTTTGAAGCCCTTGTAGGTCACGTGGGCTGCGTCACGTTGACGTCATGGATCGTCCTTTCAGCTGGAGGGGGAAAAGGGATTTTCATTTTGGAGTTTTCCACTTTCCTAACAAGTTTTGAGGTACCCACTCAACCGAAAACTATGGATGAGTTGACAAACGTGACTCAATGTAAGATATTATGTAATAGATATTAAAAAAATCGAAATCAATTTTATATACCTAAATGATACACAAAACATGAAAACGGTTAAAACAAGTCGATGTGAAAATTAATAATTTTCTATAGGTAAGGTAGGCTTTAATTCAAAGCCCCTCTTTCGAAATTGGACTCTATCCGATTTCCATCATCGTTGCTCGAATAATTTCGTACAATAGTCAGAATAACTATTCAGTGAGCTTTCCAGTATTTATACAGCCTACACACAACAATCCGAACCGAAAATTGTTTTTAAGCTTATTATGTATATGAATACAAAGTAAGTACTTGGTACAAAATTTTCAAGTAGGTATTGAATGCTAATAGGATTACTTAATTTTATTAATAAACTCATGATATTTAATCTTGTTGCAGAGATGTTAGTTTTAGTGGTCATAAAAATTAATAGGATCGATTCACAAATCTTATTTAGGGGTTTAGGCAGTGGTTCGTGTAAGTACAATACTTAGGTAGGAACCGGTTTGTAATACCGTCACTATAACGAAACGAAATAAAAGAAACGAAAAAGCAACCTAATAAAAAGTGGTAAAATATTATATGACGGAGACCACGTAATCGGCAAAAACAAGATGATCCTAAATATCCATATTTTAAGCCTTGTGCAGATCCTGATTGGATTTATTTTCAGATACACGTGCCCCGACATCAGCCTCATCTCATCCATCAAAAGGAGCCGGAGCGGAATCAATACATCCAATTATAGCAGTGTTCCGGTGGTGTGGACAATTCTGCTTTGTTCGTTTGTTGGCCACATTTAGTCTATGTGCACTTAAAGGTATATTTACTTTAGTAAGCATTGTGTTTTGTGTGCGATTGTAGTTACGACTTCGTATAAATTAGGGGTTCTTCAGTGCGACGCGGACGACCTACACGCGGATGTCAGCGACAGACGGGAATTCCGTCTCTTCTCCGTCATTTCTCCGCGTCGCGGACGGAATAGGGTTTGATACGTATTTATGATAATTTATCTTGAAAATATAGACCATTTTAAGAAACTATTCCGTTATTTTTTAGTTTTATTAATTCTGTCTATTTTTAATATTTTTCTAAAGTTTTGCCTGACCTGACGTCACTAGAGAATGGTTAAGGAGATTGTTTTGTGCCTAGATACACCAGAAAAAAAAGTGTACTTCACCCTCTCATATACAGTGGTGGTCACGTAATTAAAGACACCAGTCCATTTTCATACAAACGAGGTAACTTTGAAGCCTCGGTTCTCCGCCAAGAATTGCCCTAGCTGTGATCTGATGATGGTTATTCAGGGAGTGAATGGAGAAGATTCAGAACGCTGTTCACACCCAACTGATCTGATCAGCATTCTAAGAGATATAAGGTTTAGAGTTTTCAGTTTCAGGATTTCTATACATGTTTATGCTAATTTCACGGTTTTTTTTAAACATATCCTTATATCTCTTAGAATGCTAATCAGATCAGTTGGGTGTGTATGGCTATCTGAATCTTCTCTATTCACTCCCTGGATGGCCATCATCAGATCACAGCTAGGTCAATCCTTGGCGGAGAACCAAGGCTTCAAAGTTACCATCCTTTGTGTGAAAATCGACCGGTGTCTTTAATTATGTAACCGCCACTGTATACCTAAATATGTTAGTATTAGCAACTGAAACTATGAAGAACCGCATACGGGTTGAATTTGATAGAAAATCAACATACCTAAATAACCACGTACTGACTGGATGAGCACACGGGTTGAATTGGTAGAAAATCAACATACCTAAAAGGCTGGTGGCGAAATGACCGAAATGACCATTGACGAAATTCCGCAATCAACGTGACCACACTTGCACGAGCCCTTTTCCACGAGATCGCAATCAAGCTATTTTGGGATATAGATATCCTACAATTATTTGCCTACCCGAATAACACAATGGTGTCGATTCGGTTGGCGGCAACTTTACTAAATTGACAGGACTAAACTAAATTTAGTTTTCCATCCTTTTCTTTCTGTATCGAAAAGACAAGAACAGATTGCAAAAATAAAATTTTGTCAATTTACTTAAGTCGTGCCAACCACAGAACAAGAAAAAAAAAACTTGTTCTGTGTTGCCAGCCGAATTGACACCATTTCAGAGTTATTACAAAACCAGCGTTATCAGAATTATATTTAGCTTGAATATTATTTGTATTGTCATGTTTGAATTGGAGCACTGTGAGAGCAAATTGCTCATGAATGAAGGTTTTTAATAAAACTATTCCACTTTGAAAAACATTTACCTACATTTCCACTTATGAAAATGTGCCTCTTTTACTTGGAGCAGTAGAGTAGGCATGACTCTCAAGAATCGGCAGTACCGACCTCGATTTGTTTCTCAAACACTCCAATTCGAGCACAAAAGCTTCAGCATTCAACCTTTCAATTTCACCTTGACCCCGTCCTTTGTTTGGCCCTTTTCTCTCGAATATTTTTGATTTAGCAGAAACGGTAGCGTCCTCAACGTTAAGAGCAGCAAAATGAGGAGTAGGTATGTACTTGTTCTATAAAAGAATTACAATTACACAAAAGAGTCAAGTCGAGCTTTGTAATGTTATTTATATCTGAGTATAATCTTGTTATAATAATAATATAATAATATTTATTTATTTCGAGCTACTTAGGCTCACTCAAAAGGTTAGTAACAATAATATTCTTTAACAAATGCTAAAGGTACCATTTTGAAACCCTTGCAAGGACTAGTGTATCGCATAACACAACACATGTGATAATCCCATTTTTTCATCTCCACTTGACTTCTTTTCAATTTACAATCGAGTCGAATCCGTAGCGTACCTGCCACCGCCTAAGTACGAGTGAGCATAATTAATATAATACCACAAAATCTCTTTATTTTTTTATCCAAACGGGATAGTGTCTTCACCTCACCTGATGTTAAGTGACGATAAGGTTGAAAGTGTTAGCGAACTACTCTGGGCCAACCACTAGACCACAGAAGCGGTTAAAATCTGCCGGTACACAATTTTTTTCAAATTATGTTATGGTGTCAGACTAACTTAGGTAAGAGGGGTAGTAGCTAGCCAGGCGGACTTTTAATAAGCCATAATACATACGAAAAAAAAAAGGTCTTGCGGGCACATAATAGTACAAGTTTGCGGGTACCTTTTGCGGAAAAAATATTTACTGCTTAAAAGTGTTACGCGGTTAGTTTATTTACTAAACTTTTTCATGTTTGGCAACTTGAGCACAAAAATAAAAACCATAACATTTCGTATTAAATCCGTCCTTGTTATAATCACAGTTTAACAAAGTTATAATGCAAGATCAAATTATTTCTAAATCCGATTCTCAGGCAAGCCATCTCAATTTTAGACTAAATCGTTACACTTTAGTTTACTTAAAGCTTATTGGATTATTTCTGTCGATTGTGAAATTGAGCCCGTGTGGGTTGAGGAACGGGTGCATCAGACACCTCAGTGGATGTTGCTATGCTGTTGTAGTTTGTGACATTTACGTCCACGTAAACAAAGCAACAAAATTCGTGTGCGTGCATATTGCCCCTCACAAACTAAACGTATGTGGTGATAGCCCGGCGCCCCGGCGTGGAAGCGATTTTAACCTTAGGAGTGGTTAAGCGACGCTGTTGCCCATGGTACATACATACTAAGCTTCCTACAGTACTACACTATTTAACAAACTTTTGATTTTTTTTTGATCGTCAGTGTAAGTGCAACATCAAGCATACAAATCTTTTCGTAATAGATTTTCTTTAGGCTAAACAATAATGAAATTTGGTAGGTACCTAAATCTAAGGTAGGAATTTCGATTCGTTATAAACTTTCTAAGCGTAAAATAAGTAAAAACAAAGAAAGGTCATGTTTTCCAAATCCTACTAATATTATAAATGTGAAAGTTTGTGGGTTTGGATGTTTGGATGTTTGTTCCTACCATTACAACAGACGAAACCTTCAAAGGGCCAGAATAAACAAGCCCTTTATCTGAGCCTCCCCAAACGAGGGGATTATTTTTCAAATGTTTTTCGATTGTTTGCTAACTGAATACTTTTTAAAAGCTCCGTATTTATAGGCCATGAATATGAGCGATCATGTTATTTGAAATAACTATAACTACCTATCACATTAAAGTGTAGATTGAATAAAACGCCATTTAGAAAAATAAATAGGTACTGTTTGGATACCCGTATAATCCAGATTTCGGTAGAAAGGGCCCACCCATGCATACAACCCCAGAATAATATTAAAAGGCCTGAAACCACAATTTTTACCAAATACCCTGTATAGTAGAATCGTACCTTTTATTTATATTCTTAAAAGTAGCAGCGAGCAAAACGAAGAGCATCTCTAGAACATAACTAGTTAAACTAGCAAATTATAATTAAAAGTTCAAATGTATTTAAGAATTGTATTACAATCGAAACATCAATTAAATTGTAAACTTTTGCCTTTCAAAGGTAATGAAAAGATTAGTTCATCTCTTTTGACGACAGGCTCGCTCAGAATTCAACATTTTGCTGAAGTTTCAGGCGTAATAAGCTGAAATTTCTATAAGCCCAGATTATAATGTAATAAAACTGAAATACTTAGGGCTTTTGAGTGTCAACTAAATTTCTTCATTTCAGTTTTATTTGTTTTTTTTTTTAATTTTTGCTTTACAACTTAATTTAATCTTTGTATGTACGTTTGCGAGTGAGTGACGTACAGAAATGGGTAATATAAGCTCTTCGAATCGATGATATACGATTTAAGTAATTTATTCAATGAATTTAATAATAATAACTGCTCTATATAATATCTATCTTAATTTATTTACAAGCTAGCAAGCCATACCTTGATACTTCTAAAAAACGATGAAATGAATTATGAAACATCATTTTAGGCTACAGTCCGTTACAAAACTCCGGAAGAAACAAAAACTAAACTTACTATTTATTTCAAAACCATTTTATTAAATTGATTAATGCCTATTTTATATGAAATTGAGTGATACTGACGTCTGCAGATATTGTAATGAGGAGCAAGAAACACCCAAGCACCTCTTATGTGACTGTGGACCCTTAATCCACAAGCGTAGTATCCATCTGGTGCGACACGTAATCGACCCGGAGGAAATAAAAACTCTGAAAACCAGGAAGATATTAGACTTCTTGGAAGCCACTGGGCTTAAAGAGTTGCTATAAATAGGTGGCGAGTTACAACAGATCTTTTAGGTCGCAGTGACTATACAGCTTTATCTGAGCTGCATAGCCCCTCACAATCAAATAATAATTATGCCTATTTTAACTTACTTAAATAGATCATGATTTTTATACGTAGCAAAACAAGAGAATTTGTCTTCTAATATTACCAGTGAATAAAGGCTGACATAGTGTGATATTATCCTGAGCTATAAATACCCCGGCGCGAGGCACATCCGAGGCTTTGCGGTTCAAATGTCAACTCAGTAAGGTCAACAATAATGCTTATTGCTTGATGGAAAATATACATAGAACCAAAGCTAATGTTTTTGGTTTTTGGTACTCAACACGAATGGAAACTAAATAGTAAAAAAATAAGAATGTATCCAAATCAAAATAATGAAACAAATCGAATGTGGACTTATAAGTGTAAAGTTCGCGTCATGTAAAAGAACGCTGACTCTCATAGTAAGTGTATGCGTCAGCAGTCTTGAGTTACCCGTACACCCTGTCTATGATCACGAACCTACAAAGGTGTCGAAACGTCCGGAAATGCAAAAACCTTAAAAAAATATACAGCCGTCAGTTAAACCACGATAGGAACTGCAAAAGTATTTTATTTCGATGTAAAGTACACGCGGAAATAGGTGTATTATATATTTTTTAAATACACTATTACATAATAAGACAAGACAGTATAAACAAAAAATAAACATAACAAAGGAATAAAGAAAGCCAATTCTCACCTAGTAAAATAATCTAATATGACTACGATGCTACGAGTCGTCTACGAGGGACTACGAACGCGCGTAGCTTGCTACGAAAGTTTTCTATATCACTTTTCAATATGCACGACTCTTTCTTTAGTTTTTTATGCCTTAATAGAAATAGTAAATAATAAGTTTTTACCAAAAAAAATGCAAAAATATACATATAAGTATATAATAGTAAAGAAAGCAAAAAGCGTCAGTCCTCGTTTTAGGGAGCGATAAAACTTCGGCTGCAACTTAAACGTACGGAGAGCGGGAAATAAAGCTAAAAATGTCACGAACGACTCTCGGGAAGATAAAACGAGAGGGGAAATAAAAATAGCCTTATTTTAGGGCTGTTGTAGGCCGCGAAGTAGCTGGATTGCGGAAAGTTCAAGAAAAGGAACGCAGAAAATGTTGGACCTTTTGAATTCTCAATATTTTAAATCAAATAGTATGTCTATTTAATTAAGTAGCATTGTCATTTAATTGAAAAAAGTAAGTCGTCCTCTCAACTCTTCTCCAAATAATTTGTTGTGCCCTTTTCAGGGTCTACAATGTACTTTGTTATTTTACTGTATTTTTTATTTTAATAGTATGTCTATATTTGTATATACAGACCATATTACAAATAAGTACCTACTATAATTATTGGGAGAAGCAATCTAACAATAATTATATCAGTGGTTTATTTATTCAATGATGACGCGTTTAAGCTATCATAAATAAACTTTATTTATTTTGTAAAAGAATCTAAACCAAAAACTTAAATATAAGCAAATATTTAATGACAAAAGTAATTAAAATTATAAAGAAGACTAATAGCAGTCATATGCTGCGCTTTGTTCTAACTTACATTAATAAATTAATAATGCCTTGTACGAATATCTACGTTTCTCCGTACTAATGGGGGTTTAAAGACCCTTCCTTAGTTTGAAGTATGGAACGCAACTAGGACTTAGCTTTTGTCACAGACAATCATAGTCACAGAACAAAGAAAAAAAAACTCTCTGTGGTAATAGTGAGCAAAGCTTAAGCAAAGCCATAATTTTAACATTTGTTATTTAATACAGCGAATAAAACCAATTAAAAATAATACTTACTACCTACTCAAAAGAATTATAGGGGTCACTACATAGTTTTCCATAAAAACGAGTTAATTTCGGAAAGCTTCTTTTATTATAAGTTCAATCTGATTTTATTTGAATTTGATATTATTCGAAAGCTGTAATAATTAACTTTCGCACTTTATACTGTATAATTTCTCCTATTTGCCGTGTGTCAGATAGAATAGAATTAAATTGGACGTTTATACAAAAATACATGAAATTTTAAATTATAACTGACTGAGACACGGCGAATAGGAGAAATTAAACAGTGACAGTAAAGTCCGCAAGTTGACCATTACAGCTTTCGAATAATATCAAATTCAAATAAAATTAGATTCAATTTATCATTAATTTACCTTTCAGAATTGGCCCCTATTTGCTTTTGATCAGTATATAATAGCAACTGCGTGCGCCATAAGAGAGTTTTTATGAAAACCAATTAATAAATTCCATGAATCTCTCTTATTTAATTAGCCAGTCTATGAATCTTAACTTTACAATTATATTTTATTAAAATTGCTTCATTTGTTGAAAGTCTGACGACGATGATGCGGTCATAGACTTATTATATTTTGGATGCTGTACAAAAAAGCAATAAAAGTACCCCCTAACAAGAACAAGTTTTAAAACTGTACAATAACAAATTACAAAAAGAGTTTAGAACATCCATTTTCATTCATTTGAATGGTTGTTTTCCGATAAATTTAATTTCCAACTTCTACTTGAATCGAATTAACTGATATTATTAGATTTCGTTTTCAGTAACGTGTTTATTTTATTACTTGGATCCCCTAACGCGTTTAGGTACAGCCCCTTTAGGTCACGGGCAGAACAATAACTTGCATTACGTATTACTCGGAATCAGAATAAACATACACTGTCGGAAGAAAGGCCTCTAACCTTGGATTTATTCACGCGATAAAGTGGATTACATCCTTTATTTCTGAACACTTTTCTAGATACAACAATTCAAGCTCGAGCTAATATTAAAGTAGAACAATAATTTCTTATCTCTTTGAAGCGCTCTGAACTATCATTATTACTTCCTGATTCCACGAAAATTAAGTAAGTAAATTTCGAAGTACCTACTGTAACTTGGAGCATTATTAAACGAATTACCTATATTGAAAATGATTTAGTAGTTAGTAATACTTACTAATTATTATATTATAAATTACTTATTATTATTATTAGCAAATAAACTATTGACTATTATTTCAATTGAAAAAAGGAAAATTTGGTCGTCGCTTTCCTTTAAGGAAAATTATATGAATGTTTGATGTCCTTTTTATAACTAAAAGCTTATTGGCAGAGCGTCTAACCGTTTTTGATGAGTACACATAACAATAGGGGCTTCCTACACATCAGCTTTACAAACAAATCGAAATGTTACAAACTGTTGGATGGTTTCGATTCGAAATTACCTTTTATGCAAAACAAAAAATATTCTCAACCATGTGGAAAAGAAATGCTTTCCTATCCCTGGTCAGCATATTCCATGCAAAAAGTGCCTAAAAGACAATGGCTACAGATAAGTATTTTAAGCCCAGGCTTCTAAAACCACCTTCTAAAAGCACAATCACCCATCCAACCATAGGTATATAATATACCTATACTGCCGGATCCTATCGAGAGATTTAATCCTCCCCCATATGATTGGATTATCCGTAGATAGGCAGTTTGCTAATGATGTCCGGAAATTACGACCGGCCCGCACTTTAGCGCCTTAGATCTATGAAAGCCTACAGCCTTGCTTTATTAGGGATTGAGAAGATAATACGCATAGAAACATTTTCTCACATTTTCTTACACAAAAAGTTGTCAATTAATTGAGTTCTTTCTACATATGCTTCGTACTCGTACCCCGGCCCGATTCGTTTGCCGACCGGATGAGCAAACAGTCCAATCCACCCCACTATGTACGGATTATAGACTTGATCGCACACCAATTATGAGACCACAAGCATCATCGTGAAAGTTGAAACGATTCATGGCTAGTTAAGCTGCTGGCAGAAAACTTTAAAAATTGTTTAAAAAAAACCGGAAGTTTATGTCTATCCATAACTGTGTACATATGTTGCGTACTCGTAGATGAATAATTATAATACATGATTCAGTTATGATTAATTAGATTTTTTTAAAGTTGAAATGTTATTTGCACAACAATCAATCACAAATTCATGGAAAATCTTAAGTTCGATCAGCTAATAGTTAATTTTAGAAAAAGAGGATAAATTAGATCACAAATTACACAGATATGGTTGACAAAATAAAAAAAAGTACCATTATTATTATTATTTATTTATTTATTTGGCAATAAATATGTTACATTAATGGTTAATAGTATCTTAAAAACCTAATTTAAGTTTATCTAGATACTAGGTTCTCATTAATAATTTAAGAAAGAGTAACTAACAACAGAAGTTAAATAAAGCATAGTTTATTCTAAGGAGCGGGTACGTACAGAATGTTTGAGCGAGCCGAGCGCCCATACCCACATAGAAAATAAAACCGGTCAAGAGCGAGTCGGACTCGCGCACCGAGGGTTCCGTACCATCATAATTGCACCATCAAACCACACTGCAGAATAGAATAATAAAATTGGTATTGCAGTTTTAGACCAAACTATTTTAGAAATTTGATAATTTCTAAAAAAGTATGCTATATTGAGACATCGTTTTATTTTTCCTGTAATCTTTATATAAACTGCTATAACATAGAATTATTTCAGATTTTTCACTTTGCAAACTTCAGAGATAAGGGGGGGGAACGGTATTTTTTTTTTACATTTTTCATTATAAGTCGAAAACTATGCGGTCTAAAAAAAAATGATTAAAAATGTGTAAACGTCGCTCTTTCATATGATACCCCACATGCCCTAGTAGCCCCACTTAAAATTTTTAAGACCCCTTTTCAGTCCCTGTTGTAAAAAAGGTATTTATCTTTTTATTAATTTCTTTTTTGCAAAATAGTTGGGTAAATGACATCCTAAACTATTCCAAATTTCAAGTTGATACCATTAGTAGTTCTCGAGATATCCGGCTGTGACAGACAGACAGACAGACCAGAGCAGAGCTTTCCTATCGTTGGAAAAGTCTGGTATATTTAACACCGGGCGGTCGTCAGAACTTATTTACATTGCAGCTGTATAACTTATACCCGAGCAAGCATAGTAAAAATCTTAGATCAAATAGATATGAAATGATTCTATGTTCCGCATACATATGTAAACTGTAGTTACTGAAAAAATATGTTAATTAATAAGATTTATTCCCGAAAACCAAAAGCTATGATGGATGACAGACTTAACACACTTCTAAAATGCCATAGTTTCAAGGTAGATTTGTAATGTTAAATTAAATACAACCTTTTCACATTAGCATTAAAGTAGGTGTACATCATGAAAGAGGTTCTCTTCAGAGATCACACTAAAAGCCAGGTGCACATAACAACTATAGGTACCTACACCAAAACCGTCTCAAGGATGGCGAGTATTTTACCACGTATCCTAATAGTACTCACGGTATTCCGCTGCGGAGGCATACTGTCCACACCCATGGTTCCTCAGAGCACAGCCATGGTCGCGCTTGGTGTTGTATATTGTTACACGGGGGGCTATTCACGCGGCTATTTGCGGGGCCTGACGTTCGCCTCCATCCCGCACGGGGAGGATACTGCGTCTAGTGAGGTGCGAGAGCTGCGGCCATCGGAGTTCTAAGGCCAATTTTACCGGAGGAATTTAATTCTCTAAATTCCGTGAAAAAGTACGAATGAAATAAGAAGATTGAGAAAAAAGAAATATTATGCAGCTTACTTCGAAAAATATAATATGCAGATGCACCATTGCACAATGGTTTGGGACTTCCGCCAAGTGACGCCTGATTCAATCAAAGAAATGAGAAGAAACTGAAGCTTTTCAAGTTGTATCTAATTTGTTAATCTTTTATGAATATTTTCATTTGCTTGATTTTTATTAATATTTTCTTTCAATTAAACTGTTATACTGAACTGAAAACAGACAGCGAGACAGGCAAAGATGTAAAAGCTCGCAGTAATAGCTCTAAAATCTACTGCTGTATTATGGAGCATGCAATGTGTCAAACAGGATGCTATATTTTAAAATATATTAAAGCGTTAATATAGTTTGGGTCCTAATCATTTGCTCTTATTGGATTTATGGATAAAACAATCGCATAAAACAAGCGCGCACATCACTATCAGAAGATGCTGCGCGCGCCGCTCTGTACCGCACAGCGCCTCACACCTTCATCTTCCACACACAACTCAAACTAGACCCTAACTCTCTCGCAATAGAGCCCAAATGTCCACCACACCACTATCCGTCCAACATCCGAGCACAAGTTATGGGCGGACGACGTCACAGGTAGCGGTTTTTCCGACCACCATTCTGTTTGGATTTCATTTACATAAATAAGTAGTTTGCTAGTATTTTAGGTTACCAAACTATTTGTTTTGGGCTATGCCAAACAACTCCCATTTATAAAGTCAGACATGCTTTTATAAATAAAGGTTCAGACTAAAATAAATATTTCATTTTAACACCAACAACATTATTTAGATTGTTATTATATAGTTATTATATACGTGTCCAATCTACCAGATAGCCTCAAAATTAAAAACAATGTCGTAGTTAATTGTGTCCTTCCTGATCACACTGCCTAAATGGCAAAAAGACTATGAAGGCAAAAGGACCAAAACTATGACTAAAATGCAGAATGACTAGAGTGCGAAATGACTAAAACGCAGAATGTCTAGAATACAAAATGACTAAAATGCAGAAAGACTAAATAACTTCTTTTCAGAATGCCGTAAACAATAAATTCAAATGGCCAGTACCTAATTGTTGAATTAAAAAGCTATGAACATAATAATATACGTGCGTATTTTAAACAGACAAAGAAGTTTATACTATACTAGAATAGTTTGTGATAAAGATGTTTTACAATTCAGTATTTTTTAATCCTTAGGCAAACTGCTGTTTAGTCATTCTGCGTTTTAGACAATTTACTTAGTAGACATTTTGCTCTTTAGACATGAGTTTTAGGCATTTTGCTTCGTAGACAATTTGATTTTTAGGCAGTGTGATAGAGTAATTCTCTATGGAATATCTCATTTCGCTTTTCGGCGGTAGATGGCGCTGTACAAATTTCCCATACAAATTCGTCGATAGAGTACTATCGAATGTTTTTACGCGCATTATTTTTTTCGATAGCTGTTCAAACTTTAGAACTAAACATTTCTAAACTAAATATTTTCACTATTACGTACCGCCGTCATCTTATGACATGCACCTTTTGCGTAAATATAGAATGGCGTTGAGGCCATTTTCCATTGCCATGGTATAAAAGCCTACATTCCCTACTACTGGTATACCTAGGCATCGCGTTACATTCGAAATGTCACCGCTACGCCTGCATGGATTCGGCAGCAGTTTTATTGCATATTGCATTTACTGCTTTTTGCACAGTCGAGTCGAGTTTAATACACGGTTAATTTTTAAGTATATTAAAAATGAAATGAGTGTATCTTTTCCCTATTCTAATCGAGTATATATAGTTAAAAGTTTCAGAAGTTTTTTCAGTTTCAGAAGAGCTGTAGATCTAACGTTTATAATATTTCTAAACATTTTTCGCAATGGCTGAAATAAGATGTTTCCGTAATTTTAAAAATTTTGAAAAACTAAATCGACATAAAAAAACGTATACTTGCCTAATTATAGAACCTGTTCAAAATTTCACGAGAATCGGTTGAGAAATGCGACCAGTAGAGGAGAACAAACGGACAGTCGGTCAGCCGGACGGCATACAAATCATTTTTGCCCAAGCCGAAACGGAGACGCTTCGCGCTAGTTTGGTCAATAAATTCACTGACTTTTTGGAATATTTATTCCGTGCCTTTATAGCAAAATGCATAACTACAAGGTATTTGGTAAAAGCCTTATAAAGCCGAATATGGCAGACAGGGACCATCAAACTGAACATATATACAGGGTCACTGGAAATATGACGTATTCCTGCTAAAGGGTTATAGATGAGGTCAAAACAAATATTTTTTGTTATATTACTTTTTCTCAAAAAGTTCATAGTTTTTGAGTAAATTGAAATTGAGTAATTTTTTACCAAAAGTACGTTTTCAAAAACAAAAATTTAAAATAAAAAATAACTACTCGTTCGATTCCGGTTTTTTTATTATTTTGGGATAGAAAACAGTCTAAATGTTGATAATGAATAACAAAAATTACAAAAAGTACAGGTGTTTATAAAAAAATCAATCCTTAAAAGCATTTTTTATTTTTATTTTTTCAGATTTTTTAGAAAAGGCAGCAAACATCTTTAAAAAATTCCTAGCAACTAAGCATGCATAATATTTTAAAAACATCACCATCTATTCAGCTTTCAGTTGAGGTATAAAACTTAATAATATCTTAAATAAAAAATTAGAAATTAAGACTTAAGTAAATTGCAGTCCCATTTCATGTAGCAAAAATTTCCTACTTCGAGCGCTTCGGAGGTGGCCGTATTATCTTACTTATATCATAAATGTGAAAGTTTGCTTGTTTGGATGATTGTTAGTCAATCACACAAAACGGTTGAACCGATTTGGATGAAATATGGCTTACAGATAGCTTAAAAGCCGGATTAAAACATAGGAGGATACTATTATCTTGGTTAAAGGTTCCCTAGGGATTTTCTCGAATGTAAATGCGGATGAAGTCGCGGGCGGAAGCTAGTTTGCCATAAATGGTCGTGCTTACTAAAATTACTTTCGTCCGAGTGAGTTTCGAGACAGGATTATTTTCCGCCAATGAGTCAAAATTTTATACAGACGGCATCAAAAATAACCATGCATATCAGCCATTTTTAATGCCTTTATGCCAGGCCTTCCTTTTGGCTTGTGGATGGATAAAGTGGACGGGCCATAACCCACCACATGGGCCCAATGCGGATTTGTCGGTGTTAACACAATGTACCTTACATAGAGCCGTTGGTCCTGGCTACATTTACAGTCGTTAATACTGACCAATCCACAAAGGGTCCACGTGGTGGGTTATGGCCCGTCCGCTCTATCCATTCACAAGCCAAGAGGAAGGCCTGGCATAAAGGCTTTAAAAATGGCTGATATGCATGGTTATTTTTGATGTTGTCCGTAAACATTTTGACTCATCGGCGGAAAATAATCCTGTCCCCAAACTCTTGTTATTATTTTAGTAAGCATGAACATTTATGGCAAACTAGCTTCTGCCCGCGACTTCATCGGCATTTACATTCGAGAAAATCGCTAGGGAACCTTTAACCAATATAATAGTATCCTCCTATGTTTTAATCCGGCTTTTAGACTATCTGTGTGCCATATTTCATCCAAATCCGTTCAGCCGTTTTGCATGATTGATTAATAATCATCCAAACAAGCAAAATTTCACATTTATGATATAAGTAAGATAATACGGCCACCTCCGAAGCGCTCGAAGTAGGATATTTTTGCTACATGAAATGGGACTGCAATTCACTTAAGTCTTAATTTTTCATTTTTTATTTAAGTTATTATTAAGTTTTATACCTCAACTGAAAGCTGAATAGATGGTAATGTTTTTAAAATATTATGCACGCTTAGTTACTAGGAATTTTTTAAAGATATTTGCTGCCTTTTCTAAAGTCAAAGTCAAAGTCAAAAATAGCTTTATTCAAATAAACTTAATTATTAAGTACTTTTGAATCGTCTATATTTTCCTACCACCCGTTCAAGACTTTTTTAACTGACAAGAAGAACGGGCGCAAGAAACTTATCAGTTTTAATAGCAATAAGTAACGATATTTACAAACTTAAATATATCGTTACCAGATAATTACAACAGGGTGACAGGATTATTGGCAACAAACATAGACTTATTATATTGGCAACAAAGTACTTATAGTAGTTATGTGTTACATCATTTCCACGCATTTTGATCTTTAAGATAATCGTCCACTTTATAATAACCTTTACCCATGAGCATTTTTTTAACATGGTTTTTAAATTCATGCAAAGGAAGATCAATTACTTGTTGTGGAACTTTATTAATAAAGGCTATGCCTTTCCCCATAAATGAACCTCTAGTTTTTGCAAGCCTAAATCTTGGAACGGCAAGTTTATCTTTATTTCTTGTATTAAACTGGTGATTATTGCTGTTCTTAGCAAATGAATCATAGTGTTTTCTTACATAAACTAAATTTTCATATATGTATTGGCCTGCCAAAGTTAAAATATTTATTTCTTTAAACAGTTCTCTCAAGGTATCTCTCCGCCGAAGATTGTATATGCCGCGAACAGCTCTTTTTTGGAGTACAAAAATATCTTCAATACTGGCAGCTGAGCCCCACAATAGCAGTCCATAAGACATTACACTATGAAAATAACTAAAATATACTAACCTTGCCGTTTCAATATCAGTTAAAAGCCTTATTTTCTTAACAGCGAATGCTGCTGAACTAAGTCTACTTGACAAGGCTTCGATATGTGGATCCCATTGAAGTCGAGAATCTAGTGTAATACCTAGAAATTTTGTACTTTCAATAAACTCGACTTCATCGTCATTCAAATTAATATTTAATTCTGTCTGCTCAACATTAGGCAATGAAAATTTTACACATTTAGTTTTTTTGGGGTTAAGTACTAAATTATTACTATTAAACCAGTATGAAACTTTAGAGAGGGCACTATTTACTTCGTCCGAACAGTTATTACCTCTGTTTACTTTGAAAACTAAAGAAGTATCATCCGCAAATAGTACTGTCTCACATAAATTATTCGCGTAGTTGGGAAGGTCATTTATATAAATTAGAAACAGCAATGGGCCCAATATTGATCCCTGCGGCACACCCATATTGATGGGGGCTCCAGTAGATTCAGTTTTATTTATCACTACTTTCTGAGTTCTATTGAACAAATACGATTTCATAAGGCTAACTGATTTATCAGAGACACCATAATGTTCTAGCTTCTTTAATAGTGTTTGGTGATCAACGCAATCGAATGCCTTAGAAAGGTCACAGAAAATACCAATTACATCTTGCTTTTCTTCCCAAGCGTCAAGAATATGTTTGAGAAGTGCAATTCCAGCATCAGTAGTATTTTTACCCTTGGAAAATCCAAACTGATTTTTATGAAGTATATTATTGTATGTGAAGTAATCTAATAATTGGGAATACATAATTTTTTCAAATATTTTACTAAGTGCTGGAAGTATTGATATTGGCCTAAAGTTAGCTGGGTCACTTTTATCCCCAGATTTAAAAAGAGGAATCAATTTACTATTTTTCATTAAGTCAGGAAAGACCCCTTCATCAATACATTTGTTAAAAATAAAAGCCAAGTAAGGGGCTAGTATATCAATAATTGATTTAATAATGCTTGTTGACATGCCCCAAAGATCTTCTGTTTTTTTAACATTAATTGTTTTAAAAGCTTTAATGATATCTGCACTATTTATATATTTAAAGGAAAAAGCTTCATTGCACTTATCAACACTAGACTCCAGGAGGGAGACAGCGATGTTGGGACAAGCACTAAGAGTACTGGTAGTTTCTGCTGGTATCCTAGCAAAGAAATCTTCAAAAACTTTAGCGACCTCATTGTCAGACTCAAAAGTTTGATTACCAGATTTTAAACAGAAGGAATTTATATTGGATTTTGATTTGCCCGTTTCTTTATTGATAATATTCCAAGTAGCCTTAATTTTATTATCAGCTAATTTTATTTTATTTGCAAAGTACTTGGACTTTGCTAGGATACAAACCTGTCTGAATGTTTGTGAATACTTCTTGACAAATTCAATGAAGTTAGGATCACAGGAAGTAGCTTTTTCTGCATAAAGTTCGTATAATTTCCTTCTGCTCTTATATATACCGGGTGTGGCCCAGTCACTAAATTTCGTACTATCGTTACATTTGATGACTTTTTGCTTAAAAGTTTCACTAAATTCGGTTTGAACTACGCTAAATAAATGATTATATAAGTTATTGGCTTTAAAATTTGGTTCTGGTAATGTTTCAATTTTACTTGTGACATTGGTTCTGAATTTTTCAATACAGTGTTTTTTTATTGGTCTACACATTATTTCCCGTTTAGGCGGAACATGATGGTGCTCAATAGAGGCTAATTGTCCACTGTGGTCGGATTTAATACAATTCAATATTGATTTTTCAAGAACATTACAGTTACAAAAAATATTATCTAAGCAGGTTGCCGATGTGGGAGTGATTCGCGTTGGTTCATTAAAAGTATGTAGTAAATTAAATGATTTAAATAGGTTTATGAACCTACTCGATAGCTTGGCTAATTTAGGATCTAAGATGTCGACGTTAAAATCTCCACAAATCGCGACTTTTTTATTCTTCCTACAAGTTATTTTTAACACTTCCTCCATAGTGGACTCAAACTCAGAGTAATTCGCGGTGGGGGGTCTATATACACATACTATAATTATTTGATCAAGTTCCACACAAGACAACTCAATGGTTCGTTCAATTGAGAGGGATACTACATCTTTGCGCTCTTTACAATGTAAACTATTATGTAGAATAATAAGTGAACCCCCCCTTATAGCAGATTTCCTATTAAACGAGCTAGCAACTTTATAATTATCCAAACTTAAAATTAATTCGTGCTTTTTCAACCAATGCTCTGTAACACATAACACATCAATATCTTCAGAATTTAAGAATAAGCTAATTTCTAAATCCTTGCGAGAAAAGCCTTGTATATTTTGATGGACAATTCTTAAACAGTTTGGCTTTCCTATTGTCGGCTTAGCGCTAGAGGATGCCTCTATTGTCTCTAATGGTAATTTAAATGTACTAAATTATTACTAAAATTATTTACAGAATTATTTGGAACGGATTCCAAAGTTGAATTACACATGTCAGACGTTAACTGCTCAATAGAAGCAGATGTTTGTCTAGCCAAATTATTGGCTAGTTGTTTAAAATAAAAAGATAGCGATAATGCTATTTGTCTCGTAAAAGAAGAAGGCAGATAATATTTATCTTTTGTCAAGTAAAAATTGTAAAATAATTTATTAATGTCAATTAAATGCAGCTGTTGGCTATCTTTTTTTTTTTTTTTTTTTTTATGTAAGGACTGTCTGCGCGTTTGTCCTCACTTTCACCTGATGGGAAGTGACAAGGAGGACTAAGATGGAGCACGCACAGTCAGTAAATGCCTATTTACTCTGGCTTTAAAGACGCCCAAGTTATATTGTTCGGGGAATACAGACGCAGGGAGGTCATTCCACATCTTAGCTGTTCGAATTAAAAAGTTGGAACCGAAGCGTTTCGTGCGGGTATGTGGAATGTCAACAACATAGGGATGGTAAGCCGCCCTGCGCCTGGTAGTCCGAAGATGAAACGGGGAAGGAGGTATGAGGTTGTGTAACTCCTGAGCACACTCCCCGAAATGTAACCTATAGAAGACCGATAGGCAGGCTACCCTTCGTCGGTGCTCTAAACTTTGAAGCCTTCGGTGGACCAGATCATCGTCACCAATCAGCCTCTTTGCTCGACGTTCGATAGAGTCCAAGGCAGCCAACTGGTATTTGGCAGATCCATCCCAGAGGTGAGAACAATACTCCATACACGATCGGACCTGAGCTTGATATAGAGTTAAAAGCTGTCCCGGCGTGAAATACCGTCTCACCCTGGAGAGGATACCCAGCTTTTTGGCTGCGGTTTTTGCTTTATGTTCTATGGAACGGCCGAAATTGAGGTCAGGTGACAAATCAAGTCCAAGGAGGTCTAGATGGTCACTAATGTCTATAGGTACATTTCGAAAAGTCGGAGTCAGGTTAAATGGACTCCGTTTGGCGCTGAATAGACACGCTTGTGTTTTAGTGGCATTAAAATTCACCAGGTTGGCATCGCCCCATTCGGAGACAGCCTGAAGGGATAAATCAATACGCTCAACTAAAGCAGCTCTCAGCGCTGTGGTCTCCTCTTCAGTAGTTCGTGCGTTGGAGAAGTATCTGTCTACAACAGTGCTATCATCTGCATACCCAATGATACCCGGTTTTAGCAGATCATTTATGTGTAGCAGGAAAAGGGTTGCAGACAGAACAGACCCCTGAGGTACCCCGGCGTTGATCGCCATTAGATCTGAGGAGTGGCCATCGAGGACCACACGAATTGATCGTTCGCTCAGGAAATCTTGTAACCAAACACACAGATTGTCGGGAATCCCATAACTTGGAAGTTTGCTAAGTAGGCCCGCATGCCAGACCCTATCGAAAGCTTTGGAAATATCCAAAGACACGGCAAGAGCTTCTCCGTGTTTCTCAATCGCTTCACTCCATAAGTGAGTTGCATAGATCAGAAGGTCTCCTGTGGATCTACTTGGGCGAAATCCGAATTGGCGATCACTAAGGAGGTCGTTCCTTTCTAAATATGCAAGGAGTTTGTTGTTTAGAACACGTTCCATACATTTACAAAGTATAGACGTGATGGCGATGGGTCTATAGTTATTGGGGTCAGATCGGCTGCCTTTTTTCGGGATTGGTTGCACATTGGCGGACTTCCAAGCTTTGGGAACTAGGCCTGATTTTATAGAGAGTCGAAACAAGCGTGTCAAGACTGGAGACAACTCAGGTGCGCATGTCCGTAAAACAATCGCTGGAATGCCGTCAGGACCACTAGCTTTATTCACATCTAATGACCTAAGCGTCCTTAGCACATCTTTCTGGTGGATGCAAACCTCAGGCATTTGTGATCCGCAGTGAGGTAGCACTGGAGGGGTGCGATTGTTGGCATTTAGATGTGAATTGGACGCAAAAAGAGAGGCAAAGAGATTCGCTTTCTCAACCGCGTTATGTGCCAGTGAACCATCAGGCTTCAGCAGAGGAGGTAATGACGGACGGCAGAAATTGGATTGTACCGATTTGGCAAGAGACCAGAACGCTTTGCTACCCGCCTTATGAGTGGCAATTTTGGATCCGATTCGTCTGATATGGTCGAAATGGGCCTTGCGTAATGTCTTTTTGCAGGACTTGGAGGCTTTATTGAATGCTATCTTTTTAAGATGGGTGTCTGGAGCTTTGCGGCTGCGAGCTGTAGCCCATGCTTGGTATGCGGCTTGCTTCAATGCATCAGCACGAGCACAAGCAGCGTTGTACCAAGGGTGAGTAGTACCATGAGGGGACACATCGGAAAAAGGAATGAAGTATTCCATTGCCCGACAAATCACCTCAGTAACGGCTTCCGCAGCATTTGAAGGATCCTCACTAGTGAAGCATGTTTGCCGCCAAGGATATGAGGCAAGAAAATGACGCATCTCATCCCAATCTGCTGACCTGTATTTCCATACTCTCCTAGATACAGTTGGGTTGGAATAAGGAGGGACGTAGCTAGATACAGATTTCACCAGACAGTGGTCGGAGGTCCCAAGGGGAGCTGTCACCGAAATCGAGAATTGGTCTGGATCAGTTGTCAACAGAAGGTCCAAGCAATTAGACTTATGGCCGGCAACGTCAGGTATGTGCGTTGGTTGGTCGACGAGCTGAGTTAGATCAAGCGAGAGTGAAAATTTAAGCGCTTCTCTACCGGCGTGGTCTGTTTTCTCGTACGGAATCAGCCAATCTTTGTGGTGAGCGTTGAAGTCACCCAGAAACACCAGTTGCGCTGTGGGGTACCTTTGCTGGGCAGTATCTGCCATGTCCGTAAGGTAATCAAAGAGCCTGGTGGTCTCCAAGTCGCCAGTGTGCGATCGGTAAACACAGGCATAGAGGGTTTGCTCTGAGGTGGTGCTTACAATTACCCATAAAACAGAGAAACTGGGGTCTTCGAGGTTTTGGAGACGCTGATAGCAGATGTCATCGCGAGCATATAAGCAGGCGCCAGCATGTTGTTTAAAATTATGCTCCAGAGTGTAGCCAGGGTACTGGAGATAGGCTGTGTCAGCTGGACGTTTAATCTGCGTCTCAGTCAGGAAAAGAAGATGAGGTTTTTCAGTCTCGAGATGGTGGTGGACTGGGTTGAGATTGGAGTGCAGTCCTCGAATATTCGAAAAATGCACTTTAAGCGAGAGGAAGTGCTTCCGCTGTACTAACTTCTTTTTCTTATTTTTCCTCGGCATGTTAATTAGAGTGGAAGGCAAGGGAGCGGCAGTTGATGGAGGCACAGCGCAACATAACCTCAGTGCAAAAAAGACATCATTGCTGGTAGGGGACTCGCATGGAGACTGCGGGGACGCCCGAACCCCCCTGAGAATGGCCGCCGGGTCCTCTCGTCCGGTCGCCAACCGGCACGGCGGAGCATTTCAGGATTTTTCACAGGCGGTGGGGCAGCCTTTCATCGGTGGCTAACCGGCTACTTGGGCCCCCTACAACCTGCGGTCGGCCAGCGGAGAACCGTGCTTCGGATCCCGCTACCCTCCATAACGAGGCCCCCGGCGCAGATGCTTAATTACACACAAAACCGGTATACAGTTGCACTGAACAACTGATCAGACCCGTTCCCAGTTAGGCTGCACCGAACAACACGACGGAACACGACATGGAGCCGCTTGGCGGCGTGGCTTTGATCGGTGGGTGGTGACTAGCCGCGGCCGGAGCCTACCACCAGTAGGTGTAACTGGCTATTATAAAATGCCACTGTATTTAAAGATAGATTCAAATTAAATCTTACATTATTTTCCACCTGTGACAGACTTTTGCTGTAGGGAAATGTAAACAATATCACTTTACTAACATTCAGAGAACAGAGGGAATTACAATATGTCATCAATTGGTTTTTGTTGACATTACCCCTATTTCCAATTAAAATTATCAAGTTAGTGTTATCACTGAATGATTTTTTTACAACTATATTCATAATGTCATCTAAAGTGGACCCAGGCATACAATAATTAATAACATTTCCCCCTAATTGATTTTGTATCAATTGGCCTAAGTTCTTTCCAATTTCATCACAATACATAATGTATTGTGATGACATTGGTTTACTGCAATCATCTTTTATACATGAACTAGTTTTGCTTGCGCTTAATATACTATTGGAAATATTGGAAACTTCAGGCTGACACACCGAGTAAGTAGTTGCACACTCTGGGGCAGACTGAGTAGATGCTTCTTTTGTTATTAAATCAACATTTCGGTTTAAACAGCTACAGTTCTGTTTTTTGCCTAGGGACTCAAACCGGTCTGTATTAAAATTACACATATCAATCATATCATTTGCAGCTAGCTTTTGGTAAACTAACTGCTTACGAGAAAACTCACTCAAGCTATTATACATTTCCCTAAGTGACAGTTCTAAATTGTCAATTTTTTCACCTAACCGATTATTAACCATTTCACATTCTTTGTTTTTATTACATGTAACCCTATTTATTACATTTAATTGCTCTAACAATGACTTGCGTTCTTTTCTCAACTGTGAATATTTACAATAATAGTTTTGCCTTTTTATCAACTTTTGAGTTTTCCTAATGTATCTATTTAACTTAATGTATTTTTTTATTTTTTTCCCGCTATTCAGTTGACAGTTATTTCTACTCATAATTGATTTATCATCAAGGTTGTTATAAACCAAAATTGACTTATCATATATCGCAGAGTCACACTGCTGTAACTCACTGAACAGACTTTGAGAATGCTTTTCTTCTGTAATATTTTTATTTTCCTGTTCCAACTCTAAGATATTCTTTTGAGCAAGAGACAAACTGATTTCAAGATCTGTGATGATAAAAAAAATAAAAATAAAAAATGTTTTTAAGGATTGATTTTTTTATAAACACATGTACTTTTTGTAACTTTTTTTATTTATTATCAACATTTGGACTGTTTTCTATACCAAAATAATAAAAAAACCGGAATCGAACGAGTAGTTATTTTTTATTTTAAATTTTTGTTTTTGAAAACGTACTTTTGGTAAAAAATTACTTAATTTCAATTTACTCAAAAACTATGAACTTTTTGGTAAAAAGTAATATAACAAAAAATATTTGTTTTGACCTCATCTATAACCCTTTAGCAGGAATACGTCATATTTCCAGTGACCCTGTATATATATATATCCCATAGCAAACCTTTTGCTATGGGACCAACTCTGAAATCGCGAAAAAAAATAAGCTGGGCCGTACCGGCTAACACATCGAACTTCGATAAGTTTGCTGAGCTTTAACTTAAAACAGATAAATCGAAATAAGGAATTTCGTATTGTACTATTAGCCGAAGTTATTTTGAAGATATCGATGTTCTTGTGACATCATGAATTGGAGTTCGCCATTTTGGCCCATTTGGGGCTCGATATATCTGTTTTAATTTGAAACCCGACAGAATTTTCGAAGTTCGATGCGTTAGCCGGTACGGCCCCTGTTCCATACAAAAATTAATAACAAAAATATCAAAATTTTTAAAACAGCTGATTTTTATCCGTGATTTCAGAGTTGGTCCCATAGTAAAAGTTGTTCAGTTTGATGGTCCCTATCTACCATATTCGGCTTTATAAGACTTTTATCAAACATTCCTGTATATCAACCTTATTTCATATTCTTCTTCTTTTCGAGTCGACGGTGACCTCAAACACGGGCAGCCCAAAAAGCCGCAACCGTAGCAGCTCCTCGTCCGTGCAGGTAGTCGGGCACGCAGGGCACCCAGTCATGTGCGTAATGGTCTGTCTCGGATGACCACAGATGCACTCCGTATCGTGTTCGGAGATATATTCCCACTTCGCAAGGTTTGCTTTAGACCTTCCAACCCCAGCCCTGAGACGGTTTAGCGACCTCCAGATGGGCCAGCTGAGATTGTGTCCTTCAGCCAATCTCTCTTTCACGCCGATTTTCAGGGTTCGGGATTTCATATTATGAACTCCATTTAACGATTTGTGACTGTCCTAACTATATTTTTTATTTTATTTTTGCCTAGGCAGGTACTTCAGTTCGATTTCAGTGACTGTTAAGAACGTAGAGTGCGATTACTTTTATATACCGATTTGATTAACCGCCTCTCTAGTGGTTCGCCAACCCGTGTAAGACGCAGGGGTCTCGGGTTCTTTTTTATGCAAAACGGGATAGTACTTGGCTGTCACCTCACCATTCAAGTGAGGATAAAGCCGAAAGTGGAAGCGTACTACACCCGGAATCCTCATCACTGAGGAACTGACTATCTTACCTCTGACTGCCGGAATACAACATTTTTTAATAGTTGTTATGGCGTCAGACAGACTTAGGTAAGATGGTGGTAGCTAGCCAGGCGGAGGGCTTATTTCAAGCCCTATAACCAAGGTAGGGCGTTAGAATATTTTAATAGGTACCTCATTACACTGACTGACACGATAAAGGAATTTCTTAAGACCATTGCTTTTAAGTTTTACAAGGAAAACGGAGTAAAACTTACTTGGGTTTGAGTTATTTTAATGATGAAATAAAACATTATTAAAATATTACTCTAACCATACATTAACATTTTGTAAAACCGAAGTACTTAACTAGTGGAATCTCATTAAAAATTCCACAAGCAAAATGAAGGTAGCTCTACCTTTCCCGCTCAAAAGGGTACCTATATTATTATAACATTTTGTATACTTATAAGGTTGTAGACATTACGTGGGTTAAACCCTCGTATCATATCGTAATCTAACGAGTTGTTTTACCCGGATTAGGTTTCTAATATTCGCGGCTGAGATAACACAATTTTCAATTTAGAGATGTGAAAAGATAATGATTCATTTAAAGTGTAAGTAGATCACGTAGACGTAGGTTGTTATTTGGTAAAAAAAAAATGTTGAGTTTTTTTTTATATTCAGCTAAAAACTAAAGCGAAAGTTGTGACATAAAAAAAGAAACAAAATGACAATACAATTGCGATAAGTATACTTACCGGCAATATACTATGATTATACATATGTCATTTTTTCCCTGAAAAGTTTAACAGTACACATAATTTTAATCGTAAAGAAATTTCTTACCTAGCACATGAATGGAAATCAAAACAATCGACGACGTTAGCAGTGTAACACCTAGATCCGAATAGATGGAGTCGTACGTACCTACCTACTATCGTATTTGTGTCTAATCATTCTATTATTAACTCCTAATTATTTTCCCTTGTTTATACTATTTTCAAGTGCTCACACATGAGTGGCAGACCTTTCCCGGCATACAGACTCCTGAAGGTCAAGTTCAAGTTCAGATCACAGCCACATTTTGTGATTATTGGGAGTACTTAATTGTATTCATTACCCTTCACCCTTCACATTCGGGGTGACGAAAATGGGAACAAATGATTTAGAGGTAGACATCTATCTGTGGACCAAAATGAAAAACAGCGTTTTCTCATAAAAACGGTCCAAGTATTCTTGGTAGGCTGGTTAATATAATCATGAAAGTTATGGCAACATACTTCCACGTAGCATTACCATCTCTAAAAAATAAAAAAGCCTGACTAACCCGTTAAAAAACTCGGACTTTTGGGCCCCAAGATAAGAAAATTGTTTTTTTTTTACAAAAATCCTTATCCGTATTCCGTACTAATATTATATGCGAAAGTCCGTTTGTTTATTTGTTTGTTTGTTTGTTACGCCTTCACGTCTTAACTACTCAACCGATCATCATGAAATTTTGCATACACGTTGTCAGGGGTACAAAAAGAGACATAGGGTTCCTTTCATCCCCAAAAAGGTACTGTTCCCGATGGATAGACAAAACACTATCCACGCGGACGAAGTCGCGGGCGGTCGCTAGTATCAAATAAAACACATATTAAAAAAATCGGAGCTTTGAGACCCAAGACCAGACGCTAAAGGGATTTTCATGACGGAACGCCCGCCAACGTGCTCGCCGCCCGCCCGGCATCACATGCGTAGGAGGAGTTGTGTGCAGAGCTGGCGGGACGAAAGCCTAACAAAGCCGGACGGGCCGAACGCAGTAAAATTTGGCCAGACAAGAGGTAAAAAAGCCTTACACTGTCAC
The DNA here is from genome assembly GCA_943789525.1 of Agriphila geniculea. Taxonomy (NCBI): domain Eukaryota; kingdom Metazoa; phylum Arthropoda; class Insecta; order Lepidoptera; family Crambidae; genus Agriphila; species Agriphila geniculea. The sequence continues at coordinate 26,711,515 of OX038873.1, forward strand.
GTGTCAAGGACGGATGGTAAATTGGTAACGCTACTTCCACGGGAGACACGGGAGACCACGACCAAATACTCTTGACGATTCCTAAAATTTAGGCCATCTTAAATTCAAAAAGTTGTCAGATATTAACCGCCTTTGTGGTCTAGTGGTTCGCCCACCCGTGTAAGACGCAGGGATCCTGGGTTTGATTCCCAGGGGGGGGTACAATTTGTACTCGACTTGGTTGGTAGTATGGCTTATTTTAAGTCCGCCTCTAGCTACCACCATCTTACCTAAGTCTGACCTGACGCCTCTGACGCCATAACAACAATAAAAAATTGCTGTGTTCCGGCAGTTGAGTTAAGATAGCCAGTTCCTCAGTGATGAGGATTCCGGGAGTAGTGCACTTCTGATTTCGGCCTTATCGTCACTTAACATCAGGTGAGTTGAATACCCAGTAGTGCATAAAAAAAATAAAAAAACTGACCGCTTACTTAAATGTTTTAGCTAAGAAGCCTTTGAGTATTCAGCCGTTAGTCTTGCAGTGGACTCATATGGTCTCTGTTATGATGATTTAGATTTTGAACTTAACTATCCTTGAATAAATAAAAATCAGAAGGTAAGTGCTTACTTAAAATAGATCCGAAGTGGTCATATAACTGAGCTCAACAGCTCAATTCATTTTATTTAGATACCGAACCGCGCCAATTTTTTTTTTATAACGTAATTTTAATCTCGAATTCATTTCTTTTCAAAACATTTTACAGAAAAGGAAAACGAGTAGGTTCACAAAATAAGATTGCTTCACCATCGGCGAACTGCCGTCCGATTGGCAATAATTTGGCTTGATTACGAAATTCCGCGCGGCCGAAACTGGAAGCCTGTCAAGTAATAGCTTTTTAAGTCTCACGTTTTCGGTGAGGAAATGGCTGGGGGCATTTCGTGTTTTGCGTAATTTTATATAGAACTTTGTTTTAACCTTTTAAACTCGTATTAAACGGTGATTAAGGAAAAAAATCTACATTTATAATAATTTTAGTACTAGGAAGGTAGGTAACCTATTACTAGGGGTTATTTGTAAAACACCAACAACCTCGTAGGATTTACTAACATCATAAACAACAACATTTGTTTTACGACGTTTCTGAAAACAGCCAAAAAAAATTCGACTTTTCATACAAAACTCGATCAGCTGTTCGGACATTTTGTATGGAAAGTCTATAATAACCCTATTACATTTTATACAAATAAAATACAAGATTTAATAAAATACATATTATAAAATTACTTACATCATACAAGATCATATCGAGAGTCGTTGTGGCGGTCACCTGTTGCTCTGTAGTCAACGTCCAACTTATCGTCTTACACTAAAGTTTGACCTTATGCACTAAAGTATCCTAATTATCTATTAATTTTGTATAATACCTACCTACAAAGTTAATTTTATAGTTATTGCATGCTCTTTAATTATTAATTTTACAAAAAATGACAACTTGGAAGTTCACCTTGGTTCACTATTCACCAAAGAGTAGATTTTTTATCCTTTCACACTTCTAAAAAAATATTTTGACACAAATGAGGTTTCTTATTTTGAGTAAGCATCTATTTGTTTATTGTTTATTATATTTTGAGCAAATCGCGTCAAAAGTATCGTCGAGTAGCAAGAATCGTAATAAAAATAAAATATGCTTATTGATAACAATTAGGTATCCAAAACGTGTTTTATACTTTGCACAGGTTACACATAATTTTCAAGTGTAGTCAAAAATGTTTTTATAGGAACACGAACAATCAAAATCGCCATTAAATTTTGTTTGCAAATAAGATACACAGATAATATTCAGTAAGTATTGTAACTGCAGACAAGCGGCGAGCTGCTGCCCAACAACGCTACTGAGGCGGGCGGGCGGCTCTCTAGGGCGGGGCGGCAATAGGCGGCCGCATTTTAATCTAGTTAGTGTTTCCAACTGTCATTGTCTCCTTAATTTCTTAAAGTTTTTGTTTGAACTAAACCAAGTTTTAAAGACCTTTGTTTTCCTATTAATTTGATTCGACGGTGTATGTTTGCTAACACAATTATTTTGGGTGAGTTAAGTTTTCGCGTTATATGTACTTATTTATTGTTCAATTAACTATTGAAGCATTAATAATTATTCATTATCAGTCTTTTCATATTGTCGTAAGAAACATCCTAATGAATGGATGTATGAAAACTTTTTAAGGTTACCTACAAAATGATATACAAATAAAACCGGTCAAGAGCGAGTCAGACTCGCGCACCGAGGGTTCCGTACCATCATAATAACACTGCAGAGTAGAATAATAAAATTATTATTGCAATATTAGGTCAGCGCCATCTCGTGACCGATGGTGGAACTATTTATCTTAGGTTAGCGCCATCTCTTGACCGATAGTGGAACTAATTTAATTTTTCTTACGTCAGCGCCATCTGTTGACTGGTAGTGGAACTAATGAATTTTTCGTTTGTTGTTGAATTTCTTAAAATGTGTATTATATTGAGACATCGTTTTATTTTTCCTGTAATCTTTACAAAAACTACTATCACATAGAATTATTTCAGATTTTTTTCTTTGCAAACTTCGGAGATAATGGGGGGAACGGTATTTTTTTTTAATTTTTCATCATAAGTCGAGAACTATGCGGCCTAAAAAATTGTTTTAAAATGTGCAAACAGCGCTCTTTTATATGATACCCCACATGATCTAATCACCCCACTTCAAATTTTAAGATCCTCTTTTCAGTCCCTGTTGTAAAAATTATAAACTTTTTTATTTCTTTCTTATTTGCAAAATAGTTGGGCAAACGTCATCTTAAACTAATCCAAATTTCAAGTTGATACCATTAGTAGTTCTCGAGATATCCAGCTGTCACAGACAGACAGACAGACAGACAGACTGAGTCACACCATAAGGGTTCCTTTTTACCATTTTGGTACGGAACCCTAAAAAGAAAATAAGATACTAAAAGAAGCTTGCTACCCAACTACCCGTGCTCTTTTCGTTTTTGTGAGTGGGGGTTTATTTAAAACTTAGAGTAAGACGGCCGCGGTGCTCTAAGATTTAAAAGAATTACAATTTATTTTCCCTTTTAACGTTTTATTAAGAGTAATAATACGGTCCAATCTTTGTAATCAGCGTCACAATGCCTTTGAGACGGTCAAAGCAAATACCACATAACGAAACAAGGATAACAATAAAAAATTACCGAATTAATTGCATATCTCGGTGGGTGAAATAAATACTTTTGAAAAAAATTACCAGATACCAGATACATGCCTCGTACTGTACCTATTTAATTTTATTTGCTGAAAATTAGGTTGGAGCAAACCACAACTTCATCGAAACTACCTTACAGCATTTGCCAAATCTTTGTCAAAAAGATCTTAAGTTTATTATTTTAATTTCAAAATGGGAAAACCGTTTCCTCGGATCATCAAAGAACAATGGAACCTTTTTACTAAAATGGGGAATTTTACTATGGGACCAACTCTGAAATCGTGAAAAAAAATATGAGATGTTTCATACATTTTGATATTTACGTTATTATTTTTTAGTATGAAACAGCTGTTTTTTTAGGGTTCCGTACCCAAAGGGTAAAAACGGGACCCTATTACTAAGACTCCGCTGTCCGTCTGTCTGTCTGTCTGTCTGTCACCAGGCTGTATCTCATGAACCGTGATAACTAGACAGTTAAATTTTTTACAGATAATGTATTTCTGTTGCCGCTATAACAACAAATACTAAAAACAGAATAAAATAAATATTTAAGGGGGGCTCCCATACAACAAACGTGAATTTTTGCCGTTTTTTGCTCGATATTAATAACAATGACAGGTAGACAGTTGAAATTTTCACTGGTGGTGTATTTCTGTTGCCACTATAACAATAAATATTAAAAACAGAATAAAATAAATATTTAAGGGGGGCTCTCGTACAACAAACGTGTTTTTTTTTTGCCGTTTTTGGTACGGAACCGTTCGTGCGCGAGTCCGACTCGCACTTGGCCGGTTTTTTTGCGATTTCAGTACTTACACATGGTAAAAGCTTTTCAGTTTGATGGACAAAGAAACGAATTTCCCATTTTGGGTTCATTCAATTAACACGCTGTATATATATTTATTACTAGAAAAAATCGACTCACCATTGCACGAGATAATGTTCTAAGGCGGGATTCGAACCCGTCACCTTTGATCAAAGGCGAAATGATTTTTTTACAATACTTAGGTACTATATTACTGAGCTACCGAGTCAGTGGTAAAAGCATTGGACCGGACTTCTAAAGGGCACGGGTTCGATTCCCGTCCGAGAATACATCGTGAAATTTTAATCATTTGGTTCCCGCAGTGGGATGATGGCAGTGGGTCCAGTCATGATAACAAGCAACTTTTACTATGGGGCCAACTCTTTTTTTTTTAATTCTTTACTTTTTTTTTAGGGGTTTTATCCTTTTGGATATGCCAACCCCATCGTACCCAGGGGCCAACTCTGTAATCGCGAAAAAAAATCAGCTGTTTCATAACAAAATTAATAACGAAATTATATCAAAATGTATGAAACAGCTGATTTTTTTTCGCGTTTCAGAGTTGGTCCTATAGTAAAAGTTGTTCAGTTTGATGGTCCCTATCTACCATATTCGGCTTTATAAGGTTTTTACCAAACACCTTGTATAAGGTCGAGTAGGTATTGCGCTTTTGTATGGAACAGCTGTTTTTTTTTGCTATATCTGTTTTATTAGTTTGAACAATACGCTTACTTTTAAAGCTTATAGATGATTAAATCACATGTCGCAAACTTATGTAAATCACAGATTTCGATGTATTGTATGGAATTGGTGAGATTACGGCACGTAATTTTTTAGTTTACTGCTTATTTTAAACCTTTAATAGTAAGCGTAGCGTTCAAACGAATAGAATGTTGGCCATTTGAGTAGGGGGGCTGAGTTGGCCCCATAGTAAAAGTAGCTTGTTATCATGGAGTGGAACCACCCCACTGCGGGAACCAAATGATAAAAATTTCAGCGTGTAGGTATAATGATCTACCTTTCTATTGTCTAATATAAAAATCTATCGCAATGGCTTTGAGGATGTAACACATTGAAGCTTCTCTTTGGGACCAATAAAAACTTACTAAAGAAATGCAGCAATGTGTCACATCCATTTGTCAAACGAAAGCAAATGCGATAGATTTTTTGAATTAGACAAAGACCTTTCTATTGTCTAATTTAAAAATCTATCGCAATGGCTTTGAGGATGTAATACATTGAAGCTTCTCTTTGGGACCAATAAAAACTTACCAAAGAAATGCAGCAATGTGTCACATCCATTTGTCAAACGAAAGCAAATGCGATAGATTTTATGACGCGTCTATTCTATACCTCGCTCACTTTAAGTGTTGTAAGTAATTAACGTTACAGGCATTAATAGTGTTCAGAGGCTTTAATACCAGTCCAGACAATCTTAGTGTAAGCTGCGGCCAGCTTAACTTCGTAATTTACCGGCAGTTTCAGCCAAGTTCAAGGCCAGACGACGCGTGCGCGGGAAGCCCGCACCACGCGGTCCACGCGACTCTATCCAATTATAACGTGAACGTACGTAGGATTATGCAAGTGCGCACCGCTCTAGCCCGTGATTTCACACCAAAGGGTACGCTATGCACTGCACATGCATGATTTCTGCACGTGCTAGAACCGAGAATGCGCAATGGAACAAATAAGAATTATAAGGGCGTCCAATGCGTTAAGCGGTAAACGCGCGGGTCGATATAGATAATTATGCTGGTTTTTTGATGGACAGATGCTTGCAGGACAAAGATGCGCTTGATGAAACCAGCGGCATATTTTACACGACTTCCCAAAGCAAAAAGAGTGTATATGTATTCAGGGTTCATGTATGTTTATTGTTTGTGGGTATGTGAGTTTCTTTATTTCAACATAACTTCTAAATGCCTGAACTGATTTGGATAAATGGGGTATCGTTAGAATACTTACAGCATCCCGAGTGACACTGGCTATATTTTTTTTAGAAAAAATCAATATGGCAACTGTACGACGCCATTTTCAAATGTGAAAAAAAAATGTTTTCTTCTATTATTACAATATGGGCATAAAATGAAAGGCCTTGATGAGCACATACCAAAACTATATAATATGTCACTAAAATGTGTGAAATAAGAATAAATAAATTAAAAAAATATTAAAAACACGACTGCCTTGCCAAAAACGAACTAAAAAGTTAAACAACAAGTGTCATTGCAGTCGGGGGCCCTCTTTGATCAAAAATTGTTCCATTATTATAGTCCGGTCCCTAAGAACACTCAATGTATGGGGAGGTCAAAATTTTTCATTAGATGAATTCACTTGGTACAGATGTTACTTAGGTAAAACTGAGCTGATTTAGCTCGGTAGCCATCCGCCCCCCCTTAGCAGGTAGGGGGGGTGGCATTCAAAGCCTTCAGTTTCGCGCCGCCGCGCTTCAGATAAAAAATCATATCTCCTTCAATATACCCACCACCTCAAGTGTGGTATCATTTTATGGTAAAACAGGGATGAGGGATTCATTTCCAAAACTTTCAATATACAGTTTCATAGAAAAAAACGTGTTAAAAAGGTAAAATATTGACGATAGTATCAAAATCAGTTAGCTATTTTTGTATTCAACAGTCAGTATCTGTAAAAATAATAATGCTATGCAAATAAAAAAAATACTATCTGAAAGAACATTTATTAAGCTTTTAAAAAATATAAACTTTATATAGATAGATAGATAGATAGATAAAAGGTTTATTTTGCTACAACACACACATTCATACAAACAACAATACATACACTAGATTATGACTAATAATAAAACAATAAAAAAGAAAAGGACAAACAAAATTGACAATTAGGTACACATAACAAAAGAGACTCGGAAGAAGGCATGCATGTGTGTGCAGCAGCAAGAAGGGTCCAGACTCGATGTGTTAATTTTGCCTTTCAGCAAAACACCGATTTTCAGCCGTCACCCAGGATGAAACGCGAGTACCAGCAACTGCGCTAGGTCGGGAACAAGTGTGTGCGTGTTCGTGTGTGTTGGTGTCTATGTGTGTGACTGTGTGTGAGTGCACTGTGTGTGTAAAAATATGACTTTAAAATTTGAACTTCAATAATTAATAATTAATAACAAAACAATAATAATAATAATAATAATAATAATAATAATGAACGTGAAAATATTTAATAAAATTGACAGCTGGTATTGAATAAAAATAATAATAATAATTAATTATATATATACAGTTAATTATATTTTATACAGTTACTGCACAATGTCTTTCTGAAAAAATTCGGACACCTTATGCGACGGAGTTTCCAAACGTTTTCAATTGCAACTATAAGTTGGTTTTTCATACAAAATGTATAGAATACAAACTTAACTTTGGTACTTCATTGTCGCTTATGTTCTTACGGTCTTATACTCTCTTTTAACTATCTTACGGTCAGACACATACTTAGACCTTTTTGTGGAAGTCATAACGACTATATAAAAAAATAGACAGACTTGATCTCAGAATCAGCAAGTCATGTGCGTGTGGTGTGAGTGTTCCTGTCCTGGAAATTGATTTAACCATACGAAGATTTTAAGAAATAATTGTGCAAACTTGATGGTAAAAACGAAAAATTTGTGAAACCTATGTAGACTAAGTTATGGTCGATTATATAGAACACTCACACCGCCCGCCTCGCGAAAACGCCATACTTGGTATCATACAATATACAAGACGTATGTTAAAACTATATATATGGAAAAATTGTGCTGAATTTGTGTCAACTATTCACAAAATAATCAATTCATTAGCATGGTTAATTTGAATTTTATAAGGGTTTTTTAGGAACACTCACACCACACGCTGTGTGGTGTGAGTGTTCCTAAATTCTCTAACTTTAACTGAATAATATTGAAATTTTATTACTGTATATTATAATTCGGATTCAAAGTAAATTTGTGACACATAAATCTTGACACAAAACGTGCTAGATCAAGAGCAATTAAACATTTTGTTTATTTTTCAATGCTCGTGTGAGTGTTCCAAATTTTGGTATTTATTTAATTAACCAGATCTCGTATATAAGTGGAGGCTCCACCCAAAATTGTGAAAAGTTTGATCCTTAAATTTAAAACATCGTCCATTTCCGTAAGTGTTATACTTTAATAGTTATCATTTTTTTTACTTTTTCAAAGGAATATCTTATGTAGGGTGGGTATGCTTTTTCATTTCGTCGGACACAATTTTCGTCTACTCGTATTGGCTAACCTTTACACGTAGTTGTAATAATTCTATTTTTATTGCAGTCTGTTGTTAAATTCTCCAGTGTTTCTGTTTACTAATAACAAGTAATAATGTAAGTTATTATATTTTTCTGTACTTTATATTTTTTTTAAGGGAGATCAGTAGTCTACTGTGATTTGATTGTGTTAATGAATCCGTACTTTTTATTTGATTGTTAAATTCTTAATCACATTGTAAGTCGTAGCATCTGTAACTATGTAGAAAAAATCTTACCAGTTAAATTCCGGTTTCCGAATGAGCTGATATTTTACATGCATGTAAATCGAATGACAACACAATATTATTGTTTTGACATGAAGCTGGGGCCCTACCGGCTAACTTATCAAACTTCAGCGGGTCTGCCGGGCTTCAACTTAAAGCTCAAGTCACACAGCCGGTGACGTGGCGTGACGGGGCGCGGCGGCGTGACGGGATGGCTGGCACGACGGTAGAGTTCACACTGCGGGCGTGATCATGCCTACGTCCCGCCCCGCCGCGCTTCCGATCTGTATTCACGCTCGGCGCGACGGAGGCCTGGCGGGACGGGACGCGACACGTCGCGCCACGCTGGCCTGTGTGACGTCGTCCATAGTATCTAGTACATTACAACTGCTCAGCGTCGCGTCGCCGTCCCATCCCGTCACGCCACGCCGGCTGTGTGGCTTGGCCTTAAAACAGACAAATTGAAGTAAGATATTTAGTATTGTACCATTTACCGAAGTTATTTGGAAGATATCGATGTTCGTGTGTAGCGTAAGTAACAAAATAACCGTTACATAAAAAAAATGCTGGTAACAATAAACGCAACTTTTAATTGCATGTTATCAACCATATAGTATTATTTTTTTACTTTTCGTATTAATCTCTTTTTTTGTAATAAAATGCTGAAACCAATGTTTTTTCCCGCTTTTTGTTCATATGCATGGTCACCCTACATAAGACTTTCCTTTGAAAATGTAAAAAAATGATAACTATTAAAGTATAACACTTACGGAAATGGACGATGTTTTAAATTTTAGGATCAAACTTTTCACAATTTTGGGTGCAGCCTCCACTTGTATAGGAGATCTGGTTAATTAAATAATTACCAAAATATGGAACACTCACACGAGCATTGAAAAATAAACAAAATGTTTAATTGCTCTTGATCTAGCACGTTTTGTGTCAATATTTATGTGTCACAAATTTACTTTGAATCCGAATTATAATACACAGTAAGTAATAAAATTTCAATATAATTCAGTCAAAGTTAGAGATTTTAGGAACACAGCGTGTGGTGTGAGTGTTCCTAAAAAACCCTTATAAAATCCAAATTAACCATGCTAATGAATTGATTATTTTGTGAATAGTTGACACAAATTCAGCACAATTTTTCCATATATATAGTTTTAACATACGTCTTGTATATTGTATGATACCAAGTATGGCGTTTTCGCGAGGCGGGCGGTGTGAGTGTTCTATATAATCCACCATAACTTAGTCTACATAGGTTTCACAAATTTTTCGTTTTTACCATCAAGTTTGCACAATTATTTCTTAAAACCTTCGTATGGTTAAATCAATTTCTAGGACAGGAACACTCACACCACACGCACATAGCAAGTCACAAAACACCAACGCGACGTGGCGCCAAAAAACTTAAGTTTTCAGAATGACCAATCAGGGAAACTTTCTACCACATTAAGTGTAAAGGTGCAAACAGTGTATAAATTATAGTAGGTAGGTAAGGTAGGTACCCTAAGGACCTAGGCATAAAAATATATCCAAGAAATGGAACTATTGTTACATTGAGTATTTTTATATACTCGTGAGCAGAAAAACGGAATCACAGGCCTATTTTCATACAAACGAGGTATTCTTAAAGCTTTGGTTCTCCGCCCAGGATTAAACAGGGTGTGATCTGATGATGGCAATTTAAAGAATGAATGGAGGAGGCTTAATTTGCTAAAGAAAAGTTCCCCGGCCGTCGGCGGATCCAACCCACATGACACAAGCACGAACCCGGACCCTGTGCCAGACACTTCGGTGGCGAAGCATTAGGGTTCATGTGTAGACACACACACGAACACACATACACAAACAGTAACACTCAACATGCACAATAACACACACACAACACAAACACAAAAACAAAAAAATATAAAGATACTTCAGTTAAATTTGCACCACTGCCGCGAGGCCATGACCGAGCTTTGCAGATTTGTGGTCACAAATGACATAGACATTGCCCTGCTACAAGAGCCTTATGTTAACACAGAAGGCCGAGTGGTTGGCATTGCATGTCTGGGAGGGACGACCATCTACTGTCGCGATGGTGAGTCCAACCCAAGGACATGCATATACGTCAGCAAAAAGGCAAGGGCATTAGGACTAATAGAAGTTGAATGTTACAGAGACCTTACAGCAGCTATAGTCACAATATGTGGAGCAGATGGGCGCAGAAAAAGGATGGTCTTCATGTCGGTCTACGTCCCGAGTGAGACGGACTACGAGCCACCAGGGACGCACCTAGAAGAAACAATAGCGAGATATAGAGGAATGGACATCCCTATTGTGGCGGGCTGTGACGCAAACTCACACCACACCGTGTGGGGTAGCACAGACTGCAACAATAAGGGTAACTTATTACTTGAATATATCCTTAGTACTAACCTAGAAATAATGAACATAGGTAACACACCGACGTTCGTCACAAGAACAAGGAAAGAAGTGTTGGACATAACACTAATGTCCAAAGAAGAAAGTCATCTGATGAAGGAATGGAGGGTTGACACCTCAGACTCCTTCTCGGACCATCGCAGAATCACTTATAGTTTAACTTGTCAAGTCGAAACTATAAGGTATAGGAACAATAGAAAAACTAACTGGGAAAAATTCGATCAAGAAATGAATGAATGGAAACCTGGTAATGATAGGCTAATTAGTAACACAGCAGAAATAGAAAGAGAAGCAGATAGATTGGAAAAGGCCCTTACGGAAGCCTATCTATCGGCCTGTCCGCTGAAACAAGTTAAGTCAGGGAAGGGACAACCCTGGTGGAACAAAGAACTCAAGAAATTAAGAAAAAGAACCAAAAAAGCACTCAGAATTGCCCTAGAAAAGGACGACGATGACAGCTGGAACAAGTATAGAGAAGAACGAAACAACTTCAAGTACAAAAGCCGTAGAGAAAGCAGAAACGGATGGGGAGCCTTTTGTGAAGGCATCTCTGGACAACCTGAGTCGGCCAGGTTAATGAGGATGCTAATAAAAGACAACACCTGTAAACTAGGAAGCCTTAAAAAAGATGACACTATTATAGTGGACCCCAAAGAAATACTTACGGAAATGATGGCCACTCACTTCCCGGACTGCATAGAGCATACAGAGGAGGAGATGAACACTCTGTCGGCAGAACACTGTTCAGACGGGGAGGCAGAGGTCAGAAAAGTAATTACAGAAGACATGCTAGTGTGGAGCATTACCTCCTTTCAACCATACAAGGCAGCGGGGCCAGACGGCATCTTCCCAAAGATGCTACAAACTGCTTTAAGGTTTATAAAAGAGGATCTCCTAGTTCTATATCGAAGCAGTCTAGCAACAAACTATATACCTAGTGGATGGAGAAAAGTCAGGGCCGTCTTCATACCGAAACCAGGGAAGGCCACATATCAAGAGGCCAAATCCTTTAGATGTATCAGCCTCTCCTCGTTCCTACTGAAGACACTGGAAAAGATACTAGATAGACATATAAGAGAAACTATAGGCAAAAGTAAAAGACCACTACATGACAACCAACATGCTTATATGGAAGGGAAATCCATCGAGACAGCCCTCCACAACATGGCAGTCAGAGTAGAGAGATCAACTTCAAACAAAGAATACGCTTTAGCGTGCTTCTTCGATGTTGAAGGCGCCTTCGACAAAGCGTCTGCGCAATCTATAGTGGAAGCCCTAAACAGAGAAGGTGTAACAAAGCAAATATCAGGTTGGATCACCAACATGTTACAACACAGATCTATACAAGCAGAACTATCAGACACCAAATACACCATCAAAGCTAGAAGAGGCTTTCCCCAAGGAGGTTGTCTGTCTCCACTGCTATGGTGTATCTTAATAGATGAACTAGTAACAAAGATCACTGCTATGCACATATACATCCAAGCGTACTCGGATGACGGCCTGTTACTTGTAAGAGGCAAAGTTCTAAGCGTGGTCAGAGATATAATGAGAAGCGGAATTATGACAACATTGAGATGGTGTAGGGACAAGGGACTGAACCTCAACCCTACAAAAACTAAACTAATGTTGTTCACAAATAAAAGAAAGATTGATAGCATGATCCCAATAAACATTGAGAATGTAGAACTTGAGATAGTAAAGGAGTTTAAATACCTAGGGATAGTCTTAGACAGCACCCTAAGTTATAGAACACACATAAAAGAAACTAGCAAAAAGGCAATGACAGCTCTCATGCAGTGCAGAAGAGCCGTTGGCAAGAATTGGGGCATGAAACCCGAAGTGGTCCAATGGATCTATAGGGCAATCATCCTACCGAGAATTCTCCACGGAGCACTAGTATGGTGGCATAAGGCACAACTAGAATATAACAGAAAAGAACTCACAAAGGTACAAAGACTAGCTAGCATCATGGTAACAGGAGCCATGAGAACAACTCCCACGGCCGCCTTAGAAATGATACTAGGCCTTAGTCCTATAGATCTTGAAATCGAAAAGAGAGCTACAGAACAATGGTTTAAGCTGAAAAGCACTAACCTATGGATAGGAAGACATACTGATAAAGGTCACGCAGAAATAGGGAAGAAGTACGAAGATAACCTTTCTATGATACTGGTTAATAATGACCTAATAAAAAAGGATATTCGACAAAAAGTACAGAATAAGCATCAGATCCAGAGAAAACTGGAAACTAGAACAAGACGATCTGGATAGCACCGCGGTATGCTACACTGATGGGTCAAGAAAAGAATCGACTAAGCTATCGGGTGCTGGGGTATACATAGCTAAACCCGATACAAAAGGAGCCACTTTCAATCTGGGCAGATACGCCAGCGTATTCCAGGCGGAAGTATTCGCGATACTGGAGTGTGCGCACATGATCAAAAGTGAGATAAGCAACCATAACATAGGAAAAATAATAATATACAGTGACAGTCAAGCTGCCATCAAAGCCCTTGACAAAACGGAGACTACCTCAGCGTTGGTGAAGGAATGCAAACAAAGCATTCAGGAACTTGCAAACTTGGTTGAGGTGGAAATTGCCTGGGTACCTGGACACGAAGGTAACAAAGGCAATGATGAAGCCGATGAATTGGCTAGGATAGGGGCTGGTGAACCTTTCATTGGCCCTGAACCAAGACTGCCAATCACACATAGAATTACTAAGAACATTATTGAAATTCGAACAATCAAAGAAACCAACCAAAGATGGATGGAAAGAAAGGACTGTAGACAGTCCAAGATCTTCATCAAATCGGTTGACAAGAAGAAAACTAGAGAATTGCTGAAACGAAGCAGGAGAAATATAAGAACGATTGTAGGTGTACTGACAGGACACTGTCCACTAAACAGACACCTATCAGTGATCAAACGGACAGAGGATCCCATCTGTCCGCAATGTAAAGAAAAAGAAGAAACAAGCTACCACTTCATGGCAGAATGCCCGATATACGCATCATTGCGCTGGGAGCTCTTTGGGGTGGATAAGCTTAAGGAAGAGGATCTAAAGCAGTTAACGATAAGTCAACTCAGCAGGTACTGTAAGCGTACAGGTAGGTTCGAGGGTCCGACGCCGGTGGGGTAAATGATAACCCGCCTCTCCCTCCGGGGATTTGGGGAAATGGGTGAAATGGTTCCAATCAAGGTGACTGATCACCCGTCTGGCTTCGCTGGTGTCCCCCCTTCTAAATAATAATAAATAATAAGGTAGGTACCCTAAGGACCTAGGCATAAAAATATATCCAAGAAATGGAACTATTGTTACATTGAGTATTTTTATATACTCGTGAGCAGAAAAACGGAATCACAGGCCTATTTTCATACAAACGAGGTATTCTTAAAGCTTTGGTTCTCCGCCCAGGATTAAACAGGGTGTGATCTGATGATGGCAATTTAAAGAATGAATGGAGGAGGCTTAATTTGCTAAAGAAACCAAACGGATCAGAAGAGTCGTTTATACCAGAGACCGTCTACAGTTTTTAGTGTTACATTTCCCATACTTTTTAATTTTCGCTTGTTATTTTTTTAAGTTCAACCCAGAGCTAAACGACTCATCTAATCCATTAGGTTTCTTTAGCACTATGGACCTCCGCCATCCATTCTTAAAATTGCCATCGTCAGATCACACCTCGTTTAATCCTGGGCGAAGAACCAAAGCTTTAAGATTACCTCGTTTGTATGAGAAAAGGCCTGTTATTCCATTTTTTGCACACGCGTGAATAAAAATTCTTAATGCAACAATAGTTTAATTTTTGCAATATATTTCTATGCCTAGGTGCCTAGGGTACCTACTTATTATAATTTAAACATTGTTTGATATTTAGACTTAATGTGGAAGGACGTTTTCCTGCCTGGGTCGATTTATGATCTAAATTTTTGACGCCACGTCGCGTTGGTGTTTTGTGACCTGCTGATTCTGAGATTAAGTCTGTCTATTATTTTCTATAGTCGTTATGACTTCCACAAGAAGATCTAAGTATGTAACAGACCGTAAGATAGTTGAGAGAGACTATAAGACCGAAAGAATATAAGCGACAACGAAGTACCAAAGTTAAGTTTGTATTCTATACATTTTGTATGAAAAAACCAACTTATAGTTGCAATTGGAAACACTTGGGAACTCCGTCGCATACGATGTTTGATTTTTTTCAGTTGGATATTATACAATAACTGTATATAAGGTATATATTTTTAAAAGCTTAATAAATTAACTTTAAGGTAGTATTTTTTTCTTTTGCACAAAATTAGAATTTTTAAAGATACTAACTGTTGAAAGAAAAAAAATTGCAAATCAATTTTTGATACATTCCTCAATATATATTTTTTTCTAAGAAATTGTACATCAAATGTCTCAAAAATGAAATCGTCATGCTTGACATAAAGTTAAGTTTGCATTCTATACATTTTGTATGAATAAAAACAACTTATACTTGTAATTGTTAGTGTTGGGAAACACCGTCACATACCATGTTAGATTTTTTTTCAGATAGACATTGTACAATAACTATATAAAACGAATATATTTTTTTAAAGCTTAATAAGTATCCTTTAAGGTAGTATTTTTTTTTATTTGCACAACATTAGTATTTTCACAGATAGGTACTGACAGTTTAATAAAAAAATAGCAAACTGATTTTGATACTATCGTCAATATTTTACCTTTTAAACACGTTTTTTTGACGACACGAAACTGTATATTGAAAGTTTCAGAAATGAATCCCTCATCCCTGTTTTACCATAAAATGATACCACATTTGAAGTGGTGGGTATATTGAAGGAGATATGATTTTTTATCTGAAGCGCGGCGGCGCGAAACTTTGAATGCCACCCCCCCCCCCCCCCTTCCACCTGCTAAGGGGGGGCGGATGGCTACCGAGCTAAATCAGCTCAGTTTTACCTAAGTAACATCTGTACCAAGTGAATTCATCTAATGAAAAATTTTGACCTTATTTTCTTAGGGACTGTACTATTATAAGGTCCCCCGACTGCAATGACACTTGTTGTTTAACTTTTTAGTTCGTTTTTGGCAAGGCAGTCGTGTTTTTAATATTTTTTTTAATTTATTTATTTTTTTAGTATGTTGTTAGGCATGATATTCTGACTAAAAAACCATCGGGAGACAGTTTTTAACGTGGTTGGTTCTCCCGTTATGACGTCATCAAAATTTCCGCTGCCGCTTTCAGAATATGGCGTATACAACAGAAAGGATATAACTTATAAGCTTGTATGGAAAGTCATAAAAAGCAAAATTAAAAGCGCTACATTATTGTTCTTACATTTGATATTGTAAATAAAATAAAAAAATAAAAATAAAATAATGTTTATTCACTTGCATGACTTAAATAACAATAGTAATATTCACTTCTCAAGCTTACGCGCTCACTAGACATGAAATAAAACACTTTTTAACGGATACTAGCGCGGTTTTATTGAATGTACTTTGGTATTTAGTTGGTATTTGGTTTGATTTTTGGTTTTCCCGACGTTTCGGCACCTTTGCAGCTGCCGTGGTCACGGGGGACTGAAGCTACCCGTGAGCCTACCCTCAAGCGATTAATTTTTTTTTTAGACGTTTAGAAATTAAAATTTAACAAAATTTTTAATTATTTTATGTTGATTTATAATTTAATTTTATGAATTATTTAATGCTAAAAAGAGAGAGAATCTACTGAAACTACCACCATTTCATAAAATTGGGAGGCCCCTCCAAGAAAGAAATGGCGAAAGAAAACTTGGAGAGGAAGCCGACCTCCGTCTTTTGTATTAATTTATTTATTTGCAAAAGGAACTAACCGTATCATTAGATCTTACAGTGTGTGTGAGGGGCTTAAGCTTGTGAATGATGGGGTCCCAAGCTGGTGGAATTTTCCAACCATCATCTCTATTGAAATTAGGATATTTATTTATTTCGATAGCCTCGCGGAGCATTCTAGGAATAAATCTACGTTCCCTAGCAAGGATTTGGGGTTTGTCAAATCTAATATAATGGTTGGGCCCCTCAAAGGTGTGTTCACTCACTGCAGACTTGTTATCGCGCCTATGTTTCATGTCAGCTACATGCTCTTTGACGCGGGTCCCCTGACGCGGGCTATGTTTGCCCGATGTAGGAGAGCCCACAGTCACAATCTAGTTTGTAGACGCCTGCAGCTTGAAGGGGGATATTACACTTGACAGGTCGTAAGAATTGGTTGATCTTCTTCGGCGGCTTGAAGTAAGTTTTGATTGACGCTCGCTTCAGAATGTTTCCAATCTTGTCAGTGACACCCTTCAACAAGATCCGCGTCAAAGAGCATGTAGCTGACATGAAACATAGGCGCGATAACAAGTCTGCAGTGAGTGAACACGCCTTTGAGGGGCCCAACCATTATATTAGATTTGACAAACCCCAAATCCTTGCTAGGGAACGTAGATTTATCCCTAGAATGCTCCGCGAGGCTATCGAAATAAATAAATATCCTAATTTCAATAAAGATGATGGTTGGAAAATTCCACCAGCTTGGGACCCCATCATTCACAAGCTAAAGCCCCTCACACACACTGTAAGATCTAATGATACGGTTAGTTCCTTTTGCAAATAAATAAATTAATACAAAAGACGGAGGTCGGCTTCCTCTCCAAGTTTTCTTTCGCCATTTCTTTCTTGGAGGGGCCTCCCAATTTTATGAAATGGTGGTAGTTTCAGTAGATTCTCTCTCTTTTTAGCATTAAATAATTCATAAAATTAAATTATAAATCAACATAAAATAATTAAAAATTTTGTTAAATTATAATTTCTGAACGTATAAAAAAAGAAAATTCATCGCTTGAGGGTAGGCTCATGGGTAGCTTCAGTCCCCCGTGACCACGGCAGCTGCAAAGGTGCCGAAACGTGGGGAAAACCAAAAATCAAACCAAATACCAACTAAATACCAAAGTACATTCAATAAAACCGCGCTAGTATCCGTTAAAAAGTGTTTTATTTCATAACAATAGTAAGTTGTTGAAGCCTCCTTTTAGGCAAAAAAAAATGCCTGTGCCAGGAGACTCCGCTACTTATTACTTATTATTCTATGACAGTCAATGAAATTGCTTTATCTAAATACTTAGTTAGGAAATTAAGAATAGATTTTTTTTTATTTATGACACTTAAGTGTATACCTATAATCTATTCTAAACCTATTCTAAGGTTTAGAACAGATTATAGGTAAGTATCTACTTACTAATGTTAATTATTGTATGTTTATGTATATTTCTATGTTAAATGCTTTTATGTAAATTACATTCTTTTTTAAATAAAGTTATAACAATAATAATATAATGTATTTACTGTGTTTATTTTATATATTCCGATAGACATTCAGTTTCGATGTAGGTTAATTTATGTATCCAATTTGTTAATACTGATTTACACTCAGGTACCATATTTTGCGAGAAATTTGGAAAAAGTCATAGTGTTCATTAGGTTAGGTTAGTATTGGGGTGTGTGGTCGGATAACCTCCTCGTGTGCCCGACTACTGTTTGTCCCAGTGCATCCGTGGACTGGGAAAGACAGTGGGAGGGCCGGTGCACCCTGGGCGTCTCTGTAAAAGACTCTTTTGAGCTTCTTTTACAGCTGGCGGCTAATAATCCGACACCGAGGGACCAGGGATGAGCGCAGGTGGCGCTTACCCTGAACCTCGTTCGAACGACTGCGGAGGTCTAAGAGAGACTACGTGTCTATGTTTAACATGGAGACGGAAATCTTTCAGATAGTACGCGCGAGACGAGAGCGAACGTCTCTTCGGAGATGATTGCTCGCAGAGCGTGGGCCTTACAGGCTGGCGTGTCGGAGACGAAAGCCTATTTTGGTTGTACGTCTTGGGGACTAGGGAAGAGCGGGTGGCGCATTACCCTAGAACCCTTTTGAACGATTGCGGAGGTCTAAGAGGGACTATGCTTCTATGTTTACATGGAGGCGGAAACCATTGAGACAGTACGCGTGAGGGGAGCGAAAGTCTCTTCCGAGGTGGCCGCTCGAAGTCGGGGCCAAGCGGGCAGTGGGAGGTGAACCACTGCCCGCCTTGCACGGTCCTGATGAGATGGGGGAAATGGCCAAACTTGCCCGGCCATTTCCCAGCGGAGGAGGCCCGGATGCGGGCAGGCCGTCTGTCGTTGAGGAGATTGTCCCCACGGACCCTCATACAGCCCTACGGCTGTCGACATTTGGCGGCGAGTGGGCAGGTGCCGGGCTTTTTTAGTGGGTATTCCCTCCTCCTGGGATTCCACCGAGCTTTGACTTGGTGGAATTACGGGAGGCAGTCGTGGAGGGAGCTGCAACGCCGAAGTTGCGGTCCCCCCCTGGCGAGTCCCACATACACCCCTCTCGCTCACCTGCGGGAGGGGAAGCGCGTAAATGCGTTTTTCCTCGGCATATAAAAAAAAAAGGTTAGGTTAGTATTGCCGGTGTGGTTGTTTCCCATAAAGGATCCCACGCCGTTTTTCCTGTTTGAGAGGCACATCAGGGAGTTTTAGTGGGTATGCCCGTCGCCACTAACCCGGCGGGAGAGTCCCACATAACCTACTGTGCCACCCCCACAGTGGAGCATGCGTAAAGCATTTCTTACTGGCCTAAAAAAAAGGTTAGTATTGCCCATTGCCACAGAGTATTGCGACCAAAAACGAAGTTTTTGTAAAATAAACTTTATTGAAAGTACATTGGTAGGCACTGACCTGCATATATTTACACTGGACAGGCTTATGTCAAACTGTTTTTGTGCCTATTTGATTTCCGCCATTTTGGCGCTGTAGAACGTAGCGTGAGCATAGCGTGCGTACGTGGTACTAAAGTTTGAAGTCTGGAGAGACCATCACGGCAACTATTTTCATATTGTACGTCAAAATTAGTTCTTTAGACGCCCGCTAGTGGCGTTTCAAATAGGCACAAAAACTTAGCTGTCAAATCATACAGACAGGCAGTCTAGTTAAATAAAAATTTTTTTTACCAGTGTTGGTAGGTCTTTTACTTAAATTTCCTGAAGCCTTGGCTATTTCACTCACCGTATTCCGCACTTTAACGGTGAAGCATCCGTTAATCTGCAGATTAACTAGTTAAAGTGCAGAAATCGTCTACTTTAAAAAAAAATTCCGCACTTTAACTGACTCAACCAGTTAATCTGCAGACTCACTAGTTAATCTGCAGATTAACGAAGTCGAATAGTTCATAGCGGCCTCTGAATTTTGAAATTATGTATGGAATAATATGTGAAAAAAAATCCCAATCAAAAACCATAAAACTACCAAAAACGCTCAGAATTAACTGTGAATTTCTCCTAGATACTATTACGTAAAATTTATATCAGAATAATCTTTGCTTCATAAGAAAATCAAATTTCATACTTTTATTTGTTGTTTGTACTTGTTTGTCTTTTTCTGTGTATGTTCAAAGTTGACTCTGAGAAATCGTTCACCAACTTTCATTTTCATTTCTAACCCCAAAACTTTCCAGTGAATTATCATATTACTTTTTGTCGCGGATACATATAAATGTATTTAGTAGACCCGAAGGTTTCTCTAGGTTGTAACGCTAAAATCCGTCAATATCATAGAAATAGAATGTCAAAGAACAACAAAGTCAAATAAACAGGTGATCCGAAAACGAATCAATACATTTTATATGAGATACGTAAAATATGACTTAGATTCATAAAATATGAGTATATTATGGCAAAGGAAGTTAATAAACTATGTTCCATACTGTTTTCTTTGTCGATAAACGAATAAATGTAGCGAAATTGGGTTTTAGAGAAATGTGTGGCAATATTTTATTTACCTGTGAAAAGTGTGATTACTTGGATTGTTTCTTTTTGTCACATCACAATTACTTAGAGCAGAAGACACCATAGCTCCACGTACCTTTATTTTAAATTCTAATTAAGATTAAAAAATATTTTAAACAAACTGTGATTGCTCATTTGCTAGGCGGGACGCTAGGGGCTCTTACTGTAAAAAATGTTGGCACATGTCACTTGATCCTTTGTCTCTTTTTTGCATAGAACTTGTCCGTATGATGTTAACTTCTCTTTTCCACGCTTTGTTGGTCTTCTTGAGCGCAGCGAAAATTTTTCTATGTCTATGGTCAATATCGAAATTTCGACAAAAAAATCAGAAATACATCATCTGTGAAAAACTGTCTAACTATCACGGTTCATGAACATGTATCTCTTGTGATACAGCCTGGTAACAGACAGACAGACGGACAGCGGAGTCTTAGTAATAGGGTCCCGTTTTTATCCTTTGGGTACGGAACCCTAAAAAGGAAGGAACCGAAGCGAAGCGAGGGTGGGTCTCTAGAGTCTGTCTAAAAAAACCTGTTTACATAAGAAATTATTAAATTATTTATAAAAACTTATACTGGTAACCCTGTTGGTGCTGTCAAAATTCTAATTGTATTGTAAACATATTTATTTATTTAGATATTATATATAGTATTGATGGGGTGGTTGGGGATTTAGATGGGTAATAAAATTACCTTTGAAATTACCCATGTAAACAGACTTTTTAGACAGACTCTAGTATAGTATATAGTTCGTATCACGAAAGATGACCACAAATGGCGCCCATCTTTGCATCATAACTGGTGAAGAAAAGACCTAAGACAAAATTTTATTACAAATAATATTTATGTAAAGTCCTTCCTAAGACGGTTCTCACACTGGCACCGCGCGCGGTCGCGGGGCTCCCGCGCGCGTGTTTTACTTTGTATGTAAGTACATCAATTTGTATAGAAAACCGCTTGGTCCAACACACCGAGGCCGCGCCTAGGCGCGGGAGCGCGCGCGCACCGTCGCGTGCCGCCGGCGGCACGCGGCGTGCGCGCCAGCAGGCGCGGAAATCGCGGGGTACAACACACTGAGCTCCATAGTATCGTGCTGGTTTTTGTACGTAAGACGGTTCTCACACTAGCAACACGCACAGTCGCGGGGCTCCCGCGCGCGTGTTTTACTTTGTATGTAAGTACATCAATTTGTATAGAAAACCGCTTGGTCCAACACACCGAGGCCGCGCCTAGGCGCGGGAGCGCGCTCCGTCGCGTGCCGCCGGCGGCACGCGGCGTGCGCGCCAGCAGGCGCGGAAATCGCGGGGTACAACACACTGAGCTCCATAGTATCGTGCCGGTTTTTGTACGTAAGCGCGGGGCCGCGTCTGACGCCGATCGGCGCGGAGGCGCGTCGAAAACCGCCCGAATTGGCGTCACGCTGCGCCGTCGCCGCGCGCGTGAAACGCCAAACCGCGCCCCGCGACGGCACGCAGCGGCAGTGTGAGAATCGCCTAAGCGCGGGGCCGCGTCTGACGCCGACCGGCTGGAGGCGCGTCGAAAACCGCCCGAATTGGCGTCACGCTGCGCCGTCACCGCGCGCGTGAAACGCCAAACCGCGCCCCGCGACGGCGCGCGCCGGCAGTGTGAGAATCGCCTAAACAGTGCACGAAATTTTAAGGGGTCAATGTACTCATGCATTCAAACAACATTCAACATTCAATCGCGAAAAAAAATCAGCTGTTCCATACATTTTGATCTTTTCGATTTTAAATTTTCTATGGAACAGCTGATTTTTTATTCGCGATTTCAATGTTGTCCCCTCAGACCAAATAAAAAAGGGCCCTTTTTATTTGGTCTGAGGTTGGTCCCATAGTAAACGTTGTTTGTATGCACGAGTACATTTGCCCCTTAAAATTTCGTGCACTATTTAAGAAGGACCATAAATAATATAAATATCGATATGTTTATGAAATATTATTTTGTCTTTAAGTCTTTTCTTCACGAGTTACGATGCCACGATGGGCGCCATTTGTGGTCATCTTTCGTGATTCGCTCACACTATACTTTGGGCTGTTGATATTTTTAAACTGCCGGAACCGGAAGACAAACAAAGTGCAAAACTATTAGCTCCGTTTTGTTTATGCTGGATTGATAAGTTTTTAATCACGTTACCTCTCAATGTTTCTGTAAAATTAAAGTCTTAACTTACACCTAATTTCAAAGTTTTCATATTTCATTACACAAATATTATTAATTATTCAGTTTTAACAATATTAAGTAATTACTATTACTTATTTACGTTAATGTGATTG
The DNA here is from genome assembly GCA_943789525.1 of Agriphila geniculea. Classification (NCBI taxonomy): domain Eukaryota; kingdom Metazoa; phylum Arthropoda; class Insecta; order Lepidoptera; family Crambidae; genus Agriphila; species Agriphila geniculea. The sequence continues at coordinate 26,734,627 of OX038873.1, forward strand.
CGTTTTGTTGCTACATCAAAAAAGAAAGTTTCGGGGTTGGTAGATTGGGGTTTTTTTCGCATTTTTGGGGGAAAATAACGGCCTTGGCGAAATTTTGGGGAAATGAAATCTTTAGAGAAATGTTTGGGGAAAAATATACAAGGAAGAATTTTGGTTGGAGTATACATTTAAATTCGATAATGTTTATCTGACCATGTTAAACAAAGATTAAGTTTCGGAAGTTCTCTTCCGCTTAACGCTTAACATGTTAAGCGAAGATGAAGTTTCGGAAGAGAACTTCCGAAACTTCATCTTCGTTTAACATGGTCGTTTAAGATGATTCAGTTTAGAACTTCCGATACTTCTTTATTTTCTAGTTCTTTAGTTTTTAGTTTTATATCTTTCAATTCGTTTTATTTCCTGTTAAACAAAAATGGGGAAAAAAGGCCAAACGTATCATTTTGGGGGAAAGAATTCTTGAATATGGGGAAATTTCAAAATCTGGATCAACCAACCCTGGTTTCAACTGTCATACTGTCAAAGGCTGCGGTCCCCATGGCGATTACATCGATTTCGGCGTTTACAACGCTCACACCTCACACGAGGTCCGCATTCGATATCGCGCTCAAATCGATAAAATCGAGAAATGACAGTTGGCGAATGCGAACCGCTCGTAAGCGCGCTAACGTTTTATTCTAACCTCAAATACAAGATGGAATAATTGCTAGATACTATTTTTGCTCTCTAAAGCGATGATAATGATGAAGAACGTTTGATTATTGAGTCGTGTGCACCGAACATCTTTTTTTTTCAACTTTTTACATCAACCACCTTTTTGGATAAGCTCCAAATTAGTATTAACAAAATATTAACCAATATAATGCTCTATCCTTTTGTTGTGAAGTGAGGAAAAGATCCTTCTATAACGAACTCTCTCATTTTTTGATTTTTTGACGAAATAAAATTCTGACACCTGTTTCGTTTGACAGTCACTTATAACTTTTGATAGAACGTTCACAGTGATTACGCTCCGAGGCATGGTCGCTGTAAGCCCAAGATGGCGCTGGTAATGACGTCATGAGTGACGTCACGCTAGATATTGTAAACGCGCTAACGTGCATGCGGACCGGCTGTTATCGCGATAATATCGATATTATCGCCATGGGGACCGCAGCCAAAGCAATCAAACGTCAAACTGTAATTTCTTTCAGTAAATGTAAATACAAATTGTGTTTTTCTATTCTATTGATTGTTAGTAGAATAAATCAATTTCTAATAGCTTTTTAGTGTTTAAGTTCTACATAAATTTAGATGACACTTGGACGTAAATACCAACAATCTTCCGGGTAAATGGTTTTATTAGCGTGAGCAACGCATCATTAACCATGCATGCTGGGTCTCGGTCGTGTAAAAATATAGCAGGATTGATTTTTCCCTATTTATAGGAATGCTGGGGATGCTCGTAAGGTGTATTCTAACCAGTCGAAAGCTGGAACCTTGTCTGGGTGCTCGTCATCTGTGAGTTTTACTAATATTTTTTATAATTATTCAAGTCTAACATTCTGTTAATGATTCATAATACTACACTACAGTCCTTGTATGTTATTAATCAATTGACAGAATCTTTTACTTACTTTCATAATAAAAAATTAACAGGGAACGATTTGATATCAAATGTTTTTTGTTTATAATACATCTATTTGTTTCAAACTATGATTCTGTTAATAGTAGGTAATGTCTAAAGAGACATACCCTTACCTAGGGTTGCCAGGTGTCCGGTTAAAGCCGGACTTATGTAGGCTTTTTGATTCAGTGTCCCGCCAAATTAAACGCTATCCGGCTTTTGTTAGGCTTTTTACACTCACTCACGCACATGGTCGTTCGAGCGAGCGGCGCATCGGTCGTCATTTCTGCCCCACAACACCGCACCACATATCGCACTTCACCTCGCACCTCGGTAGTGTGATGCGACACATGCGTGCGTGAGAGCGAGACAGCAAGCACCGCGCATAATTAAAGCCTAGGTTTAGGTAAAAAAAATATGTATTATTACTAAGACAAAATCCTTAATAATTTAGTTTGGGTGTCTGGCTTTTTTACCAAAATGTCCGGCCAAACTAGCTGGTCTGTCCGGTTAATAGGTTAGACGACCTGGCAACCTTACCCTTACCAAACATTCTCATTGTCAAGAGATTAAATTTTCAGTAAATCCCCACCTATGTAAGCAAGTTTCCTTTCTTGGGCATATCTATCAATCAGCAAGCTTGGTAAATTGTAATCAAACTAACATAGTGTATGTATACTTACAACTAATAATAATATTGTTAAGAATCAATGATTGCTTAGCTTTTTACTTTAAATTTAACACTTGTGACTGCCTGCGATTTCATCTGCCTGGAAAGCTTTTTCTATCACTCGGGAACAGTTTTTTTTCTGGATGAAAGGTAACCTATGCTCTTCTCTACAAAGAAGGACCTACCTGTACTGAAGTACACTTTTGACAATGTGTATGCAAAATTTCATGAACAAACAAACAAACAGACTTTCGCATTTATAATATAGTAAGGATAGCCTGGGGGCTAATTGTCTAATTTTAAAAATCTATCACAATCGCTTTCGTTTGACAGATGGATATGACACATTGCTGCATTTCTTTGGTAAGTTTTCATTTGTGACAAAAAGAAGTCTTAATGTGTTACATGCTGAAAACAATTGTGATAGATTTTTAAATTATACAATAGAAAGGCAGAACTAACATAAAAGATACAAATGTTATTTAATAAAATTACTAATAATCATGCCAGAATGAATTACTAATGAAAACCTGACTCTCGGACTGGAATTTTGTAATTTAAAAAGGCTGCCAAACAATATTTTGTTCTTAAAGATTTTAAAAGTAATAGCTATTTATTTCAATTTCAAATCTTTGAGGCATACATTAGTCTTTATAATGTTTGAAACCTATTAGATTTATCTATTAGGATTACCAACATTTTCACAAACATTAATATAGAGTTAATAATCAATAATCATCCCATGATGTTTTAACCCAACATCTTAATTATTTTTTCAATGTTTATCATGTATTCCAATAATAAAAATTTGTGCGGAGTTATCATTCTTCCATTCACTGCACCATATTAAATTTTCACAACAATGCTGATGGCTGCCCACTTAGACTTTTATCAGCCTTTATTGACATTGAATTAGCTGGGCTTTTTTCCAGACCAAGGAGAAAAATATGTTCAGTTTTACATCATTTAATGCATTTTAATAAATTCATTATTGTAGAACTTTATTATTGGTTATATTAGGTACATAAAATTAATTTGAGTAATGTGATTTAGGTATCATTGTGCGACATGATAGAACCCCCCGACTATGAGGAGGTGTGCGACCGGCTCATGGGCGAGCGCGACCCGCTGGCGTACCCGCCGGTGGACATCGAGCTCAGCATCGCGCCGCGCCGCATACGCACTATCACGCACGTGCTGCCTGACGAAGACCTGTGAGTACACACACACTGCTATAGATACATTGACAGGCTCTCCTTTCCTTTTAGGGCTGATTTTTCAATGCCCAGATACAGCTTTATTCGCTTGGTAACGTATTATGCCGCCAAATTGAACATGATTGTCATATGTTTCTTTGTCAAATTTTTTGAATGACTTTTATGTTATTCGGATTATAACACAGAATAGATAATAGTACTAGCGTACAGAAGTTGCACTCCGCAAAATCGTTTAAATACATTGCGACTCTTGCTCAATTTAGGTCGCACAGCGCTCCCTTCGCTCCAAAACATTCACGTAGTTGCCTCTCTTTCTATCGCGTAGGTCTTATCTTTTCTGACGTATGAAATTTGTCCTCTCAGAGGACGCCGAGCGCTTCATACTCGCGCGCGGAGTGACAGAGCCCTGATTATAATTTAACTGGCTGATATCTGTTATCTGAGGATTGAAAAATCAGGCCTTAGTAACTAGTCTATTCTATTTCTGAAAGTTATACCTTTTTAATAATTTTTCTTTTCTGAAAAGTTGGTTTATTAAAAATATTTAATAATTGATAGATACATGTAACAAGTTGTGTAAAATAGTGTCTCTATTAGACCTAAATATCTAGATTACCTAGGGCTATCCCATAGAAATAGAATGTCAAAGAACAACAATGTCAATAAACAGGTGATCCGAAAACTAATACATACATTTTATATGAGATACGTAAAATATGACTTAGATACATAAAATATGACTATATATGGCAAAAGAAATTAATTAATTATGTTCCATACTGTTCATGTTCATCTTCGTCGATGACCGCATAAATGTAGCGAAATTTGGTTTTAGAGAAATGCGTGGCAATATCTTATTTACCTGTGAAAAGTGTGATTACTTGGATTGTTTCTTTTTGACACATCACAATTACTTAGAGCACAAGACACCATGGCTGCACGATACCTTTATTTCAAATTCTAATTAAGATTAACAAATATTTTAAACAAACTATGATTGCTCATTTGCTAGGCGGGACGCTAGGGGCTCTTACTGTAAAAAATGTTGGCACATGTCACTTGCTCCTTTGTCTCTTTTTTACATAGACCGTGTTTGTATGATGTTAACTTCTCTTTTCGACGCTTTGTTAGTCTTCTTGAGCGCAGCGAAAATTTTTCTATGTCTATGTGCTATCCTCCCTCACCAAATGCAGTGTGAACTGAGGCGATACGCTCTTACGCTGTAGTCTCTTAGACCACAATTACCGCGGTATACTGCCCGGCATATATATTGGCAAGAGAAAGAAAGGGACAAAAGATGCGCAGTAGCCATAAACACTAAGTTTATGGCTACTGCGCATCTTTTGTCTCTTTCATTTTCTTGCCAATATATATGCCGGCATCTGTACTTATGTTAATACTGGAGCTCATTATGTATCAATGCTAAAAATCAATAACTTTTGAAAGATTTTATTACATTGTACATTGATCAGAACGAAAGCGCCCATGTTCGTGCGCGACTGCATCGTGTGCTACACGTCCGACTACACGGTGGTGGACTACAAATGCCGCGCGTACTCTGGTTCCTCGTGTGGGCGGGAGCGGCTGGCTGAGCGGCTCGAGCGACTGCAGGCGGGGCCTAGGCACTTCTACGAGGTCGACGCTGATCCGCTGGTCGTCTCTACTGAGGAACTGGCCTCACAACAGGTATGACATCGTGTGCTACACGTCCGACTACACGATGATGGAGTAGTATAAGTGCGGCGCGTACTCTGGCTCCTCGTGCGGGCGGGAGTGGCTGGCTGAGCGGCTCGAGCAACTGCAGACGGGGCCTAGGCACTTCTACGAGGTCGATGCTGATCCGCTAGTCGTCTCCACTGAGGAACTGGCCTCACAACAGGTATACCTTCAGCCATCGTGTGCTAACGCTCACAACAGGTATGCCATCGTGTGCTACACGTCTGACTACACGGTGGTGGACTATAAGTGCCACGCGTACTCTGGCTCCTCATGCGGGCGGATGCGGCTGGCTGAACGGCTCGAGCGACTGCAGGCGGGGCCTAGGAACTTCTACGAGGTTAACGCTGATCCGTTAGTTGTCTCCATTGAGGAACTGGCCTCACAACAGGTATATCATCGTGTGCTACACGTCTGACTACACGGTGGTGGAGTATAAGTGCCACGAATACTCTGGCTCCTCATGCGGGCGGGAGCGGCTGGCTAAGCGGCTCGAGCGACTGCAGGCGCGGCCTAGGTACTTCTACGAGGTCGACGCTGATCTGCTAGTCGTCTCCACTGAGGAACTGGCCTCACATTAGATATATCTTTAGCTATCGTGTGCTACACGTCTGACTACACGGTGGTGAAGTACAAGTGCTTCGCGTACTCCGGCTCCTCGTGCGGGCGGGAGCATTTAGCTGAGCGGCTCGAGCAACTGCAGGCGGAGCCTAGGCACTTCTATGAAATCGACGCTGATCCCCTAGACGTCTCCACTGAGGAACTGGCCTCACAACAGGTATACCTACAGCCATCGAGATCTACGCTGCCGGCTACACGATAGTGGAGTACAAGTGCCTCGCGTACTCCGGTTCCTCATGCGGGCGGGAGCACTTAGCTGAGCGGCTGCAGGCGGGGTCTAGGCATTTCTACGAGGTTGACGCTGATCCGCTAGTCGTCTCCACTGAGGAACTGGCCTCACAACAGGTATATCTTTATCCATCATGTGCTACACGTCCGAATAGACAGTAGTGGAGTACAAGTGCCGCGCGTACTCCACTACTGTCTACTGCAGGCGAGACCTAAGCACTTCTACGAGGTTGATGCCGATCCTCACAATAGGTATGCCGTCGTGTGCTACACGTCCGACTACACGGCGGTGGAGTACAAATGCCGCGCGTACTCTGGCTCCTAGTGCAGGCGGCAGCGCTTGCCTGAGCGGCTCGAGCGTATATCTTAAGCCATACTAGTATTGAAAGCCCCCATGTTCGTGCGCGACTGCATCGTATGCTACACCTCTACTACATGGTGCGGTGGTGCTACTGCTAACACGCGTTAACTAGTTTTAAATTATTTTGCATTATAAATTCCGTATTCCGGTAATGCCGTCTTTCAAGCGTATTTAATGTCAGATGCAGTAAAATTTATGAATTAAAAAGCAGTTGTAGCGAAATGTACTATGGACAACAGCGTCGCTTAACCTAGCAACAAATTTCGTGTGCGCGCGTATCTCCCCTGCACGAACTAAACGTTTGTTGTGACGGGCGTGATGTACAAGCGATTTTAACCTTAGTTGTTAAGCGACGCTGTTACGCACGGTACAGTAGAGTTCATTTTTTATTGTATTTATTTATTTTATTTTTGTTTATTAGGCACATTAACAGATTACATCCAAAAGATACTGTGAACAATGTACAAATATATGGGCGAGCGAGAGCTTTGCTCGGTTATTACTATGGTGGTGTTATAAAACGTAGTACAGTACGAGGCATATAACTTGAAATCGAGTGGGGATTGCACGAAACGCGTATTTTGGGTATGCGTAGCGGTGAGGGGCGCGGGCGGCGGGAGAGGGGCGCGCGCTATTGGTCGCTCACAAGAGCAGATGCGCGAACTTATCCCCACTCCGTCGAAAAAATTTCAAGATACGTGCCTACTGTAGTACTGTAAAAGTTGTTATAATTTCTTTTTTATTTTCCATATACTAAAAAACTAATTGGTAATAGTCGGAGTATCGCCATCTATGAAGTGCTGTGTACATTTTATTCTGTGGTGCTACTTTACTACACAGCCTCTGCTTGCCACATAGCATGCTAGCCAAGCACCTATTTCCAAAGTCTTTGCTAGATGGCGTTAGACTACACAAAAATACCAATAATCTGCGTCGAAAAAAACGCATGAAAACTCGAAAACACGCGTTTTCCTAAGCATAAGACTAATCTAGATCGATTGTTTACCCCCGAAACCCCCCATATACCAAATTTCAGCAAAATCGTTAGAGCCGTTTCCGAGATCAAAGAAATATATAAATAAATATACAAGAATTGCTCGTTTAAAGGTATAAGATAAAGTGAGCGAGCTGGGATGCAACGCAAAGCAATATTTAGACCATATTTTATTGACAAGGATAGCAACAAAAGCGTTTAATTAATTTAAAGAAATCTAAATCCTATAAAGATTCTATACCTAAAAAAAAATAACAAACACAAATATTTTAACAATTATGTTTGCACTTTTGACAGGCAGACAGCATGTCGACTTTTATTACAAAGTCATGAACTATCAAAGGTGAAAGCGTCTGTACCAATATGCCCTGGTTTCAGCTGGAGTCGCAGCCGTCGAGCGGTCGGCAGTCGGTGGCATCTGTATCATCGTCGTCGTCTTGCAACGAGACGTTAACTCCGCGCGGTTCGTGGGCTAGCCTGGACTTGCGCAGTTCATCATCTGACCCGCTACTGCCGGACTTGTTCGACCGCAAGCCGCCGGACCAACTCGACGCTGCTAATGAAGCTAAAAGGTAACAACCAAGTCACATCAGGATCGAATGAACGTCAAAAATCTGTTATTTTGGTATACCGAATTTCCAGTATGTTTTGACATTTACTCGATACCAACTCGATTTCGATATCTCACGTTCCGTCTTCTTCTTCTTAAGGTGCCGCTTCATTATTGAAGGTTGGCCGTCAGCTCCTTGAATTTGGCTTTGTCCATAGCGAGTCTGAACAACTGTTCAACCGTCTTAACGCCGGTCCACTGGCGGATGTTACGAAGCCATGACATTTTGCGTCCTCCCACTCTGCGCTTTCCGGCAATCTTCCCCATCATGATGGTCTGGAGAAGACGGTATTGCGGATTTCTCAGGATGTGACCAAGATATGCGACTTTTCTTATTTTAATGGTCCGAACCAACTCCACCTTTTTGGTCATGCGCTTAAGGACCTCGACGTTGGTAATATGGTCCATCCAACTTATGCGTAGCATTCTGCGGTATGTCCACATCTCAAACGCTTCCAGTTTCTTTCGTAGGTATTCCTTCAAGGTCCACGCTTCACAACCGTAGAGTACAAGAGGCCAGACGTAGCATTGGAGAATCCTTGTGCGCAGCTTGATGGAGAGTTCTCTACTGCACAATACTTTTCTCATCCTCTCGAACGCTGCTCGGGCTATTTCAATACGTGTTCGGATTTCCGTCTCACTTTCCCATGACTCAGTCAGCCACGAGCCAAGGTATTTATATTTGTTAACTCTCTCGAGAGGTTGATTATCGACAAGGATTGAAAAATGTTTGGGCTCCTTCAATATTGCCATGACTTTGGTCTTTTTGACATTCATATTTAGCCCCACATTCCTACTGCACAATGCAACCCTATCCACTATTTCCTGCAAATCTTCTTCACTGTTGGCAATGAGGACTGTGTCATCTGCGTAGCGCAGGTTGTTGACTACTTGGCCGTTGATGATTACTCCGGCAGTTGAATCTCGGAGTGCTTCCTTCATGATAGCTTCAGAGTATACGTTAAACAATAGGGGGGACAGTATGCAGCCTTGTCTGACGCCTCTTTGTATGTCAATGGGATTTGTTTCTTCTCCATCTACTCTCACAGTTGCCGTTTGGTTCCAGTACAGATTTCTTATGATGCGGATATCTTTGCCGTCTAGACCTATACGTTGTAGTTCTTTCAAGAGTACCTCGTGCTGAACACGGTCAAACGCTTTTTCGTAGTCTATAAAGCACATATAGATGTCACTTTGCATATCTCTACATTTCTGTACTAAAACGTTTAGTGCAAATTGCGCCTCTCTGGTTCCCATTCCCGCTCTAAATCCAAATTGGTTTTCACCTACCTGTTCATCGCACTTTTGTCTTATACGGTTGTGTATTATGGATAAGAACAGTTTGAGAACGTGGCTCATTAAGCTTATAGTGCGGTAATCGGGACATTTCCTGGCGTTTGTTTTCTTTGGAAGAGTGACAAAGACGGAATTTAACCACTCTGTGGGGATTTTTCCAGTGTCGTAAATGGAATTGAACATATGAAGAAGAGCATCAGTGTTTTCTGGATCCAATAGTTTGAGCACATCAATGCGGATGTCGTCAGGTCCTGGTGCCTTTCCTGATTTTGCCTTTAGAAGTGCATTAGCTACCTCCGACCGAAGTATTTGAGGTCCAGTGAATTCACTGTCTTGCAGTTGTACAGGTGTTCGCGTACTATCAGCAAATAGTGTTTCTACATACCCCTCCCATAGTTCTTTTTTGACAGCAAGGTCAAGCACCATTTTATCATCAATATCCGTCAAAAAAGAAGGACGTTGTTTCTTGTGGATGACTGCCATATCTCTGATTTCTTTGTGAAGATTAAAATAGTCGTGTTTGACCATCAAAGATTCTACGTAAGCGCATCGCTTCTCATACCAGTTTGCCTTTAACTTGCGACATTCGCGCTGAATTCTTTGTCTTAGCTCTGCATACTTTGTCTGAGACGTACTTTTATACTGCCTTCGTTCTTCAATCAGGTCCACAATTTCGTCAGTGATCCACACTTCCCTTTTTATTTTATTTTGGTTAATGACGGTATTATTAACAGTAGTCATGGTGGTCTTTAAATCCTCCCACGTTTTTTGACAGTGATTGTTGCTGTTGTGGTTGACTGCCCATTCATTTATGTAACGCTGTACACGCGCCTTTACCTCAGGTTGTTTCAGTTTTTGGATATCAACGACTCTGTTCATTTTCGCCTTTTTTGTGTGTTTGAGACTACACGAAAATATTGCAACAACTGGGTTGTGATCCGAACCTATATCGGTGCCTGGATATGTCTTGGCGCTTTTGATGCTATTCTTATATCTGCTGTTTATAAGAATAAAGTCGATTTGGTTGCGGACCACATGTTCGGGCCTGTGTGCAGGTGATGTCCAGGTGTATAGTCTTCTCGGATGTAATTTGAAGAACGTGTTTGTTATCACCAAATTATTTTCTTGGCAAAATTGGACAAGAAGATCCCCTCTATCATTTCTTTTGCCCAAACCATAGGCACCAACAACTCCCGCAACCTCCCCTTCGCCCACTTTGGCGTTAAAGTCTCCTAGTATTATGTTAATCTCTTCTTTCTTGGTGTTCTTGTATAGGGCGCTAAGAGCGTTATAAAATGTAAGAATCTCTTCATCGCTTTTATCTTTAGTTGGAGCATAGACTTGAATAATGTTAATTTTAATAGGTTTGGTGTCAAGTTGTAGCATCAAAGCTCGGTTATTGAGTGGAATAAAGTTGGAGATGGCACTTTCGACTCTCTTACTGACTAATATGCCCACTCCATGGGTGTCGCTTGATGCATCTTTTCCTGAGTAGTAGAATATTTTATCCTTGATGTAAAGTTTGCCACTTCCGGTTAACTTAGTTTCACTAGTACCCAAAATGTCAATGCTTAAACGTTCCATCTCCAATACCACGTTAAATTGCTTCTCCAATCCCTGAAAACTCCGGACGTTCCACGTAGCTATTTTAATTCCTTCCTTATTGGCTTTCCTCCCAGGGATTCTTAGCACCCCTGTCCCATTTAAGGGACGCTGGGAACTCGGGGCCTTTCTCTTTGAACTTTCTGTCATGGTAGGTACGGTCAGAGCTGACCAAACTAGGGAAAATAATCAGTGGTAGTTTCCCGTTGCTTTCCACTGTCAGAACTTTTTGAGAGTATTTAAATCTCAAGGCCTCTGTAGCCTCTTCCACCGGTTACCCAGCAGGGAATGGTTATACCGCCATTGACTCGGTCGCCAGTGCCTCGTTGGTTATCTAGCAGGGGGTACCACGTGCAGGTGAGGTTGACAATAGGGCCGGATAGGTATTGTTCCGATCTCCCCTTACCCCCCACGTTCCGTAGTAACCCCCCAAAGTTGGAAAAAAATCGAAAAGTTCGTAATTTTTATTTTCAAACTTTTAATATCCACTTAAAATAATGCGTGAAACCCAACGGACTTTTGTTTTACTTATTTGACACTGATTCGGAAGAAACACAAGTTTTGATTTGTTAAAAATGCCTGATGGATGATTTTGCAGTTGCAAAAAAAAACTGCAAAATCATCCATCAGGCATTTTTAACAAATCAAAACTTGTGTTTCTTAACTGTTATTCTAAAACAAAGTGATGTTTAACATACATTTGTATCTACACACATCAACTTTGTCTAGGGATACAGGTGTTATTTTCATACAAACGAGGTAACTTTGAAGCCTTGGTTTCCTACCAGGGATGTACTGTGCTTTGATCTGTTGACGGCTATCCAGGGAGTGAATGGAGGAGATTCAGATCGCTATACACACCCAACTGATCTGACCAGCATTCTAAAAACGTAATGAACATGTTTAAAAAAACCGCGAAAATAGCATGATATTGAATTGAAATCCTCAAACTGAGAACTCTGACCCATTAATCTTTTAGAATGCTGATCAGATCAGTTGGGTGTGTATCAAAGTCAAATAAGCTTTATTCAAATAAACTTAATTATTAAGTACTTTTGAATCGTCTATATTTTCCTACCACCCGTTCCAGACTTTTTTAGCTGACAAGAAGAACGGGCGCAAGAAACTTATCAGCTGTAACAGCCATAAGTAACGATATTTACAAACTTTAATATATCGTTACCAGATAATTACAACAGGGTCACAGGATTATTGGCAACAACATAGACTTATTATATTACTTCAACAAAGTACTTATAGTAGCAAGTTATGTGTTACATCATTTCCACGCATTTTGATCTTTAAGATAATCGTCTACTTTATAATAACCTTTACCCATGAGCGTTTTTTTAACATGGTTTTTAAATTCATGCAAAGGAAGATCAATCACTTGTTGTGGAACTTTATTAATAAAGGCTATGCCTTTCCCCATAAATGAACCTCTAGTTTTTGCAAGCCTAAATCTTGGAACGGCAAGTTTATCTTTATTTCTTGTATTAAACTGGTGAATATTGCTGTTCTTAGCAAATGAATCATAGTGTTTCCTTACATAAACTAAATTTTCATAAATGTATTGGCCTGCCAAAGTTAAAATATTTATTTCTTTGAACAATTCTCTCAAGGTATCTCTTCGCCGTAGATTGTATATGGCGCGAACAGCTCTTTTTTGGAGTACAATTTAAGTCATGACTTAAATTAAATCAAAGTGATTTAATCATGCCAGCCCTGATGATGCTGTCGTACGTACTCGTAGTGCAAAAAGACGCCAACGTTGCGTGGATATAGAAGACCACAATCCATTAATATTTCACTACTTATATATTGTTTCGTTTCTCCCTATGGAAAAAAGGAACAAGTGGATGCTAGTAGTAGTAGCTTATTTTTTCTGCATCACTTTTTTTAATGATTACCGATTATAAATGTAATCAATTTGAACCTTATTACTTTTGTCGTAGACTAGAGAATCGTCAAGCGGACTTGCTAGGGTTGTACACCCCGTACCTGGACGAGGATGAAGCGGTGGAGCGGCGGCTGGCAGCCGACATGCCCGCCGAGACCATGGGCCACCGTATCCTGGTCGTCTGCCACCAGCTCAAGTGAGACACATTACACATATGTTGCCAAAAGGCAAATATATGAATTTAAATATTCTGCTTCGCTACACTATTTTATGGGAGGAAATATATCATATATATATATCTATGCCAAGCTGATTTGAAATGTAAAAAAAACATGGGCCACTGCCCTTAAAACGGTCTCCTCATCTTCCCCTTACAACCGTCCCTTTACCACCAGAACCATTTCATATCACCTTTGCATCGATAACCACATTATCATAAAACTATATTATGCTAAAATTTACTTACATGAGCTCCGAAGTTCCGCACGTTTTACCCGGCATCCACACTTCGACTGGCTCACCTGCGTGCTGTCAGAGAACTGGCCGTCCGCCATCTTGTTTCCCCAGACTATAACTACCTTACTTTGACATTTGATTTGTAACGGAAGTTTATATCTGTTTTATTTATTTGATTATTTAATATTTCTATTGACATTTAATTATTTTATATTATATTTTAGATATTTTTAAAATCGCTTTCGCGACACACCCGCCGGCGAAACATATTACTTTCTTGCCAAAAGTTGCTTTGTTAACTTTTTTAGTAATACTCTAGCTTTGATAGCTGCTACTCTCCGTGGTCTAGATTGCGTCTCCTTTACTGGGGACTCGGACGTTTTGTCGTCTGCTAATATGGATGTCTCCTTTACTGGGGACTTGGACGTTTTCTCGTCTACTATGGGCTCGGAGGTTCTATCAATTACCGGGGACTCGGATGTTTTGTCATCTTCTATGGACTCATTATCAAGTTCGAGAGGGTACAAGTGAGCTATTGACCGCTTAAGTATGTGTCCATTATCAGTACGTACTTTTGCTACTCTAATATTACTATCTCCACTCCTATTCAGTTCAACAATCTTTCCAACGTTCCAGTTTGCTCGGTTACCACTATCACCTTTGATCTGTACTATCTCACCAACCTTTGGCTCTCTATTGCATACTACACGAGGCTCTTTATGAACAGAGATCCTTTGTCTCAGGTACGGCAGGTATTGTCCAATAAACATCTTGGAGAACTCTTGCATGATTTTTTGACCTTTTTTCCATCCCTGGATCAAGTTTTCCTTCGTACTAGTACATGGTATTAAGCTTTGTTGTTCAGAACTTTTAATAACTACTGGACCACCAATACGTAGGAAGTCGATTGGTGAGAGTACATGTTCTATTTCATCTGCTACATATGTAAGTGGTCGTGTATTTAGAACTGCTTCTATTTCCTTGACTGTCGTTAACAGCTGCTGATCATTAAGTAGATGTTTCTCCAAAGTCCTCTTCATACAGTTTTTTATCAGACTCATTAACCGCTCGTAGAAGCCACCGAACCAGGGGGCCAATTCTGGTATGAAACGCCACTTTACCTGATTCTCAATACATTGATTGCCAGTCATCACGTCAGCCATCAACTTCATCTGTGTAGCATTATCAGACGTTATTAACAAAGGCAGTCCTCTTGCAGCAACAAATCTTCTAATGGCTAGGTTGAATTCCTCAGCTGTAAGGTTGTGCACCACTTCCATATGTATAGCACGTGTTGACAAGCATGTAAGTACACAAATCCAACGTTTATCTCCAGAAGATGTCTTTAAAGGTCCCATGTAGTCGGTTCCTGTATATGAAAATGCTGGACAACATGTCACCCTTTCTTCAGGTAAGGGTGGCATCGGTGGTAGCTTGAAAGGTCCACCCGCATACTTATGACACTGTATACACTTTCTGATGACCTTCTGTACCGTAGATCTGCCTTTAGGAACCCAAAATCTTTTCCTCAGAAGAGCCAATGTATGAGACACTCCTACATGATAATTTGTTTCATGAATATTCCTTATTGCTGAATGAGTGAATTCCGCTTCTCTTGGTAACAATATTGGAAACTTCTGTTCTTGGGACCACTCCGCGTTTTGGAATCTTCCTTTACATCTGAACAGGCCTTTCTTATCTTTATATAGCTGTAGAGATCTGGAGATGTCGGTTGTCTTTCCGTTATATTCCCGAGAGAAATAATGTTTCTGAATATCCCTTATCCTCGCAGACTCCTCATCACAAACAGGTTCCATTTCCTGTACGTCCTCTTCATGACAACTGTTTCCCTCGCCGTGACACGCATCCTGTTCACCTACGAGAATAGGGACCTCCCCAGCAAGAAGAATGCTATCTGTGGTAGTTTGTACCGGCCATTCTGATTCACTTTTCTTCAGAAATGGTGGTCCACCTAGCCATATGGTTTGTGATAAAGGAGTTGTAAGAGGTTGTGTTCCTACATCGGCTGGGTTATCTTTAGAAGGTTCATATCTAAATTCAATTTTATTATTTTGTTTTATCTCATTAATTCTTCGAGCAACGAAAGGAGAGAGCAGTTTATTACTTTTTATCCAGCTTAATACAATTTGACTGTCTGTCCATAACACCTGCCTACTAATTGATAGTTGCAGTGATTTATTTATATAATTCATTAAGCGGGAACCGATTAAAACACCAAGAAGTTCTAACTTGGGGATCTTGAGATGCTCCTTCTCTTTCAGTGGTGCTATCCTACTTTTTGACATGATGAGGTACACTGTCTTTGTTTGAGCGTCTCGTAGATAGACAACAGCTACATATGCCTTTTTTGCAGCATCAGCAAAACAGTGCAGTTCATACATGCATTCTGTGAGACAAATATAACGTGGGATCCTAATTTCAGGAATCTCTTTCAATCCTTGTGAAGCTATTTTCCAAAGTTGTATGGAATCTTCGGATAATAATGTATCCCATTTTACTTTCTCTCTCCACAAGTTCTGCAGGAAGAGCTTGATCGGCATTAATATAGGAGAAACCAATCCACAGGGGTCATAGACCGAACCAAGTATCCGAAGTACATCTCTTTTGGTACTTATGGTAGTATTTGCTGCACCATTTGAATTATATTTAAGCTGAAGTGTGTCTTGCACAGTGTTCCACAACATACCGAGGACTTTACACTGATCAATATCTTTTGATTTCACCTCAGTTGGAATTTTCTTCATAAGGTTGGTATCATTAGATAACCAATCCCTTATGTTCATTGAAAGATCTTCGAACACATCTCTGGTCTTCACAAAGAGTTCATAAGCTTCTTCCGTAGACTTTGCCCCGGACACCAAGTTGTCTGCATAGCATTTGTCTGCGATCAGCAGTAGTAAATCGGGATCCTTTTTATTTATATGGTACCTAACAGTGGCAGTCAGCAAGAATGGACTAGAGATTATTCCAAACGGAACTCTACAAAATCTCATATGAATAATATTATCTGGTGTGACCCTCACCTTTAGGGTCTTTAAGCCAAAGAAAACGCGTCACATCTCTATCGTTTTCCTGAAGCCCAATCTGCAAGAAAGCTTTTTCAATATCTGCAGTAATGCCTACTTTGTGTATCCTGAAATTTATCAACAACGCAGTAAGATCTTCTAGCATCAACGGTCCTTTATACGGGTTAACGGGCACTCGTTCAAGCTGTGATGTCCTTTAATTTTAGCAGATGCATCGTATACAATACGACCTTTCTTACCAGCTTGATGAACTATGTGATGTGGAATATAATGGATAGGTGAGCAATTTTGGTGAAACGGTTCTGGTGTTGGTACTACTTCAACAATGTTATTCTTTATTTGTTCATCTAGGATGCTGTCATATTCTTGTATTGATTTTTGATCTAACCTTTTTATTAGACTCTTAAGTCTTCCAAACGCTAGACTATAGTTTGTAGGTAAATCTGGTGAGAAATCAATCCAAGGCCACGTGACATAATATCTACTACCTCTAATTTGAATAGTGTGGTTGAAGTTTTCTATAGCTTCCTCATCTCGCTTTGATTTTGGTGAATCCGTTATTCCGAGTGTTTCAAGTTCCCATATCTGATTAACAATACTTTCTTTAAGTGGTAAGTCAGGTATAACAAAATTGTTGCTTAGGGCATGTACGGCTTCTTGAGAGTAAGTAACTACATTCATTGTGTGTGTACTTGATTTGTCAGGTTGGTACCTTCCTGTGGTTAGCCACCCAAAATCAGATTTAATTAAGAAAAGGTGTTCATCAACTTGCACAAATTGAAAATAAAAATCATTACCAATCAAAAGATCAACATGTGTACCTATTGAGTAATCATCTGCCAAAACTATATTGCTTTTGAATTTTTTTTGAATTAATTTTCCTAATGACTTTGAAGAATGACTGTCGCCTACTCGATCTGTAATTAAAGGTATGATATTAGCTTCAATAGTTTTGCAGATACCAGACTTTGTAAGCAAATTTACATTAACCAAAGGACTAATAATTTCTTTTGGTTTATTCGAACCAAAAGTGTAAACCATTAAACAGTTTTCTTCTATGCATTTAAGTTTCAATTGTTTAGCTTTATTGCAAGTTATATATGATCTCTGACTACCGGAGTCAAGAAGCGCACGACATTTCACAAAATTATCCTTTTCATAACCTTGAACTGAAACAATTGCAGTTTGTAAACTAGTGCTATAGCTAACCAGGGTAGTAGTAGGGTTCTTCTTATTTTCCTTCAACTTATCACAAAGCGCTCTATTGTGATCATTTTTCTTACAGTGGAAGCATCGTCGTTTGGTTTTGCAGACTTTTGAAAAATGCCCTTCTTTAAAACAAATGTAACATTTTCTTTTTTCTCTAAGTTTATCCTTTCTACTGCTTAGGGAGAGAGGACATTCTTCGTTATAATGTAGTTCTTGACAGAATATGCAAGGCATGAGAGTTCTTTTCTTCTTTGGATGCTCACGATTCACCTCTGTCTTCCTTTTCCTATTCATATGTTGTTTCTTAGGTACGTAGCGATTAGAACCAGAAGGTTTTGAAGCTGTAGCCGTAGATACTAGAACCTCAGTAGTGAACTGCTCAGCAGGTGTTGAACGATGAGACATTTCGCTAGCACGGATGAGTAACTCCAAATGAGACCGTATATTTCCTACTGTCCTCTCATCTTCTTTGAGACGAAGGTTGAGTTCATACTTGAAATTTTCAGGAAATTTGCTTAAAATAACAGTTCGCAGGTGGTTGCCCAATGTGTCCTCGCCTAGTGCCTGAAGTACTCTAAGGTGCCGTTCTATTTCGTTGTAAGTCTTTCTGCATTCGTTTATGTCTTGACTACATGTCTTCAAACTGTATAATGCGTTGTAGTGTGAATCGATCAGAATGGATTTATTACCATAGCGGTCTCGCAGAGCTTTAAGTGCTATCTGATAATTAAGGTTTGTCGCTTGAATACCTTCTATAACTTCTTTAGCTTTCCCTTCAAGAACTGATTTTAAATATAACATCTTATCCACATCGCTCAAGTCCCTACTGTCAATATTCGAACAAAAGGTATCGTGGAATTCTTGCCATCGTAATATGTCCCCGTCAAATTTAGTAAGTTCGAGGGTAGGAAGTTTGCTGGCTTTCTGCTCCGGCCCACGAGGGCCCTGAGATGAAAATAGTTCTAGTGCCGCTAGCAGGTCTTCGCATTCCAATTGGAATTGGGTTAAGTAACTAACAATTTCTTCAGAATCACAATTTGTGAAGAAATTTTTAATTTCGTTTATATATGTTTGTAACTTTCTTTTAAATATGTTAATCTTGATTGGACAGTAATTTTCCTGAGTAAATGTTCGGCATTGATTTGCTAATGTTTCTAATTGGTCCCTTATCAGATTGACCCTAAACACTGAAGCTGGACTCGTAGTATTCTCCATCTCACTGTAAAGGCGAAATTTGGTCGTACACACTGAGTAGAAAAAAAAAAAAATGTCCCTATAGTATGAAAATGTCAGGCAAGGTAAGCTCTCGCCGGCGTTAAAAGGGTAAGCAAGTACCTATGTAATGAATTTATTTATAAAACACCTATCATACTTTCAATGTAAAAACATCATAATCTAGTTCTATTTATCCATTTCAGTGATCACTGTATTTAA
This sequence comes from Agriphila geniculea, assembly GCA_943789525.1. Lineage (NCBI taxonomy): Eukaryota > Metazoa > Arthropoda > Insecta > Lepidoptera > Crambidae > Agriphila > Agriphila geniculea. The sequence continues at coordinate 26,753,591 of OX038873.1, forward strand.
GTTACATGACGACATGACGCCATAACGCCATGTGCTTAGGCTATAAAGCATGAGTCTTCCTTTGCAGGTACCAATAAAAATATGAACTTTTATCTTAAAAGCAGTTAAATCAAGTAAGAACAAGTTTTTTATTAAACCAAAACAATTGATTACGAGTATTTTTTATCAAAAACACGATTGCAGAATGCCGGCCGGCGAGGCGTCCCCACCTCACGTTCGTCATAATCTCGTATTTTGCAGAAATTACTCACCGATAGAAGTCCCTCAGCTCACAATCGGTTTGTGTTGTTCGTTTTGCCACTATTATCACCACAACGACTTATTTGCAACACTATCGCAGGACACAACACAATTTGCACGCACGAGACTTGACGCGACGAACAAGAAAAAGCGGAAATAGCGGTGAGCCGGCCATGACAGAGGAAGCAACAACATCGACAAAATTATTCGACGACGTTTCGATTCACGCTATCCTGTGTATCCTGATATAAAAATACGAAGTCAATAGCTCATCCTTTCCGTACATACCCCTCGTTCGTATGAAAATTGAAACATGTAAACATCCGAGTCTTTGAGTAACTTCCGGTTGACATACCAACACAACAACCTATAATTTCGCAGCTTTGCGCCAATGCGGTACCGTTTGAAAAAGGCGGGAAATTTGAATAAATTATTTAGCGGCTATTTTAAATTTATTCGATCGATAGGGCTTGATTAACATTTATTGCATGCATCTATCTTTATCAACGTTTTCTTTCTTTGAAAATCTGTTTACAATTACGATCTCTTTACTTGAAATCGAATACTAACTTTTGTTAAGGTTTTCTTTCGCTAAAAACCAAATTCCGATTTCTTTACTTGAAATCGAATAACAAACTCAAATCATAGTTTTCTTTCGCTGAAAACAAAGTGATTTCTTTACTTGAAATCAAATACTAACTTCAATCATAGTTTTCTTTTGTTGAAAACCAGATTCTGATTTCTTTACTTGAAATCTGACACTAGCCCTAATCATAGTTTTCTTTTACTGAAAACATATACAGATTTCTTTACTTGAAATCTTAACAATTGACATTCTTATTTCAATCTATTTATAACATCATTACATTATTATTATTTTTATACTCAGCTTGTTTTAAAATCAAGAATTCTTTTTGAGAAATCGGCTTAGAACGTTTTCTTTTTTGAAAACTGACACGTGAATTTCTTTTGAGAAAACTAACGCACGATTTCTTTTCGAGAAATCGTTCTCTCGCCAGGATACAAATCCCAGCACCCTCCACCATGTTGCCAAAAGGCAAATATATGAATTTAAATATTCTGCTTCGCTACACTATTTTATGGGAGGAAATATATCATATATATATCTATGCCAAGCTGATTTGAAATGTAAAAAAAACATGGGCCACTGCCCTTAAAACGGTCTCCTCATCTTCCCCTTACAACCGTCCCTTTACCACCAGAACCATTTCATATCACCTTTGCATCGATAACCACATTATCATAAAACTATATTATGCTAAAATTTACTTACATGAGCTCCGAAGTTCCGCACGTTTTACCCGGCATCCACACTTCGACTGGCTCACCTGCGTGCTGTCAGAGAACTGGCCGTCCGCCATCTTGTTTCCCCAGACTATAACTACCTTACTTTGACATTTGATTTGTAACGGAAGTTTATATCTGTTTTATTTATTTGATTATTTAATATTTCTATTGACATTTAATTATTTTATATTATATTTTAGATATTTTTAAAATCGCTTTCGCGACAACATACATTGCGGCCATTATAACTTGGCGTCCCAATGATGGCGCCGTTTTTCCTGTTAGAGCATGTTTAGATGTGGGCGATTAAGGCCCTCCGCACACGGATCGTAAGCGTAGTCGTCTCGTAAGTGTATCTTCAAAACGCAACGAGTACGAGACGAGCAGAGTTCTACACACGAACCGTCGCGTAAACGTAGATATTGTTCGAGAATATAAACTAGAGCTTCACGTTGACGGAAATTCATCACCAAAGTATTAGTATAGAAAGTATTTTCTACGCTTGCTTTTTTACGCCAGTACGCTACGATTACCGTATTGACAGTAAAAATCTCATACGATACGCTGTAACACCGGTTCGTGTGCGTTCTTTGAACATATACGTGCTCGTATTGTTCTCGTACGACGCGCGTATACGCTTACGCTACGACGCTGTGTGCGGAGGGGCTAACGCCCGATTTAATTTGCGGTTTTGGTTACACTGTCGTTAAAATTGCACAAATTACGGACATATCTTACTACAATGTCAAATAGGGTCTTAGACGATTATGTTATTGGAAACTAACTCTTATTATAAGGTAGGGCGTGATACTGGACATCAGTTAATTGGCTTCACAATCTGTTTTAGGAATTATTACGTTTTATCTTTCGGCCAAACCATTACAATGCTAACATATTATTTAATGAAAAAAATATGATAACCAATTTTGTAAAATATTAAAATAAAATACATTATGATACAGTACGATACGAGGCATGCATCTTGAAATTTTTTCGACGAAGTGAGGATAAGTTCGCGCATGTGGTCTTGTGAGCGAACAACAGCGCGCGCCCCTCTCCCGCCGCCCGCGCCCCTCATTGCTACGCATGCCCAAAATATGCGTTCCGCGCAATCCCCACCCAATTTTAAGATATGTGCCTCGTACTGTAAGTATGATAACCAATTATATAGAACTTAAGCATTAAAAAAAATCATAATAAAACCACCCGAAATCCACAGACTTGAACTAGACGTGGAGCCCCTATTCGCCTCCATGGCGCTATACGACGCCAAAGAGAAGAAAAAGCTCTCCGAGAACTTCTACTTCAACCTGAACTCAGAGTGCACTCGTCAGATGCTCTCCGCACACGTGCCGCACGCGGACTTATCCACTTTCAGTCGGAGCGCGGTGTTTGATATACAGAACCCGAGCGCTGACGTGTTTCTGGTGGTGAGGGTTGAGAAAGTGCTGCAGGGGGACGTCAATGAGTGCGTTGAACCTTATATTAAGGACGATAAGGTATGGTTTTGTTTGGTTATTTGTAAAGGCAGTTTTTTGAGGAACTTTGACTGTAGATAGTTTTTAATGTATACATACGGTATAGATTCTGAATAAATTACATTTTTTTTTTATATTAGTACAATAAATCTCATAGGAAAATACATCATAATGTTAAATCACTAATATACCTATAAATAAATGATTTTAGACTACACAATTAACGTTAAAAGTAGCAGACATTTAGCATCATGTCGAGTCGTCAAATCAAATCAAATATTTATTTGCAACTAAGTGTACAGTGGTGTTACAATAATGAAGTGCATGACTTAGTGACCATTTAGGTAAAGCAATGGAATTTTTGACAGTACTATTATGGTACTATTAATTAATATTTACAAATAGGCACTTAAACCAATAAAAATAAAAAATATGTATTTTTGGGCAGTCGTAGTTGGTAATATTGAATTGTTTAGCTACTTTGAAAGCCGACGGTACACTTTTACAAATTATTGATGTTTTTTAATTAGTTAATAATCCATATTAGTTGTTATTGTATTAATAAGACTTATAACCCATTGTACTCCTACAGAATCGTGAAAAAGTTCGCGCGGCCGCCCAAGCAGCTTGCACTCGCCTCGGCAAGTACCGCATGCCGCTGGCGTGGACCGCAGTCTCACTACTCAACATACTGAGCGGATCCAGCAGCCTCGAGCGGGATAGCGACAAGGAGACTAGTTCCACCAACACTAATAGTCTAGGTAATGATGCGTATACCATAGCTGCCATACAGTACTATGATACAAGTACCGCATGCCTCTGGCGTGGACCGCAGTCTCACTACTCAACATACTGAGCGGATCCAGCAGCCTCGAGCGGGATAGCGACAAGGAGACTAGTTCCACCAACACTAATAGTCTAGGTAATGATGCGTATACCATAGCTGCCATACAGTACTATGATACAAGTACCGCATGCCTCTGGCGTGGACCGCAGTCTCACTACTCAACATACTGAGCGGATCCAGCAGCCTCGAGCGGGATAGCGACAAGGAGACTAGTTCCACCAACACTAATAGTTTAGGTAATGATGCGTATACCATAGCTGCCATACAGTACTATGATACAAGTACCGCATGCCTCTGGCGTGGACCGCAGTCTCACTACTCAACATACTGAGCGGATCCAGCAGCCTCGAGCGGGATAGCGACAAGGAGACTAGTTCCACCAACACTAATAGTTTAGGTAATGATGCGTATACCATAGCTGCCATACAGTACTATGATACAAGTACCGCATGCCTCTGGCGTGGACCGCAGTCTCACTACTCAACATACTGAGCGGATCCAGCAGCCTCGAGCGGGATAGCGACAAGGAGACTAGTTCCACCAACACTAATAGTTTAGGTAATGATGCGTATACCATAGCTGCCATACAGTACTATGATACAAGTACCGCATGCCTCTGGCGTGGACCGCAGTCTCACTACTCAACATACTGAGCGGATCCAGCAGCCTCGAGCGGGATAGCGACAAGGAGACTAGTTCCACCAACACTAATAGTTTAGGTAATGATGCGTATACCATAGCTGCCATACAGTACTATGATACAAGTACCGCATGCCTCTGGCGTGGACCGCAGTCTCACTACTCAACATACTGAGCGGATCCAGCAGCCTCGAGCGGGATAGCGACAAGGAGACTAGTTCCACCAACACTAATAGTTTAGGTAATGATGCGTATACCATAGCTGCCATACAGTACTATGATACAAGTACCGCATGCCTCTGGCGTGGACCGCAGTCTCACTACTCAACATACTGAGCGGCTCCAGCAGCCTCGAGCGGGATAGCGACAAGGAGACTAGTTCCACCAACACTAACAGTCTAGGTAATAATGCGTATACCATAGCTGCTATACAGTACTATGATACAAGTATAGTATGCGCAAAATAACTTGGCGGTTCTGAACTTCGCGCGGAACGCTGCGCAGTAGACGAATACAGAGCTTGCGCGGGGACGGGGCGCGGGCGGAAGCACTCGGAACTATGGACCCTGCGCGAAATATCACTTGCGGCCAGGCGCGGTCGCAGCCTGAAATTTTGGAGGGGGTCACTATACACACAATAATACAATTGTTTTTTTTATTTTGTAAATTTATAGAAGCAGTGCCGGTTTAAGCACTACCAGCGCCCTGGGCGACATTTCTACGGGGCGCCCCCTACTTATGCGATTCCAAGATTTTCAATTTTACCTGTTAGTCAAAAACGGCCGCGCAGCGCAATTTTTTAGTCAGTTTCACCTACTAATCTTGTAATCTTGCTTGTTTATGGTAAAAAAAATGGCCGCGCAGCGCGATTTTTAGTCACTTTCTACCAATAATCGTATAAACTTGCTTGTTTAGAGCAAAAAAGAAAATGCCGCGCAGCGCAGTTTTTAGGGAGTTTTATCTGCTAATCTTCTAATTTTGCTTATTACAGTAAAAAAACCGCCGCGCAGCGCGATTTTTAGTCAGTTTCATCGACTAATCTTGTAATCTTGCTTGTTTATAGTAAAGAAAAAGGCCGCGCAGCGCGATTTTTAGTCAGTTTCATCCACTAATCCTGCTTGTTTATATTAAAAAATGGCCGCGCAGTGCGATTTTTAGTCAGTTTCATTCGTCGCTTCGTCGCTCATCACCAGGCAACAATACGATTGATTGTCGACCGGTGGTCGGGCGTTTTCGGCGCCCCACACACGAGGGCGCCCAGTGCAGTCGCACCGCTTGCATATAGAAGATTTTTCTATTTGACATGTACGATTTTGGGGGGGGTCATGTCCCCCGTGACCCCCCCCTTCGGACCGCGCCTGCTTGCGGCTAACTTCCGAGCCGCCAAGTTATTTTTCAATACAGTTGCTCGAAAATGTGAGGTTACGATGACAGGTCAGCGTGCGGTAAGTTGATTTTACCGCACGCCGTGCGTTTTTGTTTACGGTTTAGTATAGCGTGCGGTAAGTTGATTTTATAACATATTTGCTCGTAAAGGGTCTCTTATTACACCAATTTCAATATCGTATTGTATCTCATTACGAACTTGTGCGGTAATGTAAAGTAAAACGCACGGTTTCCTTGATAAACCGTGCGTTTTACTTTACATTACCGCACGGTTTATCAAGATACTTCGTCTAAAACGAACGGTACTTTTTTAAATCTTAGCAAAGAGTTTTTATGTCAGAAAAAGAGGTCAACATTTTATGGATAAAATTAACTTTGGGAGATAAAATATAATAAATAAACATTTAATTATTCAATTTAATTAATGTTGACAATAAATTACAACCATTTATCTGTAACAAAAACACAAAAATATTAATTTACTTTATTAGTAATACTGGCTGTTTTTATGCCTTTGCCTTAGAAAAAGCGCGGATGCGCGCGCATTGCTAATTTAATTTTTTTTTTGCTGTATTGTTTTTATTTGAAAATGTCGTCAAGTAGTGATGAATTTATTAATTCAACACCGCCAGAAATGACCGATAGGATACTTACAAGCGTGTCAAAATTTAATCATATGGAAAACAAGCAAAGGTGCAAAGTCCGAGTTTTATTTATTTCCTCGCAAATATGTTATAAAACGTCGTATGACATACGTGCGCTTTGATAATTACAGCCTCTGGTTTCTTGTAGCCCTCGCCTACGGCTCGGGCTAGCAATATCGCCTCGGCTGTAATTTTCAACGTACCGCACTTATATCATAATGTACTATTATCGCACGCCCGTGCCGTGCGTTTTTGTTTACGTACGTTTTTTTTAATTTCTACTAGCTTCCACCCGCGACTTCGTCCGCGTGGACAGTAGAAAAATATACCGACCAGTTTAAAATGACCTCTTTAGTGTATGAAAGCTAGTACTAAGGAGAGTTCAAGCTGTTTCCCTGGTTCCACCCACCTGAATTTAATGAAACATATCTTAGATTTTAAGTTGGACCTTAATCTACTAAACTGTGAAAAGCCCATCAAAATTCTTTTAATGGTTTTTGCGTAATACGCGCACAAATATTTAGAATTTACAGTTTTATTATATGTGTAGAATACAATTTCAGTAGTACTTATAATGATTTCTCGCAAATGTATTGAAAAACGTAGTATGGCACACGGTTGTTAAGGTTTTTTAAAACTCGTGACGATTATAAACCCTCGCCTGCGGCTCGGGCTTATAAAACGTCAACTCGTTTTAAAAACCTCCTTACCAACCTTGTATCATAAACTACTATTACACATATTATACCGCATGCCTCTGGCGTGGACTGCGGTCTCACTACTCAACATACTGAGCGGATCTGGCTGCCTCGAGCGGGATAGCGACAAGTAGACTAGTTCCACCATCACTAACAGTCTAGGTAATGATGCGTCTACCACCAGCTGCCATACAGCAGTATAATGCAAGTACCGCAAATAAAAAAACTTGAAAATAAAGTAATATTGCTGTGATGCGAAGCTTATAATTGTCTTTATTATAATATTGATTTCCGTGTTCGTTTTAGCGCGTGAATACCTCTGAATATATTTGTGGGTTTGATGCGTGAACTCGAATTATAAAGAAGGTTTTTTTGGTGGCAGACCGCAAAGCGTCATCATCAAGCCTAGAACAACTACGTCGTCGTGCTGGCGAAGTAGGCGGGTCTTTATCTCGCAAGGGCAGCGTGGAGAGGCGGCACCCACCCGTGCCCGGCCGCGACCTCGCGCCGCAGCTCGACTGCCTCAAGCCCATCGCCATCACTGTGACTAGTCTGTTCAAGCAGGTCAGTACTGTACAGTAGGGGCTCGTTATAGCAAGGGCAGCGTGGAGAGGCGGCACCCACCCGTGCCCGGCCGCGACCTCGCGCCGCAGCTCGACTGCCTCAAGCCCATCGCCATCACTGTGACTAGTCTGTTCAAGCAGGTCAGTACTGTACAGTAGGGGCTCGTTATAGCAAGGGCAGCGTGGAGAGGCGGCACCCACCCGTGCCCGGCCGCGACCTCGCGCCGCAGCTCGACTGCCTCAAGCCCATCGCCATCACTGTGACTAGTCTGTTCAAGCAGGTCAGTACTGTACAGTAGGGGCTCGTTATAGCAAGGGCAGCGTGGAGAGGCGGCACCCACCCGTGCCCGGCCGCGACCTCGCGCCGCAGCTCGACTGCCTCAAGCCCATCGCCATCACTGTGACTAGTCTGTTCAAGCAGGTCAGTACTGTACAGTAGGGGCTCGTTATAGCAAGGGCAGCGTGGAGAGGCGGCACCCACCCGTGCCCGGCCGCGACCTCGCGCCGCAGCTCGACTGCCTCAAGCCCATCGCCATCACTGTGACTAGTCTGTTCAAGCAGGTCAGTACTGTACAGTAGGGGCTCGTTATAGCAAGGGCAGCGTGGAGAGGCGGCACCCACCCGTGCCCGGCCGCGACCTCGCGCCGCAGCTCGACTGCCTCAAGCCCATCGCCATCACTGTGACTAGTCTGTTCAAGCAGGTCAGTACTGTCCCACTAAAACTTCGGCTTCGGTCTCTGCTACCTTCGGCTTCGGCCGAAAAGGGGCATAGTTTGGCCGAAGCCGAAGGTATTTTCTAGTGAGCGCCAAAAATGAGGTATCTGTTAAAATTGCATGTTATTATTTATCACATTTTTTAATCAAGATGGTAATTTACAGGCGACGTTAATTGAAAAAACAATGAATCGACTTTGACCATAAATCGACCTTTGATTGGACAAAATACGACGGTCATATAACATTTCTACTCATTCGCAGGAAACAGATAAACTCCGCGATGAAGACCTGTACAAGTTCCTAGCGGAAATAAAACGCCCGAGCTCCGCGCCCAAGAAGCTCAAGTGCATCCCGGGGACGTTCAAGATCGAGGTATCACCATGCCCTGATGAGATCAAGAACGGACTCACACCAGAGCTCGCTAAACTCAACCCTTATGGAGGTATGTTATCCAGTACTTGTGGGTATCTTCATAGGTTTGAATCTCAAGTGCATCCCGGGAACGTTCAAGATTGAGGTGTCGCCATGCCCTGATGAGATTAAGAACGGACTTACCCCGAAGCTCGCCAAACTCAACCCTTTAGTAGGTAGGAACCTCTATACTAAAAAGAGTTGGGAGTTACAAGTCGTGATAAAGTTTGGCCACATGATGGAAACTGATCTGTAGGCTGTTTCTAACTAATATTGAGCTGGGCCAAACTATCCTTACATACAGTTCCATACGGCGGCGGGTTGAATAGCGCACTTTTCCCGGCTTCATTCTAAAAACTATAACAATTCAGGTTTAGCTAATAGGTCAAATGTGGTATCATTTTCGGATAAATCAATAACGTAGAACTTATTTCTGATATAAAAAAATCTATTTATTAAGCAGTTTAGTTCAGTGTAAAATTAATTAAATTTTCTACAATTTGAGCTTAATTTGAGTAGTCTAGGTCTATTGGCTGCAGAGACATAGCAGTGGCCCTACCATCGTTTTCTCTCTTTCACTCGTATTGACTGTGTGCAGTATATCCGACAGTTTACTGTAACGTAAACAGTTTGCATCAACTGATGGTAGGGCCACTGGTTAAAAATGGGCTTTTTATTGAAATTAATTGAAAAAGTCTTATCTTTGACTAGCTGTGTCTTTGCAACTAGTAAATCTAGCCTATTCAAGTTAGACTGAAATTGTAGAAAATGTAATTAACTTTAAAGAAATATAAACAAAAAAACTGAGAAATGCTTCCGAACGAAACGAAAACCTCTTTTATTTCGTGAAAAAATGCATATTTTTGTCTAGTTGTGTCTCCGCAAACAATGGACCTCAACTACTTGGGATAGGCGCAAATTGTATAAAATATAGTTAACATAACAAAAGCCTATAACAAATTAACCTGAAAAACGCTTCTTTATAGTAGTTTTTTTGAAAATACTGAAACAAGTGCCAATACCTAAACTAAAAAAATCAAGTTTAAAAATGTTGGTTATTGTGTAATTTTTCAGAAACTGCGTAATAAATTGCATTTTTTTATACCAGAAATAAATTCTATATTATTGATTTATCCGAAAATGATACCACATTTGACCTATTAGTTAAACCTGAATTGTTATAGTTTTTAGAATGGAGCCGGGAAAAGTGCGCTATTCAACCCGCCGCCGTATGGAACTGTATGTAAGGATAGTTTGGCCCAGCTCAATATTAGTTAGAAACAGCCTACAGATCAGTTTCTATCATGTGGCCAAATTTTGTCACGACTTGTAACTCCCAACTTTTTTTTGTATAGAGGTTCATACCTACTACTTATAGAGGTATGTTATACTGTACTTGTGAATATCCTCATAGGTTTGAAGCTCATGTGCATCCAGGGGACGTTCAAGATCGAGGTGTCGCCATGCCCTGATGCATAGCCTTCTCTATTGGTACCAAGCCGCGATCAAATTTGGCAACGTCTGTTACTGTCAGTTCGGTGGTCATGTCGTCGGCCAGTCTCCATACTAAATGTATGGGAATATTTCAATTTTAAGAAGTCGATATTTTTTTTCGTGGTAATCGTGTGGGGTTTAAAATATGAAAATAATTTAGTTCTTTTATTGAAATGCTTTATATATTAAACAACTAGCTTTTGCCCGCGACTTCATCCGCGTGGACATTCGGAAAATCCTAAGGGAAACTTTTACCGGGATAAAAAGTATCCTATGTCAAATAGCAACAATCCTGGGTTTCCGTTTATGAGGTTCCTCAATGAAGAGGCCCAAGTTCTGCGTCAATTTTTTAATCTTTTTGAGATCGTCCTTCGTTAACCCAGGCTATAACTATCTGTGTGCCATTCCAAATCCGTTCAGCCGTTTTTACGAACAATTTATAATATTAGTAGTCCCTTTCCCGTTCTCGTTCTCATTCCTGTTCCCGTTCCCGTTTTATTTTTCCATTAAAAATGTGAACCCTATTTCAGTCCTTTAAGGGTTGAATAATGTCCATCTTATCGTGTTGGACCCCAAAATAAATGCTGTTTTCACTATTAACATCCCATAAAATCTCAATAACGACATTCATATCGATTTTTAGGTTTATTTACCCATTTACCCCTAAGGGGTTAATTATCGGAAAATCACGAAAAACGTATTTTGTTTGCTTAGTTTCAAAAGTACTGATACGAAGTTTCGATTTGAAATCCATACAAAATATTAACCCCATTTAACCCCTTTAGGGGTTGAAACACGGTGATTATGTTGGACTTCAAAATAAATGCCATTTTCGCACCATCATAAAACCTCAATAACGATATCAATATCGATTTTAGGCTTTGTTACCCCATTAAACCCCTAAGGGGCTGATTTTCAGAAATTAACGAAATACCTACTCGTTATCTTCTTTGTTAATAGAAACACTCCTACGAAGTTTCAAGTCGTAATACTCGTCTATTTTATATTTTTCCATATAAAGTTTGAGCCCCATTTCACCCCTTCAGGTGTTGTATAATTTCTACTTTGTTGGACTTAAAAATAAATGTCATTTTCGCAATCAACATCCCGTAAAACCTCGATAACGACATTCATATCGATTTTGGGATTTTTTTTACCCCATTTAGCCCCTGAGGAGTTGATTTTCAGAAATTCACGAAATACATGATTGATTATTTGTTTATAGATACTTCTATAAACAAATAATCAAACATGTAAATCGATATGAATATCTCCTACGAAGTTTCAAGACGTAATGAATATTTTATATTTTTTTTCTATGCAAATTTTTAACCCCGACTTCTCCCCTTTAGGGGATGAATCATGTCTACAGTGTCGGAATTAAACCTCAATAACGTTACCCATATTGATTTTGGCCTTTTCTACCCCATTTACCCTCTAAAGGGTCAGAAATATGATGAACAATTATCATTTACAGAACATTATGACAGTATAACGACGAGGTCTCTCAAAACCATGGGTTTCGTAGCTCGGTCTACATTACATTTCAAGAAGTCTAGCAGCCAAAGCAGCCTCTTATTTCTATTTAATAGCCTAGTCAGAAGTTGCCTTGAATATGCATGTGTCATCTGGTCACCAAACTATCAGGTACATTCTGATAAGATCGAAGTGTGCAAAAAAAATGTCTTAGAATTGCTGCATTTAGAGCTGGGTTAAATCGTAAACTCGTTTCTTACACAGATAGGCTCAAGCACTTTAAAGTTACATCCCTGGAGACGCGTCGAAAGCAACAAGATTTACTCCATCTCCATAAGATCATCCACTCGGAATTTGACTCGCCCGAATTGCTTTCCTGACTCAATTTTAACACTAGAATGCTATCTCGGCAACGGAAGAGGGTGTTTTCTTTACAAATATACAAAAACAATACCTCATATATAACATAACCCCATTGTTCGCATGTGTCGTTTATACAATGAGTTGCTACAAAACCACGATCAACTAGATGTATTTGTTAAAAAACATACTGCCTTCAAATTTGTTATTAAGAAGATCCTCGACTGAGCTACCTAAGTATACTTACGTATTGTAATGTGCCACTTCTCGTTCTTTGCTTAAAGGTATAAACTTTATTTCCTCCTCTTAATTAATTAGATAAACGTTTTGTAATGTTTTAATCTTTTGTGTAAGTTATGTTACTTGCATGTGTAACCTTGTTTATGTGTTCTCCGCATGTTATGCTGTGCATATACATTTTTGGGTCTCAATCTAGTATCTATAATAACTAAAACTTCTACTTTGTATGCTCAGTGATTGTTACCTGTCGTATATGCCAATGTTAATAAAATAAAATAAAATAAAATAAAAGAAAACCACGAAACACATGTTTGCTCATTTGTTTTTAGAAGTATTCCTACGAAGTTTCGAGTCGAAATGTCTATTTAATATTTTTTCCATACAAACTTTGAACCCCCATTTCACCCGTTTAGGGGTAGAATTTCCAAAAATCCTTTCTTAGTAGGTGTTTACACTGTATAAAGTATTTATGTACATAATTTTAAAAAGAAGAAAAAGTAGAAAAACACATAATAATTAAAATAATATTTTACCATGTGCTTGACCACATGCGATGTTACCGTTCTGCTCACTTCATGGCTTGAAAAACATAGAAGGCTATGCCTGATGAGATGAAGAATAGACTCACGCCGGAGTTAGCCAAATTCAAACCTTGTGGAGGCACGTTTCTAATTGAAAAAATTAATGTACAGGGTCACATTTATTTTTATTCCGGTTGTCAAAAACTGCCGCCGCGCCGTTTTAATTTATTTGTACTTATTTATTCGCACAACAATTTGTCCAGAGGCCGTATAATAAACCTCTTTATTTCTAGGCAGTTTTCTTACTGGCTAACAATCTACGATCCTGCAGGCCGGGCCTGTGCATTTGGAGGGCCCATTACGCGTTTCTAGTTGCCGCCAGCCTGCACTGAAATTCTAACTCCCTTGTTTGTCAGACGAGAACAACGTGCGCCCCTGCAAAGAGGTTCTGGCGTTCCCGCTGAGCCCGAGCGCGACGCCGCACGTGCAGTACCGCGCGCTTCTGTTCCTGTCCGTGCGCGACATCAACCTGGCCGCCTACACCTCCCGCGCCGGCTCCGCGCGCAACATCGCCGTAAGTGTGACCACTGTATACATGTGACGTTCCCGAGCGTGACGCCGCACGTGCAGTACCGCGCGCTGCTGTTCCTGTCCGTGCGCGACATCAACCTGGCCGCCTACACCTCCCGCGCCGGCTCCGCGCGCAACATCGCCGTGAGTGTGACCACTGTATACATGTGACGTTCCCGAGCGTGACGCCGCACGTGCAGTACCGCGCGCTGCTGTTCCTGTCCGTGCGCGACATCAACCTGGCCGCCTACACCTCCCGCGCCGGCTCCGCGCGCAACATCGCCGTGAGTGTGACCACTGTATACATGTGACGTTCCCGAGCGTGACGCCGCACGTGCAGTACCGCGCGCTGCTGTTCCTGTCCGTGCGCGACATCAACCTGGCCGCCTACACCTCCCGCGCCGGCTCCGCGCGCAACATCGCCGTGAGTGTGACCACTGTATACATGTGACGTTCCCGAGCGTGACGCCGCACGTGCAGTACCGCGCGCTGCTGTTCCTGTCCGTGCGTGACTTCGCGTTCCATAGATTTGGTAGTTCGCTGATCGGAGTGTATATTTCCGAATGCTGACGTAACGTTATCATTGCCAGGTGCGCGTACAGCTGATGGCGGGAGAAGCCCCCGGTGCGGCGCTAGCGGCCATATTTGGTCGCAGCTCCTGCCCAGAGTTCACCACCGAGGCGTATACCACCGTACTCTACCATAACAAGTAAAGCTTTTTAAATATTAAAATTAGGTTGATAATTTTATCTGAATACGAATTTCATCAAATGATAAAATCTAGTTTTATGGTGCTTTTTTTTTCATTTTCGAAAATAACCATTAAGTGCTTGTAAGGGTCATATTCAAACAATAATAGCTCTCGAAATATGCAACATAGAGTAATAAATCTTGTTTTCGTTTTAAAGATAATATCCCTGTGTATTCGAATAATGCAAAAAACCTGCATTAATGTCCTAGTTTTTGAGATATGTTAGAAAAACCGAAAAAGCGCACAAATTTCGTGTAAAATTTTACTTCAGTAATTTTTTATGATTTATTTAAGTTGAAAGTTGATATTTTTTTTTAAATTGATAGGTGGTATTATTAGCTGTCAAACAGTAATTTTGTTATAACTGTAGGACTTCTAAATCCGAAGAAATTAATATTTTTCCGCAGGGCCATCTAAAATAAAAAGCCAAATTTAAAATGGCGACCATTCCAACAGGAGTGGGGTTAGACCGCAATATGTGAGTGTTTTTGTCGCTAAAATTAGGTGTATTTCGCTAGTTTAAGACCAAAAGGCATTGTATATTTCTATTGCCCTTCAACCCAATTCAAGTCCTCCAAGCTTTGCCCCGGAATTGGAGACTAGGTGCCTGGAAAATATCCCTAGATACGCCCATGTCGCTATTGTTTCAGGAACCCGTCGCTATACGACGAGATCAAGCTGAAGCTCCCAGCAGACCTGGGCGACCAGCACCACCTGCTGTTCACGTTCCTGCACGTGTCCTGCCAGCGCAAGCCCGTCGCGCCCGACCAGGAGAAGAATGTGGAGACGCCCGTGGGGTACTCGGTGAGGAGCTGCTCTACAGGTGGTATGAGGCTGAAGCTGCCAGCAGACCAGCACCACCGCTGTTCACGTTCCTGCACGTGTCCTGCCAGCGCAAGCCCGTCGCGCCCGACCAGGAGAAGAATGTGGAGACGCCCGTGGGGTACTCGGTGAGGAGCTGCTCTACAGGTGGTATGAGGCTGAAGCTGCCAGCAGACCAGCACCACCGCTGTTCACGTTCCTGCACGTGTCCTGCCAGCGCAAGCCCGTCGCGCCCGACCAGGAGAAGAATGTGGAGACGCCCGTGGGGTACTCGGTGAGGAGCTGCTCTACAGGTGGTATGAGGCTGAAGCTGCCAGCAGACCAGCACCACCGCTGTTCACGTTCCTGCACGTGTCCTGCCAGCGCAAGCCCGTCGCGCCCGACCAGGAGAAGAATGTGGAGACGCCCGTGGGGTACTCGGTGAGGAGCTGCTCTACAGGTGGTATGAGGCTGAAGCTGCCAGCAGACCAGCACCACCGCTGTTCACGTTCCTGCACGTGTCCTGCCAGCGCAAGCCCGTCGCGCCCGACCAGGAGAAGAATGTGGAGACGCCCGTGGGGTACTCGGTGAGGAGCTGCTCTACAGGTGGTATGAGGCTGAAGCTGCCAGCAGACCAGCACCACCGCTGTTCACGTTCCTGCACGTGTCCTGCCAGCGCAAGCCCGTCGCGCCCGACCAGGAGTGAGAATGCATGACCATCAGCCATTTTTAATGTCCCCACTGCTGGGGCACAGGCCTTCCTTATGGGTGGATAAAGAGGAGGGGCCATAACCCACCACGCGGGCCCAATGCGGATTGGTGTATGTTAACGACTGCTAATGTACCCGGGACCGACGGCTTAACCGGTATCAGATGCAAAATGATCTGAAATGTAAACACTTACTTGAAAAACTTACTCCGTTTCTTATTGTATACTTGTCATACTCGTTTTTATTTATTTCTGTATGTTTACCTAAGCGCACCAATGTTCTCTTCCTTATATCTGCCAAATCACTAATATTTCCCTTTTATGTAAACTCCATGTGTCACAGATCTACGGGTGTGGGACCAGAAAATAACAGTATTTATCCGACACTAAATATTTATATTTTGATAACTGTAATCAATATAAGGTCAATATACATTATTTTTTTGTTACCACATACATTTCACTTTTATACAGGTCTGCAATATTCGTATGTTATAAGAATTTCAATTGAGATTACTTTCTCTTTTAGAAAAATATTTGTGAATTATCATAGATTTGCATTTTTATCACATTCAGAAGCTAAATTGGTGAAAATTGTATTCCGATATCATATGCACGGTCAAACTATTTACAATGTCATTATTCATAGTAATTTAAGCTTATGTACAGTTTGTTATCTGACAAATATATTTAATCTACTAAATAGTGATGGGGTCTAGGAATCTAAGGATAGGTATCTTCAATGCTGGGTCTTTAGGCACAAAACATGAGGAATTTACAGTAGCTATGCAAGAACTAACCCCTGATATTATGGCAATTAATGAGACTTGGTTAGGGTCAGGGCGGGATGACATTGCGCCTAGGCTGTCGGGTTACCGTTTGGCGCACGTGCCGAGATCTGACGGCCGCCGTGGCGGTGGGGTTGGTTTTTACATTCGTAGGGGCATAAACGTTCGCACCTGTCATCACCCCATAGCTGCAGCGGTCGAACAGATGTGGCTGAGTCTGCGTGTGAACGGTAAGGACATAGCCGTTGGAACCGCCTACAGACCACCCTCTCAGGACGCAAATACCTTTTTGGAGGCTATCACCTGTTCTGTCATCTCGATGGCTAAGCATGACAAGATAATCTTACTTGGAGATTTCAATATTGACCTTCTTATCCTCAGCTGTGGTAAATATAAGCAGTTCACACAATTTTTACAAACTGTACACTTGACACAGCTGGTTGAAGAACCAACACATTTCACAGACCATAGCCAAAGCTGCATAGATGTAATCTGCACAGATGCACAAGCCATTCACGTCAATGTTAAATACTCTCCAGAATTGGGAGGTCATGCAATGGTTGTTGCAGAGTTCAAATTTAAAAAAAACAAACCAAGCCCACGGTATGTTACTTATAGGCCAATGAAAAATATTATTGTAGAGCAATTTGAAAGGGACCTTAGCTGTGTTAAATGGACTGAACTTTGTGAGTTGGATGTTAACATCCTAGTCGAGACATTCACTAATGTTTTGAAAATGCTGTTCGATCTCCATGCACCTATTAAAAAGAAAATTTTCAAACATCCCCCTCATCCGTGGATAACGGACACAGTTAAGGATATGATGCGCATTAGGGATGATTATTACAAAGATGCTAAAGTCAACAAGGCATCACCTTGGAAAGAGAGTTATAAGCAAATGAAACATATAGTCATCACAGCCATCGAAAATGAGAAAAAATGCTTTTTTAATAATGAAATAAACAAAAATATTAACAACTCAAAAATATTATGGAAAAAATTAAAAGACACTGTAATTCCTAATAAAAAATGCAGTTTAGAATTACCCCCCTTTTTAGATGACCCAAACAGCATAAATACTCATTTTCTAAATGTTCCAGGTGACAACGGAGTGTCAATATCGCAATTGACTTTCTTTGAACATCACCGTTTCAGTGCTGCAAATTTCTCTTTGCAAAAAGTTAGTCAGGATGCCGTTTTGAAAATCATAAACAGTTTTAAGTCGAACGCTCAGGGAGACGATGGCATATCTCTAGAAATGTTGCAGTTGACCTTGCCTCAATCGTTGTTAACCATCACAACCTTGATCAACAAATCTATAGAAGAAGGTATCTTTCCTGATAGTTGGAAGGTTGCGATCGTCAAGCCACTTCCGAAGACTACCCAACCCGAAACTTTTCATGACCTTCGGCCTATCAGTTTGCTATCATGTGTCTCCAAGGTCTTGGAGAGGGTTGTCTGTGACCAGTTAACCAAATACCTCGAAGACCATGATGTCCTGCCTCGCACGCAATCTGGTTTCCGTAGAGGTTATGGTACTGCTACCGCCCTTGCAGACGTGGTGGACAACCTTCTCGCAAGTCAGGATCAGGGCATGATCAGCGCTATGGTACTACTCGACTTTTCACGTGCTTTTGACTCAATAAATACGACACTTCTGTTGTCAAAGCTGTCATACTATGGAGTTGACGCTAAGGCAATCAAATGGTTTGATAGTTACCTCTCAAACAGGCGTCAGTATGTTGAGCTTCCTGGGGCAAATGGGGGCAAAAAACAATCTAGCCCCCTCCCGGTCACTCGCGGGGTCCCGCAGGGGTCCATCTTGGGGCCAATCCTCTACATCTTGTTCAGCGCAGACATCACTAAAAGCATAACACACTGTCATCATCACTTGTACGCTGATGACCTGCAGCTGTACATTTCCTTCCCACCATCTGAACATGTCGCAGCGGAGGCCAAATTAAATGAGGACCTCGTACGCGTGGCTGCCTGGTGCGAGTCAAACTGCCTAACCCTCAACCCCAAAAAGTCTAAGCTAATATTGTTTGGAAGTAGATATAAATTGAATAGTTTTAATGAGAATTGTCCTGCTTTTACCATCTCTCTCAATGGCGAATTTATTGAGCGTGTGGAAAAGGTTAGGAATCTGGGGCTGGTCTTGGATAGTTCCCTTAATTTTGAAACCCATGTAAATGAATGCGTGCGTAACTGTTTCTACCGTCTTAAGCTGCTCTATAGAATAAGACCCTACTTGTGCGAAAAGCTAAGAATTAGTCTGTGTGAATCACTAGTCCTGTCCAAGCTTAATTACTGTGATACAGTGTATGGACCATGTCTACTAGCCCGGACTAAAAATCTCATTCAGCGCGTTCAAAATGCCTGCACCCGGTTTTGTTTTCAAGTGCCGCCTCGCACACATGTTACCCCTTTTTTGAATTCTGCCAATCTTCTCAAGATGGAAGCCCGCAGAAGACTTCATCTTGCGTCATTATTATTTGAGGTAATTAATACAGGAAAGCCGCAATACCTCTTGGATAAGCTGGTATGGGCGCAGGAGCGTAGCCGGTATCCAAAAAGAAAATGCACTTTTACATTCTGCGCCCCGGCACATCGTACTAGGGCATTCCGTGGCTCCTTTCGATTTGCTGCCTCTCGGTGCTGGAACGACCTTCCCCCGCCGATATCTGACTTGAAAACGAAGTACACTTTTAAAAAACGTCTCAAAGACCACCTACTGGAGTTACAAAAATATAACACTTAACCATCTTTACTCACCTCGGTTTTTCACGTCAGGCCAGGCGTAAGTGCGGTATATTTCGTGTCCGGCAAAGAGAGATGGCCAGCATCGAACGAGGCAAGCTTTATGTACCCATGTACCGCAAGTAAGGTGGAACTTGAAATATTTTCCATGCTTAAAAATGTAACCATGCGGCTTTGCGTGGCATTCGCTTTTCGCGACACGTGTTCAAATCCTTGCACGTGGCACTACGTGGCAGATAATTTGTCTTCTTATTTTTTGTGTTAGTTGCTGGTATTTTAATAAATTTTAGGCTTGTCAAAGTTGGTTGTCAATTCTTTTCCAAATAGTTTTAGCTTTTGTAGTGGTTTGTTACTGTCACAATCAGTCAAGCGCTCAGACTAGAAACGAACCACAGACAATCAAACAAAGATGCATTCATTTGTATTACGTCAAACGTCACTGACCCATAATGACCCTGACAGAATAACAGCGCCTCTGTGTTCATTCTGCCCAGCTGAGACTGACACAGAGGCATAAAGCTGAGGCAGGGTTTTTATTGGCCGCACATTATTTATATGTACAGTGTTTCTATTTTATTTTTTATCTTTTTCCTTGTTAATTATTTTTTAAGTGTTCCTGTATCGTGTAATTTATCCAATTCTTTTGTCGTTGTTTTTTTTTCTTTTTTCTTATTGTTTTCTGTAAATGTGTGTGTCAATAAATCCTATTCTATTCTATTCTAACGTGCCTTACGAAGCACAGAGGAACTCAAGATAATAAATGCTTAGTCACCCATCCCATGACCGACCCTTGCGAAAGTTGCTTAACCTCCGCAATCGCAGAGCCAGGCGCTAAACCACTGCGCCACCGAACTCCTCAATGCTCCGAGAATGCATGGATTATCGCAAGTCAGTGTGCCAAGTCAAAGTAATCACACTGGGCTACCACTAGTAGGTAATCAAATTCAATCAATTTTATACTTTAATAAGAAGACATTAAGATTAGAAATCATTTGCAAATTTTTGACAGTTTCGTATTATGTTCTGCTGGCTGTACATTGCAACAATGCCTAAATCTTCCTGAAAATTACTTATTTATGCACAACGAAATCGTTTAGATCGTGCGAGTAAATTGTTCTAGGTAATGAATGATTTATACGAGACCAATGCGTTCGCACTTTCAAGCCAAATGAGGCAACATGCCTGCATTCACACACAATATAAAACAACCGATGGTTGGTATATAGCCAGAGAATCACTTGACCTGATAATAAACACTGAATAAGCTGTATTTTTCTTTTGCAGTGGCTACCTCTATGCCGTAACGGCAAACTAACTTGCGGCGAGTTCAACTTGCCAGTAATGCAAGAAGAACCGCCACCCAACTACTCGTACATATTCCCTGATGTACTTCTACCGGGGACCAGATGGATCGACAACCATAAACCAATATTCAACATCGTACTGGACGCCCACTCTACTGTGCACCCGCTGGTGAGCTAATATCAACTTTATGAATTTAACATAGGTCACAATATCCTCAGCTATTCCTACATAGTCCCTGACGTACTGCTACTGGGAACTACACTCGCGAGCAAAAATATGGAATCACAGGCCTATTTTCATACAAACGAGGTAACTTTGAAGCCTTGGTTCTCCGCCAGGGATTCACTTAGCTGTGATCTGATGATAGCTATCTAGGGAGTGAATGGAGGAGATCCAGATCGCTATACACACCCAACTGATCTGATCAGCATTCTAAGGCTCGTATTACAGAACGAGACTCAAGCACTGCTTGCTGCTTGAGTACAGTTAGAAAGAGATGGTGCTATTCATCGCATATAGCGCCATCCCTTTCTAACTGTACTCAAGCAGAGATTTGAGTCTGAGTTTGATTCTATAGTACCAGCCTAAGAGTTGCAAGCATTAGAGTTCTCAGTTTTAGGATTTCCATACATTTTAAGGCAATTTTCATGTTTTTTTTTAATATCCAAATAGCTCTTAGAATGTTGTTCAGATCAGTTGGGTTTGTTAGTGATCAGGCTCTCCTCCATTCACTCCCTAGATGGCCATCATCAAATCACAGCTAGATCAATCCCTGGCGGAGAACCAAAGCTTCAAAGTGACCTCGTTTGTATGAAAATAGGCCTGTGATTCCATATTTTTGCTCGCGAGTGTAGATGGATTTACAACCATAAACCAATATTCAACATCGTACTGGATGCCCACTCTACTGTGCACCCGCTGGTGAGCTAATATCAACCTTATGTAACTACATACAAGTCGCAATATTATCTACTACTCCTAAATATTCCCTGACGTAGATACTGCTACTGGGAACTAAATGGATTGACATCGACAACCATACACAAATATTTCACATTTAGACCAGTAAAATTCTTTATTAAAAACGCAAAATGCGATGAAGCTGCATTTTTGCTATGTTATTTGGACCCCTTAGGGGAGTGTAAAACTACGATTTGCAAGCAAAAAAAGTTGTGCTACCGGCGTAATACGAGAAAATTTACAAAAAATGTAAGTTTTTGCAGTTCAATTAAAAAACTATGGGCTTTTGACATTAGTTGCTACCAGTAGTGGCGAGGACTGAAATTATGGCGAAGGTAAGCCGTTCTACAAAAATGTAATGATCTGCATAGTGGATCGTTGGGGTGGGATTTCTAAAGGGTAAGCTGATGGGAAACCCTTCACCACTGGTTGCTACTGTCATTTTGAAAGTATATTGAAACGATTGTTTAGTTAAACCCAAACCAAGCTCCGTATGTCTAATAGTTTTTGAGGTTTTATAATTGAAAAATGTACACTCACCGGCGCATCAAAACACCCATACCATTATTTTCATACAAACATGCTCACTTCAGAGTCTCTTAAATAAAAAAGGTTGTGCATCTCTGCAATGATTTGTATGTTGATAGATTAGTCAGGAGCTCATTTTTCGAATAAGAATGTCAAATAACTATAGACACCTCTCAATTTCGCTAAAAATGCAGTAAAGCAATGCAAAATTTTTATTCCAAATATCATTGTATGAAACGAGGAAATTAGTTTAACCATGGGGTCCCATTTAGTACTTCAGATGTGGCTTAGTTAGCAGGTACCGCCATCTAGTAAGGTGAATTTAAACTAATGTGCGGTACCTGCTTCGATTTGTTTTTGTAATATTCAAATACAGATAAAAAAAAGTCATGAAACTTTTAAATTGCTTTTAAAAAAAAACACCTAATACAAAATTACAATGAAACAGTAAAATGAAGGGTTTTTTAAACAAATTTCAATAAAAATTGAGCGACACCTATCGGCAATAATTTGTACTTTCTTTGAAAATTAGGTAATGTTTGTTGCTATCTGTGCTAAGCATGCTGCGACGATAGCGGTGCCATCTAGAATTCTACAAGAAAAACATTTTTAATCGCCCTGATAGTCGCCTAACGATGGCCATTTCTTTAGTATGGGATGAGGTATCTGTACTATAGTATTATGTAATCTGTGGTTTAACTTTCCCTCTTTTTGGATAAATTGATAGATGAATCGACAACCATAAACCAATATTCGCGTCCACTCTTCTGTGCACCCGCTGGTGAGCTAATATCAACCTTATGTAACTACACATAGGTCGCAATATTATCAACTACTCATACATTTTCCCTGATGCACTACTACCGTGACTGGTAGCGCCCCTCGCGCGCACACTTGCCGCGCACTTCCGTTATTATTCATTCAAACGAGTGTTATAATGTTGTACTTTTCATAATGCAACCCGCGAGCGTGGGCCGCGGGGATCGCGATCGACTACTCGTTAGGATATTGTGGTTACTATGACCTGGTTGTTTTAATGTTGGCTATAAGCTGTTTCGGAACCTATTATGGAGAATTCAAAGCATGGATGTAGATAAATATTGTTAAATTTCTCTAGGACGGGTACATCGAGCGGTTCGCGATGGCGTGCGAAGCGGTGCAGGAAGGAAACATTCCCGCCCGGATAGGGCTCGCCAATATGGAGACGGAGCTCAGGACTAGGTCAGTATAGTGCATATACCAAAAATTTATCAAGAAAACTATCAAATACATCTGCTTTAACTTGTGTTGGAAAGTTTATATGGTTAGTAACATGAATACTACTCTGCAGTTTGTTCTGTGCGGTATTTATATCGCATTTTTATAGAATGAAATCTATACCTAGTAGTAGTAGAGTGTGTTTATTTTTTACTGTTATTCTATATACTCCGGGCAAGGAAAAATACTTTGTTCGAAAAAATCACAATAAATCCTACAGAGGTGATTTTTGGAAACATGATTAAAATAAGTTTGTCAATGATAAATTTCAAGTTTTCCCCAAAATATCTGGGGTGCTTTTTTTACAACGGTGGTTTAAATATTGTTTTTGTCTTAAAACATCGAGAATAAATCGTACACAAAGGGAATTTCCTTTATGAATTTCTTAAAACCATTAGAAATGAAACCTCAAAAATCACCACTTACATTTCAGAGGAATTTGCAAAAAAGGCTAATAAATAAAAAATAATCATAACTCAGAAACAAATATTAAAAAATCAGTGATTTTGCAGTATAAAGTTTCTTATAATTAATTATACTAAAAACAAAATTTTCACTCAGGTGACTAATATAGTTTTTTTTTTAAATGCGTTTTATTCATTTTTAAATATGAAGCATAAATTCTACAGTCGTAAAAGTTCAATAATATATAGTGTAATAATTAATAACATCTTAAAATTAAGTAATCCCTCAATTCTAAGTAGAGGATTTCTCGAAATTTACGAAAATATCAGCAAGACGGAGCGTAATATAGAGTGGTGAGCGAGCACGAATGGCAGGCACTCTGTACCTACGAGCGACGATGACGCGACGGCGCGCGGCGTGTCATGAGTCTCCGGGCAGTGAAAAATACTTTGTTCGAGAAAATCACATTATATCCTACAGAGGTGATTTTTGAAAACTTGATTAAAATAAACTTGTCAATGATAAATTTCAAGTTTTCCCCAAAATATCTAGGTTGTTTTTTTTACAAAGGCGGTTTAAAGACTGTTTTTATTTTATAACATCGAGATTAAATCGTACATGAAGGGAATTTTCTTAATGAATTTCTTAAAACCATTAGAAACTAAACCTTACAAAATCACCACTTACATTTCAGAGGATTTTTTCATAAAGGCCAATAAAAAATAAAAAATCCTAACTCAAAAACAAATATTATAAAATAAGTGATTTTGTAGCATAAGATTCCCTATAATTACTACACTAATAGCAAAAGTTTTCACTCAAGTGACTATTATAGTTTTTTTTATTGCGTTTTATTAATTTTTATATAGGAAGCATTAATTCTACAGTCGTAAAAGTTAAATATTAAATAAGTATTTACTTTTAAAAATTAAGTAATAGTAATAGTAGTAAATAAGTAATCCCCCAATTATTCCCAAAGGATTTCTAGAAATGTACGAAAATAAATATCAACGCGGTAGTGCACGGAAGGACGGACTCGCGTAAGGTAGGTAATCGGCGCGCGGCGGTGGGTGGCGCACAGTGACGCGAGCCGGTACAAAAGGTTACGAATATTACGATTATTTCGGTAACTTTTCAACATTTGTGTAAGTGATCAAAAAATTGTTTCGATGATCTATCGGAACAAAATCAGGGTTACTCAAAGTGGCACCATTTTCGCGACAAGATATAATTACCTATAGTAAATAAACAAAAAAAAAAGGTTTATTTACGTTGAGTTTGGTCAACGAAAGATGAGACTCGATTGGAAATGGATTTAATTTTGCGCCTTATTTTAAGGTCAATTTCCAATGACTTAACCTCTAATTAAACAGGGAAAGTGGCGCCACCATTTCAATCTCATCTTTCGTTGACGTAATCTATAGGAAAAAAAAAATGAATTTTCGAAATTATTTTTAGATGAAAAAACCCATCAAGTGCAACACGGACTTCTCGGACTCGACGCGAGTACTGAGTAGGGTGACTTGCCCAATACCTGGCCCCTATTTTACATACAGGACAATCGTTAATTACAATGACAATTTTATGTTCGTTGTGGTATCTGTGCGTTATGTAGTTTGGTCAGTATATTTTCTAAATTCAAATTAGCTGACGCCATGGACAGCAAATTGTCATTGTCACTTACAATTGTCACGTCTGTGAAATAGGGACCTGGCCTTTTAAGGAAGTAATTGACCATGACAACGAAGTGATCCTAAGATAAGAGTAGGTATCTGTTTTTCCTTTTGAGGTACCCTAAAAACAAGTAATTGAGGTAAGCCGTTGTAAGGGCAGTAGGGGTAAGGGTAAGACAAGGTACCTAACAAAGTAATTTAAAAACCTTTTATTGAAATTACCTCACATTAGTTATGTAATTTAAGATAAACTAGTGGCTAAGTGAGCTGAAGTGTAGACCTTGCATTGAAAAGTAAATTGTTAAAAAAATATAGATCTCGCCCTCTCGCCACGAGGTTTTCAAGCATATAGTGGGGTTCATGCTGTTTGGTATATTAAGTATTTGGTATATTCGCAGCTAGATGGCGCTTCTAATTTTGTATTTTCGAAATGTGTGAATTATTTATTTTTTTAGGTTCAGTTTTTCGAACTCTATCCAATATTTCAAAAAACTGGCCTGACAAAAAGCCTATATAATTTTCAAACCTGCTCACAAAATTTCACGAGAATCGGTTGAAAAATGAGATCTGTAGAGGAGAACAAACCGCGCCGAAAAACAGGGCAGAAATACGATTTTTTTTACATATCTCGGCCATTTTTAAGAAATCAAAAACTAGCTTGACGATAAAATTATATATATTTTTTAAATCTGGTTACAAAATTTCACGAGAATCGGTTGAGAAATGCGACTTGTAGAGGAGACGTTCGAGAAAATCCTTAGGGAACCTTTAACCAGGATGAAAGTATTCTATGTTTTAACGTCCTGCTTCGCTACGCAGTACGCTTGGTGTAGACGAACCTCGCAAGGCAGGGCGTTTGCCGCTTGCGTTGTGGCAGGCCTCGCGCTCGACATCGCACTCACGCTCACCCGAGGCCTGCCATGCGCGAGGTACGTTCACACCAAGCGCGCTGCCTAGCGAGGCAGGACGTTAAAACATAGAATACTTTTATCCTGGTTAAAGGTTCCCGAAGGATTTTCTCGAATGTCCTTGCGAATGAAGTCGCGGGCGGAAGCTAGTAGAAAATTAAAAAAAATCAAAAATGTTTATTTTGTTCACAAAACATTGGTTTTCAAAACAGCAGGTTGGGACTGTCTAGTGAGTATTACAATACTTGTGACAGACAGCCCCGCTCCATCGTAACACTTACATACTATGTATGAATATGAACAACTAATTAGTTAAGTTATATAAATATAATCAAAATTATTTTTTAAATTATGTATGTTAGTGTGTTTAAAAATAATATAATAGAAAGCGGGCTTTGATTTTACTGCATGCATGTGCATTTTGTTTCTGAGAAATTACAATAGACCCAAAATACACTGGATACACCAGCTGGTCGGTTTTTCTAACAGTATAATTCCCGAAGATATTATTACAACAAAATTCATCGTAAATTTTAAATTAGTTTAACTTTTGATTCAGTGAACCAATTGCGATGAAATAAAGATTTCATTATTTTGCAAGATACACCATATATTTGTATGTAAACATTATTTAGTATTAGCGCTTTTTACATTTTTAGCGCACCAACATACAGACAAACACACAAAAATTTAAAAAATGTTATAAATGGGTTCTACTGGTAATTATTAAACACTCCAATCACTTTTTTTCAAAATATTTCCTTTGTACAGACTCAACTTTTCTACAGATTTATTATATGTATAGATTAAGAATTGTAAAAATGGCAGTAAGCAGTCATATGGTTTGCACTCAGTAACGATCTGACCAGTGACCTACGTTGTTGTGCCACGCATTGTACCATTTTGGTGTCAAATTCTAGTTACGAGCAAGTTCTGGGAAAATTTTTTTAAATACTTTTACTATTTAAATACTTACTGATTTCTCAATCCATTGGCATTTATGTGATAAAACCTTAACCAAAGAATGATTTGAAGTGATATTTTTTACATATATTTTTATTAGTTAATTAATAAAAGCTTGTTCAAAATCAGGATTCAAAAAACCGGCCAAGTGCGAGTCGGACTCGCGCACGAAGGTTTCCGTACCAGAAAACAGCAAAAACACGTTTGTTGTATAGGAGCCCCCCTTAAATATTTATTTTATTCTGTTTTCAGTATTTGTTGTTAAAGCGGCAACAGAAATACATCATTTGTGAACATTTCAATTGTCTACCTGTTGTCGTTATTAATATCGAGCAGAAAACGGCAAGAAACTCACGTTTGTTGTATGGGAGCCCCCCTCAAATATTTATTTATTCTGTTTTTAGTATTTATTGTTATAGCAGCAACAGAAATACATCATCTGTGAAAATTTCAATGGTCTAGCTATCACGGTTCATGAGATACAGCCTGATGACAGACAGACAGACAGACAGACGGACAGCGGAGTCTTAGTAATAGGGTCCCGTTTTTAACCTTTGGGTACGGAACCCTAAAAACTAGTCAAAAATCTAAATTCGGCCGTTTTTGAAAGGGTGGCTGAAAATAGAATAAATATGATCTTATATTCGGACAACGGTCAAACTTAATAAAAGTCTTATATAATTATTTTTATAATTAATAATAATAATTATTAAAATTATTGAAAATACAAATAATAATACTAATAATATAAAATGATTTAAATTTAACTCAGATCTCATATAGGGTAGGTGCACCCGTGAATGAACCCTTAAGGCGATTTGAAACTTTAAAAATTACGAATACCTATTTCTGGATGACTTTGCTATAATAATGGCACTACATACTATTCAGAATTTATTAATGTTCAATATAATATCTTCAGTATTTCTGAAATACTTATAGTTATTTAGATAATCCGAATTTTACACAAAAGTACCCCACCCAAATCACCAGTGAATGAACGGCAAAATCCAGTTAATGAATGTTTGAAATCCGATAAATGAACTACTAGTTTCATAAGGTGGATGTAAACAGAAATCGTTAATTTATGTCTGTACACGATATTTTATAGCATAACAAACTGGTAAAACATATAAAATTTCAATAGAAATCTAAATTCTAAATGGCGCACGATACCCAACCCACTGGCATATGCCTCTCTTGAGGCTTGCCTATTTTCCTTTCTGGAATCCTCCGGATGCTCCTGGGGCTCTGTATGACCTGTATCCTCACTTCATGTCTCTGTTTCATGAGTTGAAGAGTCAGGTCGAAGAGTTTATTTAACTTAGGACAGCCAATATTAAAAAAAAATAGACCTAAGTATTTACCACCATATTGCTTTATAGTTCACATCAGCTATGTTATTCTAATTGTTTTAGAAGTGGTCTAAAATTAAAAACAAAAAAATAATTAATGTAACAATTAAGAAATGTATAGTTCATTTACTAGTTTTTTAATAATCAGTAAATGAACTAGGCATTTACTATAGAAGAATCTTAAAATTTTAAAAACTAATGAATGAAAACCCTAGTTCGAAGACTGGTCCAAAGATTGACAATGATTTACTATAGCTATCCCCTAAATATGAACAAACTCCTTTAAAAGTAAGACACAAAATAAGCCTAAACCAAAAAATACGTTAGATCCTATGAATGAACACCTGGTTCATTAACTAATTATTTCTCAATTTTTTAATCCAGTACTCGAACACCCCTATATTTTGTTTAAAATAATGAAATTCTTTACAATCTGCTTTCTATTAGACGAAATAATCATTATTACATCTAAGAAACTAATTTTCTTTGTAGAATGAATCATATATCAACTTAAAAGCTATTATCAAAATATGTTGTCGCACCATAGTTCTTAGTATTGGTCCATAGAAACAGGAACACTACACAACGTGTCTACTTTGAGCAATCACCATTTAGAAAGTACGGAACACACATAGTCGTCTGTGCAGCCAGTTAAGGTAATAGAGTATAATTTTCATTAAAAAAATTCTGTTGCGTGTAGAAAACAAAAGATTTCTTATTTTATAGAAAAATAACACATTTGTTCCTTCACTGGGGGGGTGTTCATTCACTGGTGCACCTACCCTATTTATCTTTTTCTATAATAGATTACTGCAAAAGAAATTTATAAAACAAATATTATAAATATTGCTGACATCCAATCTTATAAAATTCTTATTACAATACTTATAGATCTAAATGAAAAAACTTTCCACTCCAAAAAAGAACTTAATTATTTATAATAAAATAAAAATATCCTTAATAAAATAAAATAAAACAAAAATAAAAACTTTTGAATAACTTAAAATTAATTTAATTTAGATATTTGATACCACAAATCAACATTTGAATTTATTTTTAAAATTATAATATTTAATGGTAATCAATGTAATATTAATAATAAATATTCATGAAAAACTTCTGAATAAAATCTATAAATTCCTAAATAACTATTATTAATATATTAACTGATAAAAATAGAACTACCTAGCATTAAAAATATTAGTGTGAACGTGACTGTATTCATTATGTTCATTAATTTTTGATAAATAATGTTTTTGATAAACATTCATAATTTTGATATGATTGTTGTTATACTCATATAAAGAACAATATATAGCCAACAATATTTTTGTTGATTTTGAATAAGCCTAAAATTATTAATGTTGATAAATATACAATAAATGCATTCAAGTATTAGACTTGATATAATTTTTTATTTAAGCTTATTTTTCGTAGATTTTTGTTATGCCTAATATGATTAATGTTGATCGGAATAATAATTATGTTAATTATTTTATTTGAATGTCAATAAAAACAATTGAAGTTCCTAATTAACATGCTTATTTCACCTTAGCCGAATTTAGGGAAAAATGGGTCGAATGAAGGGCATACGCGTCAGAATTTAGGAAAATTGGGTCACTCGTCATATATTATTTTTTCTTAATTTTACTATTATTGTTTCCTTGATTTTCTTACAATTATTATAAAGAACAATCATGTAGCAATCGTAAATAACAAGAATAACAATGCTGTAGTTCAATTTTAATATAAATATTTTAGATTTAATCTCTAAAATTGCTGACGTGGCCGAATTTAGGGCATTTCACCCTAGGAATGAAAGAGAGCACCAAACAGGCGAACCGACCCCAGTCGGTGAGGGAGCGGGTGTAAATGAGACAACTACATACACGTCCGTTGGTGCGTAATGAGGCCCCGGTTAATCACTACGGTTTCGAGAATACATGTGGCCCTACCATGAGTTGATGCAAACTGTTTACGTTACAGTAAACTGTCGGATATACTGCTCACAGTCAATACGAGTGAAAGAGAGAAAACGATAGTTTACTGTAACGTAAACAGTTTGCAACAACTTAAACTTGCACCGGTCTGCGCGAGCTCATACTAGTGATACTCGATCGTCGTATTTATGCCGCTGTTTCCTAGCGGACCTTAACTTATCTACTAACCCGAACTTCTCGCAACTCGATGCGAACAGTTGCAACCAATTTAGTGTGAAAAACGATCAAGTGGTAGGAGTGGCAGACAATAAAACTTAAGAAACCCGCCAAGCGATAAAACTATTATGTATTGGGGACGAAATGATATTTTCGATCTGTCACTTGACTCCGTCCGATTGATGCGCAATTCAACTACAGCTATTAATGGCTAAAACTTCGTATGCTACTCATAAAAGCTGGTGATTTTTTTTATGAGGGTTTATTGCAAGGGTAGAAACGAAGACGAGATAAAATATTTGGTGTAGGATTTTTTGTTGGCTAAAATAAATGGCAAAAAACACGTAAAAACATAAAAATCACTAGATATATTAAAGTCACTGGAGTGAAAACTTAAAGATGCTCCTGGATTAAGCTTAAAAACATATTATAAAAAAATCACCTTGTGTACGATTTATTAAAATACATTACTATACTTTCTCCAAAAATATGATTGTAACGCACCCTATCTCCTTAACCTTAAACATAAAATCAGTGATTATTTTTTAATTAAATATTAAGTATGTAAATAAGCAAACGCATCATAAATCTCCACTGTAGAATTTTATGAACATTACTTTCCAGAAGTTAGGTATTTTTTACCTATATCTCATAAAGCTTATGGTGGAGAGGAAAAGCAGCCATAGTACGATGTTATAATAACCCTAATCCTTATTTAGAAAAACGAAAATGAACTGTAGGATTTAATGTGATCAAAATTTTATTTTGCCTGGACTAATATGCAAAATAATTGAAAACTAGCACTAACAAAAAATAACACTGGCTATTACCTCTAAAATAACACTGGCTATTACCTCAGGTGCATTTATATGAAAATTGTCGTCGTCATGCCGTGGAAGTAAATGTCGAAGAAAATAAAAAGATCAGAATTTGAGGTTATGTAGGCCAAGAGATCAGTGAGCATTATAAGCGCGTTCACAAGCGTTCCAAATCGTTGACAGGTCCCAATTGTCATAAGCGCGATATCTGATATCTATCTGTTATCGCTGTTAGCGCTGAAATTGATTTTAGTCTGTCTCGGAATGCACCCAGAGTAGGCATTACAATTTAAATTTTGAACTCCATCTGTATGACGCAGTATCGCGGAGCTCCCCAACGCAAGTACGGACGCTCTGGCCCAATACCTGCCCGTACTGCTGGACAAGCTGCTGCGGCTGCTGGCGGCGCCGCCCGCGCTGCAGGGGCACACGCTCAACATCTCGCAGCAGGTGTTCAGCTGTCTGGCACACATGTTCACCGAGATTACGGTCAGTGCTGATGTCACACAGGTTCATTAGGTCGCAATACCTGCCCGATCAGCTGTCTCACGCATATATTCACTGAGCTCAAGGTCGTACTGCTATGAGATATTCCTTAACATTTCAAAATCAATGTTTGTAATAACGATTATTGCATTCTATTCAATTTATAACGAAACTGATTACTAAAATAAGTACTAAGACGAAGATTAAACAAAGCACTATGCACAGTCATGTACCGTTCTGAAGTGGAACAATATTGGCGGCCTTATCGCTGAAAAGCAATTTCTTCCAGCAAGCTTGAAGCATCATTTACAGACGTTATTTACATTTACAGTTCATTAGAAAATGGCAAAATTATATTTTTCTCAACTCAACTATCATAAATAAAATCTCTAATCACTAAATCTGAATAAAAGATAGATCTGCCTTATTTATTTTTAAAAATAAAAACATGTCTCTAACACTACACACGAGACTTGTACTATTATGTATTTTGTGACACGAGTTTGAGTCAATGACGCAGTAAAAGGTTTAGTTATAGTTGCAGTATACTACATGGGCGTAACGAGGGGGGGATTTAGGGATCCAAACCCCCCGAAATAAAGACTTACTAAGTAAAATCCTTTTTTTGTCAAGGTTTTTTTTACATGGACCTTTCCCAAAAAACGGGGGTGTCCACATGCGCCAAGTTCCTTTTTGGCCAATTCCTGATTCGACAATTCCTGATTTGCCAACTCCTGATTCGCCAACTCCTTATTTAGAATCTGTCATTTCGGTCGCTCGAGCATTTATGTCGTGGGCTCGGCCTCATATTAAATTCAAAATTTTGTGACGTTTATTTATAACAAAGTAGGTATAAATATATGGATTTAAAATAAAAATTAAATAAATTTAATATTAGAATATCAAAATCAAAGAAACAACGTCGTCAATAGTAAATCCAGAATAGTCCTCGTCTTTTTGTTATCAAAAAATTCACAGATCTTGTGCCCTTCACGACCTAACCGATTAAATATAATATACATTAAAAAGGAATTTAATTAATTTTATAAATAGAAGAACTGTTTTTTTTTCTTAAAAATATTAATTTTAAAATCCTATTAAAATATTTATTTGCAATACAATGTTTGGGTTTGGCTGTAGGCCAGTAAGGAATTGGCGAAAAAGAAAGTTGGCAAATGTGGAAACAGGGAAAAAACTGACCTAGATCCCTTCAGAAACACTGGCCTGCTACGCCTATGGTATACTAAGTAGTATGTTCTATTTAGAACATGAACGAGGGCGCAACGTGCGACGCGCACGGTCGATCCGGCCTGCTGGCCACGTACATCCAGTACCAGGCCTCCATCCCGCGCCCCGCACTCACCGACACCGACATCGGCCTGCCGCTGCCGCCCGCAGGTACTGTCACACAACTGAGTGCTAGTACACTAGTGTCACTTGTGTAGAACATGCACGAGGGCGCGACGCGCACGGTCGATCCGGCCTGCTGGCCACGTACATCCAGTACCAGGCCTCCATCCCGCGCCCCGCACTCACCGACACCGACATCGGCCTGCCGCTGCCGCCCGCAGGTACTGTCACACAACTGAGTGCTAGTACACTAGTGTCACTTGTGTAGAACATGCACGAGGGCGCGACGCGCACGGTCGATCCGGCCTGCTGGCCACGTACATCCAGTACCAGGCCTCCATCCCGCGCCCCGCGCTCACCGACACCGACATCGGCCTGCCGCTGCCGCCCGCAGGTACTGTCACACAACTGAGTGCTAGTACACTAGTGTCACTTGTGTAGAACATGCACGAGGGCGCGACGCGCACGGTCGATCCGGCCTGCTGGCCACGTACATCCAGTACCAGGCCTCCATCCCGCGCCCCGCACTCACCGACACCGACATCGGCCTGCCGCTGCCGCCCGCAGGTACTGTCACACGACTGAGTGCTAGTACACTAGTGTCACTTGTGTAGAACATGCACGAGGGCGCGACGCGCACGGTCGATCCGGCCTGCTGGCCACGTACATCCAGTACCAGGCCTCCATCCCGCACGACGACATCATCCTCAGTGTATTATCTATGGTGCTCACCTCCAAACTTCTCTTCATCACCACTTTTCATCTTCTGACTACTATACTTATTCACCTACCACTTTACAACTTCTTCATCTGCTTCGAACGCTCCTATTCGACTACTCCTTAACATAGAGGAAATAATCACTACGTTTTAAGAGTTGGCACTCTACAATTATGAACGTACTTTCTACCAACCTAAGAAATAAAATCCTACTACCAACATAAACAGGAAATGTCAAAAGAATAGTGAAGTACCTCACCAACTTGAAATGATTTTATCGATATCGATAAAAAATAATGCTTTGTAGCGTCTTTACTCATAGACCTCATTATATTTAATATTTTGGAAATAAAAACAGCAGACAACAAAATCCATAATAATATTATACCTACTCGAAATAATTGTCAACAATAAATGATATACTTACATATATTTGTCTAAAAATAATTTGGAATTTCTGTCTTGATAACATGCCGTGAATTGATTATCGCATACTTTCTTAAATAAAAAAAGGTAAGAATCGAGTCATTTATTTAAGCAGGTCGGTGGAATAGAAGACGAGAGTTCGCCAACCAGATTTTTTTTATTTTGGCCTGAATTCCAGTCCTTTGGAGGCTGTAACAAAAATAATATAACATAAATTACCTACTAGATAGTCATAAATACAGTACTGAAAGTAAAATTAATACAAGGAAAGTTCTTATAACCTTTTTATTATTTATTTTGCCAAACTTTGAGCTTGCGAAATTTTATTCGCGTTGGGATTAATTTCTTCTGCCTTTGTGAAGTCTTCATTAATTAATTGACATTGTCTTCTGATTAAAATTTTCACAATCAACCCAATTATTCTGTCAATCATGTATCGATGACTGCTACAGTTCCACCATTCAAAATTGATCTGCACCATCATGAGGGTACAAAACATTTGACCAACATGTTCTTCATGAAGTACGTGAAGATTACTTTTAAAGCAAAGTAACGCCTCCTCGGTAGTGCGACACAGCTGGATAGATGGATATGTTAAGGAGCGTTTATCCTTCCACCACTCTCGAAGACTTATGTATTTATAAACAGGGTGATTTAAAGAAACCTGTAAAATTTTATATTTTTAGCATTCACAATGTTATTTAATTATAAAATTTAACTAATATACTAGAAAAAATTAACTGGCCGCCAGATGCTTCACATGCGGGATTCGAACCCGCAACCTTTGGCAGTCCGGCCCAATTTATTGCCAAACGATCATATTTCTTATTGTGATCAAAATACTCTTATAGACAAACTGAATTTTGAGTACAGAAACTACTTTTTTTGATCTTATGTTGTAAAAGACTGTGCCTGCGTGTGAAGCCAGTGTTGTGACTAAGGTACTGTAGTTTCTATACTCAAATTTCTGTTGGCCTTAAAGAGCATAGAGTCTTTTAATCCCGAAATGAAATAGGATCACTAGGAATAAAAAAATTTTTTTTTAGTATTTTAGCCTTTTTTTGCTAACGGTAACTTTTTTCCAAAATCTGTGGATCCAGTTCAGAATATCTCAAAAAGTTATGGAAGGTCTCCCAGGAACGTTTTCCTGTAACTATAACGGTTAAGGCCCTTAATGTACCGTCTCAAAAATCCACCCAGTTGAGGTGTTATAAAAATTGGTAGAAATATGACGACATAATTGTTGAAGATATCGGATAAAATTAAGCCGACTCGGAGCTTGCATCGAAAACGCTGCATAAAACTTTGAGCAATAACAAAATTATTTATGATGGGATTGTTCCCCATTTACAAGTTTACAAAAAAAGTCCGCAATGGAATATGTCTATCTTCTATGGATAGCGTAGCTTACTACAGCCATTTAACTTTTTTTAAATAGTCAAAATAATGTTGTAATGGGAAAGGTATTAAGATAGATATAGTATTGATCCTTATTAAATTAAATGCGTTCGTTACCCCTTTTCACTATTAAATTGTTTGAATCAATATCTTATTTGATTTTTATTTGAGTTATCGCAAAAAAAATTACGCGCGCAAAAATAAATTCAAACGCGTATCTCATACCAATGATGGCAAGACTCGAAGGAAACAGACTTTTGGAGCGAACGGAGGTGACGACAGAAAGGTATTTATTTTCTTTTTGGATGTTGTTGGAAGGTCGCATTTGGCGCAAGGAAGGAACCAAAGCGAAGCGAGGGCGGGTCGCTAGTGGTAAATTTTAACCCAATACACTACACTACACTAATGAACACAGATGCGAATTTCGTGTAAGTATATAAAACGTAAAATTACCTTTTCACCTCTCCAGCACGAAAAGGGTGCTTTTGGCGCGTAAAAACTCGCAGCAAAATCGACTTTTGCTGCGAGCGTGAGGCAAAGTACTTTTTACCAAAAACTCGCAGCAAAATCGACTTTTGCTGCGAGCGTGAGGCAAAGTGCTTTTTTTAATTTCTAACACCTTTTCTCGCTGGTAGAGGTGAAAAGTTGTATGTTTAACACGAGAGCAAATTTTTTGATGTCTCGTGCCTTTAAATCACTCACTGTGCTCAGTAGTCTATATTAGAATCACTCGCTACGCTCGTGATTCAATTCTAGACTACTTTGCTAGTTCGTGATTTAAAAGTCAGCACTCGCAGCAAAAAATGACTTTGCTCTCTTGTATAACAAATAACTATTTTCCTTCTCCAGCTTACAAAAAGGGAAATTTGCAAGAATTTCCTCCGAAAGCGGAGTATTTACATTCAGTGTATGATATGCATTTCTTTTTAATCTGTTACCCTTTTTGTTATACATATTTCTAGGAAAATGATCCCCACAGATAAACTTATTATTATTCAATTTCGATATGGGAATATAAATCAAGTCCTCATTCCCTGTATATTTAACCCATAATCGACATCTAAAATAAAATAATATCGATAACTTTAGTACAGCACTATGAAATGATAACGTAAAATTACTTGCTCAGTAGGTAATGATAACGCAAATTTCGTTTAAATTTTACTTAAACCTGAAAACCTTAAAACTGATATTACTACTATTCTTAACAATGTTTTTACTCAACTTAACTTAAAACTTAGAAAACAATAAATTTGTTTGGATCAAGCGGGAATCTAGCCAAAAATATGTCCTTGCTTAATCTTCTGACTCTCCGGACACCACAAATTTCGCACTTTCGCAATGATTTGCCTCCCATTTTGAAGACGTTTAATTTTAAGACTAATAATAAAATTTTATAGTATTTAAATGCGTAAAATAATTTTACGAAAACTTGAAAACTTCTGTCAAAATTTAATTTTTGGCGGCGGCGGGTCACATGCTGGCCAACATGACCACAAAATGACGTCACGTATAATGCGGCTAAATTACCGTGTCATGGATAGTACAATAAGACAAAACGATTAACTACTTTTTTCATTGGTAGGATTGTTTCGTATTTTAATGTTGGTACAAAGTACGTTCATAATTCCATATAAATTTTTTGTATGAAGTTTTCAAAGTGTCGACCCACTGCTCCTTAACTACTACATCGATTGTGCGTTTCGCCGCTGCTTATATACCCATTAGAACCTTCTAGTAATTCTAATTTCGTTTGTCATTTGTCTTCTATTTTCCGTCTTTTTTCATCTTTTCCATTAATTCTCGAATTTTCTATTTATCTACCAAACATGTAAATATACATTATATAAAGATGTAAACATGCTAGAAATATCGTAAAAACCATCGAATCACTTTGGTCCGACAGAGGATCGAACTGCGGACTCCCGTGTATAGGGCGAGCAGCCACACCACTATGCCACGGCGACTTGCACCGATATGTACTATACTATAGATGCGACAAATCTACGGTCAAAATTCTCGCAGCAATCGCAAAGATGGCGGCCACGCATGCACAGCGCAAGCGTGAGGTGTCAAAGAAAAAGTAGCATGCACACAGATGCGACACATTCTTCATAATGATTATGATATACCTACTTGTTTAATAATATTGCATAAAATTATAGTAAAAACGCAATTCAATTAGGTGATGTTAATACTTACCCAAAAAATAAAAAAGGAGGATGGGCATTTAGTACCCGCACTAATAACAATCATTAGGTATCGTCAAAAAGATTTTTTTATTAGGAAAAATATTACTATGGAAACATGGAAATATATTTACTTGCCTAGATAAGGATCTGGGTTAGCAAATATTTTTCCATGTTTCCATAGTAATAATAATAATGATTAGGATACACGATTAGGTCGAACATACTTACAGTGTGTTCGACAATAACGTGACCGGCATTTTTTTGAATTTTAGTATGCAGCTTAGAAAAATAAATATTAGGCTGAATAGAACAATCATTTTCCTAAAATGGTTTGTAAAAAAAACATAAGTTTTTGCTTGATTTCTGGATTCTGCAAGAGGATAATGACCCTAAATACCGTAGTCGGCTCTGCACTTCTTGGAAAGCGATTGCACTTATTGCCAAATGATCCTGTTTCTTACTGTGATCAAAATGCTCTTTAAGGCCAACTGAAATTTGAGTACAGAAACTACAGTAAGCCACAACACCGGCTTTACAAGCAGGCACAATCTTCTAAAACATTAGATCTAAAAAAAACAGTTTCTGTACTCTAATTTCAGTAAGCCTTAAAGAGTATTTTGATCACAGTAAGAAATAGGATCGTTTGGCAATAAAAAATATTTCGAGTTGATTTATCGTTTTTTCAGTACAAAATGTATGGGAAAAGTTTCTGGCGATTCTGTCGTTTCTAGTACTCATACCTTAAATGGTCCCATAGAATCTTTTGAGCCTACACGAAATAGGATCGATTGGCATAAAAAAATGTTTTTGGTATTTTAGCATTTTTTTTGCTAACGGTAAGTTTTTCCAAAATCTGTGAATGCAGCTCAGAATACCTTAAAAAGTTACGGATGGTCTCCTGGAAACGTTTTCCAGTAACTATACGTATAATATACCTGCCCATAATGTACCATCTCAAAAATTCACCCTGTATGTATTGATTTTTATTTCTCTAAACTGCCGAGTCAGACTTTGATGCCACTTTGCACAAGGGTGTAGTTGAGGTAATTCCTACATAAATACAACACCAGTGTTGCTATTGGATCATAGACCACTTCCCATACAAAATTTCCCAATCTCCTTTCTCATAGATAATTACTCTATCGAGCACTTTTTTTTCTAGATAAATATTCGTGCTAGGGGTAATGTATACATTCGAACTCTTGCTATTTGCCTATTTGCCTCGCCTGCCTCGCCACTCGAGCGAGTATAATTACTGCGGCAATGGAGCACCGTTGTTCTTTGCACGGATGTGCCTCGACAGCAAAATACAGCAGGGATAAGATAAATAATCACATTCAATTTATTTTTCTTTCTTGAAAAGCCCTATACATTTTTGACTGACCGTAAGTACCTACACGGGCGGCGGGGCGGTAGCGTCGTCCTACATCAAGGGCGGTTCTTAGCGGTATAGAATCAAATCATATACTTATAATGTAAAACTGTGCTATTAGTTCAGCTATCCTAGTTTAGTACCTACGTATACAATCTGTATGGTTCACTTTTCATAATCTATGATTTTCATACAAAATGTCGGGTCAGTAGAAATAATGTATAAAAAATCGTTTTGGTTGGTTTATGTTAATGTTTTGTTTATTTACCGATGATAAGTCGCTCCATTATCTTTTTCCTTTGCAGTGGATCGATTTTTGTGCGAATTTAACTCGCAGAACGGCATTTTTGTAGCCACAATTACACCGTGTGATCGCGGTGAGCGTCGGCGAGTGACTAAATGAGTTGAGGCCAGTTGGCCTCAACGCGTGGCGCAAAAATCGGGCCCGCTATGTCGCATCTATAGTATAGTACATATCGGTGGGCGACTTGATAGTTAGCGGCTAAATTAGTCATCGCTTGATGCTCTATGTCTCCTCTACGTAATGTGACGTCATGGCCGTCACAATATTGTTTATACTACCTAACTACTACCTAAGAATATGTTGGGAGCGGGGCGAAAGTCTTGGACCACCACAAATAGGTTGTAATGGTTTGTCTTCATTTCGAGTTTCTGATAGATGCTGAGTAATGGTCTGCGCTTACTGACGACATGGCGCGGCACGTGGTGGCATGGGATTTTTCCTCAATATATTATGATTTTCGACCTTATTTCAATGAATTTAGCATTGAATGAATAGGTCTTGAAATCGTCGCGTCGCGGCATTCCACAGGATGCCACTGCACGCCGCTGCATCACGTGACACGCATATATTAAGTCGTTATGTTATAAAGGAATGTGAGTGTTAAGGAATTAAAATAAGGTTGAATCTTGGTCGTATAAGGTGCAGTAGACAAGCGTGTCGTGTATGCCACATGATGATTCTGTATGCCGTGCCGTGCCATGCCGTGCCGTCAGTAAACCCAGGCCCTAAGTGTCGACAAGTGCCGATTATTATAATTTGTATACAGTACTCACGGACAGCACTTGCAAGATCTTGCACGAAGAGTTGGCGCTGCAGTGGGTGGTGGCCAGTGGCGCCACTAGGGACCTCGCCATGCAAAACTCCTGGTAAGTAACTAACGAACGTTTTGAGAAGAAAAGTCATTAGAATAATTTGTTATATGTCATTTTTTCCGTTTTATTTATAATTCACAATAAACGCTTGAAACCTTTACGAATCATTTTGTTTATGGTTCATCCTAGTAGCTGGCTACCCTTGCTGTGAACCATTTGACTAAAATTTTAATCCCGCTAGTTTTTACCCGACTGCAAGGGGTTTTATGTTTCGCGCGTATCTTGTATGTTTTTATATTCTTGATATTGATTATTGTTGTTTCTTAATACATTAATGTTTGTTAATTTTAATATAATATCACTTATGTACATAATAATATCGTAACTTTCAAGCTGTTTTTTTATGTTAAAAAAAAAACTAACATAAAGATTTTAGAATTACTGATGATAGTTGACTATAATTTGATATAACCAGCAATTGATAAATTTTTCAAATCATAAAAGTTATGAATTTCTGTTTGTGAAAAACTATACAGTTTTTTTTTATTTATTCGGAAGACCAACAGCTAAATTTAATACATTAGGAAGCTTAAATAACACTTGAAAGCCAATTACAGGTCCTCACCGATAGAAACAATTTACAATATTTACTAAGTAGGTACACTTAATAAGTAGGTACAGGTACGCATTCCACATGGTAAAACTTAGATAATTATCTAGTTTAAGCGAAACAATAAGCAAAAAAAAAAGGATTAAGATAAAACAATAATACTAAGTATACGTACATCAAACTTAAAAGATTATTTGCCAAAAAACTCGCTACTCATTAGTCGCTTCTACGATGCAACGCTAGTATTTAATAGGTAAAGACCTTGTTTAAACCTAATAGTAAGATGTATAGTCCAATCAACGGGGCTTATGCAACCCGAATAATTCTTCCGTCTATGAAATTTGGCATGTGATGAAGTTAGGTAATACAGATTACAGATGAACAATAATCCAATAAATTTTGTTACGAGAAGTTAGGTATTTTTACCTAAACATGAAAATCGCTTATATCTCTCTGTGAATATTTCCTCGGGCTAAAATACTTTTTGTATACGTACTTGTGTATTAGTTAGAATAAGTATGTAAAAGAATCCAATATTTTTTCGATTTCGGAGATACTCCAAATTTAAATTTAAATATTTTTCAATATATATTTTCTTGATAAAAATATCTGCTGATTATTATTTTTAATATGTTTTTATATCCTTAAATATATAGCTTTGTTCAGTAAGTCAATTAATTTTCTTCTTTAATCATATTTTTTTTATTTTTTGGTCTTACGAGGTAATGTGAAAAATAGTCGGTCCATTTTCATACATTTATGTATAAATATGATTAAAGAAGAAAATTTGTTGGCCTACTGAACAAATCTATATATTAAGGGTATAAAAACATATTAAAAAATAATAATCAGCAGATATTTTTATCAAGAAAAGATATATTGAAAAATATTAAAATTTAAATTTGGAGTATCTCCGAAATCGAAAAAATATTGGATTCTTTTACATACTTATTCTAATACAAAAATACGTATACAGAAAGTATTTTAGCCCGAGGAAATATTCACAGAGAGATATAAGCGATTTTCATGTTTAGGTAAAAATACCTAACTTCTCGTAACAAATTTTATTGGCTTATTGTTCATCTGTAATCTGTGTTACCTAACTTCATCACATGCCAAATTTTATAGACGGGAGAATTTTTCGGAAGTCTCCATACAACAAATATGCTCATTGATTGGACTAGTAGATGTGTTTATAAATTGTTAATGTGTTATTGTTTGTTAACGCTAATAAAGAGAAAAAGAACTTTTAATGTTGACACGCTTAATGTTAGAGGTAGACTAACCCCCAAGCAGCGTGTAGTTCTGAGACACATTACGGCAGGGGTCTCCAAAGTACGGCCCGCGGGCCAGCTCCGGCCCGCGAGCACCAACAATCCGGCCCGCGAAAGCGGACCGGATCGTACCGTCATACTGTAGAACAGTATGTTGGTACGATGAGCTAACCAGGTCCTGGCCCTTGGAACTTCGTCGAGGAGTTAGTCTGGCCCTTAGCAGGCCTCCTTCACTCGCTCAAGGTCACGCGATAAGCACCTACCGCTAGCCGTGCCTACGGAGGCACAAGTGAGCAGAGGGACGCCTTTTTACAATAATGGACCTTAAAACGAGTGCCTAGAGTCCAGCACTCCAGCTTAAGGGTCTATCTCTAGGGCGCTGTTCGAGCTGATGGTAAAATCCATGGTGGAGTACCTGTACTGGAGCGGCGCGCACGAGGCGCCGCGCAAGGCGCGCTTCCCGGACCAGTTCACCGACGACCTCACCACGCTCGTCAACAACGTCACCTCAGAGATCATCTCCGGGTATGTTCCTTATTCTTATTATTTTTGTTTTAGCAATCTACTTTCCTCTTGGAAGTAATTTTTGCCAGTGTCAAGTGTTGATTAGTTCAGTGGTAGGTATTGTTTCAGTTTACATTACAATGCCGGTGCATTGCATTCCAATGCTGCTTGGAGCATTTGGCACCAAGTATATCAAGACAGTTTACTCGGTAAGTTCTGCCGGGGTAGCCACCACTACAATAAAAGTCTCAACTTCACACAACCAAGGTCGCGCCTATTTCAATTATCCCACATATTGTTCAGTTGCGGAGACACTTTGTACGACAAAAACTGCACCAATTTTAACACGTTTTTATTAGGTTGCTTTCTCGTTTGTTTGTTTGTGTGTTCGTTCGTTCGTTTTTAAGACACAATATCCACTATTAATAAAGGACGTCACCAAAAATGGCCCAAATGATGTACCAAGGTACACTCTGCGGAAAAAAATACCCTATAATACCCTGAGTAATATACCAATAATATTTTTTCCTGGTTATTTAGAGACGAGAAAAAAAATGAAAAATGCACTCGATATAAGAACCTATTACACAGATTATATGCTATC
Source organism: Agriphila geniculea (assembly GCA_943789525.1). Taxonomy (NCBI): domain Eukaryota; kingdom Metazoa; phylum Arthropoda; class Insecta; order Lepidoptera; family Crambidae; genus Agriphila; species Agriphila geniculea. The sequence goes on from OX038873.1 coordinate 26,797,370, forward strand.
ATTCAGCTCTTTGATATTCGAAAAAACTGTCAAGTTGACAGTTGCCATTGTCAGTTGAAGTTGATTTTATTAAACTCGGAAGTCGGAATGACGTTTTTCTCATGACGTTTAGTTTGACGGTTCTTTTGACGTTTTGTTACTTGCAGGCATAAACACTGTTCAAACTGTTGATTTCAGAGGTTAGATGTTTTTTGTCTTTGTATTTGTAACTTGTAATTAATTCCGATGTGAAATGATTTTTTTGACATGTTTAACTAATATTAAATGTACATTTGCGTTATTAAACTGAAAGTGAATATCCAGTATTGCCATATAATATAAGTAATTTAATTGTTTTACAAGTACACTTTTAATGATTTATTTCTAAGTATAAAGTAAAGATTGTACTAAAATAACATTATTTTCGGAATCCTCGAATTATTCCCTTCATTTTGGTATACATGTACCTCAGGTACATAAAATGGGCTGAAATGTTAGAGCGATTAGCGACCTCCTTTGCAAATAATTAAAATAGACACCAAACCGTACTCGACAAAATGGCGCCAAAAAATTAGGTATGTTCCTTATGTATTGATGTACAGTATGCGCAAAATAACTTGGCGGCTCTAACTTCGCGCGGAACACTGCGCAGTAGGCGAATACGGGCGTGCGGGGGGACGGGGCGCGGGCGGAAGCACTCGGAACTATGGAACTCGACATGTACCCTGCGCGAAATATCACTTGCAGTCTATCTATCTATAACAGCCCTTCGTTCGTCCGTCTTCGGACAAAGGGCTCCTTCAAAGCCTTCACTATTTTCTATCTTGCGCCACCTGGAGCGTACGTATCAATCTATCCCGTATGATCTAATCTTAATTCAACACTTTAAAATACGTTTTTCAGCCTACACTGTTTGTGATCAACGTAACAAATGATTTAAGAGAATGCATGCTTGTTATTGTCGCCAAAATACATATCGATTCGTAAATCTAACACTTTTTGTGACGCACTTTATTATCTATTCGAAAACTACCATGTTTGCTATCTCCTTGTACCAGAATTTCTAACCGATCTAATGTATTACTCTGTCGTTAGTAAAGTAATACTATCTTTGCTGTACTTACGCCTGTAGCACACCTCTGCAGCGAAACACCGCAGTAGGTTCCGCCACGACTTGTCAGTTGTACGACAAGCGAAGCAAATGCGAAATTAGCCTGTTGCAATGCATAGATTGGTCTTGATGCATGCTGTTTCTCTCACGTGCGATTCCGCCCGGTCGGCTCCGGACGTTGGGCCGTGGCGTAGCGCGTGTTTGTGCCGCCCGGGGCGGACCTGAATTTTGCCGCCCCCCTATTTTCATCATAAGCCAAGAAAATCAGTAATTAAAAGTGCCAACGGCGTTTGCACACCCTCTCCGGCCGCGAAAATAATGATGCGAAACCGCTACGTAGATGTGACCGTCACATATCATCGTCGATAGAAGACGATTTATGGCGCAACTACTGCAGTTTCGCTAGTATTGTTTCGCGTCAGAGGTGTGCGACAGGCGTAAAACATTACATTACAAAGGATAAGCCCGCCTTGTTCTTGTTTATATTCAGAGTCCTTGCATGGTCCACAGATCATTAATACGTAGGCGTGGTCAAATACTACCGATAGTACCGACGACGTACCGACCGACTATTTTGATTTCCCCCAGATACGGCAAGAACTGCCGCCTCACACAGAGCTTGAACAACAGTCTAGCGTTCTTTCTGTTCGACCTGCTCAGCATCATGGACCGCGGCTACGTGTTCCTGCTGATCCGCAGCTACCACAAGCAGATGAGCGCCAAGATCGCCTCATTGCCCGATGCAGTGCCGTTGGTGCACTACAAGGTAACTTGTGATTTAAACAAATGCAAGTAGGCAAATTTTTAGTCCTTCGAGTTGGTTATGAAAGTATTTGATTGCGAAAATGTATATACAACTATGTAGTTGATTAATAAAGAAGGTTGTTGTTGTTAAAGCGTTGTTGATGACTCTGTGTTCAGAGTAGTTCGTAGTAAGATTGGTATCTTGATTTGTATCTTTTTTTGCAACCCAATTTGTCCCATTTAGTTACAGTTTCGACTTACCGATGACACGAAAGGAATGTAACTTGACCTTTATTTGTGTGTCGGCAGCTAGCGTTCCTACGCATCGTGTGCTCGCACGAGCACTACGTGTCGCTGAGCCTGCCGGCGGGCGCGAGCTCGGGCGCCGCTTCCCCCGCGCCCTCCGCCGCTTCCGCCGCCTCCCACTCCAGCGCCGCGCCGCACGCGCTGTCGCACGAGTACCGCGCGCGCCACTACCTGCCCGGCCTGCTGCTGCACGAGCTCACCGCCGCCACCGACATGCAGTCAGTACTAGCGCGCGATACTAGCCTCCCCCGCCGCCTCCCACTCCAGCGCCGCGCCGCACGCGCTGTCGCACGAGTACCGCGCGCGCCACTACCTGCCCGGCCTGCTGCTGCACGAGCTCACCGCCGCCACCGACATGCAGTCAGTACTAGCGCGCGATACTAGCCTCCCCCGCCGCCTCCCACTCCAGCGCCGCGCCGCGCGGTGAAAAACCTTCTTCTTATGGTGCCTCTCCAACTAGTGAAGGTTGGCAGTCAACTCCGCATACTTGGTCTTGTCTTTGGCAAGGCTAAAGAGTTAGGCGGCACTTGTTATTCCCGTCCACTCTCGAATATTTCGCAACCAAGACTTTCTTCTGCGACCAGGTCTTCTTTTTCCTGCAACTTTTCCCATCATAATTGAAAAATTAAAAAACTACATTAATCATTAATGATTCTAACTGAAAGACTGTAGTCACGGTCTGTGACTAAAATTAAAACCTATCATTTACAAGAGATAAATGAAATTTAGTAGGTTGCTGGGCGAACACGACGTGCGAGTTCCTAATACATGACGTGTGGCATGATTTTTTTATTTTATTTTTTTTTATTTTATTTTGATTATTTTTATTATGATCACAACGATCATTCGATTTTTCCCTATGTTTTGTCTTTCTGTTAATACTGATCGAGGAGGAATATTCAGTAACCTCTGGTCAGTCCGTTCCATTCAACCGCCATTAATATAATAACCTCTACAGGAGTCCGGCGCTCCAATCCGCGGCAGTAAACGCAGTGATATCGCTGCTCGCGGCGCACGACGCGGACCCGCGGCTGGCGTCGCCTGAGGTGAAGGCGCGCGTCGCCGCCCTGTACCTGCCGCTCGTTAATATAGCGTTGGACGCGTTGCCGCAACTGCATCGCGGGTTTAGCGATAACAAAGGTAAGACATCATTACTAAAGACACTTCGCTATTTTATTATTTGTTGAGAGGGAATCGTCGGGATTGGTATGGGCATGTTATGAGAAGGGATGAAAGGCATGTTACTAGAAGACTAATGGATATGGAGTTGATGGCTGGAAACTTGAAAAGTAAGAGGAAGATCGCAGAGAAGATGGATGGATTGTGTGCGGAATGATATGAATGTGATGGGATGAGTAGATGACGAGTGACAATAAGGAATGGAAAAGCAGAACGCCGTGCACCGACCCCAAATAACTTTTTCGCTATTGTAAGTAATATGTAGTACATAACAGCCGAGAACGGAAAGCTAGCGATTGCATTGTCGAGGATGGTTTGAAGCCCGAGCCGCAGGCGAGGGCTTTAATCATTCGAGGCAATGCAAGTATCTTCAAGTACAAGGCTTGTATAGTGTTTTTCTCAAGAGATGCGACAAATTATGTAATTTCGAAATCTGCTCATCTAGGCCTTTCATTCGATACCCATATTGAAAAATTTAAAAAAGAAACTATTTTAGTGACAAAAATATAATTTTGGAATGTACTCATCAAGGCCTTTCATTTGACACCCATATTGAAAAAAAAACATCTCGTTTTTTTAAGGAAAAAAAAAGAAAAAGAGAAAAAAAACTAAGAAAAAACATAATAGATTGTTTGTTTACCTTTTTTTTAAAAAAAAAAGAATAAGACAGAAAACAAAGAAAATGGTTTTTTGGCCATGTGAATCGGGCTACTCGGCTCAGTGCGGGAAGTGCGTGGTGAAATTCATTTCCGCATTGATGGACCAGACCCCCACGGAAATGTGAAACGCCCCGCATTGCTTTTTCACATGGAATGATGAGATTTCAGAGCATATGTGAGAAAAAGTAATAACTGTAAATTGTGTGAGTTAAATTAAAGGCATGTGGACTGTAAAGAAATGTATGGGAATAAATTACAAGTTAGCCCGACATTGAAATGCGTACGCGCGTAACTACGCCAAACCACTCGCCTCACGACCGCTGTGAGTTCACAGCGGTCGTGAGGCGAGTGGTTTGCTCAGTCATGTTGAGCCATCGGTGAATGTCGCGCCTTTCCGTCTGCCGTCAAGATCCCTCTTCCTTCACCTCATGCACCGGGTTCGCCCGGGCTGGTGTTGTCAGTGCGTTGCGTGACCAATAATAAACAATTATTTATTGCACACTGATTGATTGTTTCAGAAATTCTGCAACTGGATAGCGAAATGAGCAATTTTAGCAATTTTTACCCTATTACATCGCCTGATGGAGATTATAAACAGGTAATGAAATCGTTTTAACTTGGATATTTTTAGTTTCTCAACAGATGTTTTATGTGCGTGTTATTTACTGACTTACCTATGTTCTAATATTACAACGTATTAAGCAGTGATTTGGCAATTTTAATTATTTTATTAAAATCAAACAAAACCGTTGATCTAGTTTAGACCACAAATATAGCTTAGAATTTTAACGCATTGACAAGATTTAAATTTATTCATCACTTAAGTGTTAGTAATGGACCCCTTAAACGGTCAAGCAATTCCCGTCAAGCACGTAAATATTTCTGCTCGTCAATCACATTTTGATCGTCTAGGAGCGATGCTCGACAAGCACCACAGAATAGATAGATCACCGTGGCCAAACCCACCAACCACCCATGACCTGACGAACATCTAGGTTATGCAGGTCGAAGCAGCGGGAGATGCGCGCGGAATGGCCTCCACCGCGCGCACTTTCTTGACTCCCTACAAATCTTTCTAAATCTGTCTCCTTTGTCCCTATGGTCCCTCTCCCCTTTCTGGGGTGGACGTACACGAAAACGCCTCCGGTGCCTCCCAGGTCGCCTCGTGCCCACTACGAAGTGGTACCGCTCCGGCTCCGTTTCTTCTTTCTTCGCCTCGGTTCTTCATTCTTCACCTCCTCTCGATTCCACTCCGAATCCTGTGCCACTTACGCGCAAATTCTCGCAGCCGCCTGAAGTTCGCCTCCGATCCTACGAGATCACCGTAGTAAATCGGTCCAACCTCGAGCACTTTCACCTTATCTAATAGTTCCCTACGCTCATCCCCGTAGAGCTTGCACTCCCACAGAGCGTGGTATGCGTCCTCTACCTCGCACTCCCCACAGTAGCAGGACCCCACGTCCGCGAGCTTCATCCGGTGAAGCCTACCCCTGAAACAGCCGTGACCCGTCAACAATTGCGAGACTTCATAGTCAGGCTCGACCCAAGTCGCCTTGAGTCGGGCCCCCACTTCCGGGAAAAACCGATATAGCTCCCTCCCCTGGTCCGATGTGTCCCAACGCTCCTGCCATTCGGCAAGGGCGGACTCAGATGTCCTGAGTTTGGCGCTTCGAAGCTCCTCCTTGGCAAGCCCGGACTCGCGTGCCTCACCTAGTCTGCCAGCACGTAATACCTCGAGGTCGGCCGGTAAAACGACAGCCAAGAACGGGAGAGCGACAGAGCTTGTCGACCGATACGCCTTGGTCAGAAGGATCAAAGCGGGTCTCTGGGTACGCAAAAGCGCGGACCGCACTACGTGCAGGGACGCGCGCTCAAACCAGCAAGCCGCAGCATACGTTACCGTGGCAACGTAAGTGCCTCGGTACAGCACCAATAAGGCTTTGTACCGAACCCCCCAGGATGACGCCGATACCCTCGACATCTTGCCGAAGCAATTTGCCGCCCTGTCCCCTATCGACACCGCATGCTGCGCGAACGATAGACTCGAGTCGATCGTCACCCCAAGCACAGTGGTCGACGTGACGCTTCGAATCGACTTCCCCCCGAACCTGATGGTGGGTGGTCACTGGAATTTACCCCTGATCGTCATAGTTTTCACTTGGCAGGTGAAAATTCCAGCCTATTACGGACCCCCCATTCACCGACGAGCGCCAAAACGATAGAGGCCGTAGCCTCTACGACGGCAGTTTGATATGTCCGTGACTTTAAGGTTGAATACAATATTTTTTCATAATTCAATTTTCCTGTCTTAATTTAGAACTCTTTGCTGAGCTTATGCTGTTGCATTTTTTAAATTGGCGCAAAATTAAAAAAAAATGGAAGAAATAAAACAATTTTTAACGGATACTAGCGCGGTTTTATTGAAAGCACTTTGGTAATTAGTTGGTATTTGGTTTGATTTTTGGTTTTCCCGACGTTTCGGCAACTTTGCAGCTGCCGTGGTCACGGGGGACTGAAGCTACCCGTGAGTCTACCCTCAAGCGATGAATTTTTTTAGACGTTCAGAAATTAAAATTTTAACAAAATTTTTAATGTTTTATGTTGATTTATAATTTAATTTTATGAATTATTTAGTGCTAAAAAGAGAGAGAATCTACTGAAGCTACCACCATTTCATAAAATTGGGAGGCCCCTCCAAGAAAGAAATGGCGAAAGAAAACTTGGAGAGGAAAACCGACCTCCGTCTTTTATATTAATTTATTTATTTGCAAAAGGAACTAACTGTATCATCAGATCTTACAGTGTGTGTGAGGGGCTTAAGCTTGTGAATGATGGGGTCCCAAGCTGGTGGAATTTTCCAACCATCATCTCTATTGAAATTAGGGTATTTATTTATTTCGATAGCCTCGCGGAGCATTCTAGGAATAAATCTACGTTCCCTAGCAAGGATTTGGGGTTTGTCAAATCTAATATAATGGTTGGGCCCCTCAAAAGCGTAAAGATCAATATCCTAAAGATGTTAGGCGGGCAACCCCCGCGCTTCGCCTTGAGCAAGATCATCGGCCACCAAGCGTTGTCGAAGGCACCAGAGATATCCAAAAATATCGCCTGAACAAAATTCGACGAACTCTCTCTAGCCACCCTGAAGATAGTCTTCAGAGCGGACACCGTCGACCGACCTCGAGTGAACCCGTGTTGGCGGTCCGATAGCCCCAATGCTAGTTGCGGGAGAGATACACGCTTTCGGCTCGTCGCCGCACTGCAGTACGCTGCTCGCGGCGATCCAGCTGGATCCAGGGTAATGCTCCTGAACCAGAACGACGTCTAGATCCATCTCTGCTGCAACTACGGGTAGCTCCAAGGTAGCAAGCTCCGCCCCCGCAAGATTAATCTGGCCGACTATACATTTTGACGGAGCCATTAGTAAGCCGTAGTTTCGACCATACGTCGCTCGGCATGAACTCGTGCTGGACAATCTTTGGCACCGGTCCTGTGAGTATTGGCGTCTTTCTGCCCGAAGCGGTGGCATGTGGCGCACTTTTCACATTCCGCTTTGAAATCTACCGTCTTGTGTCCAGTAACGCCACATCTTGAGCAAGTGTGCTGCTCTTGCTTGCACCGCTTGTCGTTGTGCCCATATGTGCAGCAGACCGCAGTGGTAAAGACTTCCACTCTACAAACTTCCCATCCAACGTATAGTCGGCCTTTATCTACTAATGCCTTTCTCAGACCTGGACTACAAGCCAGTATCATAGATGAGTTGGAACCCCCTAGGCGACTTTTACAGAAAGCCAGCCTGCATTCAGCCTTCATCCGCTCAAGGGTCCATTTTCCATCCTCCCTAAAGTTTTGTTTATGTATTGCCGCCAATGTGCTAGATAGATCAGGGTCTTTACCATCCAAGTCCCTGATGACCACCAGAGGTGACCTACCCTTTAATTCGCTACCTCTTAAGGTTGCCGGTAGCGCCGCCTTCAGTCTATCCAGGTCAGCCCTAGTCTGGGTTTGGATTACTACCCCAGCGTTGCCCACTCTTCGTACCTTGTCTACCTTAATTTGTAACTCCGCGGGGGCAATGGAGGTCTTCAAGGTCTTTTTTGTCTCTTCCGAGGTCTTTAAAGTCGATCCCTCAACTGGGTACACCGCGATGACCGGTCCGGTCGCCGTTTTTAACTTGTCCGCATAGGACAATGGTGTGGCCGCGGTAGCCACCACCGCCGCCGATGCTGCCACGACTTCCGCCCGCGCCGACTTTGCGTCCGCTTCAGCTTGGGCTGCCCGCTCACGCTCCCTGGCGTAGGCCTCCCCGATAGTATCAGCCTTAGTCTTTTCCAAGTTAATACGGCCGCGGTCCTCCTCCGCAATGAGCTCCAGATGGCCCACCACCTCCATAATACATTGGAGCTTAGAATTTATGGTAGCTATATCCGCCTTATTCATTTTGTTGGAGGCTCCCGCGACCGTAGAAATGATGCGCGCAGCTGCGTTGGCCGTCGCCAGGAGCTGCCTTGAAGTCGCTTTCTCAATTGGGGTGTCTTCGGCAGCAGACTCCGCTTCGCTGGAGTACGGAGTAGCGTAGTCCCCAGCCGGAGTCGCAGCTTCAGAAGAAGTCGCCAGTTCCAGACAGGTCCCCGGAGTGACTCCAGGGATCAGGTTTCTGACCGACCGCTTCTTTGTTCTCCCTGTACCTGTCGCCGTAGATTCGTCCGGTGAAAGTATTCTTTTCTCCCTTCTCGCCTCCGTCTTGGCCGCAGGGGTGTTCGCCGGGGGAGGGGGTGAAGACTGGGGGGAGCTAAGTGTCGTCATCACCGCATTGTAAGCCGCTGCCGCCAGTTCCCTAGCCGAACGCGAAGGGGACGGCACTGGAATCGACGCTGGTATTGTCTCAAGTTGGGGTTCGGCTTCACGGGGCAGGGGGGGGAGCGGTATAAGGACCCCCTTGGCCGGAAGATGACTCTCTCCCTCGCTTTCACCACCCTGTCACCTTCCTCGTCCGATGTGGTTGCCATCGCTGATCACCTATTTTATGGCAAACGTTCCTGTTCTGCCGGAGAACGTTCGTGTCCTCCGCGTTAACACACCTTAGATCGCCGAGTATTAGTATACACGCAAAGTACAGGGGACAGACAAAGCAAACATAAAAGAAAGCAAATGCAGCAATGAGCAATGGAACGCAATAAATGTCAATTTCAACTGACAGATAATGTCACTGTCAGCCGTCAAAGCCGCGAAACGTCAATGTCAATGTCCAGGCCCATCAACGTCAACCTGTCAACGTCAAACGTCAACTCGTAAAACGTCAACTGTCAAACGTCAGCCTATAAATGTCAATGTCTACACAGGGCAACCCTTCAAGCAAGCTTGAAGCAAGCCACCCGTTTAACACTAAGTTCCACACTGATTAAAAACACAACAAAATCACCGTGGCCAATCAAAAGTAGGCCACGCCCCCAAATGGTATGTTACGTGTACGTGCTTGACAAGAAATGCTTGACCGTTTAGGGAGTCCTTTATCGCTAGTCCTCGCGTTATTTGTCTTCACAGCGTTATTTGCTAGCACAACATCTATCGTTGTTTCAGTGCGCGCGTCCACCGTTCAACAGCGAGACTAGTCGCAACTTACTGATGTGCCTGGTGTGGGTGATGAAGTACTGTTCGCGCTGCTCGTACGGCGCGCTGGCCGCCGAGCTGCCCGCGCGCCGCCTGCACGCGCTGCTGGCGCTGCACGACCTCGCCTACCGCTGCCAGGAGTACAAGGTATTCATCATCATCATCATCATATCAGCCGCACGTCACCCACTGCTGGGTATAGGCCTCCCCTAAAGATCTCCACGACGATCGGTCCTGCACTTCCCGCGACCTTCACCCTCACGTCGGTCCACCTTGTCGGGGGCCGAGTCCGGTGCGCGGTCGCCATTCCAGAACCTTTCCGCCTCAACGGCCATCAATTCTCGCTATGTGTCCCGCCCATTGCCACTTCAGCTGAGCAATCCTACGAGCGATGTCGGTTACTTTAGTTCTCCTGCGGATCTCCTCGTTTCTGATTCGATCACGCAGGGAAACGCCGAGCATGGCTCTCTCTATTGCACGCTGGCTGACCTTGAGCCTCTTTATGAGACTCATAGTTAGCGACCAAGTTTCACTGCCGTACAAGGTATTACCACAGAATAACTAATAGTACAAGTACAGAAGTAGCATTCCGCAAAGACATTTAAATAAATAGCGACTTTAACTCCGACGCAATAAAGTGCAAAATACCTACTTGGGCAGTAAGATGCCGCGCTTGTACGGCGGCGGGAGTGTGGCGTCCCTCTGCTCACTTGTGCCTTCGAAGGCACGGCTAGCGGTAGGTGCTTATCGCGCGACCGACGAGCGAGTGAAGGAGGCCTAGTATTACTTACGCTGCCAGAAGTGCAGTATAATAATCATATCTTTTCATAATATAAAAGGAGTTCCTTCATCCTTAAACTCGGTGCAAATGCAGATAAATTACGACTCGTACTACGGTACCTCACTTTCACTAGGGAAAAGTTAGGTACAGTCAATGGCACGTTAACCACGAGATCGAGACCGTCTTTATATCGTACTAACTGTTTTCGTAGTTCATCTGTTTAACTAACTGTGCTATCGTGCTAACGACTCGCTGCACAGTAGCGATGAAGAGTCGCCCCTTGCACCGCACCCCACCTCATCGTTGCCCTGTCAACACGAGCGTGTTTTGATGCGAAATAAAACTAGCGGACTGTAGGTAAATGATGATTGAACTGATTTAACACGTGTTAACACGCCGTCAGATGACATCAGTTTTCATAGTAAATGTATGCACTAGGATCACACTTGTCTTATGACACGTTCATACAAATACGGCGTGTTAACACGTGGCGTCAGACAAATGTGCCCGCACCTTAATCATTACGCTGTGGTACTACTGTACCATAGAGCGTCTCTACTCGTGCAGTACTCATCTGCTGCTGCACAACCTTGTCTACCACTGCTAGGAATACAAGGTATATAGATGGCACTGGAGCGGAGTTCGACTGAAGATCAGTCGGAACTCGACCGGAGCCGGACTTTAATGTACTTATACTATTCAAATTAAAATGATCTGATTGGCTGTCACTTTCCGAGTAATTTAAGAAGTTTTTTTGAGAGGTGCGCGTTTGAGATTTCATATTTTACCTCGTCTTAAGGACGACTAGCAGTGTTCTGTAGCCAATGTAACATTTGCAAAAGCTATAACGAACTTCCTTATTGAAAAATCTATGTGATTTAAATAAGTTTTCAGCAACCATCAATTTTTAAATGTCAAGTCAAACCTAAATCAAAATACGTCTTTGAAAACGAAAACTAAATCACTCGCCATAACATTTGAACGTATTCTTATTCTTACCCCATTTAATAATTTTATTTACTTTTGTCTGTTCTACAGGGACGCAAAGAAATAATGAAATGCGCCCAACAGAATGTACGCAAGACCACCGATATAAAGGCGAAATTAGAAGACGTAATTTTGGGACAGGGGTCGGCCAGATCTGACTTCATTATGCGACGGAAAGGTATTTAAATAAACATGTGATTTACTTTCCCTAAATTATTGAAAAAGTAAAGTCTGCTATTAAGTTATTTGATTTAAAGTGTAATTAAAATTAATTAGAAATTAATAAAGCAACCGAAACACAATGTTTTTACGATAATATTGCTTCATTTTCCATTGGTTATTAAAGACTTAGAAATAAAGCTGTGGACTTCCAATTTAAACAATGATCCTAAAAATTTCATAAATATTCTTGAAAATAGTTATAGGAAGTTTGCAGTATCGACAAAGATGCATGCGTACGTTATACACCTTTAGTTTCTTGCACGGGGTCGTTATTAGCAAATCCTCTACATCTACTCTTATTAACTATTAGGTACCCGATTTCTCTTTTTTGAGGTGGTGGTCACACTTTTTCTTGTAGTTTGCAAAAGGTAATGGTATTTTTCTTACTTAGACCTTGGTTTCCTATTTACACCGTCGGCCGCTTACAGCGTCAGCGTCACAATTCTTACTATAGAAATGTACTGTTTTCATGTCTTTCAAACGCTGACGTTGGCATATGAAATGTATAGGAATGTTTACGCTGACGTCGGATGTCACGTATATCTTAAAAAATAGAAGACCAAGGCCTTAGATGTTCACTTACTTTTCCCCATAGGTATGTAAAATTCATATATTCTTTCAAGTGATGGTGCTCATAAGTTTGTGACATCAAATTCAGTTGCTGTCTCGTATCGATGCAATAATAGTAGTTTATGAAACTGGCGCATAATGAAGGGTATTAAAACATGAGTGTGTTTTTAAAAACCGAGCCGTAGGCGAGGTTTTTAATAGCATCACACGAGTGTTTTAATACCTAGTTATGTGCAGTTTCATACACTACTTTATCTACTCTCATACAATTTGTGATTGAACCGATTGAACCTACAAAACTTCTACAAAATAAAATATCAATGATAAAAAGAGTGAGTTTGGAGTTTATCGGTAGGTCGGCACTACTTACTTTTTCCGTCGCCGCATCTAAAATATCGGGTGGAGTCAAATTTTCACTCACTACTATGACATTTTTAAGCTTAAGTAAAAAATAAAATCTAAAAATGGCGCGTATTCAATTAGAAAAATAAATAATGAGATGAGTGTATTCCAGAAGACTAATCGCTACGATGAGTCATCGATCACCATAGATAGAGTACATTTTAATCATGGAAAGAATATGGAAATATCGTTGTTTCTTTTTAATATCACGGCACTGCCTTCTTCTCGGATTTGCCCTGTATCGTAATGAGAAAAAAAGTTATTTTATAACATTGCTTAGTATGGCGAAGGTATGTTATAAAATAACTTTTTAATTTTTTTTCGGTATTGCGTGTATAAAGTATGTCAATATAAATTCGATTTGAATTTTACGATATGAGAGTAGATAAAGTATAAAATACTATGAAAGATGCCACTACGTATGCATTTTGTGTGCGTTACCTTGGACTACAAACAATGTAACAAGTCTTTACGAACTGCGTCTGTAACGCACATGGTTGGCAACTGCATTTGGAGTGCTCCTCTCTTTATTAGTGACTTCTCTTCGCTGATGGAACTCTTATTTTCCTCCCCCACCCGCTCGTATGTATGTCGTAGTGGTGTTAGTACATTCCCCCCTCTAACCAGGCAATTCGAACGTTGGAGGTGCGAAGCGCGAGCGGTGGCGGAAAGAGTGGGTACGCGGCGGCGGGCGGGAACAACCCGCGTCCCCCGCGCACCCGCACCCGGATCTGTCCGCGTCGCTGGCGGCTGAAGTATCGCTCACGTTACTGCACTCGTTGGAGACTATCGTGCAGGTATGTGTGTTAATGCTGTGTATGTATTAGTGTAAAGTAGGAATGGGTGCGCAGTGGCTGGTGGGAACAACCCGCGTCCCCCGCGCACCCGCACCCGGATCTGTCCGCGTCGCTGGCGGCTGAAGTATCGCTCACGTTACTGCACTCGTTGGAAACTATCGTGCAGGTATGTGTGTTAATGCTGTGTATGTATTAGTGTAAAGTAGGAATGGGTGCGCAGTGGCTGGTGGGAACAACCCGCGTCCCCCGCGCACCCGCACCCGGATCTGTCCGCGTCGCTGGCGGCTGAAGTATCGCTCACGTTACTGCACTCGTTGGAAACTATCGTGCAGGTATGTGTGTTAATGCTGTGTATGTATTAGTGTAAAGTAGGAATGGGTGCGCAGTGGCTGGTGGGAACAACCCGCGTCCCCCGCGCACCCGCACCCGGATCTGTCCGCGTCGCTGGCGGCTGAAGTATCGCTCACGTTACTGCACTCGTTGGAGACTATCGTGCAGGTATGTGTGTTAATGCTGTGTATGTATTAGTGTAAAGTAGGAATGGGTGCGCGGTGGCGGGTGGGAACAACCCGCGGCCCCCGCGCACTGCACCCGGATCTGTCCGCGTCGCTGGCGCTGAAGTATCGCTCACGTTACTGCACTCGTTGGAAACTGTCGTGCCGGTATGAGTGTTGATACTGTGTATGTATTAGTGTTAAGTAGGAATGGGTGCGCGGTGGCGGGTGGGAACAACCCGCGTCCCCCGCACACCCACAAACGAATCTGGCATCAATTTATCGATAGAAATAGTGTCTTTGATACTATATTTTTTAGATCTATACGTCTGTTCATCTCAAACCGCGCGGCTCAACTGAACGGAACGGTTCGATGTAGGTTTGTAGATCTTGAACTACGCGGCACCGCGCGGTGCAAGGTAATACTCGACGCTATAAACATAGTTTAGAGCACCCGCATATTGAGCCGCTAGTCGCGGCTACTAAACGCGATCATAAGCTTCGGATGAGTTTTTTCATACATTTTGTATAGTATCGGCGCAAATCGAGCGTTCGAGTGGCCGCGTTCGAGCCACAAACTGTGGAAATCGCCCGCGCTTGCTACTTGTGGCCGCGTTTTGTCGCTCGCATCGCGCGCACACTCAGCAACAGTAGCAGACTTCTTCCCCGGCGATAGATTTTGTCTACCTATTCATTTCTTATTATGGTACCGAAGCTGTAGCACCGCTATACTTGATTTTAAATAAGTTCAATAAGTCTGTCTTTTCATACATTTTGGCACAAATGTAAAAAAAAGCAGCTTAAAAGCAAATTCTGATAGATTTTGTCCGACTAAGCATTTCTTATTATGGCACTGAAGCTGTAGCACCGCTGTACTTGATTTTAATTGAATTCATATATGTATCTGTCTTTTCATACATTTTGACACAAATGTGAAGCAGTATTACAGATTCGATGCCATAATAAAAAATGCTTAGATGGACAAAATATATCAGAATAAAGCACTTTTGTCTTTTGGCACTTTGATATTTGGACCAAAAATGTATGAAACATGGATGATGTCCTTAGTGTAACTATGGGTTTTTAATACTTTGTTATGTGTGTCCATCAGCCATTTTTGATGTCCCCACTGCTGGGGCACAGGCCTTCCTTATGGGTGGATAAGGAGGACGGGCCATAACCCACCACGCGGGCCCAATGCGGATTGGTGGGTATTAACGACTGCAAATGCAGCCGGGACCAACGGCTTAACGTGCCTTCCGAAGCACGGAGGAGTTCGCGATAGTAAATTTTTGGTCACCCATCCCATGACCGACCCTTGCGAACGTTGCTTAACTTACGCAATCGCTGGGCCAGGCGCTAAACCACTGCGCCACCGAGCTCCTCTTTGTTATGTAGAAAGGTTCAAATAGGTATGTATTGCAGTCGTGCAGCGGGCTGGAGCACGGGCAGGCGGTGTGCAGCGCGGCGCTGCAGGTGGTGCTGCGCGCGCTGCAGCGCAACCAGAGTACCACCGTATTGCAGCACATGTTCGCCACCGTGCGCGCCTTCATACTCAGGGTAACCACTTTATATCTATACATATACAAGGTTATTTTTAGTTAATACAAAACCTCTCGTGGGGTTGATCAGACCATCAATCTGAACAACTTTCATTATTGGACCAGTCTTGAAATCGCGAAAAAAAATCAGCTGTTTCATACATTTCGATAGAGTAGGATTGTACTTTTGTAATTTTGTTTCGTGATTTTGAGGTTGGTCCCATAATGAAGTTGTTCAGTTTGATGGTCTGATCAACCCCACGAGAGGTTCTGTATTAACTAAAAATAACCTAAAAGTAATTAGGATGTTGGGATATGCGTAAAGCCCTAAGGGGAAAGGCAAAGGCAAGAGCACGGAGAAGAGGGAAAAGAAGGGGGAGGGAAAGTAAAAGTGGCCATGTAAGTGTAAAGGGAACGGGAATGTGACACTTATATCTTTGGTCTGGATCCAATTCTGAATGGGGACGGGGACGGGAACTCTTACAGCATTTTACGAATTCTAAATATTTTCTAGAATGTCCACGCGAATGAAGTTGCAGGCAAAAGCTAGTTTCATTATAAAACGTTTCAATTTTATTGACGGCTCGGAACATCGCGCGAGACGACGCGGGGAACTCAATATCCATGTATAATGCGATTAAATTGACAATAGACAGTGATCCGGTGCAACTTCACTCGAGAATTTGTGGCAAAGAGTAAATTTTACAGATTAACCTTTCACTGACAAGAAGCGATATGATAATTTATAAGTTTATTTAGTGAATTTGTATAACCGGAACTATCGGATATCCGAAATAAAAATCTATCCGTATCCGAATCCGATAAAAAGCTTCGGATAGGGAAGGAGTCTAAGCGCTCATACGCACTGCCCGGCTAGACGCGTTGCGGCTGTCCGTCCGGAGTACCGCAACCAAAAATATGTACGAAATAATAGTTTCTATTCGCACTGTGATACGGCTGCCACCCAACCGCACCGGTCGCTCGCAGCGCTGCGGCCCGACTGACGGCTATCCGGACAGTCGCTGTACGCACTACGCGGATGCACTGCGGTTTGCTAGTTTGCGGTTGCTCGCCAGTGAATGCGCACATATACCTACGCTGAAACCGCAACGTTATCCTATCCGTACTTTCCGGTTGCGCTTGCGGCTAGTCGCTGCCCGGCTAACCGCAACTGCAACCGCATCCTGCGGCCAGCCGGACAGACAGCCGCAACGCGGCTAACCGGGCCGTGCGTACGAGGGCTTAAGGTATGATTCCGATGTCGGCTGCTGTGTACTCTGTGCTCCAAATTGAATCGTAATGTTACGTTTGAAACGCTCAATTTGAAGAGCGGTGAAGCGTCGCGACACTGCTGCGCGACACTGCGCAGCAGTGTCGCGACGCTTCTCCGCGCAGCACTGCTTCCGCAGAACTACTGGTCCCCATACATTCTCTATAGGTTTATATGAGACTACATTCCGAGCTCGGCAGCACAGCTGCGCAGCAGTGTCGTGCAGCAGTGTCGCGCAGCAGTGCTGCAGACATCGGAATCATACCTTAAATGAGACACTATATTTTGTCTACTTGGCCGAGCTGACACACTAGTTTTACTATTACAGTTTCTAAAAATCCAATACCTGTAGGTAACCGAAACTAACGGATGACCCGAAATAATTTCGTATCCGTTACCGGAATGATATTATTTTATATATCCATATCCAGATCCGAAACTTCATATCCGTAACACCCGTGTATTGTTGTAGCTGGGTTGGTCGTGTTGCGGGGAAGAGTGGGGCATCTGCCGCGTGTTGCTGCGGCACTGCGCGGCGAGCGCGGCCACCACGCGCGCGCACGCCAGCGCCACGCTCTACGCGCTCATGCGACAGCACTATCAGCTCGGGAACGTACGTATAGTGGGGCATCTGCCGCGTGTTGCTGCGGCACTGCGCGGCGAGCGCGGCCACCACGCGCGCGCACGCCAGCGCCACGCTCTACGCGCTCATGCGACAGCACTATCAGCTCGGGAACGTACGTATAGTGGGGCATCTGCCGCGTGTTGCTGCGGCACTGCGCGGCGAGCGCGGCCACCACGCGCGCGCACGCCAGCGCCACGCTCTACGCGCTCATGCGACAGCACTATCAGCTCGGGAACGTACGTATAGTGGGGCATCTGCCGCGTGTTGCTGCGGCACTGCGCGGCGAGCGCGGCCACCACGCGCGCGCACGCCAGCGCCACGCTCTACGCGCTCATGCGACAGCACTATCAGCTCGGGAACGTACGTATAGTGGGGCATCTGCCGCGTGTTGCTGCGGCACTGCGCGGCGAGCGCGGCCACCACGCGCGCGCACGCCAGCGCCACGCTCTACGCGCTCATGCGACAGCACTATCAGCTCGGGAACGTACGTATAGTGGGGCATCTGCCGCGTGTTGCTGCGGCACTGCGCGGCGAGCGCGGCCACCACGCGCGCGCACGCCAGCGCCACGCTCTACGCGCTCATGCGACAGCACTATCAGCTCGGGAACGTACGTATAGTGGGGCATCTGCCGCGTGTTGCTGCGGCACTGCGCGGCGAGCGCGGCCACCACGCGCGCGCACGCCAGCGCCACGCTCTACGCGCTCATGCGACAGCACTATCAGCTCGGGAACGTACGTATAGTGGGGCATCTGCCGCGTGTTGCTGCGGCACTGCGCGGCGAGCGCGGCCACCACGCGCGCGCACGCCAGCGCCACGCTCTACGCGCTCATGCGACAGCACTATCAGCTCGGGAACGTACGTATAGTGGGGCATCTGCCGCGTGTTGCTGCGGCACTGCGCGGCGAGCGCGGCCACCACGCGCGCGCACGCCAGCGCCACGCTCTACGCGCTCATGCGACAGCACTATCAGCTCGGGAACGTACGTATAGTGGGGCATCTGCCGCGTGTTGCTGCGGCACTGCGCGGCGAGCGCGGCCACCACGCGCGCGCACGCCAGCGCCACGCTCTACGCGCTCATGCGACAGCACTATCAGCTCGGGAACGTACGTATAGTGGGGCATCTGCCGCGTGTTGCTGCGGCACTGCGCGGCGAGCGCGGCCACCACGCGCGCGCACGCCAGCGCCACGCTCTACGCGCTCATGCGACAGCACTATCAGCTCGGGAACGTACGTATAGTGGGGCATCTGCCGCGTGTTGCTGCGGCACTGCGCGGCGAGCGCGGCCACCACGCGCGCGCACGCCAGCGCCACGCTCTACGCGCTCATGCGACAGCACTATCAGCTCGGGAACGTACGTATAGTGGGGCATCTGCCGCGTGTTGCTGCGGCACTGCGCGGCGAGCGCGGCCACCACGCGCGCGCACGCCAGCGCCACGCTCTACGCGCTCATGCGACAGCACTATCAGCTCGGGAACGTACGTATAGTGGGGCATCTGCCGCGTGTTGCTGCGGCACTGCGCGGCGAGCGCGGCCACCACGCGCGCGCACGCCAGCGCCACGCTCTACGCGCTCATGCGACAGCACTATCAGCTCGGGAACGTACGTATAGTGGGGCATCTGCCGCGTGTTGCTGCGGCACTGCGCGGCGAGCGCGGCCACCACGCGCGCGCACGCCAGCGCCACGCTCTACGCGCTCATGCGACAGCACTATCAGCTCGGGAACGTACGTATAGTGGGGCATCTGCCGCGTGTTGCTGCGGCACTGCGCGGCGAGCGCGGCCACCACGCGCGCGCACGCCAGCGCCACGCTCTACGCGCTCATGCGACAGCACTATCAGCTCGGGATCGTACGTATAGTGGGGCATCTGCCGCGTGTTGCTGCGGCACTGCGCGGCGAGCGCGGCCACCACGCGCGCGCACGCCAGCGCCACGCTCTACGCGCTCATGCGACAGCACTATCAGCTCGGGAACGTACGTATACTGACTGCAATAAATACTTAGTGTGCAAACAGATTAGAGTGGGAGCGGGGCGGAGCGAAGCCGCTCTATTTTTCTCTTTCCATGCGAGAGATTAGAGACTGATGACTATGAAACGAAACATATTTTTCAGTTGACCAGAAAATGGGTTGAAAATAGACCAATATTGCTGTACGAGCAGTACATTAGGTACTTACTAACCTAAATAAGTTGCTGACCGCGCGACAGTGATCGCGTTACGGTTTACATTATATAAGGTCCTTCTTAAATAGTGCACATAATTTTAAGGAGTTAATGTACTCATGCATACAAACAACTTTTCCTATGGTACAGATGCCGGCATATATATTGCCAAGAGAAAGAAACAGACAAAAGATGCACAGTAGCCATAAACACTAAGTTTATGGCTACTGCGCATCTTTTGTCTCTTTCATTCTCTTGCCAATATATATGCCGGGCAGTATACCAATATTGAAATCGCGAAAAAATCCGCCGTTCCATAGAAAATTTAAAATCGAATAGATCAAAATGTATGGAACAGCTGATTTTTTAGGGTTCCGTACCCAAAGGGTAAAAACGGGACCCTATTACTAAGACTCCGCTGTCCGTCTGTCTGTCTGTCTGTCACCAGGCTGTATCTCATGAACCGTGATAGCTAGAAAGTTGAAATTTTCACAGGTGATGTATTTCTATTGCCGCTATAACAACAAATACTAAAAACAGAATAAAATTAATATTTAAAGGGGGCTCCCATACAACAAACGTGTTTTTTTTTGTCGTTTTTTGCTCGATATTGGATCTGCTTCTGACTACCTATCTTAACGCATATTAAACTGTATGAATTGATTTTTTTTTTCATTTATATTAAAATTGTATTCATTGAACAGAACTTCAGCCGCGTGAAGATGCAAGTGACGATGTCCTTATCGTCATTGGTGGGCACTTCGGCGACGCTGAGCGAGGAAGCGCTGCGGAGGGCTCTGAAAGCAGTACTATTGTACGCAGAGAGAGACGCAGATCTCGCCGCCACTTCTTTCCCCGAACAGGTAACATTGCTAGATAAAACTCGACCAGCCTATAGCGTGACCAATGAAACACTGTTGATAATAGTGATTGATCGATATTAAACTGTCAACTGTCAAAATCTATTTCAATTCAAATTATTAAGGGGTGTTCAGTGCAACGTAGACTGGACGCGGACGCGGATCACCCGCGGATGAATTGTATGAATCCGCGTCGCATTGATCTTATTGGGTAGGCTTAATACTTTTTGCCGTCCGTCGCGGATGGTCCGCGTGCGGAATTCCCGACGTACTGATTCAGGTATTAGTATAGTTTCATTAGAAGAACACTGAACTTTTATCACACATCAACAGGATGGGTTACTGCTACATAGCTATTCAATCAAGTTTTATAAAGGAACAATATTTTCTGTCACCTAAGTTTAGATGTGTCACTAATCTGCAATACCCTAATAATAATATCTATCCCCAAGAAATATATAAATCATCGGATTTTTGTAAATATGTATCTTAAATTATAGTTTGATCACAGTCACTATAAATCTAATCATCTAACTATTAGCATCATTTAATTCGTTCAATTATCAAAATTATAGATCTGTTACCTAATTAATAGAAAAAGTCCTAATAGGGGCGGAGTCTGATTGGCGGGCTATGTAAATTGACCAATCAGCTTGACTGCTCGCTGGCTCGCGTGACCCCTATGTTCCGGCCGGCTGGCGCGCAATTCACGAGATGTACTTACCTCGCAGCACGGTAGTTACCGTACTTCAAGGTGTACTTACCTAAGTTAAAATTTATCTTTTTCCATTCTTTTTTCACTTATGTATGTGTAAGTTCTTTACATTACAGTGCAATGTTTGATTTAATAAAGTACCTACCTACATTTATAATACCTAATAAATTAATTGTGTATTATCAAAATTATTTTCCAGTGACTAAAAATTATTTTTAGGCATTGATATACATTTTTAGGTAACCATTGTTATATTGTTTGGTGATTCAGTTTTAGTGACACTTTTATTATTTTGATAATTCATATTATTTCCAAGAAATTCTTAATTAATATGAAGGTAATCGTTTTAATATTATTTGGTGATTCAATTTAGGTGACAGATCTACTATTTTAGGAACAAATATTATTTATCAGGTCACTGAAAATGCATTTATTAGGTAATTAATAAAATCATACCCGTTTTATAATAGCTGTTTTACCTCATACGGTAAGTTTGTAACTAAACATCTATGTCTTCAAATCCATTTGTGAATTAAAACGTTTATTGTAAAATGTAAGTTCGTCTTGTCTCATCATTATCAACCACCATGTAGTAACTTTATCAATTTATCTTAATCTAATTTACAGTCCACTTTCGTTGTTCGTTGGCTCAGGGTGGGTGGCAATGATGAACATTCTGTCCATGGTGGGCGGCATGTTTAACTCTCAGAGTGAAGTGTTTATTAGACGGACCTAGATGTCGCTGTATCACTTGTCTATCGAGGTATGGTTTTGCTTACCCAAATATTAGAAGAGTTTGTAACATCCATGGTATTAAATTGTCTTCGCCTTGGAAACAGTGGTTTTGTTCAATAGCTGTCTTCGTTCGTAGGTGAAAGACCTAGTGTTCAACCTGCACATGATCCTCTCGGACACCGTGAAGATGAAGGAGTTCCAGGAGGACCCTGAGATGCTGCTGGACCTGATGCACCGCATCGCGCGCGGCTACCAGCACAGCCCCGACCTCAGGCTCACCTGGCTCAACAACATGGCGCAGAAGCATATGGAGGTATAGTATATGGAGCAGTTCAGGACCCTGAGATGCTGCTGCAGCTGATTTGCCTTATATTCTTGAAAGTTTAAGCATTGTAAGGATATAATTTCTTTCTTTGTTTCTAAGTTACCAGTGTACACAATGGTGTATAACTTGCCAGTATCAAATTATTGATTAAAGAGTAGCTATCCTTTTTGTTCTATTGTATGGGCACGTATTGATTGCACCGGTATCTAACAACTTTTGTCTTGCCCCTTGGCATGTTAATAGCGATCAAACCACGCGGAAGCGGGCATGTGCCTGGTGCACGGCGCGGCGCTGGTAGCGGAACAAGTGAACGCGGGCGGGCGCGGCGCCGCGCTGCTGCAGCACGTGACGCACAACGCGCTGGACGAGAGCTGCGCCGACGCGCTACACCACCACCTCACGCAACACGAGCTGCAGGTACTAGCGCGGCACAAGTGTAGCGGCGCCGCGCTGCTGCAGCACCTGACGCACAACGCGCTGGACGAGAGCTGCGCCGACGCGCTACACCACCACCTCACGCAACACGAGCTGCAGGTACTAGCGCGGCACAAGTGTAGCGGCGCCGCGCTGCTGCAGCACGTGACGCACAACGCGCTGGACGAGAGCTGCGCCGACGCGCTACACCACCACCTCACGCAACACGAGCTGCAGGTACTAGCGCGGCACAAGTGTAGCGGCGCCGCGCTGCTGCAGCACGTGACGCACAACGCGCTGGACGAGAGCTGCGCCGACGCGCTACACCACCACCTCACGCAACACGAGCTGCAGGTACTAGCGCGGCACAAGTGTAGCGGCGCCGCGCTGCTGCAGCACGTGACGCACAACGCGCTGGACGAGAGCTGCGCCGACGCGCTACACCACCACCTCACGCAACACGAGCTGCAGGTACTAGCGCGGCACAAGTGTAGCGGCGCCGCGCTGCTGCAGCACGTGACGCACAACGCGCTGGACGAGAGCTGCGCCGACGCGCTACACCACCACCTCACGCAACACGAGCTGCAGGTACTAGCGCGGCACAAGTGTAGCGGCGCCGCGCTGCTGCAGCACGTGACGCACAACGCGCTGGACGAGAGCTGCGCCGACGCGCTACACCACCACCTCACGCAACACGAGCTGCAGGTACTAGCGCGGCACAAGTGTAGCGGCGCCGCGCTGCTGCAGCACGTGACGCACAACGCGCTGGACGAGAGCTGCGCCGACGCGCTACACCACCACCTCACGCAACACGAGCTGCAGGTACTAGCGCGGCACAAGTGTAGCGGCGCCGCGCTGCTGCAGCACGTGACGCACAACGCGCTGGACGAGAGCTGCGCCGACGCGCTACACCACCACCTCACGCAACACGAGCTGCAGGTACTAGCGCGGCACAAGTGTAGCGGCGCCGCGCTGCTGCAGCACGTGACGCACAACGCGCTGGACGAGAGCTGCGCCGACGCGCTACACCACCACCTCACGCAACACGAGCTGCAGGTACTAGCGCGGCACAAGTGTAGCGGCGCCGCGCTGCTGCAGCACGTGACGCACAACGCGCTGGACGAGAGCTGCGCCGACGCGCTACACCACCACCTCACGCAACACGAGCTGCAGGTACTAGCGCGGCACAAGTGTAGCGGCGCCGCGCTGCTGCAGCACGTGACGCACAACGCGCTGGACGAGAGCTGCGCCGACGCGCTACACCACCACCTCACGCAACACGAGCTGCAGGTACTAGCGCGGCACAAGTGTAGCGGCGCCGCGCTGCTGCAGCACGTGACGCACAACGCGCTGGACGAGAGCTGCGCCGACGCGCTACACCACCACCTCACGCAACACGAGCTGCAGGTACTAGCGCGGCACAAGTGTAGCGGCGCCGCGCTGCTGCAGCACGTGACGCACAACGCGCTGGACGAGAGCTGCGCCGACGCGCTACACCACCACCTCACGCAACACGAGCTGCAGGTACTAGCGCGGCACAAGTGTAGCGGCGCCGCGCTGCGGCAGCACGTGACGCACAACGCGCTGGACGAGAGCTGCGCCGACGCGCTACACCACCACCTCACGCAACACGAGCTGCAGGTACTAGCGCGGCACAAGTGTAGCGGCGCCGCGCTGCTGCAGCACGTGACGCACAACGCGCTGGACGAGAGCTGCGCCGACGCGCTACACCACCACCTCACGCAACACGAGCTGCAGGTACTAGCGCGGCACAAGTGTAGCGGCGCCGCGCTGCTGCAGCACGTGACGCACAACGCGCTGGACGAGAGCTGCGCCGACGCGCTACACCACCACCTCACGCAACACGAGCTGCAGGTACTAGCGCGGCACAAGTGTAGCGGCGCCGCGCTGCTGCAGCACGTGACGCACAACGCGCTGGACGAGAGCTGCGCCGACGCGCTACACCACCACCTCACGCAACACGAGCTGCAGGTACTAGCGCGGCACAAGTGTAGCGGCGCCGCGCTGCTGCAGCACGTGACGCACACTACACCACCACCTCACGCAACACGAGTTGCAGGTACTCGACCACTGTTAGCTGAACGCTTCACATCTCTATATCTCTAACCAAAACGCATCAGATCGCGCATACGGCCTTGCTGCGTCACTCCCCGCGCCCCGCCGCCGCGGCTGTTGCATGCACTGCGCCGCGACGCCGAGCCGACAGTCCTACTGCGTCTGCGTAATGTGTCACGCTATCCAATGGGCTCGCCGGCGCCCCACACCATGAAAGAAAAGCGCGAAAGAGATCAGCTCTCTTCTTCAACCATCTTCGGTGCTGATAGCACCTCCTTTTTAGTTTATAATATACTAGCTTCCGCCCGCGACTTCGTCTGCGTGGAAAGTTTTTTTTGCTATCCCTCGGAAACAAATTTTTTTCGGGATGAATGGTACCCTATGTCCTTGTCTGTACCCATGACAACGTGTATGCAAAATTTCATGATGATCGGTTTAGTAGTTAAGACGTGAAGGCGTAACAAACAAACAAACGGACTTTCGTATTTATAATATTATAGTAAGGATGTTTTATGACTGTGAAGCTACATGTAAAATTATTATTATCTTCATTATAGAATATGCAGTGAAAAGGCATCTTTTACTGGTGTCCGGGATCCAACCACAAATTAAGCTATCTTACGCACTAACGACACAGGACAATAAAAAAAGATTATAACTGTCATTTTCAAAAGATTTTATTGTTTTAATGTTTTATGTAGGTAATGTCACTTGTCAGTGCCTTTAACTTTATTTCTTTTTTAAATCTTAAAATGTTGCCCGAGTAAGGTTACCATCTGACAGGCATTGGCCGCATTTAACAGGCATTTTACGGTTAAGACAGGCGTGCGGCCGGCACTAAGCTAAGATAGGCATTTTTTTTAATTTCGCTAATGAAACCACAGTTTACAAGATTACTGGATAAAACTGAACTAAAAATCACACTGCGCGGCCGTTCTTTTACAAGGCTCTGAAGTTTAGTGGATGAAATTGCGCTACGCGGCCGTTTTTATTGTAAAAAAATAAACAAGGAAGATTACAAGATTAGTGAATGAAACTGACTATAAATTGCGCTGCGCGGCCGTTTTTTACTATAGATAGGCAAGAGCACAATATTGGTGGATGAAACCGAATAAAAATGACACTGCGCGGCCGTTTTTTTTTGCTATAGTCAGGCATTGTTAGGGTTCCGTAGCCTAATGGCAAAAACCGGAACCCTTATAGTTTCGTCATGTCTGTCTGTCCGTATGTCACAGCCACTTTATTTATTCCGAAACTATTAAGATTACACAGTTGAAACTTGGTAGGTAGATGTATTCTGTGAACCGCTCTACGGTTTTTACATTTAAAAAAAAGATTAAGGGGGGCTCCCCATACATGGAACTGAAACTGAAAAAAAATGATTTCATAATACCTATACGTGCGGGGTGTCTATAGATAGGTCTTTAAAAGTGACATTGAGGTTTTCAAGACTATTTTTTCTCAAAGTCAACCGTTTGAAAGATATACACTGCCAAAGTGGTAAAATGAGTGCCCCTCCCCCCCCCCTTAACTTTAAAATAAGAGAGTGAAAAATAAAAAATAAAATATATGCTGTAGATCCTAATAAATACTTTCAACGAAAATTGGTTTGAACGAGATATAGTGACAATTTTTAGATATATATCACATTTTCCAAAACCGCTAATATAACTTTGTCATTCATACAAACGCTATGAAAACCAAAGTTATTTTTGCAGACAAAAAATTATAGTGGTATTCAATATGGTATGGTATAAGATAACTATGGAACCCTACTGCGCGTGGCCCAACACGCACTTGCCCGGTTTTTTTCAACCACCCCAACGATCAACCGCCAGTGCATACGAGGGCTACTCGTAGGTAACACTCTGCTCATCATTCTTGCGCTGTGCACCGATCGTCACGCGTTTTATTACTGTTATTTTATGCAAAATTATTATTTATTATTATGAAGCGCTCATGGCGGAACTTGACAGACTGATCGTACTCAATTCCGTTTGTTTAGCAACGCTCGGTCTGGTCAGGGGTCGGATGGGTGACCGTTAAGGCCTAGGCACACCGGCTGCGTAGACACGCGCGTAGTTACGCACGTAACCCCCTGACACACCGGGTTACGCATACGTCTACGCGGCACGCAACGCAACCTGTCCCTTGCGTACCCAGCCACTGCGGCAGCCATCTTTGCGACTCTATTTTTTTATTTTTCATTTATTTAAAAACAAAATAAAACACCACTTACTACTGGTAGTACCGGTACTATTTGTAAACAAATACAACTGAATGCGTAGTCACGCGCGTGGTTACGCGCGTAGTGACGCGCAGCAAAGATACGTGCGTGTTCGAATTTGTTCAGTGTGACTACAACGTCATCAATGCGTTCCGCTCTGCGTAGGTACGCAGCCTGTTTGTCTCATGGGAGCTGCAATACGTAGGATTACACATCGGTCTACGTGCACGCGTACGTTACGCAAGCGGTGTGCCATGTCTCATAAAGTTTCAGGCATTACAACGTCATGGTACGTCTACGTGCACGCTTACGCATCCAGTGTGTATCGCTCTTTAAAGTGGCATTACAACTGAGCGCTTCCGTGCTTCGGAGGGCACGTTAAACCGTCGGTCCCGCTGTTGTTATCTGATAACAGTCGTTAAGCCAAGTTAGAGGCCTTTCAGGCGGTTTGATAAACTCTAACAACAGAGGTGGCCACTGATCCTCAATCGATGAGAAAGAAAGATTTAATAGTAGATTATACACCAAGGGGATAAAGCACTGTTTTATGTCACGGGCGCTACATTGAATCCTGAACGTAACGAAGGACTCCAAATTTAACTCCCGAGCGCAGCGAGGGTGTTATAAGTTAATTCCCGAGCAAAGCGAGGGAATTAAGATTGAGTCCTGAGTGCAGTGAGGGATTCAAGCGCCCAAGAAAAAAAACAGTTTTATCCCGGTGGTGTATACTCTACTTTTCTCACTTTATGCGAGACAATAAAAAACAGGCTTAGTAGATAGTTAGAATCTTCTAAAGCTAGTAGTACTAGTAGCTACGGCTATAGCAACTTCTTTCAGCTGGCGTGGCCTACTCGATTTGACAAACAAATGAAGTTCGTCTCAGTGCGAATCTAGTGGGCCACGGCCTCGGTCTTCGAAAATCGAGTTGGCCGCGCCCACTGAGGACACATTGTGTTTAGTGAAATTAGACTTTATGGACATAGCAATAAGAATTATGAAAGTGAAAATCACATTATTGACCAGCGGGTTATAATAGAACATTATAACCCGGCTAAAGCCAAGAGATATAATGTCTTGCTTTCGGTAAGGTTTACATGACATATAATTCGGCATTGTCGAGCGTGTGGTGTGAAAATATTATTATTATGATATTATTAAGTATTATTCACAGGCGTTGTTAGAGCACGCGGCAGGCGAGTTGATGACCGCCGGCATGTACGAGACCGTGAACGAAGTGTACAAGGCGCTGCTGCCCATCGCCGAGGCCGCGCGCGACTACAAGAAGCTCGCCAATATACACAGGTGTGTACTAACAAGCCGTTTAAAAACTAGTCGTCTCTTACGGAATAACGTAACTATTGCTTTACGTGACGAATTTCAGTTTGGAGTTGACAATAAATGACATTTTCATATGGGTATAACTGTATGGTCTCTCGCTACCACACAACCCTTTACTAAAGCTGAATCTTGGAATATTTAAGATGAATTTGAAGTCCTTAAAATTATAAGTACAAACTATTTACTTCACGTGAAATAACGTGTCACACAACATATATCTATCGATACAGAATAAAGTATTAAACTTGTTTAAGTTCATAAAATATTGACAACCCAAGTAACATTTCATTGGGGCCTAGGTTGCAAAAAATGCCTTTAGGTTCTATTAAGGTCTTAAAAAGGTTAAAGCTGTTCTATCTGGTCATATTAAGCGTTTGAAAATGATTTATAAGTCCTAAAACTAATTGTTTATAATTACAACCTTGGAGCCGCTCACAGGAGTGTATATTAACGTTATTTTGACCTGTGTTTCAAGAGCATATAGTCTTAGGATCTTGTAGTTCTCGTAAACTCCTGATTAAGTTCTGGAGAGTCTATCATTATGCTAAAGTGGGAGCTAAAGGTTAAATTTTTAACTTTGATAAAACCATAAAGTTATGGAATGTAGAAATCACCTTTAAGTTAATTCTATAACTTACCTGAAACCTTTAGGCTATTTTATAGTTGTCTAGGCAAAAAAATTAGGACTGAGTGGTTAAAACCTAAACCAATAAGCTATTGTTATGAGCTGAAGGCATGATTCAAGTCCTACAAGAATATTTTAAAGCTTTAGAGGCATCCTCAAGAACGTTAGTCTGTTGTCAGCATAGAGATGGGCAGTGGGAATAAATCCGGATACCGGATATTTTCATATTTTATCATTTAAATTATATAGATATACATTAGGTGGTATTATTAAATGAATTGTCTGTTTTAAACGATCCTTTGCAGTTTCACTGCTTGCTATGGTATGGACGATTGACCATCAATACTTTAGATAAGAAAAAGAAACAAATTCTCCGTATATCTGTACCTACGTATTTAATCACAATTCACAAAGTACTCAGAATTCTACACAAGAAAATCCATGGTTGTCGATAATATAGAATAATATAAAGTAACACTAGTGCGCACGGTACGGAAACAAAACACGAAACTACCTACGTAGGTAGGTGATGATGATACATTTGCAAAAGAATGCGGGATATGGATAGAATTCCTAGGTAGCGTTATTTTGATTATAAAAATCTATGGCTGCATGACTAGTTGTTCCACATGACCACACGAGGCAATTTTTTTCATTACAATTTATTCTATCGTATTTCTTGAGAAAAGCACTCACAAGCCATGCCAAGCCTGCTACAAGAAGCAATTTACATTGCCTTCTTGACAGTGTAAATACTAGTTTCCCATACTCGGCTGTAATGTACAGTGTATAGAGCGAATCACGAAAGATGACCACAAATGGCGCTCATCTTCGCATCATAACTCATGAAGGAAAGACTTAAGACAAAATAACATTTCATATACAAATAGATATATATCCAATATAATATTATATGAAATAACTAGCGGCCACCCGAGGTTTCACCCGCGTGGTTCCCGTTCCCGTGGGAATATCGGAATAAGAAGTATTCTATGTTTCAATTTAGGCTATCTACTATCTGTGTGCCAAATTTCAACCAATTCCGTCTAGTATTTTTGCCTGATTGAGGAACAAACATCCAAACCCACAAACTTTCACATTTATAATATTAGTAGGATATTTTGTCTTAAGGCTGTATATTTGCATTTCAACGAAATTAGTGTTTTTCCAATGAAGTTATCTAAAGAATGAAAGCATTATTATTGATGTAAACTTTAGTTTTAGGAAGCAAAATTCTTAAATTAGTGCCGTATAGAGAGAAAAACATAAATTGTCAGGTATTTTAAAACGAAGATAATCTGTTCAAGTGAAATTTCAAATTTGCTTGTCAGAGGTATTTTTCAAAAACGTTTCAGCTGTAACAAATAAGAATACGACTCATTTATTTTTCACTTATTGTTTGTATTGTCAAGGAGATCCCTATAGAGAGAAAATAAAAAAAATGCTTTTAATCACAGAGAAATAAAATATTAAAAAAAAACCGGCCAAGTGCGTGTCGGGCCACGCGCCATAGGGTTCCGTAGTTACCTTATACCACACCATATTTAATACCACCTATAATTTTTCGTCTGTAAAAATAACTTTGTTTTTCACAGTGTTGGTATGAATGACAAAGTTATATTTGCGGTTTTGGAAAATGTGCTATATCTCAAAAACTAATTACTATATCTCATTCAAACCAATTTTGGTTGAAAGTGTTTATTAAGATCTACAGCATATATTTTTTTTTAGATTTTTCACTCTCTTATTTCAAAAGTTAAAGGGGGGGGGACACACATTTTACCACTTTGGCGGTGAATATCTTTCAAACGGTTGACTTTGAGAAAAAGTTGTCTTAGAAACCTCAATATCATTTTTAAAGACCTATCTATAGACACCCAACACGTGTTAGTTTGAAGAAAAAATTTTTTTTTCAGTTTCAGTTCCATGTATGGGGAGCCCCCCCTTAATCTTTTATTTTTCTTATTTTTGTATTAAATTCGTTAAGAGGTTAACAGAATACATCTACCTACCAAGTTTCAACTGTGTAGTCTTAATACTTTCGGAATAAAGTGGCTGTGACATACGGACAGACAGACAGACAGACAGACAGACAGACAGACATGACGAATCTATAAGGGTTCCGTTTTTTGCCATTTAGGCTACGGAACCCTAAAAATGCTCAAATTGGTACACTTTGACATGTTTTTTACTGGTATTTACAGAATCTCAAGTAAGTTTTAATTTTTCTTAGGAATAATGAGGTATTTGACTAATGTATTGCGTATTTTGTATATACTTACATCTATTTAATAATTTAATAGGAATTTTCAAAGCTCGCCCTCATTACGGCTCGCGCAGAGTTGTTTTGATCATTTGTATTGAAAATTTAAAAATGGAACGTGATGCGACTCTACAGCCTTAAGTCTTTTCTTCATGAGTTAATGGGAAGATGGGCGCCATTTCTGGTCATCTTTCGTGATACGAACTATACTATTTCATTACAATTATGTATTAAGATGGTACCCAGCAAGACAGAAAGTGGCCGCCGCCGTGGTGAATTGCATTTAAGATTAGGTATAAAATATAATTTCAGTAAAACAAAATATGGAATTTTAATTCCTTCATAGGACGTTTTTATATAATTGTAATTATACAGATTTCAATATAATTTCTTATTGCCGGCCCAATGGCCGGAATCCTAAGGGTGCGGGTTCGAGTCCCGTCTGAGCTGCTACGGGTGAGTTGATTTTTTCTAATATTTTTCAATTATATTAATAATCTTAATTTCTTATTGTTTAGAGTTTATTTTTGAAGCTGTATTTTATAAAATGTTTTTGAAGAAGGTTTTCCTATTAGCTTTTATTTGCAATTTTTTGTGGCAGGTAGGTAGGTAAATAAAATTATTAACGGAAAAAACTTCGGAAAAAATTCTTTAAAAAATATATACGCGACCAATAAGATAACCTCCTCCTTTTTAGGTCGGTTAAAAAGACTATTTATTTACTTATAGGTTATCTACTTATAGGTCTCAAAAATTCAAAGTTTTGTTAAAATCCTTTTCTATATACAATTTAACCAGAAAATATTCTGGTTTAGGTACATCCTATACCGAAAGTGATGCCCTTAGTGGTAAAGTCTGAAAGGACCTGAACCCGTACATTTTCCGGAATTTTTCCAACATTTAGTTTTTTCCGGCTAAAATCCCATCCCTATGCAAGATCAACTGACACAAGTCCAACGCAAGTCCTCCTACAATCAAAACTTTAAAGCTACTAATAATGCTCAACGGTTGTTTTCGCAACTGGCAAGTCTTGAACTACTCCTGGCGATAACCTTAAAGCTGCGAAAACAGCCTTGTAATTTTAAATAGCTTTGCGAAATTACTTTTAGCTCTTATTTTAGCAAACACTAAGAGCTTTTAGCTATTACAGTTCTGAAAAGGTTAATTTTAATGCTTTCTAGTAATTTTCTAACGTCAGCCATGTTTTTTCACTGAAATAAAAAAAAATCGAAACAAAAAAGCAGTATTTTCATTCAAAAGGCAAAATTAAGTAACGTGTGCTGTACTATTTAAAGAAAATGGTTTTTGTATGAACGTCTAGTTTTATTTTTAATGCGATTTCTCACCAATGATCTTATTTTATAAAATTTATTTATTAAAATATCTTTAGAAATTTCATCTTACGAAAGGCCCTTCTCGTATACAGCACTATTATCCTAAAGTGTCACGATAAAGTGCCAGTCGCATTATTTTTATAATTTTTCTGGACTTTAGCAAGCTACTTATAATTTTTTATAAATACAACACTTACGTATCCAGCCATTTTGAAATTTGGTACAATGTCAACGAATGTCGCCATTATGTGGCCATTATAAATAGTTTCTGTATTAAAAAATCTTATACAGAAACATTTTAAAACTTCAGAGTCCTGGAATGGCATTTATAAAAGTCCATCAAAAAGGTTTTAAGTTGTCATAGAGTTACATACAAGACTTATTTAGAACCTTAAAGCTGCTGTGCAAAGTTATATTAACGTTAAATTAAGGTTGTGAAGGTTATATTTGGGTTCTGTGTAAACACTTAGAATGGTTTTGGATTTGAGCTATAGGTTCTACTGCAACTCTCAGAAAGGTTCTGAAACTGGGGCCCTTTTTGCACACAGGAGGTTAATACAAGGTTATTATAACGTTATTGCGCCTGTTAGGACTTACGAGCAAAACCTTTCTAGAACCTAAAATGTTACTTGGGAAGTATTCTCGGGCTTTTCATGTTACGAACCACATTCTCAGTGTATTTACAACAATTTGTGCACGTGTATGTTATGTGTAGCAAGCTGCACGAGGCGTTCACGCGCATCGAGCAGCTGCACGGCAAGCGCGTGTTCGGCGCGTACTTCCGCGTGTCGTTCTACGGCGCGCGCTTCGGCGACCTGCACGCCGAGGAGTTCGTCTACAAGGAGCACGCGCTCACCAAGCTGCCCGAGATATTCAGCCGCCTCGAGGTACGACAACTGTTATTTCACAAGTCTTTTATAGCTCAGTTCAGAAAGGACTTACTAATTTAAAATTTTATTTGACAGAACTTCTACGGCGCTCGTTTCGGCCCCGAGAACGTAGTGATAATAAAGGACTCTAACAACGTGGACATTGAGGCGCTCGAGGCGGACAAGGCGTACATACAGATCACTTACGTGGAGCCCTACTTCGAGCCGCACGAGCTGCGCAAGCGCGTCACACACTACGAGCGTAACTTCAACATCAGTACGTACACACGTGCTATAATATAGTACATACAGATCACGTACGTGAAGCCCTACTTCGAGCCGCACGGTTAATAAATAACGCTTCGGGTTTATTTATTATATCTCATGGAGTATACACTAAAATTGTTTAATCACGGAGTCTGAATTTTTCAATACACAAGTGCTTTCCATAATACCTAACATTTGAACTTTAGGCACAGAATAGATAATAGTTAGAGATACGTAATTTTTGTTTTTACGAAGTAGAAGCGATAAATGCGAAATTCACGTAATTTATGCGATAAATACGAAATATAATATTTTGTGTATTTAATACTTTTTCGACGAAATTTCCAAGAAAAAGCCCATCAGTAGCAGCGGCCGTGACCACAAACTCAACACTGGAGAGCTTCTGCTACACGTTACGTACACAAATATTTTGGAGAACCAAAATACAATTTTTCAGGGATATACCACAGGATGAACTCTTAAGTGGATATGCTCATTTCCACCGACAACTCGTCAATGTGGTTCAGCAAGAAACTCCTGTTACGTCATGCAAATTTTACCTGCATCAAAATGTTGCTATTGCTACCTGAGGTTCGCGAATGCAGCTATACAAAGTCTTCATAGCCCAGTCAACAGTGTACTGTAGATGCTGAAAGATATTTCAGTATCTACAATGTCGTCATAAATGACGACTGTTATCAGATGACAACAGCTGGGACCGATGGTTTAACGTGCCCTCCGAAGCACGGAAGCGCTCAGTTGTAATGCCACTTAACGGTCACCCATCCGACACCTGGCCGGATCGAGCGTTGCTTAACAAACGCGATCGAGTACGATCAGTCTGTCAAGTCCCGCCATGAGCGCTTCCACCAATGATACCAAATAAATTGTACTATATGGCAACAAATAATTTGTACTAAATAGTGACAAATGAATGGTACTAAATTATTTGTACTAAATAGTACCTAATCAATGGTACCAAATAGTGCCAAACGAATAGTACTAAATAGTAGTTACCAAAATATGAATGGCACTAATGAATGGTAAAATCTAGCCGTGATTTACTTTAAAACCATAAGAGATCCCGCCATCTTGTTGATCACAAAAAAAAACTGTTGTTTGATTTCTCAGAAACTACTTAAGTAATCGAGCATGTGTTTTTTTTTGCCTTGAGGTACATTTTAGGTACATTTTTTTGATGTAGTTATATTTTATGTATAATGGTTCAACATTGATTTATTAAAGAACACCCGCCATATTGACGTCAATATGGCGGGTGTACCTTTGATTTCGTTATAACTTTTTTCTTATTTAGGTACAATTTTTTTAATTCCAGGTACTAAATAGTACATTTTAGGTACATTTTTTTGGTATTTGAGACAGTTCGTTTCGCCATGATACACCCGCCATATTGACTCTCATTGAATAAATATGCGTCGAAATACCAGAGGTGTAATGATGTGTGTGTGTCCCTAGAGCGGTTCATGTACGCGACGCCTTTCACGGCGGGCGGGCGCGCGCACGGCGATATCGCCGAGCAGTGCAAGCGCAAGACCATCCTCACCACCGCGCACTACTTCCCCTACGTCAAGACGCGTATACAGGTACATATGTTACTAGCAATGTATGAAATGCAGGCATTGTATACAATGCCTGGCTCTTTTAGGCAATGTATGAAATAGAATTAATATTATTGTCTATTTTACATCATACTGTTCGGTAACTAGGATTTACTTATACAGTGCCTTTGGTCTTGAACTAGCGATAATTTAAAGGCGTTTAATACACCTAATTTTATCGATAAAAACACCCACATGTTGGGGTCTATCCCCACTCCTGTTGGAATGGCCGCCATTTTAAATTTGACTTTTTATTTTAGATGACCTTGCAGAAAAATATTAATTTCTCCGGATTTAGAAGTCCTACAGTTATAACAAAAATATTTTTTGAAAGCTAATAATATTACCTAGTAATTTAAAAATTAAAATATCTAATTTTTTTGTTTAAATACGTCATAAAAAATACTGAAATAAAATTTTATACGAAATTTGTGCGATTTTTTTGACTTTTTATTACATTTCTCAAAAACTAGGACATTAATATTCACTTTTTTTGCATTATTCAAATACACAGGGATTATCTACAGAACGACTCAAAAATTTATTGCTCTATGTTGCATATTTCGAGAGCTATTGTTGTTTGAATATGACCCTGACAAGTACTAAATGGTTATTTTCGAAAATAAAAAAAAACAAAATTCCTAAAAACTAGATTTTATCATTTGATGAAATTAGTATTCAAATCAACCTAATTTAAAATATGTTCAAAATGCTTGTAATTATGTCCATTTTCGAAAATAATCATTTTTTGGTTACGTAAGGGTCATAGTTCAAACAAAAATAACTCTCGAAATATGCAACATAGAGCAATAAATTTTAAAATCATTTTGTAGATAATTTTTCTGTGTATTTGAATAGAGCAAAAAAAGTTGACATTAATGTCCTAGTTTTTGAGAAATGTAATAAAAACTCAAAAAAATCGCACAAATTTCGTATAAAATTTTATTTCAGTAATTTTTTATGACGTATTTAAACAAAAAAATTAGACATTTTATTTTTTAAATTACTAGGTAATATTATTAGCTTTCAAAAAATATTTTTGTTATAACTGTAGGACTTCTAAATCCGGAGAAATTAATATTTTTCTGCAAGGTCATCTAAAATAAAAAGTCAAATTTAAAATGGCGGCCATTCCAACAGGAGTGGGGATAGACCACAACATGTGGGTGTTTTTGTCGATAAAATTAGGTGTATTACACGCTTTTAAATTATCGCTAGTTCAAGACCAAAGGCACTATATAGAATGAAGCTGTGTAAGGGCGAGGCCCCATTAGTGCGTTGCGCTGCGTTGCGTCGTCGCTACGTCGTTTTCCATATATTTTTTATGACATGCCCTGACATGACATGACGAAGCGGGCGGGAGGGTGATGCGCTGCGTCATCGCCGCTCAGCTGCGACGACGGCCAATGATCCACTGCTACAGAGGAAGCTAGACGAGCGTACCCTCTTGCGTTGCGTGATGATATGTATCCTCTATAAAGGTTTTGACTTTCCTCTCCCTCCTCGTCATTATGTCTTCCGCAAGAGTGTTATAATGTTGTACTGAATTTCATAATGCGTTGCTCGCGCGTGGCGCGCGGCGCTGCAGGCCCAGCTCTCGCTCGGGATATTGTAATGATGGCAGTAAGCTAACTGTTTCAGAACCCCTTACAGAGGATTTAAAGCATGGGTGTAGATAAAACTCCTTAGTGAACCAATCTCTTTTCTTTTATTATTAATAATATAAAAAATAAGTACTTCCATCTCAAGAGGTTTAAGGAAGAAGGGAAAGAGTTTAATAGGGAAATGTTTGTTTACTACAGGGGTCTGGTTAAAAATATGATTGAAAACGAATATAGGCAATATATTAAAAAGGTGCAAAAAAATATAATTGACAATCCAGTAGAGTTTTGGAATTACGTTAAAGAGAAAAAGAAAGATAGGAAACGCGTAGCTAAATATATGTACAAAAACTTTGAAGTGGAAGGTCAGGCCGCAGCCAATGCTTTTGCTGACTATTTTGGCTCCGTCTTTCATGCCAAAAAACCTTTACTTGATCCGGACTCGGCCTCCTGCGCCGCTCATAGTTGTTCTGACTCTGCCAATGTGTCCATTTCAGCAGTTGATAAATCAGATTTAAAAAATGCCGTAAAGCGCCTTAAATCTCGATCAGCCGGTGGACCTGACGGAGTCCCTGTATTTTTGGCAAAGGATTGCTTATCGGCTTTAGAGACACCCCTTCTGTACCTTTATAACTTGTCATTAAGCCAGTCGAAGTATCCCGAAACTTGGAAGTTATCCAGGGTCACACCAACACCAAAGGGAGATGGGGGAATGGAGGTTTCGGCCTTTAGGCCAATTGCGGTGCTGTCGGTTTTTGCAAAGATCTTTGAGACAATTCTTAATAAAAATATTAGGAACCAAATCAGTCATTCGTTAAACAGCAGCCAACATGGGTTTTGTGAGGCTCGATCCACCACTACGAACTTGGTCGCACATGTCGATTATGTGTACGCGGAAATGGATAATCATCGGCAAGTAGATGCGGCTTACTTCGATTTCAAAAAAGCGTTTGACCTGATTGACAACGATAAACTGTTGCAGAAATTGGCAATAATTGGCTTTACACCGGGACTCCTCAAGTTCTTTTCCTGTTACCTTAAAGATCACTGTCAATATGTACGCCTAAACGGATACGAATCGGATAACTACTTCACGAGATCCGGTGTGAGTCAAGGCAGTACGTTAGGACCAACACTTTTCGTCATTTTTATTAATGACTTATCGGAAGTTGTCGCTGCTTCTGAATGTCTTTTGTTTGCGGATGACCTCAAGCTGAGCCTGGGTATCAAAACTGAAACCGAGGCGTTAGCACTGCAAAAGGATAACGATGCTGTATCACAATGGAGCCGTGACAATAATCTACCTCTTAATATTAGCAAATGTAAGACGGTTACTTTCTCTAGAAAGCAAATACCATTAAATATCACGTATAAATTATCGGACGCTCCTTTGGAAAGAGTGAATAATATTCGGGACTTAGGCTTAGTTTTAGATTCTAAATTGGACTTTCATGAGCACGTGACAAGTATCTGTAAGATAGCGCATAGAATGTTAGGTTTCGTTATGAGAACAGCTGCACAGTTTGACAATATAGGGGTAGCAAAGGTATTGAGCAAGCTTGAGTATGGTGCCGTCATTTGGGATCCATACGAAGAGAAATATGCTCTTATGATTGAAAAAATACAACGTAAATTTGCTCGCTGGCTCTATAAAAAACGATATGGATATTATCCTTATTTATATCCATCACTGTTCGTTTCGGGTATGGTTGACATGGAAACTCTCAAGTTTAGGAGGCTTATGGCATTGATAAAACACTATCTTTTGATAGTTCATAATATGATCGACAGCCCGCAGATAGTAGAGAGAATCCGTCTCTTGGTTCCCCACAATATATCGTGGAATTCGGAAGGACTGGTGTCGCCGCGGCGCCGGCCGAGCCTTTTGGCGCTGCCCGCCGCGCGCACTAAACGCGGTGTTCACGCGCCCTCAAACCGCGCACTGCGTGCTATCGGGGACACACTTGCTCGGCACTACGATATCGACATATTTGCTGATAGCTTAGGAATTCTTTTTAATAAATTTAGTATATACTGTAATGACATGACATAATTTACTGACTTAGTGATTCAATTTTTTTTCAATGTTTTATTTTGTATTTTTATTTTAATTTGTTTTAGTTTAATTAATTTGATTTTTATTTTGTATTATGATTTTTTTTTATTTTAATTTGTTTTAATTTAATTAATAATAGTTTTAATGAAATGACATTTATAGTGAAAAATGTAAATTGCTTATATAATTAATCTTTTAAGCGCTTTGGATGACTCATCTGTAAGCTTATAAGATGTTTGTTTAAATAAATAAAAAAAAAAAATTATAAACTGACGAAACTTTTTACTGAAAAAAAAACAATGAAAATGGCGGCATTTCAGTTCAAGCTAGGTATGCAAAATTCTGCAATGCAAAAACAGCTGATTTTTTTGCGATTCCGAGGTTGGTCCCATAATGAAAGTTGTTCAGTTTAATGGTCTGATCAAACTCACGAGTTTTCAATGAAATAACCCTTTAAAGTTTTAATTTTGTTTTAAAGTTTTTATTTTTTATTTTTATTAAATTTACCTCGCATGAATGATGTAAAATAGTATGCTTACCTCGGTTGTAAGTAGCTATTACACCCCTTGTGTAACAAACTACTATTACACATTACCTAGGCAGTGTATACAATGACTAGGCATTGTATAGAATGCCTGCTGGTCCACCGGCAATGTGTAAAATAAAAAGATTTTGATCTTAGTTGGTTAGAGGGCAGACACAAAAGTTCTGGGGTGGGCTCGGGGGTTCGAGGAAGGCTCGGGGAAAGCTCCAGGGGCCGTATTATGACTTATTTCCTGGCAATTTTCTGACTGGTTATCAATCTATCTCTTATTTGCTATACAGCGAGAAAGAGATGTAACTATAGCAATTCATAAACCTGGCAAGTTTTAAGAGGTCGTAATACCTCCCTCCCCAAGGGGACTCGAGGGGGTTTAAGGGGGGCTCGGGGAAAGCTCGAGAGGGGCTCATTGAGTTTGGAATCGAACCTGCTTTACTCCTGTAGGTCCCGCGTATAGGTTAGAAATTTATTTCGAGGTTATTATTTTATAACAGACAACAGAAAATTACTTATTTTACACATTGCCGGTGGACCAATAGGCATTGTATACAATGCCTATGTAAAGTATAAAATGAATAATATTTCATACATTGCCTGAGCGATTCAGGCATTGTATACAATGCCAGATTATACACATTGCCAGTAACACATACAGTACACTCTTCACTTTGTGTTGTTGCTTGCGACCAAACAATGACAGGGACACAGCTGAAAATCAGTGTCTGGTTCCTTGGAACTATCAACACTGAGCTGAGTTCCTTATCAGACTGCCGCTGCTGCCCACTCCTTTACGGTGCTGTCTACGTATTAAGTTATCTTTTTTGTATTGCCTCAAGTGTTGTAGTGGTTTCTAAATAAATCATTATCTATCTATCTATATGTCTTTTCAAAATTCAAATTAATTTATTCAGTCTAGGCTGTTAAAAGCACTTGTGAATGTCATAGAAGCTACGCCATCGGTTCGCATACCCTAAGCGGGAGACCTTGTAACGAGAAGAACCGGCAAGAAACTCGTCAAAGGCTGCTTTTTTCTCCCTGTATATTTCATACAGTCGTCAACATTGAAAAATGACCTCCACATTTAAAGTGAGGTCATTTTCCATCACAATAATTAACAAGAGTTTACACGCAATGGGTAGGTTGAAATTTATTACCTAGTACATATCGGCTAGGTAATTGTGAGAGTAAATAACTTTCAACTAGTTGAGAAATCACTTCTGTCTGCTACTCGAAAGTGCACCTCAGTATGCAATATTTACCAAAAAACATTTGATACAAGATAGAAAAATTAAAATAAAAAACGCAATTCTTACAATTCAATATGCATTAAGATAGGTACTCAGAAGTAGACCCATTCCCACTGCCAGCACCCGTTCACGAGCATGACGCATGGACCAGCCATCGCTTCGCTCAACCATATTTGAGGGAACGTAACGACCCGCCCCACACGACACCACCGTATGGATTTCATTTGCTTGTACTGGAGTCTGGTCAACGAAAGATAAAACTGAAATGGTGGCGCCACTTTCCTTGTTAAATTAACCTTTGGAGGTTAAGTTATTGGAAACTGACCCTTAAAATAAGGCGCAAAATAGTTACTTTTCCAACCAAGTCTCATCTTTCGTTGACCAGACTAATTACTAATTAGCAAACATATCAAAAATTACTACAATCTGTATCACAGATAGCAGTAACATAGAAATACGATGCAAGTCAATTAAGTTGACTTGAAAATCGTGATCTTTTGTTTGTCACTGGAAAAAGTTGCTTTACTAGCGTTGAAATTTTAAATATGTTATAATTTACTACAGGTTGTACAACGAACGCAGATTATTCTTTCACCGATTGAAGTTGCCATCGAGGACATACAGAAAAAGGTAAGTGTCATTGTTATACCACAGAATATAGGTAGATAATAGTACTAGCGTAAAGAAATTGCACTCCGCAAAATCATTTAAATAAATAGCGACACTTTCTCCGACACAATAAAGTACAATCCATATATTATATTCAGAAAGTAGATGCCTCTCTTTATATCGCGTAGCTCTTATCTTATCTGAACTATAAAATTGATCTTCACTCACTGAGCCGAGCGTTTCACTCACGCACGTAATCGCCACTCGCGCGATTGTGCGCCTGCGCCATTACGCTGTTGGTTAAAGGAATAGATTAAAATAAATTGTTACTTGTTTACCAATGATTTACTGATAAGAAGAAAATAATTAACTCTGATAGACATAAAATAATTAGTGTGGTGGTATAAACAGATCAACGAGCTAGCGGCTGCGACGAGCCAAGAGCCGGCGGACGCCAAAATGCTGCAGATGGTGGTGCAGGGGTGCATCGGCACCACCGTCAACCAGGGGCCGCTCGAGCTCGCGCAGGTACTACACTACACATTACTATACACAAGATGCTGCAGATGGTGGTGCAGGGGTGCATCGGCACCACCGTCAACCAGGGGCCGCTCGAGCTCGCGCAGGTACTACACTACACATTACTATACACAAGATGCTGCAGATGGTGGTGCAGGGGTGCATCGGCACCACCGTCAACCAGGGGCCGCTCGAGCTCGCGCAGGTACTACACATTACTATACACAAGATGCTGCAGATGGTGGTGCAGGGGTGCATCGGCACCACCGTCAACCAGGGGCCGCTCGAGCTCGCGCAGGTACTACACTACACATTACTATACACAAGATGCTGCAGATGGTGGTGCAGGGGTGCATCGGCACCACCGTCAACCAGGGGCCGCTCGAGCTCGCGCAGGTACTACACTACACATTACTATACACAAGATGCTGCAGATGGTGGTGCAGGGGTGCATCGGCACCACCGTCAACCAGGGGCCGCTCGAGCTCGCGCAGGTACTACACTACACATTACTATACACAAGATGCTGCAGATGGTGGTGCAGGGGTGCATCGGCACCACCGTCAACCAGGGGCCGCTCGAGCTCGCGCAGGTACTACACATTACTATACACAAGATGCTGCAGATGGTGGTGCAGGGGTGCATCGGCACCACCGTCAACCAGGGGCCGCTCGAGCTCGCGCAGGTACTACACTACACATTACTATACACAAGATGCTGCAGATGGTGGTGCAGGGGTGCATCGGCACCACCGTCAACCAGGGGCCGCTCGAGCTCGCGCAGGTACTACACTACACATTACTATACACAAGATGCTGCAGATGGTGGTGCAGGGGTGCATCGGCACCACCGTCAACCAGGGGCCGCTCGAGCTCGCGCAGGTACTACACTACTCATTACTATACACAAGATGCTGCAGATGGTGGTGCAGGGGTGCATCGGCACCACCGTCAACCAGGGGCCGCTCGAGCTCGCGCAGGTACTACACTACACATTACTATACACAAGATGCTGCAGATGGTGGTGCAGGGGTGCATCGGCACCACCGTCAACCAGGGGCCGCTCGAGCTCGCGCAGGTACTACACAAAACGCTATTCTGCCAACATTGCTACTGTAGAGACATCTACCTACTTACTACACTTTGGCCTTCCTACTAGTGGCTACCCACCCTCCATTCCATACTACCCTATTACAATTCCTATATTGGGGTATGTGCGGGTGGTACGGTAGAAGCCGCTACACTACTGGCTACTACTATTCACCACTC
The DNA here is from genome assembly GCA_943789525.1 of Agriphila geniculea. Taxonomy (NCBI): domain Eukaryota; kingdom Metazoa; phylum Arthropoda; class Insecta; order Lepidoptera; family Crambidae; genus Agriphila; species Agriphila geniculea. The sequence goes on from OX038873.1 coordinate 26,840,316, forward strand.
TAAGGCCCGTATTTATAAACCACTCAACGTTTCTACATTTCAAGTATGATCTCAAGAAGAAATGTTCTTCCCAGAGGAACAGCATCTCAGGTATGATCTCAAGGTAGCTCTCAACTTTGAAAGCGATTTATATAGGTAAATACGGCCCTAAAAATGTCCTTATTACGTCATATGCACTTGCAGCTCCTTTTCTTTCCATGGATTTTGATATCATAATCTTACGTTTTGTCCGTTTATCCTTACTTTAAACAGGTTTTGACAGCTGTTCTTACAAGGATAAACGTACTATAACTTATAATAGGTCTTTGAAATTTACTACCTACCTAATAAATTGCTGATTCGAGAATTTTCAAGAAGTTTTTCGTTTTTCGTGAGCATGTAACAAAACGTACTAATGTTTGAACACTATGCCAACTTATTCCATTTACGATACGCGAAAAAAAAAGTATTGGCTAAATTACAACCCTTCCGTACACTCTTTTTTGCTACAAAAAAGTCGCTTTCTAGATCTTTTTAGGGTTCCGTACCCAAAGGGTAAAAACGGGACCCTATTACTAAGACTCCGCTGTCCATGTGTCTGACTGTCTGTCTGTCACCAGGCTGTAACTCATGAGCCGTAATAGCTAGACAGTTGAAATTTTCAAAGATTATGTATTTCTGTTGCCGCTATAACAACAAATACTAAAAACAGAATAAAATAAACATTTGAGGGGGGTTCCCATACAACAGACGTGATTTTTTTGCCGTTTTTTTGCACTATATTAATAATGACAACAGATAGTTAAAATTTTCACAGATGATGTGTCTGTTTTTAGTATTTGTACTAAAAACAGAATAAAATTAATATTTAAGGGGGGCTCCCATACAACAATTTTTTTTGCCGTTTTTTGGTACGGCACCCTTCGTGCGCGAGTCCGACTCGCACTTGGTCGGTTTTTTTTTATGTTAAGAAAGCTAAAATAAGGACTTTATTTTTGAAGTGAAAACTTCTGTAGCGGCGTTGTACGCTTTTTTGTATGGGGAAAAAAATGTTAAACTCGCGTCAGTCAGTCAGGATCACCTGACCCAGTCTGTCGCAACTTTCATACAAAAAATAATTCTATGAAACAGACACGAATTTTGATGGCGACTATATTTGTCTCACTCTTCCTCATTCTTTCTCGTTCTTTGATGATACGTCATTTGTCAGTCAAAGCAACTATCGGCGGTACATTTAAAGATCTTTGGGAAGTTCTTAGTATTAATAAAATTATAACAAATAAAATTATCAATTTGTGTTAATAGTAAGCTAGTAATATAATAAGTCAGTGGTTAATGGTCAAGTTGTTGCGAATTTTAAGTGCGTTCCTAATCAAATCATAATGAAGCATATGTGAAATTTGTGGTTTGAAATCGGCGCGAAAGGACGACACAAAATGGTTTTTTATGGCCAAATTTCCTTTTGATGAGCTTAGGTGAGGACGGTGAGTAATACATTAATCAACTTAACATTCGTTTTAATTTTTTGGTAGGTATTTGAATGTAAATAATAATTTTAGTCAGAAAATAATCTGATGGGAAATAGAGTACCTACATTACATCTATAAATATCGATATCGATGTTTTTAATTTTAGTTGTAATGTAAGAAATGTAGGTAAAATGTACCATATACACTTTATAACTTTCCCGTTGCATTGTACAGTCAGCAGGCACATGAGATTATATAAAACTGTCAAAATTCATTCTGAACCTCAATATCTTTGCATTTAAGTGTAAAAATGCTTTCATATAATTTTTATTTCAGGTCATTACCATCAGCCGTGGAAATAATTGAAGAAGTGCAATGAAGATTTTTTTTAGAAATAAATACTTTTAATTTTTAATTGCTTTATTTCAAATATTAAACTGAACACATGCTCTGTTTTTTAAAGTACTGCCCAACGGTTAAATGCTTCATAATTAATTCTAACATACTTATGTGACTCAGTACTAGTTAAAAAACGGAGCATTGTGCCATGTTAGTGGAAATTTTAAAATTATTCCTTAAGTAAGCGCAGTTCAGTGCATACATCGATATCGATAAAAATTTTAGTACTAGGTCGCCCATCTCTATTTTTTTCCTGTAGGTTGGCAAAATATTGTTTTACAGTCGTTAGGTTGGCAACGATGAGGTATGTTTGATTTGACATTTCATAGATTTTTTTTCGTCTATGAAGTCCCGTCTCTTCTTACGTAGTTATTGCTTTCTCTGTGACCTGACCCATCGAAAATTCGTAAGAATATGTAAACACTTGTGTCACCATAGCAACGCGCAAATTTTTTAATTCAATGTCAAAACTCTTGGATTTTCTGTCAAACTATGGATAAGACTTTCGTACAATAAGTACTGTTCTGTATTCGTAAATTCAAATGCAGAGTAAATTCGTAAGACGGCAATTTTGGGGTTGGCAACGCGAAGTTAATTGTAGATGTCGCTGCGTACGCTTGTTTCTAAGACAGTAGACATTCAGAACAAAATCACAGACATGAAAAAAATTTTTTCTTATTAACTGGACTGGCTGTCTGTATGATTTGACAGCAAAGTTCTTGTGCCTATTTGAACCGCCACTAGCGTGATTCTAAAGAACTAATTTTGACGTGTACAATGCAAGGAGGTTCATATAGGGAGTGAGTACTATACAAAAATTTTCACAATTCGTTTAAAAAAAATTCAACTGTATTGCCTTCGTCATAGAATTGAAATTCTATCGATGACATTGACTGAAGACTCTACTGTGTGAATGAAACAACACTAGGTGGAGGTCGGTGTCTCGTTCGCACAATTGCCATTACAAAACAATAATACCACGATAGTAGGAAAAAAAAATGTACGTTACCAATCACGTAGTGTGTCAAAGTTAAGGATTCGGAGTGGAATATTGAAAATATACTACTTAAATATTAATTTAGAATAACACATAGTAATTGTAAAATAAAACTAAACTTACTCTTTTGATTTAATTAGATTTCTACAATAATGCTAATCAGCATTATTGTAGTTGTATAAATTCAAGTGTCAATCCTGGCAACTCCGATCCGATTTTGACTTTGGCGCCAAATTTCAATTTTAGAATTTCAATCTTCGGGAAATATTCCTTTACAAAACTAGGGTGACCATAAATACTACACCATTTCTGATTTCCCAAAAACGAAATTGTTCTATCAAGTCGCAGGCGAGGGGTAAAGTTTATATTAATAATCAAATTCATGTTTATGCGCCGATTTCGATGAAACTCGGTTTTTGGCACTATTTTGACAAGAAAATAACAACGCATTTTTTAAATATTAAAAAATTCAAGATGGCGGCCAACTTTTTTGTTTATGGGCCGATTTCGATGAAACTCGGTTTTTGGCACTATTTTGATAAGAAAATAACAAAGCATTTTTAAAATATTAAAAAATTCAAGATGGCGGCCAACCAATCAATCAATCAATCAATCATTGTTTTATTTGCGAAGACATGGTGAATACAGATTTTAGACAATTATTTTAAGTACAGCATGGCCTGTCGAGTTTATCGACGTGCAAATATTTTGTTAATCAACTTAATAATATCAAATAATGTTATTCGTTAGTTACTATAATTACAGCAAATATTAATTAAAATAAGATAATGTCAAGTAGTGCAATTGCTCAGTTATTATTAAAATATTACCTACTTATTAACTATTTAAGTGTATGTCAATTTCATTTAACAATTTATTAGGGATGTCAATCAAAAGTAATTAATTAGTCAAATTATCCGTCAAAAAATCATTAACAGAGTAATATGTTTTATCCATCAAAAAATTATATAAAATTGTTTTAAATTTGTTAAACGCCATTTCAGTCAATTTATTTGGCAATTTATTATAGATAGAAATTGCCATACAATAGGCATTTTTAGAAAATAGTGTTAGTCTTTTATTAGGTATTTGTAACTTATTTCCTTGTCTGCCTCTGTATTGAGAATGCCAATTAGTTCTAAATAAATTTAAATATTTTTTTACAAATAGACACATTTCAAAGATGTATAGACAGGGCAAAGATAATATTTGTAACGATTTAAATAAGGGCTTACAGCTATCTAAATAATCTGCACCACAAATACACCTAATACACTTCTTTTGAATCTTAAAAGCTCTATGCATATCGACAGAATTTCCCCAAAGTATGAGCCCATACCGTAGCATACTTGACACATATCCATGGTACGCTAGGAGGGCTGATTCTTTAGAAGCTACTTGGCTAATCCTCTTTAAAACGTAAACATTCCCCGTCAATTTTCTTAACTAGCATTTCTATATGAGCTTTCCAGTTACAGTTTTCATCAATGTGCATGCCTAAAAATTTTGTATTATTTACATTTTCTATTTTATTGCCATTATAATTGATGTCATGATTTATGTTTAATCTGTAATGTGTTTTAAAATGTATATAATTTGTTTTAGTTAAATTTATGTGTAAGTTATTGTCCTCCAGCCATTTTATAATATTATTTAAGTTTATATTAGCTACATCCGCCAGTTCTTGTTTATTTTTAGATTTTATAATAATTGTTGTATCGTCCGCAAACAAAATACACTTCTGGTCGATTGCATTTGGAAGATCGTTTATATAAATCAAAAATAATAGTGGCCCCAGTACACTACCTTGCGGTACACCGCATCGATTAAAGCAGTAATCTGAAGAATAATTTTCTTTTACATTACCAGAAAGTGTTGTTATTTGTACACACTGTTTCCTATCAGTCAAATAACTCTCTATCCATGACAAAGCGTTCCCCCTAATGCCATATTTTTCAAGTTTATTTAGCAACAGCTTATGAGACACAAAATCAAAGGCCTTGCTCATATCTAAAAATATTGCCAATGTATGCAATCCATCGTTAAGGCTCTGTGTGATTTCTTTAATTAAGTGAAAACAAGCTAAGGTTGTAGAACTATTTTTCCTAAAACCAAATTGTTCGTTCCTAAGGATTTTTTCGTTAGTGATGAATGTGTAGATTTTTTCATACATTACCTTTTCAATTATTTTTGAAAATATTACTAGCATAGCAACAGGTCTATAGTTGCCTAATTCATCACAATTTCCACTTTTGTACAGAGGTTTTACTATCGACAGTTTTAGGTCAGAAGGAAATTTCAACTTCAACTTTTTTGTTTATGGTCCGATTTCGATGAAACTCGGTTTTTGGCACTATTTTGATAAGAAAATAACAACGCATTTTTAAAAGATTAAAAAATTCAAGATGGCGGCCAACTTTTTTGTTTATGGGCCGATTTCGATGAAACTCGGTTTTTGGCACTATTTTGATAAGAAAATTACAAAGCATTTTTAAAATATTAAAAATTCAAGATGGCGGCCAACTTTTTTGTTTATGGTCTGATTACGATGAAACTTGGTTTTCGGAACTATTTTGACAAGAAAATAACAACGCAATTTTTAAAAAACTAAAAATCCAAGACGGCGGCCAACTTTTTTGTTTTTGGGCCGATTTCGATGAAACTTGGTTTTTGGAACTATTTTGACAAGAAAATAACAACGCAATTTTTAAAAAACTAAAAATCCAAGATGGCGGCCAACTTTTTTGTTTTTGGGCCGATTTTAATGAAACTCGGTTTTTGGTACGATTTTGACAAGAAAATAACAATGCAATGTTGAAAATTTAAAATATCCAAGATGGCGGTCAACTTTTTTGTTTTTGGGCCGATTTTGATGAAACTCGGTTTTTGGTACGATTTTGACAAGAAAATAACAACGCAATGTTGAAAATTTTAAAAATCCAAGATGGCGGTCAACTTTTTTGTTTTTGGGCCGATTTCGATGAAACTTGGTTTTTCTTGTCAAAATCGTACCCAAAAACCGAGTTTCATCGAAATCGGCCCAAAAAAACAAAAAAGTTGGGCACCATCTTAGATTTTTAGTATTTTAAAAATTGCGTTGTTATTTTCTTGTCAAAATATTGCCAAAAACCGAGTTTCATCGAAATCGGCCCAAAAACAAACAAGTTGGCTGCCATCTTAGATTTTTTAATTTTTTCAATACATATTGTGGTATTATTTTCTTGTCAAATTAGTACTAAAAACCGAGTTTCATTCAAATCAGCCCACAAATAAAAGAGTTGGCTGCCATATTTTTTTTTATATTTTTAACATTTCTTTGTTATATTTTGATCAAAATAGTAACAAAATCGAGTTTCATAAAATCGGCCCACGAACAATATAGTTGGCCGCCATTTTGTTTTTTTTTTATATTTTTAACATTGTGTCTTCGTAAATCTCTTGCACCCATTTTATTAATTTCACAAGTAAAGAAATTGGTGCAAGTATTTAAGACCTTATTGACATCTTTACCAAAATAACAGTTTTTAATGAAACAGCAAAGTAAATGTACAAGTATAATTATGGGATCGAATTATACAATCGAATTTCAAACGTCAATAAAGTCGAAAATCGTTTCCATCTTTTTTTAACTACAGATCACTAGACAATGTTTTCCTACTTTTACTTGTTTTTCCAACATTTATTTGTTTTTCCGAAGTTCACGCACATTGCATTTTTATTAAAAATTGGAATAAACTTTAAAGTTGCGTAATTATTTACACTTGAAATTAAATTGGATTGAATAAACTAGATTTTAATTGGTTGAATTACCATATTTAAAAAATAAAAACAAAAAGCAACTTAATAAAAACGTGATAAATAATTTGTTCTTAAAAATATGTTTTTAAAATAAATATTAATTTTCTTTTTTTAGTTAACGAGCTAAACTAAAAATATACCACCGCCTATCAGAGTACTCGTCAAGACCATTCAAACGAGTCCAAACTCGATGGGGTTGAAAGGTTTTATTGCAGAGTTCCTGTGGCCTTCTTCCGGCTCCATCATCAGACTCTTAGATACTTTTAAAGATAAGATAAGATAAAATATTCTTTATTGTACACCATGATAATTAATAAAGAAATACATAAAAAGAAGAACAATTGGCGGCCTTATCGCTAAAAAGCAATTTCTTCCAGGCAACCATTAGTTGAGCTGGATAAAGTTACAGATAGAAATGGGTAGTTTATGGTGTTCTTAAGTACCTACTTATTTAAAATAAGATACATAAATATACATCATACATACATATATTGTATAATATATACATAATATATATATATATATATATACATATATAAATAAATACCAACGATAGACATAGGACAAAGTTAAAAAATTATAGTGACAGATAGTGTTCTTTGACTAGCCGTTTAAAACTTTCCAAAGACTGTGCGCGTTTTATTTCCTCCGGCAATGCATTCCACAGTCGGGCAGCTTGAATTGAGAAGGACTTACCTAAGAATTTAGTGGAGTGCTTGGGTATCTCTAATGTCATGTTCTCCGACGATCTCAGAACTCGAGAATGCGTGTCACGAAGGAACTTGAAACGTTCCTTTAGATAAGGTGGTGAAAGGGGATGAAACAAAATATTGTAAAGAAGGGAAACTATGTGCGCATTCCGGCGAAGACGAATTGGCAACCACTTGAGCTTGGCACGAAAATCAGAGACATGGTCATATTTGCGTAGTCCAAATATGAACCTTATACAGAAGTTTTGAAGACGCTCAAGCTTATTCAGTTGCTCCTCAGTAAGGTCCAGATAGCTGACGTCGGCGTAATCCAGGATGGGTAAGAGAAGAGAGTGTGCTAGCGCAGTTTTAGTGGCCATAGGTAAAAAGTTCCGCAATCTTTTCAGAGATCCAGCTGCAGCAAACATTTTGCGACTGACTTCTCGTACCTGGGGTCCCCATGTTAAATTTTTATCAACTAACACACCTAAATTTTTGACGGTGTCAATAGGGTTTAAGGAAACACCATCAAATGAGATAGCAGGTAAAACTGACCAGTCAATTTTATTCGTCATCGCAGAGCTGCCGATGACTATGATTTGGGTTTTGCGAGGATTAACTGTTAAGCCATGTGACCTACTCCAACAACAAATCGTTTCCAGGTCATTGTTTAAAACATTGATAGCTCGGGAGAGTTGGCCAATTTGTGCTTGTGTATATATTTGCAAGTCATCTGCATAAAGGTGGTAGGATGAAACTAATTGAGAGGAAATAGAATTTATAAAGATAGCGAAGAGCAACGGAGACAAGACGCCACCCTGCGGCACCCCAGAAGAAATATCGCACCAAGAGGAGTAGGTATCCTCAATGCGAATCCTCTGACGGCGTCCAGACAGGTAACTACGAAACCAGTCAATCACGATCGGAGATATGTTAATGGAGCGGAGTATGCCAAGCAGGATATCAAAGTCGACAGAGTTAAAAGCGTTGCTAAAATCTAGTAATGCAAGGACTGTGACCCTGCCACTATCCATTCCCGATCTGATATCATCTGTGACGTTCACCAATGCTGTAGTAGTACTGTGCCCTGTTCGAAACCCGGATTGATAAGGATTTAGGAGTCGGTTCTTAAGAAGGAAGTTGGACAATTGAGTATGGATAAGGCGTTCTAGGACTTTGGAAAGGAACGGTAATATGGAAATAGGCCTGTAGTCTGCGAAAGATGATGGTTTGGAAATTTTGGGCAACGGGGTGACATGAGCATCTTTCCAGGCAGTTGGAAAAATTCCAGTTAAAATGGAGTGATTAAGGAGATGCGTGATGATAGGAAGGATTTCGTCCAGTATAAGAAGTATCATCTTACGACTGATACTGTCGTTACCAACAGCACTAGAAGTAATTGACATTATGCTCTTCTTAACATCACAATCGGTGAATTGACGTAGAGAAAAAGATGGATAATCTGGGCTTGGAAGAGATGAAAGAGAATTTAATGTATCAACTTTAGTCGTTGTGTCGAAGATGTGTGAGGAACTGAAATGTTGATTTAGAGTGTTAATGTCTATGTTTTTTGGATTTAAGTTTTGTCGTTGTTTTCCAATGCCCAGAGATCTTAAAAATTTCCAAACTTTCGTCGGATCGTCATTATCAACAGAGCTATGAATATGTTGGCGTTGAGCATTTCTACACACCTTATTGCAATGATTGCGGGCTTTAACGTACTTCTCCCAATTGTAAGGCGTAGGCCGACGCTTGTACCTGTATTTGGCAATATTTTTAAGCTCAGACACACGTTTAATGTCATCTGTGAGCCATGGTGATGGACGATGCTTAAGTTTCACGGGACGAATGGGTGCATGAATATCGAACAGCATAATAAGTGTTAGCATAAATAGTTCTAATTTACCATCCATCGAATCACAGCTCAGAAGCTGGGTCCAATCAGTATTAGCGGCATCCTCCTTGAGATTGTCATGGTTAATTCCACTTAAATTGCGCTGCAACACGACTTTGGGCTTTGCCTTAGGTGGACGGGACTTATAAGAGACATAAATCAAGTCGTGATAAGAGAAGGCGTCGGCTGGAAACTGGCCATGCTTAGCGATGTGCTGGGGAGAAGAAATAATCATCAGGTCCAGAAGAGAGGGGGAACAGTTTGGAAAATTATGCGTGGCATTCAAAGGCGGCAGAAACAAATTATTAGAATGAAGGATAGAAAGAAAATTTGCCGACCGAGAGTCGTTTTTAAGAAGACAAGTATTGAAATCGCCCATTATAATACTGTGACTGTAAGAGGGACAAAGATGTTCTAACTTGTTTTCAAGAGATGAAAAGAAATTAATACGTAATGAGGGGCAGTAGTAGACACCGAGAAGTATTTTTGAACGGCACAGACTAACCTCCAGGAAAAGATGCTCGCTGGCATTTGGCGGTGGTGGTTGTGGCGACATATCTATTACAGTGAAAGGAATATGCGTACGAAGATATATGGCGACACCGCCCCCACCGCCTGCGGTACGATCATTTCTGATAAGGTTAAAGCCTGGTAGCGAATAGGAAGTGGAGGGTAGACATGGCTTAAGCCATGACTCAGACACAAGGATGGCATGAATATTCTTACTATTAAAACTTGTCAGCATATCAGAAAAATGTGCCGGAATACTTTGGGCATTTATATGGACTACGTTAAAGTTCTTTGAAACGTCAGAGAAACATGAGTCAAGAGAATCAGATAAAGTGGGAATGCTAACAAAACTATCATTGGCACTACTAGTTGCAGATATAAAACTATCGCAGCTACTATCGTCATCCGATAACATAGTTGACAATAAAATATTAATATATAAAACTATATATAGATACCTTAAATTATAAAACTATATATAGATACCTTAAATATATAAACGATAATAAAAAACTTAAATAATAATAACAATAATAAAAGTAATAAAAACACCATAAAACCACCCGCTAGTGCTTAAAAAAAAAAGCAAAATTAAAACCAACAAATTAACACAATATCACAAAACAAATACTAACCTGCATTACAAACTCATTTCAAATTCTAGGAAATCAACAAATTAAGGTCACATCACAAAAACAAGCACATTACAATTTCATTTAAAAATTCTAGCAAAAATGAAGCACGGCTTTGCCAAGACAATCAAACATACAATATTCAAACGCCCATGTCATTCATGGCAAAAGCATTTCGTGGTAAGAACATTCCCCCACCAACCATTGAAAGTAGATGTAAATAAGATTATGTGGTCGATGACTCAGCGATCGGTCCGCTAGAATGCACTCAATGACATTATTTGATTGACAATTTGACATGAGAAAGAAAGTGACAAATAAAATTAGGTTATGGATAAGGATATGAGCTATGACTGTGACAAACAATGGATTTTGTAAAAAGTAAAAGTTAGAAAATTACTAAAAGGAGGTAGACAAAAACAGTGCATACATAACTAGTGTAATATAACTGGCGGAGTGAGCTAATGCGATTTTACCCAACAGAGCACTCGTCAAGACGATTCAAACGAGCCCAAAATCGATGGGGTTGCATGATTTCAATATTGAGTTCCTATGGCATGGAATCCAGACTTCATCATCCGACCCTGAACCTCGTCTCCCGTCAGAGTACTTGTCAAGACAATTCTAATAAGCCCAAACACGATGGGGTTGTATAGTTTCATTCATCATAGAGTTCCTTCTTCTTCTTCTTCTTATTTTTGTTTTGGCAATCTACATTCCTCTTGGAAGTAATTTTTGCCAGTGTCAAGTGTTGAATAGTTCAGTCAGATTGTCAGATTGTTCAGTTTACATTAGAATGCGGGTGCATCGCATTCCAATGATGCTTGGAGCATTTGGCACCAACTATATCAAGACAGTTTACTCGGTAAGGTCAGCCGAGGTAGCCACCACTACAATAAAAGTCTCAGCTTCACACAACCAAGATCGCGCCTAGTTCAATTATCCCACATATTGTTCAGTTGCGTAGACACTTGTACCACAAAACTGCACAATTTTAAGACACAATATCCACTACGAATCAATTTGCGAATAATTAAAATAGTCACCAAACCAAACCCGACAAAATGGCGCCAAAAACTCCATAGAGTTCCTGTGGCGTTCTTCCGGATCCATTATCAGATCACCTCAATGACACTGTAATATTGCATTTCCTTCCATTTCTGACCTGTGTTCAAAGTTTAAAGTCTCTAGCTCATCGGGAATTTGGTATAAAATCGTTTGCAAAATTTGTGCTCAAACAAACAAAAGAGCAAGCAATCTAATAAAAACGCGGTAAAAAGTGTTTATTATAAATAAAGAACTACCTAGGTATTTAAGTTTATATTAAACAGTTTAAAGTATTATGTATGTCTCCGGCCAACCATACGGTTTGGTCACCCTAATGAAGAAAAGGACACATACATCTACTTGACCTCTCTGTCGGCTCGTTTTGGGGCGAAGCGCTCATTCCGGTTTATAGTACTATTTCCATGGTACAATGAAAATGGTTGCCGTGATGGTCTCTCCAGACTTCAGACTTTAGTACCATGTCCCTCACGCTACGTCCTACAGCGCCAAAATGGCGGAAATCAAATAGGTACAAGAGCAGTTTGACAACAACCAGTCCAGTGTAAATATATGCAGGTCAATGGAACAAAATATATGGGAAAATAGGTATTTATTTTTTTACCGGAAAAGACCCATTGACCCAAAATGGATATAAAAGACTATTCTACAATGCAAATGCCGGAATTGTAAGCCAAATTAAGACGTTTTTATTCTTACAGAATTTATCATTTTTTTCTATATCCAGATTTTTTGGAAATATGTAAGCGCCAACATTTTTACACAGAATTTAATAATTTTAAAGCTAAAATAACGATATTTTTTTTAAGTAAAAGTCTTTTGTTTTCATAGCTCTCGTGGAACAAGCGTACGCAGCGCCATTTTGACAGTTGCCTTCCCCATTCGTGCAAAAAGTTTTCACTTCTGCCGGCACTCCCGGAGTGCAACGTTTATTACTGATAGTTGACTATCATGGTCATAATACGATATAATATCAAAATAATAAAATGTTATTATTTTCTCTGTATGTGACAAAATATCGTCAATTTCATAGGTAAAAACCTAATATTAGAAATTAATAATGTGTTGTTGTGTGGCAGGTGTTCCTGGCGCCGGTGGCGGAGGGCGCGGCGCCGCCCACGCGTCTCACCAACAAGCTCCGCCTCGCCTTCAAGGACTTCTCCAAGAAGTAAGGCCCATCAGTAAAGCTCGTTACCTTCTTTATACCGGCTCATTTTCTGAACAATAGTTCAGAAAATCTATAAACCACATCACAGAAAACAAAGTGAGTCTTGTTTTATTAACTCGATATACAAACTTATTTTATTTACTAATAGTTTACTTACCACAAAGTCCCCAGCACGGATATCGAGTGTGAGCGAAAGACGCCTAGCAGTCATAGTAGGTTCAACCGGTGAGGCGTATGAGGGAATCATTTTATTACGATTTATATAGGACTTATTTACTAATAGTCGACTTGAAATTTTAAATGTGTATGAGCGAAAGACGCGCACCAGTCATTGAAGGTTCAATCGGTGAGGCGTACGGGGGAATCATTTTATTACGATTTATTGTTACCGAAGTGTAAGATACGCAAAGAGTTTCCTACTTTTTGGCCCAGCGCTAATGACCGACACTTTAAGTCTTGTATGATGTCGTACAGATGCCACGACGCGCTGAAGAAGAACAAGAACTTGATCGGCAGCGACCAGCGCGAGTACCAGCGCGAGCTGGAGCGCAACTTCCAGCGGTTCACCGAGCGCCTCGCGCCGCTCGTGCAGCCCGCGCCCGGGCACGTGGCGCAACTCAGGTACGGCTCGCGCAACATAACTTGACCACAGAATAACTAATCGTACAAGTACAGAAGCAGCAATCTGCAAAGTCATTTAAATAAAAAGCTACTTTTGCTCCGACACAAAAAAGTGCAATTCAGGTCGCGCAGCGCTCCTAGTAGTTGCCTCTCTTTCTATCGCGTGCTCTTACCTTTTCTGATGACGCAACGTTAGGGTTGTCGTGTAAATAAACTGTGTAGCATATAATATCATAATGTGAAAAACTACAATTGTTTATTGGTTTTTTGATTTTGACAAACGTATACGGCACAGTAATGTCGATTCGACATTGTTACATAAACAGACAATACCTACTTGGGCAGTAAGATGCCGCGCTTGTACGGCGGCGAGCGTGTGGCGTCCCTCTACTCACTTGTGCCTTCGAAGGCACAGCTAGCGGTAGCAGACCACCTGCACTCGCTCAAGGTCGCGCGATAAGCACCTACCGCTAGCTGTTCGTTCGAACGAACAAGTGAGCATCGGGCTGTCACACGCCCGCCTATGTAGTCGCGCGGCATCTTACTGCCTGCGTAGATATTGCCTCTTTATAATAGTAACAATGTCAAATCGACATTACTGTGCCGTGTACGGATATAAAAATCAAAAAACCAATAAACAATTGTCGTTTTTCACATTATGATATATGCTACGCATGTCATTTAAAAGAATACAACCCTAACGTTGCGTCGTCAGAAAAGGTAAGAGCACGCGATAGAAAGAGAAGCAACTACTAGGTGAACTGCGCGACCTAAATTGCACTTTATTGTGTCGGAGCAAAGGTCGCTATTTAAATGACTTTGCCGAGTGCTGCTTCTGTACTTGTACTATTAGTTATTCTGTGGCGGTAGGTGCTTATCGCGCGACCTTTAGCGAGTTATAGACGCCTAACTTGACCCAATTTTTAGTATCTCGTGACGTGACCTGCGCACTACATTTTTTTGTACTGAAAATTGCTACTGCGCAAGCTTCATTGTCTATGGTTTGGTTCAAGTTATGTTGCGCGAGCTGTATAGTACTTAACTAGCGGCCGCTCGCGACTTCATCCGCGTAGACCCTAGTAAACCTTTGACCAGTGCCGTGTTTATCAAAACTTACAATTCTTGTACTTTAAAAAACAAGCATTTTCCTTATGAAAATAATTATTACACAAATCCGTTTAACAAAACACGTTAAATTCAACGCTAAAAATGTTTTTGTTTATTTAACTAATGTTTTCACCTTTAGGTATATTAGTCATTTCGTTAATCAAAAAAATCAAAACTTGTAATAAGATCTTACAACTTGTAAAAAAAACTCAATGGAAAATCCTGAGTATTTCTGAGGGTGTCCGGCGACTCTCCATTCCGTCTGTCATTTTTTACAAGTGTCTTGCATAAATTATTTGGCAAAAGACATAATTTACATGAATTTGTAAAAATTTTCATGTAAATTTTACTTGTAGCTTGTAAGTTTTGATAAACAGGGCACAGAATAAAAAGTAGACTACAGTTTAATCCAGAGGTGCAATTGTGTAAGGTTGACAGTTCATATCGTATTCCATCGGCTGCAATTTGTATGGGATGACATATATTATGATACAATATGAACTGTCAAATGAATACGATTGACTTTACACAATCACCTAGCAGGCCCTAATCTGTCAATCATCGAAATCCGTCCAGCCCTTTTAGTTACAGAGCTAATGACAAAATACTGCAAGAGGTATCTCAAGGCCCATCATTCAATATGATATAGTGTTTAGGGTGTACATGAGTAGCTTTGCCCCGGAATTCAGGGCCAGGCCGCCCTGGAATATATCTGTAGATAGCCTCGGCATGTAACTTTAGCGCTGCCATTTTGTGCGCATAAGTAATTTTTGGGGTCTCATTGGCGGGAGACGTTGTGTAGGGCTACTGCAAACATACGTAGTAATCCTCATTTATCTCACTACTAACTTACATGCCGCAGCCACCACATGAGTACAGAAAGGACCAGAGACAAAGCTTCATAAAACCGCGCGAATCGGTTGCACTACTACAAGCACGCGGGGCATGTGTGCGTGTCCACTGGCCGCTTGTCGCGTGCGCGGAAAAACCGGAAAAAACCTATTTTGACAACTGCAGCCAGTGGAAAATCTCAGGGCATTGCTTGTTTTGTTAGTTGCAAGTTTGAATTTCACGTTCTTAAGAAGCTTTGTCTCTGGTCCTTTTCTTTACTCATGTGCCTATGGATAATGAGAGACTTTCCAGGCAACGTTCTTATAAAACCAACTAGATGGCGCTGTCCAATTTCCATGGCATTAGTATGAAATATTTTGGTCAAATCATAATGTTTTTTACGATGATACGGATGGTATTCTCTTTGATCAGACCTTAATACTAATGCCATGGAAATTGGACAGCGCCATCTAGGTGGTTTTAAAGGAACGTTGCCTGGAAACAGTGGCGGTACCTCCATAGAAGCCGAAAAGCCCGGCTTGCCCTAACAAAATCTTATTTACACTACTAATGAATCTCAATTAATGACAACAACAAAATATTATTCACGAACGTAAATTTTCGATCAAAATCAACCAAATATTCAATTTTTCAAACAACCGATCGACAGTCAAGTCGTTAACTGCATAATATAGCGTATTAATCGAACAATACACTACATCTCTCTCGCACTCGTTGGCTTGCAACCGGGCTTCGCGAATTCATATATCCGTACTCTTCTTACGTTAGCGAAACTGGTACACCACTACATACATACTACTGTAAGTATCTATAGATTCTATGAAAAATGATCAAGCCGAGCCAAAGCCTGCTTTCTATTGAATTTAGCCACAAGTGCATACGATGACCCGGCCCGGCCGCCCGGCCGCCCGGCCGCCGCGCAAACAGCAGCCAGCTCACTATCGGGCCAATCCCTGCGCGGATTTTGTGCAATCCGGCCAATGGCTGCGTAGCGCATACAAACGGGCTAATCAGGAGCGATATCTAGTTTGGCGCGCGGCTCGTGTGTCAAGTAGTAACTTTTAACAGGTGTTTTGCTTTTGTCAGTTTGAGCGAATGTTTGTTTGATAAACTGTTGTGTTTTGCATAAATTAGTGTGTTTCGTTGTACAAAAAGATGTCAGAGTTCAGATTGACGGCTGATGTTGTTCCTTGTGATTGTGAAGGATTAAAATGTGTAAAAGTTTTGATCGGCGAGGGAAAGGTAAATTCATTGAACTTTGCTGAAAAAGACCAGCTCGTATTTTCAGACAGACCTTCTCCAGATTTGTGTATTTTGCAAACTAGTAAGACTCACAAAAGGCAATTCAATAGAAATGTGTACAAAACTCGTTGTATTGTTGGTTGCTCTCATTTTAATAAATTATATTGTTGGTATTGCATCTTTTTTTCGAACTAAAAGAACGTATGTATAGAATACCTCGGGTTATGACGATTTAAATAATTGTTTTTTTCAAAGCCACTGAAGGCATGACATTACTGACTTGTTTCTAAATTACCGTTTAGTATTGTGCTAGCTAACAGTCTGCTTTTATTGAACTCGTCAAGTCAAGAAACGAAGAATGTGCTTTTTTTTAACTTGTGTTTTTTTGTGGCTTGCCCTGATCTCAGACCCTAGGCACGCCACTGCCTGGAAAGTCTCTCATTACATTTCATATTTATTGTTTCAGCAATGGACTAAATAAGCCCGACTACAAGTTCCAGGCTTAAACGCGAAGGAGACCCTATTTCGACGTTTGCATTTAACTTTTCAGTATGAAACACAGTCATGACATTTTTATTGTGATCTTATAGTATTTAATTTTACATACTTAGATGTAAGAATGATAATTTTATTATAATTGTAGGTTGTATTTTCAATTCCAGACAATTTAGTATTTATAGTTTTGTAGGTTGTATTTTTAATCCAAAAAACTAGTTAACTACATGAGGACTTTTTAAAGAGACATTTGAAAACAAAAAAAAATAGTAACTATTTGCAATGGGGAATGTCCCAAAAAAATCAAATTGGCTGAATATTTTTCTATAGGTAGGAATAAGCTCCCTTAGTAATAGAAAAAAGTTTCAGAATTTTCGGTAGCGTGAAAAAATTTTAAAAAATGAAAGTCTCTTCGACTTCCCAAATGTACGAAAGTAACAGCAGAATGGAAATTATATCTTTGCCCCCACCTGCCACAACCACAACAAGTATTTAAAAAAAAAGTTTTGACATTTTGTATCGAAACTTTTTTTTAATACCAATGTTGTGGTTGTGACAGGTAGTAGCAAAGGTATAATTTCCATTCTGCTGTTACTTTCGTACATTTGTGAAGTCAAAGTGACATTATTTTTTTAAATTTTTTTCACGCAACTGAAAATTTTATAACTTTTTTCTATTACTAAGGGAGCTTATTCCTACCTATAGAAAAATATTCAGACAATTTGATTTTTTTCGGACATTCCCCATTGATGGACAAGTAAAGTGTAATAAAAGGACTGACCCCCTACTCTCAACGAGAATTAACGAGATCGAGTTTACATCAGGATCGAATAAACGTCAAAAATCTGTTTCTTTGGTACATTGAAACCGTTTGCTCGATACCAATTCGATCTCAGATTCTCGATAACTTTCGGGAGTAACCTCCTAAAAAAAGGGCATTTTAATCTCAGTCGTTGGTTGTTAGCGGTGTTTTATGTTCCTACGTTTTCTACAGTTGTCACTTGCCTGTTTATCAACG
This sequence comes from Agriphila geniculea, assembly GCA_943789525.1. Classification (NCBI taxonomy): domain Eukaryota; kingdom Metazoa; phylum Arthropoda; class Insecta; order Lepidoptera; family Crambidae; genus Agriphila; species Agriphila geniculea. The sequence goes on from OX038873.1 coordinate 26,858,251, forward strand.
TCATCTATCCAGCCTACAGTTTTTTTTTTTCATTTTGAAAAGCCCTTATCTAACTTTCATTGAGTATTAACTGTCAGGGCCTTCTGTGAGCGCCCTCTTAACGCCTTTAGATAACGTCAGATCAGGGGGTCAAGTCGGCTAATGTTTTCGTCAAAATCGTAGTTCAATGGTGTTCTAATGATAATGCTTTTTGACAGAGTTCTTGTTTATTAATCACAAAATCAAGACATATAATGTTTCCCTTTTGGGTTTAAGAAACACAATGTGTTTCGGTTCTAGGTTTAAGGGTCCCCCCAGACCTACCGGTTTCGTTTCTTTGCTTTGCTGTTCTACTTGCTGTTTAGACCGCCGGCCAACCAGGGTCATTTTCAATCTATCGAATATTTGGACCAGACCAAATTGGCAAGATAGCCATTAGCTTGGTGTTATCAAATATCATCGTCTGGGTTGCGAAGTAGGAAGCTTCTGGGAGATATGCCACCCTGAACATGGTCTCCGATTGCTAAAAATAAATCGATCGCATATTTATATAAATTGTGAACAGGGTTGTGGGTGTCATCATTACCTATCTGAACTATTTTTTTGTGTTTTCATAACGATCGCTTAAGGAACAAAGCTCACAAGAACATTCTTATATGTGAAATGTACTTAGATTGAAAATATGCGATAGATTGAAAATGAGCCTTTTGGCCGGCGGTCCATTGCCGAACAGCAAAGCAAAGAACGGAAACCGGTAGGTAGAACTGTGTCAAAATTACCATTCAAACACCATTGAACTACGATTTTGACGAAAACATTAGCAGACTTGACCCCCTGATTCCATCATAATGTCAACAAGTTGCGAACAAATCTACCTACATCATTAAGGGCCTGTTACACAGGTTCCGGATGGCACTACCTCAGTTAAAAATGAAACCATTTCTTTGCAATTATGTCAATGTCAAATAAGTTAACCTGACTGGAACTATTTTGTGACTGGAACCAGTGAAACTGACCCTATTTATTTTGTACGTCAGGTATAACGTTTGTGATGTCATTTTGTGATCAACACGACTGACCATTTCACAATTTTGATTGGTGAGCTGCGCACAAAACTGTCACACTTTACACATATTGACTATCTTTATAGCAAATATACGTAGTAAACTAACTTTTCTACTCTGTATAGTGTCCTATGTATCTAAATGTGTTATATTTATTTAAAATAAAATAAAAAACATTTAAGATTTAAGTTTTATTACTGTAAATCCTGTAATTTACAAAGACCTTACAATGGCAAAATCGAGAAACTGACATATCATATCAAACCATAAACTAGACTTTTTTAAAGTTTAATTTTATTGATACAAAAATAAACTTGGCAACATCGCCAGTCAGATATTCTCTTCTATACATAGTCCGTAAATAAAACCAAGACTATTGGTTCATAAGACAAAATGCAATATAAGTCCTATACTACAGCCAGCTTACGGAAATAATGTTTGTGTTTATTAAATAAACTGAAGACAGTTGGATGTGGATTCCAGACTGCAAAGAGCAGCATTTGAAGAAACTAATAAAATGCAGGAGAGGAACTACACTCGCGTGCAACCAAATCGACTCAGAAGGTTAATTTCATACAAATGAGGTAACTTTGAATCCTAGGTTCTCCGCCAGGAATTGATCAAGCTGTGATCTGATGATGGCCATCCAGGGAGTGAATGGAGGAGATCCAGATAGCTATACACACCTAACTGATCTGATCAGCATTCTAAGAGATATAAGGATCAAAGTTTTAGGATTTCCATACATTTTTATGCTGATTTAACGGTATTTTTGAACATATCCTTATATCTCTTGGAATGTTGATCAGATCAATAGGGTGTGTATAGCGATCTGAATCTCCTCCATTCACTCCCTGGATAGCCATCATCAGATCATACCTCGATCAATCCCTGACGGAGAACCTAGGCTTCAAAGTTACCTCATTTGTATTAAATTAACTTTCTGAGTCGGTTTGGTTGCACGCGAGTGTAGTTTTAAAGATATTTTAGAAAACCAAAATTAACCATTTAATAATCTTTTCATAATTTTATTTAATGAATTCAAAAACGTTTTAATAATCCAGAGTATTTTTAATGAAATAAATCAACAACATGTTACACTTCTGTTTATATACCAGTGTTACAAATCAAACCTTTTTCCTCTACTTACTAATTGTTTATGGTTTACCTTTTTTATTTACACTACTGCTTTCATTATTATGGCCGATATTCAAAATTTAATCTTCTTTATTCGTATTAGAAACTCTGCTTTCGTAGAGTCATTGTTATTCAGCAGTGGCGAAGGGTCCATACAAGCCGATTCCCATCGGCTTACCTTTTGGAAATCCCACCCCACTGATCCACTATGCAGATCACTACATTTTTCATCATTTTTGTAGAGCGGCTTACCTTCGCCATAATTTCACCCCTCGCCTCTGTTATTCAGCATTTCACATTTAGATGTTGTATCATCCAAGGGTTTGTTTCAGGAACATTATCATCACTTTTATCTGTAATATTCGTTTCAAGTATTAACTCCGCTTCCTTAGGTTGTTTACTATACCATTATATTCCATTATTTTATTATTATCATTATTTTCGGGCATATTTTCCAATATTTTAATATGATCGTTATTTTCGGGCATATTTTCTACTGCTATCTCCGATTTATCAGGTTGTTTACAATAATTATTTTCTATCATTTTATCATTATTTTCGGGCGTATTATCCACTTTAGGTTCTGCATTAGGATTAAGAATTGGTACAACTTCACTTTTAGCTGGTCTACATATTTTACAGTATATATTGATATTGATCGTGTTAATTTGTTTGGCTGTATTCTCAGTCTCGCTGCTACCATTATTTTCAACTGTATTGTTTTCTTTATCATGCAAAATGTCCATTGGAATCTCTTGAAGAACTTCTTCAACTTCATTCCACATTCGATTTTCGACTGAGCGTCGACGATTAGAGGAAACATCATTTTTCTCACTAACATTGACTTTGGTCACATTGGTATTGATAATGGTATCCACCAGTATTAATTCTCTTATAAGTTTCAAAAGAAATTCTTTATCTTCATCCAGACGACGACGTCCACGTCTATAGAATTGTACCATTTCTGTTACTGTCATCTTCTGATTGAGTTGTTTTTATTTTTTTAAATTCGTTATTGATAAAGTTTTTAATTCATTGTTCACAATTTTGGTATCAGTTTCACCAAGCAATACCTTTTCATCCGATTGTTAATTTCATTTACAGCCATCTGTGCGTAATCCTCAACTTTTAGTGCAAAATCTCTTGCCAAAGACTTGTTTTCTTTAGTAAAATTTATTTTGAAATATGTTCTCATTGTAATTATTTAACATTAACAATTTCGGTAACAATTTCTCTAGATTTCCTAGACCGAGAGACCTTATATGAAGGTGGGCTCTTATAATAAAGTGGTGACTTCTCGACCTGCTAGGTATTGGTGAATTTCTCAATATGTATTGTAGTCTTCGGGATTCTAAGTATTCTTCTAAAAAATGTGACGATGATGTTGTAGGTTGATCGATATGATAATAGGATCTCGTTTCATATACTTTACTTGGTGAATGAGATCTTCCAGGTTTTGGTAGTGACTTCACGATTTGTAATTCTGAACCACGGAATCGAGATTGTGATCTTCAGGATCGAGATTGAGATTTTCCAGGTCTACATTGTGATCTTCTGGATCTAGACTGCGATCTTCAAGACCTAGATTGTGATCTTGGGCAACTGCTCGAGTTCACCAAGCCGCGACATTCTTCAAAAGATTTATTAAGACCTTATGCTTAAAATTCTAAATAGACGGAGTTGATGAACAAGCAAGTGTAGAAAACGTAGATACGAAAAAAATCACTTTTACAAAGGCAGTTTTCACTTGCCCATCAACGCCATCTAGTGAGGTGGATAGTTACTATTTCTTATTTTACTTTGGCTTTGATTCCTCTGTTATTTTCATACAAGAGGAGAACTGTTACAAATCAAACCTTTTTCCTCTTACTCATTGTTTATGGTTTACCTTTTTTTTTTTCCTATAAATAAATTAGCTTTTGTTTTCGTGTTGTCAGTGAGTTGTCATTGTATAAAATTAAGTACAAAATTAAACTGAAAATATCTTTTATTCCACACTCCACGTAAGTTCCTAACCCTCACCATCATAGCTACGGGCCCACGCGTCGGTTACACCGGGTGTAGCAAGACCCTCAACAAAGCCGAGGTCTATGTATTCTGCTCATCATCAGGACCATTTCTGTTCAAAATTATTGCTGGGAAACGATTTAAATTTTTGGTGTTAAAAAAGTTTTGCATACATTACCACGCAATGCGTTCAACAGATCGCGCCTGCGAGTGTATGCTACACAGCTGCGTGCGGCCGAGTTGTAAGGCCGCGTTTATGTGCGTGCTCATTAGATACATTGAGTGATGACGTTTTGAAGTCATTCTTGACTTTGACCTTCAATAACTTCGTAAAAGTCTGTTCATCCTTACTTGTCTTATTTAGTAAACAGTTTTTGACAGTTGTCTTACGTCTTTTAAACTTAAATCGTTATTTAAAAATACGTTAGTAAGTTTATGAAATTATTGATAATTTATTATCAATTTAGTTCGTAATCTATGTGTGGAAAACCATTTGTTTTATTTTATAAATGATTATTTCAATAAAGAGTTTGGTGAAGATTGTTTACCATATAAGACAAATAAGGATGGACCAGACTTTAGCTATTGGTTTCCCAGGTATAGTCTAAAAAACAAAAAAAAATGATGCTGATGATGAGCGGAATGCATGGCCTTCGGCTTCGTTGAGGGTGTTGCTCCACCCATTATTTGCAAATTCCTGAAAATGAAGTGTTTTACTCCATTTACCTGGATAATTAAACCACATGTAGTGAGTGCTGAAAAAATCGAAGGCTGAAAATAACTAGGAAGTAAACCTGCCTTATGTAATATTAGTTTGGTTTACGTAGGCAGACTCTAAAAGTCTTAAGAAGAATTTAATAGGTATCAGTGTAACTTGATATAGTAACTTCAAAAAAACGGTTCAAAAGCAAGTAGGACTCGTAGTAGCCCTTCAAATTTTTAAGACTCCCTTATCCTCAGAGATATCCAGCGATTACAGACGGACAGACTCATCATAAGGGTTCCTTTTAGCGTTCCCTTTAGGTATCATTTTACCATTCTGGTGCGCAACCCCAATATTCATGGTTTCGTAGCGTTAATTCCCTCGGTCGGTGTTACTTCCCGCAACGGAAGAGGTCTGATGAGATCTTGAACAATATTTTCTAAGATAATCAAATGCGGCGAATCATTCATGAAAAAAAAGATATACTTAAGATTTGATCTATTGTGCTTCTGTGCAGTGATCCTTGTGTACGTACTTTTTTCTCTTTTGTGGCAGTTGATTTATAAGCTCAGTGCTGCAGTGTTTACAAAAAAAACGAATACCACTACACACGTTTGCCAACCTCGGCAAATGTATATTAAGTTCATTGAAAAGGTCCGCTTTGACACATTTGTTACAAAACCGGCAATGTACACCACCGACTTTAAAAAAAACACTCCAAAAATATGCGTTCCGCAGAATGCATCGATTAAAGTAACCGGTCAGTGATCGATGACTTAGTGATTAATCTGCCAGAATGCACCCATTGCTAGCTGTCATTTGGTTGACAGATTAAAAAAGTATACATAAACGCCGGCATGGCGGCGGCAGTCTCCTTTTAATTACAAACATTCGTTCCGTAAGTTGGCTGGAATATAATATTAAATCTTTGGATCTTGAATATGATAAGAATTTATCGTCCCTTTGCTGTTTTCAGACAATCATCTTGTCAAAACATGGAGATTTTACACACAGCATTTAACCCGAATTGAGAAAATTCAGATCTAGCAAACTCCAGTTGTACAGTCAGAGCTAAAATGATTAAGCATTCAAACCTACCTAAATAGCTAATCAATTGACAAAAATCAACCTTATCTCAAGACATTAAGGTGCACTTTCATTTGTTGTCTGAGAACAAATGAAAGTGCATTTTAATGTCTTGAGATAAGGTTGATTTTTGTCAAATGGTAGGTTTGAATGCTCCGATCATTTTGGCGCTATCTGTACTCGTAGATTGTGCATACCTATGAATATGCCGTTTAAACGAATGTTGCTCGAGTGTACTGCCTGCCTCACAGCTTGGGTTCGGTGGGTGTGACACACTGTGTGACACGGGTGTGATCATACAAAACTATTGGAGTTTCAATGGGTGCATTACAACAGACAAATCGCTGAGTTTTCGATCGCCATAGAGTTCATTTTAACCATGGAAAGTAAAATATTGAACATTATAAACAAATTACTTTCCATGGTTAAAATTTACTCTATGTAGTAGAATGTCTCTTGTCTATAGGAATGCACCGGAATAACGGAATTTGGCTCTATTACGCAACTACAATAAATTCTAGGGTTCGGATTGAATGCTGTGCGTAAAAGCACTGACACTTTTTGTAACTAATACTGTAAAGCGAAGTTTGCCTTTTTTATAAATAAAGTCGCGAAAGAAACAAGGATGGACCCTTTTTTATGTGATGGTAAAAATAAGTACATATATAATTGGGACATTTTTGGATAGCTGCAACTGTCAGTCACCAAAACAAGATATTTAATTTGAGGCAATATAAATTGTTAAACAATAATACCCATGATGTACAGAAAATTACTTATGAAAGTTGGAATGTAAAATTAATGTGTAACATAATAATTATCATCCATTCTTACTTACTACGTCAATAGTAAAACATATTTTTTTTCTTATAAAAATCAAGGGTATTATTCCATAATGTCACTTTTGAAAAGAAATAACCTCAAAACGTATTCAAATGTTAAATTCTATAATATCTTTAACCTTATGAGACAACAGGCAGGCGCGAGCACAACAATCCCTCGACGCGCGCTTCACTCGGACTCGGCCGGCGTGTGCCACGTCAGCCGCTCTTCATAGAACGCTATTACCTGTTGATGCGTACGTAGTCAGTGCCAATATGATCCGATCATTCAAACCTACCAAAATAGCTTATCTTTTAACAAAAATCAACCTTATATCAAGATTTTAAGATGCACTTTCGATTGTAGGTACTCGGACAACAAATGAAAGTGCATCTTAAACCCATTTGCACTAAACTTAAGAATCGCCTAAGTCTTTTCCTAACTAGCTTAAGACATTCTTAGCAAAAAATAGCTTTGCACTAACCTTAGGACGTTCCTAAATGCACTTTAGGCTATTCTTAACTTACGGGCCCGATATCGAGCGCCCAAGGCTTAAGAAATTCCTATGTTATGAATTGTAAAACTGTGGTTATAGTCTGTGGCCGACAATTGAGACAAAAACAGAAATATTTGCTGAAAAATGGAAAATTCATGGAACATTCATTGAAATAATTAAATTACTAAACGACTCGGTGGAAAATCGCAAAAATTGCCGTATTTCAATACAATTACTGCACTTATAAAAGAATAAATACGTATGAAATAACCGTACTTGTATGTAAACTTCTGCAATAGGCTGCCGTGTCAAGGTTATTTTTTGACCCCAATTACCGTATAATACGGCAATTACCGTACCATTGGCAACACTGCCGCGATTTTATTTCCATTTTCTAAATTGACAGTTGATGACATAACTTTTTCGATCACCCTACCAAATAAAATAAACCAACGCCTTATCTTTCGTCTCCTTTTAACTCACGAATGAATCAATGTGATGTTATAACCAAAAAAGTACTCTATGACCTATATTACTTCGCCGGCTTAAAAATCCATAAACAATTAATATTTACATTCGTTCATTTATTCTCTTAGCAAGGCGATGCCCAAGTTACGACGTAGTCTGTCAGTGCAAACAAAAATTTCAGCTCGGCTGTTCTAGGCTGTTCCTAAGCTAAGATGTACCTTAACTAGGTCACGCTTGAGTTTAGTGCAAAATGAGTGTTAATGTCTTGAGATAAGGTTGATTTATGTCAAATGATTAGCCATTTTGGTAGGTTTAAATGCTCAGATGTCATTTTGGCTGTACAAGGTTAAAAGGCTGATATTCAAATGACAGGGATAAGTGCTTCGAAAACAAGGAACAAATTCACATTCTTACCAAATAAACGAAGTACCTATAAGTTTATACTTAGAAGAACCAACAGTTTGTTTAGGAATATGACGCTATGAGACGTTAAACGTAAGGAATAATATTGCTAAGCAAACTTTTTGGTTATTCTAAGAGCCTCCGCAAACTACAGACTTTCTATTGGCCGATATGTTTGGTCGGACCTTTTTAGGGTTCCGTACCCAAAGGGTAAAAACAGGACCCTATTACTAAGACTCCGCTGTCCGTCTGTCTGTCTATCTGTCTGTCTGTCACCAGGCTGTATCTCATGAACCGTGATAGCCAGAAAGTTGAAATTTTCACAGATGATGTTTTTCTGTTGCCGCTATAACAACAAAAACTAAAAACAATCTAAAATTAATATTTAAGGGGGCTCCCATACAACAAACGGATTTTTTTTGCCGTTTTTTGCTCGATATTAATAACGACAGCAGGTAGACAGTTGAAATTTTCACAGATGATGTATTTTTGTTGCCGCTATAACAACAAATACTATAAACAGAATAAAATTTATATTTCAGGGGGGCTCCCATACAACAAACGTAATTTTTTGCCGTTTTTTGGTACGGAACCCTTCGTGCGTGAGTCCAACTCGCACTTGGCCGGTTTTTTAATATGAAGAATCGGCCAATACCAAATCGTTGTAATGTGCGCACTTGCATACTTCTTCATACGGCCTATCGGCATATCGGCCGATAGAAAATCGGTAGTTTGCGGGGGCTCTAAGTATAAACATATTCATCGTTTATTTGTACGGGAAGCTAGACTTCACAGAAAGCTAACTAACCGTGGGCAAAAACAAAGATTTCATAGTAGCTCACCTGTTGTGGACACTTGACGTTGGCGACCTTGGCGGGCACGAGCTCAGCCTCGTCCGAGTCCGCCCACTTTATCAGGAACATTAGTTCTCCTGTCGCGTCTGACGCGCCTGTCACAAACACCATACATTGTTATAATTATAAGTAATGTATACCTTTGTTTGAGCTAGTTATTTTAATAAAAGTAGAGGGTAGTAACTCATCAAATTATTCCTGGGCCCACGCACTGCCAAACGCAACATCAGAATTAATAAAATGATAATAAATTTTGACCGAGTGGCGTCACCATCCCTTGAGGTCCCCTGCTTGGTCAATATAGAAAATGAATTTCTCTATATTGTCTCGGGGGGTAATTATGTAACTTTGTTGCAATCAACTCTGACAGAAATCGCAGTTACATTACTGCTTTAGTAAGAATCAGAGTTTGTCGGTCTTGCGTTTAGGAGATATGTTAGGAGATGGTGACAAACTCCGACAAACTACCAGCTACACACACGAGTAATCAGATTTCTGTTACGACCTTCCGTTTTCGAGATCTGTGTGGCTCAGCTGTAGAGACGGTCTCTACAGCTGCGCCACACGTATCTCCTAAACGCTACACCGACAAACTCTGGTTTTTGTGCGACAAACTCCGACAAACTAACGGCTATACATACAAGTAATCAGATTTTCGCTACGACCTTCCGTTTTCGAGATCTGTATGGCGCAGCTGTAGAGACGTCTCTACAGCTGAGCCACATGTATCTCCTAAACGGAAGACCGACAAACTCTGGTTTTTGGCGACAAACTCCGACAAACTATAGACTTCATCATGGCATAGTCAAAAAGTCAGATTTCCAACTTTTTTTTTGTGGCGCAGCTGTAGTCCGGCACGTTAGCAACAGACTTACGTAATCAACGGGCAGGGGTCTGGGTGTTTGTAGTTCCACCGTTGTCTGATTTCCTTAACACAAGTGTTTTAGCTACTTTGGAATCGGATCGATGCATGTGATATTTAAAAATAATATTTAAAAAAATCACGGATATCAATCATCGTTTTATCTCAATTCTAACAAACAGTTCAATTTACAGAAGGCTCATAAATTTCAGAAGTGAATATGTAAATCAGACAGTGACCGAACACGCACACACTTGTTCCCGACCTAGCGCAGTTGCTGGTACCCGCGTTTCATCCTGGATGACGGCTGAAAATCGGTGTTTTGCTGAAAGGCAAAATTCACACACCGAGTCTGGACCCTTCTTGCTGCTGCACACACATGCATGCCTATTTCTGAGTCTCTTTAAGTGTAGCTAATTGTCAATTTTGTTTGTCCTTTTCTTTTTTTTTTATTATTTACTTATTAGTTATAATCTAGTGTATGTATTGTTGTTTGCATGAATGTGTGTGTTGTAGCAAAATAAACTTCTTTTCTATCTATCTATCTAACCACTTAATAATTTAGAGTCAATTTCACCATTTAATTTAAACGCGATTTGTCATTAAACCAGTTTAAAGGTCATGGCACACTATAACGGCACAGCTGCAGCACGGCATCGTCTTGAATTTAGGTTACAGCTAGCCGCCAGCCCTCTAATTACGCGTCGTCCGCGAGGTGCAAGCTCGTTGTACGCGCGCCGGCCGCGAGGTGTAAGCTTGCATACTGAGCGCCAGCCGCGAGCACACCCCGGGCACTCCATACAAGCGTCGCGTTTCAACTACCTATTACACAGACGCTACACAGTGACGTTTTTGCACACGCGCAACTGTGTGCGAGCTATTGAATGAGCATACGGATCGACACACGGATGGGCGCCGGTGGGGTGAGGTTACTGATTGTGGGGCGGGGCGGAGTTTCCTTTCTGAACGGTAGTACTTATATCTATTCTGTGCCGCGAGCTTGAAGCTTACAGTCCGCGCGCTGGCCGCGAGGTGGAAGCTTGCTGTCGTCGCGAACACAATTCTATCGCTGGCGACTCGGAGTCAGCGCGCAGTAAGCACGCGACTAAACTGAGCCAAATTTCAGATATAACTCTGAAATTTGGCTCAGTTTGTTTTACCTCACTTTACATTCAAAGACTCGGTCAAACGGTTTGATTCAAACATGTAAGATTTGGTTTGACTCAAACCATTTTGATCGTTTACAAAGGTAGTTTTAACAGTTTGTCAAACATTTACGAGTTTGAATCACGTTTGATGAAATTTCATATTTTTGTTGTGTTTGACGCGCCGTTTGATCGTGTTCCGACGCGTTTGAACAAACTTAGCATAAGAAACATCATCCATTCTTATATAACTTCATAAGAATGGATGAAGAACATTAACGTTATAAACAAGATAAATCCTTGTTCGAGGGAATCTTGTTTGCGTAACAAGTCTAATAACGACAGAGCGTATCGAACCAAACTGCACAGTGCCGTTTGATAGATCCTTCAAATTGACATCAAACTGTTTGATAGAACACGTAAAGTTTGAATCAAACCATTTGACCGTCTCAGGGGCCCTTAAGGCTCGTATTTATATGCTGCCCGTATTTATGAATAGCATCTCCGGTTCATACCTGAGATCATTCTCAAGATAGCTCTCGACATTGAGAGCGGTTTATAAATACGGGTCTAAGCCTTCGTACGCACTGCCCGGTCAGCCGCGTTGCGGCTGTCCGTCCGGCTGGCCACAGGATGCGGTTGCGGTTAGCCGGGCAGCGCAACCGGGAAGTGCGGATAGGATAACGTTGCGGTTTCAGCGTAGGTATATGTGCGCATTCACTGGCGAGCAACCGCAAACTAGCAAACCGCAGTGCATCCGCGTAGTGCGTACAGCGACCGTCCGGATAGCCGTCAGTCGGGCCGGTGCGGTTGGGCGGCAGCCGTATCACAGTTCGAATAGAAACTATTTTTTCGTACATATTTTTGGTTGCGGTACTCCGGACGGACAGCCGCGGGCAGTGCGTATGAGCGCTAAGGCACTAACCTATAATTTTCTCAGCCTTGAGTCCCTTGTCGAAGCCGGACTTGGCCTTGTCGTCCTTGCGCTTGGAGTCGCGCGGCTCCTCCACGGAGGACACGCTGGCGCCGCGCCCCTTGCGCCCGCTGCTCGTGTCCTCGCTCGACTCGCGCACACGCTTCTTGCCACGCTCCTCGGGCTTCTTTGATTTCTGACACAAAGTTTACGAGTTTAATAATAACAATCTATACTGCAATCTAAGTGTAATCTACAGTTTAGTAACCCATTCTAATTATTATAAATGCAAAAGTAACCGTCTTGGCGCATAATGTCCTTTTCTCATAATGTCCTTTCTCAGAAAGTCCTTTTCTCAAAATGTCTTTTTCTCGAAATGTCCTTTTCTCAAAATGTCTTTTTCTCAAAATGTCCTTTTAATATGCAATATTTCTTTTAACAAATACAGATTTAAGCTTTTTTAGTTAGACGCTTATCTAAATTATCATCAAAAACACAGACATGCAATGCATGTAATTATTTATTAAGTCATATGGCCGAATACTCAAACGCTAATTTACTTTGAGGGGCTATCAAACGTCATCCTGTCACATTAAATGACAAAGATATGACAAAGACAGCATGCTGTTTGAGAGCCGCTCAAAGTTAAGTAGCGTTTGAGTATTCGGCCATAAGAATGTTATAAAGTAATGAGTAATGTAGTTATGAAATTGTAGAAATATGATGGAAAGAATCAGAAATAAAAAAAGTAATAATAATCATGAACCAGTCTCTTTATTTTCTTCTCACTTCATTTGGTTGTTTCCCGGCGCTGTCGAATCCGTTGACGCTGTAATCAAGAGTATTTTGGAAACAATATTAAACGTCTCTCTGAGCGGGGAGCACTGGACGCAAGCTACTTTACCGGTCCGGCACGGGGGACTTGGTGTGCGATGCGTTCGGGATGTGAGCTTGCCGGCTTTCTTGGCGTCTGCCCATGGGGTTGCGGACCTAGTCGCTAATATTTTATCCTTGAATGGCGACAAGGTAACCGTCCCTCATGCGGCTGATGCCATCACGACCTGGCTGGCTCACGTCCCGGGCGCAGCCGTTCCTGAGAACCCTGAATTCCAGCGCTCATGGGACGACGTAGCCTGCAAAGCCATCCTCGACCAACTCATTGACAGGGCTGAGGCGGTGGATCTCGCTAGACTCTTGGCGGTGTCACGGCCAGAGTCCGGTGCGTGGCTGCAGGCACTACCTTCGCCTCATATAGGTACTTTGCTCGACGCCGACTCCCTGCGGGTGGCGGTCGCCCTCCGCTTGGGCTGCGAACCACACATATGCATCTGCGGAACCATGGTGGGGGCCGATGGCCATCACGCGTTGAGCTGTCGTCATTACGCAGGAAGGCATCCTCGCCTCGCCTCGACATTCTACAACGGGCTCTCACGTCAACCGGCATCCCCTCCGTCCTTGAGCCGCCGGGTCTCAGCCGCACCGACGGTAAGCGGCCTGAGGGCCTAACGCTTCGCTGCCACCCACATCTATAAAATAATAATAATAATAAAAATCATTTATTTGAGTTTTTCCACAAGTAGGACTTAAACTTATGATTAAATAGTAGGTACATTTGTATGTAATACAATACTTGTGGAGTCTGGTGCCTAGGATAAGCAAAAGCCTGTGTTCCAGGATCACCAGAACCCCAGATGTACAACCCGGATGTATCATTAAAGTAAATTAAAGCAGTCCTATATCTAAGTAAATATGAATTACAAAAAAAAATATTTCAAACTTGTTACATTACAATATTTCAAATGTGTGTGTGTGTGTGTGTGTGTGTGTGTGTGTGTGTGTGTGTGTGTGTGTGTGTGTGTGTGTGTGTGTGTGTGTGTGCGTGCGTGTGTGTGTGCGTGTGTGAGCGCGTGTGCGAGTGGTGGTTGTGCGTGTGTGCTCAGCCCTACGACAGTGTCTTGGGATCGATTTACATTCAAAAACACTGAGCACAGCACAGTCACAGACAGTATATAAATATTTGTACACAAAGTGTTTATTACGAACAAATTAGGAACTAGAAGGCACAATTAATAACTAACCAACAGGTTGCATTAGAATTTCAGTTTCATCATATGACTTCTGTTGAAGCCAAGCTACTAATTTTAATTTGCAGTTGTGTCTATTAAGGGGATAAATTTCAATGTGTTTGTTTATTAAGTTATAAAGGTAGGGTCCCAAGAAACTAAAAAATCTGTGGCTGAACTTTGTATTGAAGCAAGTGGTAGGAACGATAGCTTTGTTTCTTTTCTGGAGTAGAACAGGACATAGGGGTACGGTCTTGTGTTGGTGTAAAATAGTATATAGTATGAACAGCTGGCGGACTGTCAGGACTTCACAGAATTCGTACAGTAGTTTTGTTGGGTAATACATTGTTTTAAAAGTAGCTACCTTAAGGACAGCTCTCTGAGCTGTTTCCAGTCTATACAAATGGGTCTTAGCTGCACCACCCCAGGAGGTTATACAATAAGTAAGGACCGATTGGCATAGGGCCAAATAAACCATTTTAAGAACATGAGGATCTGAAACACATCTAAGGTTTTTAAAGATAAAAATCAATTTTCTAATTTTACCTGTAAGATATTGGATGTGATCTGTGAATCGTAGATTCTCGTCAATGTGGACACCCAGATATTTGAACACATCCGTTTTAAGTAGTTTAGGGCAGGTGCAAGACGATGCATCACAATCGTGATTATTGTGAGCTAGGATGGTCAGGGGTTCACTGATATGTTCCGGGACACTACGAATACAGAAAGTCATATATTGCGTTTTGCTAACGTTTAGTGTAAGGAGATTTGAAGAAAGCCAGTTGGTGACCATATTAAAACCCCTCTGCGCAGCAGCAAAGACATCAGGCCAAGAATCAGCTGCAAAAACTAAGGCAGTATCATCTGCAAAAGCTATGACTCTGCCATTAAGCAAAATGAGGTCGCAGAGGTCGTTGATAAAGGTGAGGAAGAGGGTAGGCCCCAGGACACTTCCCTGGGGAACCCCATATGGGATGGGAAGATATGAGCTAGTGACACCATCGACAACAACACACTGGAGTCTGTTCGTAAGGTAACTTTGGATCAGGGAGAGTTGATTATCCCTTATACCTAAAGCGTACAGTTTATTGATGAGCAGTGGAATGGAGAGCGTGTCAAAAGCCTTGGCAAGGTCAAGGTAGATTGCCACACACTTCTTCCCCTTGTCCAATTTATCAACAACGTAATCAGTCAGGTCTTTCACAGCATCTGATGTGGATCGCTTAGAACGAAAGCCATATTGCCTATTCGATAACAACTCTCTGCTCTCAAGGTAGTTCATCAGCCGAGAGTTTATAATACGTTCCAGTACCTTAGACAGCGTCGAAAGGACTGAAATAGGCCGATAGTTTAATGGGTCGTTTTTGCTACCTGCTTTGAAAACAGGGTGCACTAAAGCCTTTTTAAAAGCGGTAGGGAATATGCCACGTCTTATGCTTGCGTTACAGATGTGGGTTAAAGGAGGAATGAGGGTCGCCTTGTGAGTTTTTAGAAAAACGGTCGATATTCCATCCCACCCCATGGCACAGTCACTCTTAAGGGACATTATGGTACGTTCGACTTCTTCCTCGTCGGTTTCTAGAAGACCAAAAGAATTGAGTGAGGAGTGGGCGGGGCTGGGATGCATATAGAAATTTGAAGCAGCATTATTTGCATTAGATTGTATAGCTTCTGCCAGCGATATACCTGTGTTTACAAAGGCAGAATTAATATAATTCACAGATTCGGTGGGTGTGTCCTTGGTTTTTAGTAAATGGTGAGACGTGCCTTTCGGTTTCCTCATATTAGTTATTTCCATAATATTACCCCATAGACGCTTTACATCTTTCTCAGACTTTTTAAGTTTAACCCTATAAAAATTCCTTCTTACCTTTTTGATTAACCCATTACAGAAGTTTCGGTATCGTTTGAATGTAATTTTTAATGTTGTGTTGTTAGGATTTTGTTTTAGACTTTTGTGCATGTTGTCTCTATTCCTAATGCATCTTATTAAACCTGGGGTCATCCAGGGTTTAAGTGGTATGTATTTACGGGAAACAATTACAATTTTAGAGTTAAGTGACATTAGATTTTTTAATGATTCTATAAAGAAGTCAGCGGCTGCGTCGGGATCGGACATGTTAAAAATTGGGGTGAAGTCAAACTCAGCCAATGCAGAGGTGATAGCATCGTTATCTAATTTTGTATAACGAGTTACAGGGCTAGGTTTCTTGTTAGTTTTTAAGGATAGAATAATGGCATCATGGTCCGTAACGGAGGACTGGACTACGAGAGTAAGGGCCGAAGAGGTGGATTTAAGAAGAACATGATCCAGGCATGTTAGACGGTGAGTTGGGAACATGTGTGCAGGCAACAAACCATGTGTAGCGGTACAGTCTAGGTAGGCATCCGCAATCGAGTTATTCGCGCTCGGTAAAATGTCAATATTGATGTCGCCGGTAATTACAATGGTTTTAAATTCTTTTAGTTGTGATAAAAGAGAATTTAAAGAATAAATAAAATTATCTACATTTCTAAATTCCCAGGGCCTATAGATAGCAATAATAGCGGTGTGTGTACTAACCTTTATTAGAAGGCAGCTTGCCTCGCTTATAGGGGGTTCTTCTATCACAACTCCAGTGAGATCGTTGCTTACATAAACCGTTACACCGTCGTTTTGGTTATGAAAGTTAGTTGAACAATGATATGAATATCCTTCAATGTTACTTACAAATGGGTTACATGACAGCCAGCACTCTGTAAGTATTATGATATCGAACTTTACTTTTAAACGAGCTAGTAAAACATGAAATGATGATATGTTGGCGCTGATGCTACGAATATTTTGTGCGATTATTTTTAGGGAATTATTGTGTGAGTGGTTTTGTATTTGTGGTAGACAGTACTCAGCGTCAATAGCAAAACATTCAGACACCGAAACTTCGTCAATCAAGTTAATAATTTCATTTGAATTAAGCATTTTTAATTATAAATACATGGGGTGCATAGTTATGGGTGTACAAAACAGCATAATTGTTTAGGTAAGATAGGTATATATAGTGTAGAACTATATTGTGGGTACAAGTTAAGTAATAACGGTACATTGTTTTTATTTTTAACAAGGGGGGTCGCCGTCGGGCCGGGAATAACTGCACTTTGTGTCTAGTTTGATAGGAAGCGTGATAGGCGTTAGATGTGTGTGCCGCGATATGTTTTTTTATAATTGTGGTTAGTAATGTGTTAAAATGTGTTAGTGAAAGTGTGTTATTTTGGATTTTGTTTGTATTTAAGTACGTGAACGCGATAGCTGCATTGTGTATTTGAATTGTTGGATAAAGTGTGTGTGTATAAGTTACAACAGGTATGATAAATTGAATTACAAGTTTGTGACAATAAAAACTAACTAAGAAAAATGTAGAAAATGTTGAGAATAAGTTAAGAAATACTAAATCTAGTCACTGGCTATTTTTAAACTGATCTATTTGTTTTTCATCGGTAACCGTGATAATTTGAGCTCCATCTTGTTTCCGAATAAGAATCCTTCCATTAGCGGTCCAGCAGTATTTAATTATTCCCGTCTTCTGTAGTTCGCGCCCAAGGTAGTATAATCTACGAGCTTGTTGGGTTAGGTATTCTGCTACATATATCGGCTGAGACACATTGTTGAGGCCGATGGCGGTAGTGCTTAATTTTTGACTTTTGTTTTTTATGTTGTAGTCTTTCACAGCTTTTAGGATTCGTATTTTTGTGTGTGCTGAATTTAGGGTAACCAAAATGGGTCCTGTAGCCGTTTTAGATGGCAGACGACGTGCATCTTGCACGTCGCAGCAGGCAATATCAGCTGATACAGTTGAAGCAATTTTTAGAATAATGTTTCGGAGATCTTCTTGTGGGCACAATGGAACATTACGTATAACTAGCAAGTTCAAGCAGGATTGTCGCTGCAGCTGCTCAACAGTGGTCTCGAGATGAATAATACGGCGATCCTGGTCCAATACTTTTTTGTCCAAAGTCTCAACCTGGAGATTGGTATCTTCAAATTGACGGTGCAAGAACTCAATAGAATTTTCTATTTCTTGGTTGGTTTTCTGTATCTCGCTAATGGTAGACGACATACTGGATAAAGACGCTTGTATATTAGTTAGTTTATTTTCTTGTTGATTATTCCATTGCGACATTAGCTGAAGAAAATCTTCTTTAAATGAACCAAATTTTGTATCGAAGTCGATATTACAATCGCAGGTAAGTTTTCGTTTTTGTGAGCGTTGTTTAATATTTTTCGTTTCGTCACTATCGGTTTTTGAAAACAAGTTAGGATCCGAGCCATGGTGTGGCGGAGAATGGTACGTTGACATTGTAACGGTTAGCGTTAGGCCTATTTATTCCGACGGCAAAGTGACCCGCAAATTAGCGATGTGATGAGACAGGTGACACGATGAGCAGGACGGTAGCAGATCGGTAGGTAACGCCCTCGATAAAAGCACTCCAGCGCAAGTAGGCGTGGATGGTTTACGCGAATGAGCGTTTCGTAGGTTAGGGTTGTAACAGATCACAATATGCGTGTCTCACTCGTATACGGACACGTTCCCTTTCACACACTTAGAATAACTTCTCACAAGCACTGCAATCCTGGTAGTTGCTCGATATAAAACAGATATTTAAATTATTAAAAATTAAGAATAAAATATTTTACGGAGCTATCTCTGAGCACGTCTAAACTGATAGACATCCGGGGGGGATATAATAAAATCTATCGTACCTCACGAGCGGCAGGGGCGGCGGCAGAACACCAGGCGGTCGCAAAACACTTGAAATATGCCCAGCTAGAACAGGGCTAAATTTTCATCCCTCTAGCAGTAGAAACGACGGGTTGTTGGGGGGCAGAGGCAATACAATTTGTCAAAGACTTAGGGCGTCGACTTAGACTAAAAAATTGTGACCCTCGCTCTGGGTCGTTTCTGGTGCAAAGGTTGTCCATTGCCATCCAACGCGGCAATTTGGCCAGCGTTATGGGCACATTTTCACCGGGGACTACCCGGGGCGGTCTATTATACTAAGTGATATTTTTAATATTGCTTTATGTAATTTTTATTACTAAATTATATGAGTCTCTTTATTTGTAGTCAAAAATATTATTTATTTATCATTATTAATATATAATATATATATTAATTAATTAAACTTTGTATTAATTACCAAACAAGTATCTATCTTTTGTAATAATCATAGCTTAAGGAAATAATCAACATCATTATAAATATAAAATATAGTAAATATTAAAAGGACATTTCGAGAAAAAGACATTCTGAGAAAAGGACTTTTTGAGAAAGGACATTATGAGAAAAGGACATTATGCTCCAAGACGAAAGTAACTCTGTCTGTCTGTTACACTTTCACGCCTAAACTACTGAACCGATTTTGATGAAATTTAGTACAGAGTTAGGGTAGAGCTTGAGAAAGGAAATTTGGCTCTACTTTTTATCACGAAATAAGGGTTGAAGGGGTTGTTGAAAGAGGGGATGAAAGTTTGTATGAAAAGCAAGGATTTTCAAATTTGACGAGAGGGAGGGGGACACCTCCCCCTCCCTTTAACCTTTAACCGGGTTAAATCTGCCCCTATTCACCAATAGGGGCAGGGGATTTAACCTGGTTAAAGGTCACATTAGGATTTTCTCGAATATCCACGCGGGCGAAGTGGGCGGAAAGCTGCTTTCATCATACCAGCTGCACGACACCCACTGCTGGGTATAGGCATAGGCATATAAAAACAACATGAAAGCTGCTTTAAAAAAGTAGAAATATGAAGTTCAATGTAGAACCACGCTGCAGGCTTTACTGACTAATCGGTGGTTTGGTGATTCAATTTTGGCAACATATTTATTAGGTCATTGAACATGCATCAAAGGGCATTACATTTAAGTTCAAATATATGCTCACCTCTTTTTCTTTTCGGTTTTCTTCAAATGTTCTGATTAATTCTTCACAATCTAGGTTTTCCTCTGGTTCCCATGTGCTTTCCTCCTCTTTGTAGCCCTTCCACTTAAGCAAATATTGTACCTGTAATTTGACATAGAATTAATATAGGTAATACATATACAGGGTAATACAGGTATCCAATTTTAGATAATAGTTAAATCTAAACTTTATACTAATCTATATGTAGTATAAATATGAATATGAAATAATATTTGATGTGTAAATCTTTATTTTCAACACTGTTTCATAGTTGTATAGGTATAAAGTACGAAACTTCTCGCTCTTTGAAATTGTTGATTCGCACATGCGCAGAGTGTATCCTTACTAATATTATAAATGCGAAAGTCCATTTGTTTGTTTGTTACGCCTTCACGTCTTAACTACTCAACTGATCATCATGAAATTTTGCATAAACATTGTCAACGGTACAGAGAACATAGGCCCTGTCCTGATTGACCATCCGTCGTGCGATGGTGCGTGTCCGTCCGATGAAACTGGTTGTGCGACTGTGAGATCGAACCTAGTGATATCTATTGAATGTCCTAATTGATGGTCGCGTGATCATGCGATGCGACCAAATTGTCTATTGTTCAGTTTCATCAGATTATGATTATTATGATTATGATCGCATGATGAAATCGCATGATCGCACGACCAATGCCAATTAGGACAGGGCCATAGGGTACCTTTCATCCAAAAAAAAGGACTGTTCCTGAGGGATAGAGAAATAAATGATCATGCAGACGAAATCGCGGGCAGTCACTAGTTTTTAAATAAAATTTGCAAAACTTAGGAATAACCTTGTGTTGAGATGGAGCTAGAAGATAGGCACAATCAGTACCTAATCTATACATATTTTTATTTGTTTTGGGTAGGTAAACTTCTTGACTACAGATTCCTTAGCAGGAACAGGGGCCGTACCAGCTAACTTACATAGCTTTCATAATCGCTTTCATTTGACAGATGGATGTGACACATTGCTACTTCTTTTTGGCACAAATAAAACCTTACCAAAGAAAAGTAGCAATGTATCACATCCATCTGTCAAATGAAAGCAATAACGATAGCCACGTAAGTTAGTTAAGTGGCCCCTGGGGCCGTACCGGCTAACGGATCGAACTTCGGAAATTTTGCCGAGTTTCAAATTAAAACAGATACATCGAAGAAAGGAATTTCGTATTATACTATTCGTTAAAGTTATTTGGAAGATATTGATGTTTGTGTGACCTCATGAATTAGGGTTCGCCATTTAGACCCAATTGGGACTCGATTTATCTGTTTTAATTTGAAACCCGGCAGACTATTCAAAGTTCAATTCGTTAACCGGTACGGCCCCTGGAGAGATGGAAGCACTGACTACCTATCGAGATTAGCTTATGAAAATTATAATTCTTACAAAATTATAAAGAATGTGTCTGAATTCTTGACTTATTTTTGATTTGATATGATGACAATAACAAGAGATATGCAAGGTTATAAACATGTCGCAGCCAATTGACGAGGTAACCAACCAATTTATATTTTGGTAAAGGGAAAGTTTTCAAATACAATTACAGCGATAGGAGCTACGATTTATATCTAATGTTTTAATGTATAAAGAGTGTTATGCTAAAATACTAACCTTTCCCTTCACTGTGCGTCTGTCAAGCACCTTTTCAACCACATATTCTTCTTCACTCGAACCTTCACTGGTCTGCTCTCCTTTCTTTTCTTTAGTCTTGCCCATGATTCTATAAAGAATTGATTGAATAGAATTCTAATTCCGTAATATTCTCAAACTCAAATCTCAAAAGAAAGATGCCGCTTTTTTTGCAGATGCGAGGCGTCGTTTGCTTGCTACTCAGTGTTGCCATCGTTAATTTGGCAGTTGACGTGTTTTGTCAGGGAAGTAAAAGTATATCGGCGGAAAATCGCAAAAATTGCCGTATTTCGATACAATTGCTGCACTCATAAAAGAAATAAAGCATATGAAATTACCGTACTTGTATGAAAACTTCGGGCATAGGCTGCGCCGTACCAAGGTAAATTTTAAAAAAAATTACCCCCATTACCGTGCAATACAGCAATTACTGTACCATTGGCAACACTGTTGCGAATTGCTTTTGGCTTTTACAAAATGGCGCGCGCCCGGCGCGTGCTGCCAGGTCAGATTTTCACATTACCCTAAATAAAAATTTCTTCATAATGTTTTTACAGTAGTAGAGTCAAGGAGGTTTATAATAGGGAGTGAGTACTCTACAAAAATTTTCACCTATCGTTTAAAAGAAATTCAACTTCATTGCATTGCTCATAGAGTTGAAATTCTATCGACGAAATTGACTGAAGGCACTACTGTGTGAATGAGACAACACCAGCACGCGTAGCATGAGCAAACGAGACTCTTGTCTACGAAGACTTGTCGTCTCGACCTTCTCGATTGCTGAGCACAGTTTGACAGACAGGTGGGACTCGTTCTCAGAATTTCGAAACCTTTTAATGTCTTTTAATAAAAAAAGTGAATTTTAAAGGTAATCTTTTTATTTCAACACCAATAAACGTCAAAATTATCTAATTTGATCCGAAATAATTTAGTTTAAACATGATTCTCATTTTTTTTATAAGTTCTAAGATAAAGAGGCACTCAAGAAAGCGTTCTCTTCCGTAGACAAGCTCTCTCGAGTTCGAGAAGAATAATATTGCCAATAGAAAATAATTACTTTATTTCTCATAAAGCACCGTTCCTTTTTATAGATTTCACAACGCTAAACTCTTAAAACTAATTAAATATAGCTGTATGGATATAAATTCGTTTGCCTTTCTTTTATTGAGAGTATTTTGAAAAGATAACACAGACTACCAAAGATGTATTAAAAAAGTTTAGATACGTTACCCGCAATCCACAATGGCAAGACAAAAGTCAGGTAATTGCCCTACTTTCAATCAGTCAGGCACAGACTCGTGACACGGAAACACATACGACTCTCGTCAGTCAGACACTAAAAAACTGTGACAATCTAATCAAAAATGCCTTCCTGCGTCTATAAACGATGTGCAAATTATACAGCAACAGTCAGAGATCGGAATAATGTTTAATTTCACACGTAATTACTGTATTTAACCGTAAAATTTACTGTCGTATTTATTATTACGCTAATCGGCCATATTTTTACAAAGAGCGAGATGTACTCGGTTTTGCGTATGAGAGTGAAGGAGAGCGCGTGCGGAAGGACATGCTAGGGAAGATGGGGAGATGTTGTACCAGGGATTATAGTCGCAAATTAACTTGTGTTAAACTAGAACATGGTTTAAAATCACGACCACGTATTTTTATTTCATTAATGTGCTGAAAACATAGTCTTGGTTTTAAACCATAATTTAATTCAAAACCGGTTTATTTGCTATTATTTTACACTCTTATAGGTTACTACTGACCTAGGGTTATAATTGAAATCGGATTTAATTCCTACAAAAGGTTTTATTGTTTTAATAGTTTAATTTGTTGCCAAATATGACTATCCTAGGTTTTACCCCGGCGGAGTTGTGATTAAGTGGTGGGGGGTAAAAATGTACTTCAAAAGGGTATTTTTGCGGTTTTTTGGTTATATCTCGTAAATGACTTACAATATTGAAAACTGTCTTTCATAAAAGTTGTAGGGCATTTAATCCTGAAACGATTTTTGAAGTGAAAACTTCTTTAGCGGCGTTATACACTTTTTTTGTAATGGAAAAAAAATGTTAAACTCGCGTCAGTCAGGGTCAAACTGACCCTGTGTGTACAACGCCGCTAAAGAAGTTTTCACTTCAACAGAGAGTGTAATGTGTTCAGGGTTCATTATGTTTGTGGGGTGACCCTGATCGAAAATTCGTAAGACAGATGTAGCGTAGACAGCCGGCGGCGAAAGTATCCCCCCCCCCCCCCTCTTTCTACGGGGTGCGGCAAAAATGGCGGACCGTCATTTTGGCGTTCGGCAGGTTGATTTTTCTTAGAGATAAACTTTTTAATGTAATATAAATTTACATGTTTGTATACGATGATGATAGAATATGATAGATGATGATAGATGATACGAAAATGATAGTACTTTTATACTGATAATTAAAGCAATTCGTGCAAAATTATTCCCTAACCATTCCAAAATATCAAAAATGCACAACGTTAATATTAAAGTTTTCACACTTCTGCCGGCACTCCCGGAGTGCAACCCAATTTTTTTTATTAAATGTAAAATACATCCAACTTTGATGTGCATTAGCATAAGAATGGGTAGTCCAAAAAATTTGAATCAGGACTAACTGTATGCAGGATTAAATGCCCTACACCCTTTTTTGAAAATATTGAAGTTCTTTCAACAATATTAAACCGTGAAAGCGCCAATAAGACCATCGATCAGATTATCGGTTGTATTTCAGGGTGGGTATCCAGGAAACTAGTTTTCACTTAAATGTGAAATTTGCACTGGAAGTCTTATTTCTAATACCAAACTATGGTTTCACAAATTTATATTTTTGAAAAATATGGGGGGACTATGTTTTCCCAGTGAGGATGTTTTTAAAATTTGTCTGAGGTCAGAAGAGATTATTAGGAGTTTAGGAGTCATATAAAAGAAAAGGGCCACATGATATTTCCCGATCCCAAAGAGATCGAAATTTTAAAATCGTTTATCAGTCGCGATGACATATTTCGTCTTTGAATTGTCATTCTTTGGAGCAACATCCAACTTTTAATCATAGACTACACCTTATACGTGCTGTTATTGAGATTGAAATTGATTGAAATTTATTAACGTTCGCATACATTTTACACACAAAAGTAATCAAGATGCTAAAACTAATTGTAAGAGACAACAAAGGAATAAATTAAGTTTATTTGAAGGTACATAAATAAAGTAAACTGTCATTTCATTTAGATTTTTTTATATTGCTAAAATAAATATTTTCATTCATAAAAAAAGTGTTTAGTTTTTGAAATCTATTTTTTATTTCTAGTTTAATATACCTATTTAAACAACGTGTTACAAAAAAAACTCCTAATAACGAATATGGTAGATAGAAACCATAAAACTGAACAATTTTTACTTTGGAAACTCTGAAATCGCGAAAAAAAGAGCTGTTTCATACATTTTGATATTTTCGTTAATAATTTTTGTATGAAACAGCTGAATTTTTTTTCGCGATTTCAGAATTGTTCCTGTAGTAACAGTTGTTCAGTTTGATGGTCTCTATCTACCATATTCGGCATTAGGAGTATTTTGTAACACGTTGTATAATAACCCTTTTCTTGCAGTCGGGTAAAACTACTTTCATTTTCAATTTTTCTTTCGCTCCCAATCCAGCAATTATTATTTTATTTACATTTTGTAAATAAAACTTGCTGCGTTTACAGAACTTTTGTTTTATTATTTTAATTTGAAACGAAAAACCTAGTAACATATACCAACTTTGCCCATCTCCCCCATTACTGTCACTGCGACTGTCACTCCCATGATCGCGCCAATGAGCATGCAGCGTATCAGACGAAACGTATGATGTCTGTTTATCTCTGTCTAACGACAAGTATTCCGTATGGTGGCGTTCTTTTTTGTCCCTCTCTTGACGAATATGTCAATGTGTGTATCTGCAGTACCTGTCGCTGTTTTAAATTGCATGATGTTGGCTTATAACGCATCTAAACTTTTTTAATACATCTTTGCAGACTACTATCGAAATTGTTAATTTAGTAATCTGTGTAAAATGACGAGAAAATTACGAAATATTAAAATCAACGTATGAAAATAATTTTAATTTAAGTTTTTAAGGAATAAAATATAAGCACGGATAATTTAGATTTATTTTTATTGCGAAATTTAGATTCATATAAAATAAAATACGTAGAAAACTATTTCGAATCTTCTTATTAGTCTGTGATTCTCTCTCGACCTTCTCGACTACTCAAAGGGTGGTAGACAAGTTTCTCTGATTCAACTGTCAAATTAATGTCAGTTGAAGAGAAAAGCTCGTGTTTGTCGACTTTTGACATTAGTCCACGACAAAGAACAATACGAGTCTACTAGTTGTAAATGCGAGCATGAGTATCTCGATCTCAACCCGACAAAAGTGACATTTCGGTGTAGACAAGCCATTGTTCTCTGAGTCGAATCTTATCTCGATGTTGGTCATGCTACGCGTGCAGGTGGAGGTGGGTGTCTCGTTCGCACAATTGCCATTACTAAACAATAATACTACGATAGTAGGACTAAAAATATGTACGTTACCAATCAAGTAGTGTATCAAAATTAATGATTCGGAGTGGGAAGTCGAATATATACTATTTAAATATTAATTTTAGAATGACACATAATAATTGTAATATAAAACAGAACTTTTTTGATTTAATTAGATATCTACAATAATGCTAATCAGCAAACATCGGTGAGGTGGTAATAAATAGAAGTGTCAATCCTGGCAACTCCGATTTTGACCTTGAATTTCAATTTAAGAATTTCAATCAGCGTTGCCAGAATGTTACTTTTGTAACATTTTGTGTTACTTTTGACCTTCTCATGTTACCTCCATGTTACACGACTCAAAATGTTACTTTTACGTTACTTTTGAAACTTAATCAAAAATACTCAAATATTTTCCAGCAAACAAAAAATAATCGTGAGACAGAACGCACCAAAGGAAGTTTTCGTTCGTGTGGCACACACACTTATTAATTTTGGGCCGTCTTGTCGTCTGTCGTTTTTTTCTTTTTCCATCTCATTCTCACACTTGAAGAATGAGGAACATAGCTATTGCTATGTTCGTGCTATTGCACGAACTTCGATTGAAGACAAAACTTTTTTTAAATAATCTTCAACCAACCGAAAGTTTGAAGCAGAATAGTGGAGTTTTGTGAAGTGGTTGCCGCAGTGCCGTAAATGAGGCGGTGCTACCGGTGCTCAGGCACAGGGCATAGACTCGCAATAGATCGATCGATAGGGGGGCGCAAGAATGGCCAGACTTGGACTAATTATTTGTTCGGTTTGCTCCTGATAAGTTCCCCCTGCGCCCCTAGTGCTCGTTCCAACACATACGTGCATGCCAGTATCACCAAAAACGTCTAATGAAATTGAAGAAAAAATATTTTTCTTCCAAAGTATTAGCTAATAATTGGTCCACCAACACCAAGTCCCTTGTACATTACTTTATCACTCTGACTGAATGAAATTATGAAACTGACTAAAACTCGCGCTGCGCGGCCGTTTTATTTGCTATAAACAAGCTAGATTACAAGATTAGTGAATGAAACTGATTAAAAATGGCGCTGCGCGGCCGTTTTATTGCTATAAACAGGCAAGATTACAAGGTTATCTGGATGAAACTGACCAAAAATCGCGCAGCGCGGCCGTTTTGTTTACTATAAACAAGCTAGATTACAAGATTAGTGAATGAAACTGACTAAAAATCGCGCTGCGCGGCCGTTGTAACACGGGAACCTCCTACCGCGATATTGGTGGCGCCATCTCTTAGAGGTATGGGGAGTTTCACTGACAGCCGGCCGCGACGACATGCGCGCCCTCCCAAAAGATTAATAGAAGTGTAATGGCGGATTTTGTACCTAGCAATTATTATCTCTCTGTATTTTGTGTAATTTCTATATTCCGTAAGGAGTTTTGTGGTAAAAGTGATTTTAAAGTAAACGCAAGCGAGTGTACAATCAATGCGTGTTTAATTTCCCACCGAAACACACAATTCAACACGAGACTAACCCACGACTCGTTTCATGGCGCCCTTCCGTGTGTGAAAAGTGAAAAACGCGTGTGGTAAAAACGAAAAAGCGTCAACAGAACTGTGCTGCATTACTTTAACAGTTTTATATAAACATTTTTACCTTTTTCGAGCGCCTTACGTGTTTAAATACCTACTTGCACGATGACTCGTTCCGGTCGCACGTCGCGTACACACAGTCAACAGCGAGCGCCGGCTGCACAGGAATACGCCGACGCAGATCACCATTCTGATCATGATGATGGTGATCGCCCTGGGAATGTGACGATGTCTATGGATAACCTGTCCATGTTGCTGCAAACAATCCAGCAATCGAACGCCGACATGTTCCAGCGGTTGCTGCAGGAAGTTCGTTCTTCGACCCCGGTTTCAGGCGAGCCGGTCAACGTGACCGTCACCGCCCCCGCCCCTGTCGTGACCGGCAATTTTTCAAAATGCCAAGCCACTTACAGCGGCAGCGCCGAGGAAAGTTTAGACGGATTTATTGACGCAGTGGAGGCCTACAAGGATTGCTGCCGCGTGACCGACGAGAATGCTATCAGAGGATTTTCTATCTTACTAACTCATTCTGCCGCTACCTGGTGGCAAGGAGTCAAAGGTACGACGACATCCTGGACGGAGGCCCTGGATCGACTTCGACGAGCCTTCGGAGACCGTCGACCGCCTCACAGATTATACCGTGACTTATTTGCCAATGAACAAAATGTCAAGGAGAATACTGATAAGTTTGTGGCTAGAGTTCGAGCAATACTCGCCCGACTTCCTGTCGATGACCTCACAGAAAAAGCACGACTGGATATGGTGTACGGCTTACTACACCATCGCATCCGGGAACGCCTTCATCGTGAAGAGTTTCAGTCCTTTGACGAGCTTCTCAAGAAAGCTCATTCTATCGAGGACGCACTAGAGGTAACAGAAGTGTCTCGCTCAAGCGCAGGGAAGCCGCCAGCCGACGGCCCCGCGCGCCGCCCGACTTCAATCGCGCCGCGCCCGCCTCCGCCGCCGACCCCGGCTGGCGCGAGTGCGGATCCCGACAAGAAAAAACGTATGTTCTGTTCTTATTGTAAAAAGCCAAATCATTCTAAAGACAGTTGTGCTAAACTAAAGAATAAAATTAATGATAACAGTGGTATAAGTGACGAGAGTAATAATAATAATGTTAGTCATATTTATTGCTACGGGTGTGGTGAGAAAGGTGTAATTAGATCAAATTGTTCTAAATGCAATTCACAGTTTTCCGCGATAGTTATCGAACCAATTTGTAACGTAAGTTCAATGACCTCGACCACCGCACCCTGCTCAGCTGTTTGTTTTGACGACAATTTGTGTAATTTTCACATAGATAGTGATGGCGCTGCCAATAGGCATAATCAGATTTCATGCCCTTTAAAATCTATTGTGTTACCTGATATTGATCGTAAACTCAACAAAAACAGCAATGAAACGAAATCCGATTATAACCTATCAATGTTTAAATCGGTTATTCCCGAATTATTTTATGTTCGTGAACTTCACAATACACAAGCAAACTCTGTGTTTTTGCCTGGTCAATTTACAAATGTTTTGCCTACAGGTTTCTATGAAATGTGCGTTAAGATGGCAGGACCTGAACTTAATAAAATGTATGTTAAGCCGGTAGGGCCACTGCCTAATAATATTGATATGTGTGTTAAGCCGGTAAGGCCGCTGCCTAAGCCTAATAATTGTGATATGTGTGTTAAGATGGCAGGACCAGAACTTAGTACTGATATGTGCGTTAAGCTGGTAGGGTCTCAACCGTATAAAATGTGCATGACCTCAGCAGTACCACCAACGGAACGAAGTAATTTGATTTCGGATGAGTGTTCATTACCCACATGTGACACTTTTGCAAACATTTCGGTGGACGATGCTAACTTAAGGGGGAGTGAATTTAGTACTAATTTAACAGAAAATAAGGATGTTTCGCGTGATATTAGGGCAACTTTTTCGGTCGTTTGCGGTAACGTTTCTGCGCCTATTAACAGTCTGATTACGCCGAATCCTAGTATTAATTCAGTCAAGGTTCCTTCTTCGTTAGATTTTTATTTCGCGTCTGCAGATTTGCACTCATCCTCAAATCTTGAGGTACAACAACAGCGACCTATTTTGGGTGTAACTATCTTGGGCATAAAGGGAAGAGCTCTGATAGATACAGCTGCGAAACGGTCTGTAGTAGGTTGCTCGTTATATGAGTTATTGAAAAAACATAATCAAAAATTTTTAGAATCTTTTATGTCCATTAGGTTAGCAGATGGATCTGTGAAAGATATGAAGCTGCTCACAACAACACTGGAAGTTGTTGTAAAGCATAAAACCGTGTCACTTGAGTTTGTTGTGTTGCCAGACGCGTCCGATAATGATACCTTACTAGGTATTGATTTTCTGGTTAAGGCCGGTATTTCGATGGATTTTGCAACTGCCAAGTGGCATTTCTCCGAGGAACATACACAGTTTCCTATCGAGTTCGAGCCGCCGAGTAATCGTGTCACCTGTTCATCAGCCGACATACTTCGCAGCGTCGAAGGTATCATGTTGCAGTCTTCTCAACGTAATAAACTGGCAGGTCTGCTGTTTTCTAATGAGGATATCTTTAAATCAGGGGGAGCTCCAACCACCTTTGCAGAGCACCACATCAACACAGGTAACCATCCACCGGTATCTTCTCCACCCTATCGTCTTACTCCAGCTAAAAAGGAGATCATGAGACAGGAGCTTGAAAAGATGCTAAGCGAAGGGGTTATAGAAGAATGCGAGTCAGCCTGGACTGCTCCCGCCGTTTTAGTTCCTAAAAAAGGTAATGGTGTTAGATTTTGTGTCGACTACCGCAAATTGAATAGTGTGACCAAAACTGATTCGTATCCCATTCCCGTTATTGACGAACTTCTTCAAGGTACGAAGCAAAACTGCTTTATGTCTACTATAGACTTGAAAGCTGGATACTGGCAGGTAAGTGTTGCGCCAGAAGATCGTGATAAAACGGCTTTCGTCACGCACACAGGGACATACAGGTTCACACGAATGCCGTTCGGGTTGAAAAACGCGCCGGCGACGTTTCAACGTCTAATGGACCGGTTTCGCTCAGGTAATACCCTCAAAGACGTTACATTACTTTGCTACCTGGATGACCTCTGCATAATATCCGAATCCTTTGAGAAACACCTTGAGGATCTGCAGAGAGTATTCGATAGGCTTCGGTTGTTCGGTCTACGGGCCAACAGAGAAAAATGCTCATTCGCACGTGAGAGCGTCACTTACCTTGGTCACGTGGTCGCTCCAGATGGTATTAAAGCAGATCCTTCGAAGGTGGAAGCCATTATGCAGATAAAGGAGCCTACCAACGTGAAAAGCCTGAAATCATTTATACAAACGTGCTCCTGGTTCCGTAAATTTATACCAAGTTTTGCTCAAATCGCTCAACCCTTGACCAAACTCACTCGTAAAGATATAGCATGGACTTGGACCGATGAACAGCGTGACTCTTTCAACAACCTTAAGCAGAAACTGACGACTGCACCTGTACTTATTCAAGCCGATTATAGTAAACCTTTTGTAATTCGAACAGATGCAAGTAGTTATGCTTTGGGTGCAGTACTTATGCAAGGTGAAGCATACGATGAAAGACCCATCGTGTACGCAAGCAGACTACTAACGTCAGCTGAAAGGAACTACACGACCACTGAGCGAGAAGCTTTAGCGGTGGTCTGGGCGGTTGAAAAGTTCAGAGGGTATGTTGAAGGTCATACTATTATAGTCAAGAGTGATCACCAGCCCCTACGTTGGCTTCTCACTCATAAGTCTCCAACTGGACGCCTAATTCGTTGGGCAATGAAGTTACAGGCGTTTGACATCAGATACGAGTATACTCCAGGCAAGCTAAACGTTTTAGCAGACATGTTGAGTCGCCCCAACTGCGATGAGTGCCTTGATGGTAAGTGTGAAATATGTTCTATGACAGTTGACTTACCCCGCTATAGTCCAACTAGCCTCCGCGAAGCTCAGCTGCAGGATCCTGAAATAGAAAAGGTTATTAAAGATATAGAAAATACTGACCTGTTAACTGCTAACCGATGGCTGGAACGCGGATATATCATGTCGCAAGGTGTACTCTTTCGTTTAGATCCTGACTCAGACTCTGATGATCCTCAGCTGGTAGTCCCAGCATCCATGGTAAATAAAATTCTTGAAGAATTTCACGATGTCCCCACTGCGGGCCATCAAGGCATCGAAAGGACGTTAGCTCGTATCAGAAATCGATACTATTTTACAGGTATGCGTAAATTAGTAACTGAGTACCTGAAGAATTGCGCTGAATGCCAAAAATATAAGATCTCGAATCAGAAACCGGCTGGTCTTTTGCAAACGCCCGTCTTGCAGCAACGCGGTGAGGTCCTCTCCATTGATTTATTCGGCCCTCTGCCAAAAGGTGACAAAGGTGAGACTTGGGTCCTTGTGGTAGAAGATGCTGTTACCCGATGGGTAGAGCTTTACCCTCTCCTCGATGCTTCTGCCGAGACGTGTGCACAAATCCTGATCGATGAATATTTTCTTAGGTATGGTTTTCCTCGCCGTGTCATTTCCGATAACGGTGTTCAATGGGTTGCTGCAGCTATGCAACAATGTATGTTCGTGCTTGGAATCAAACAGAATCTCACCCCTTTGTATCATCCACAGGCTAACCCTGTTGAGCGCAAAAATAGAGATATGAAAACTCAGCTGTCGATTCTTGTCAAGAACGAGCATACATCGTGGCCTAAGTACTTGCCTCAGATCAGGTTTGCGATGAATAGCGCCACTTGTTCTTCCACTGGTTGTACTCCGGCATACTTGATGTTTGGTAGGGAGATGAGAACACCTTTCGAGAGTCAAACAGATATAAGATCTATCTTAGATAAAGAAAATTTTATTCCTCAATTCACGCCCTTTTTAAGAGATTT
This sequence comes from Agriphila geniculea, assembly GCA_943789525.1. Lineage (NCBI taxonomy): Eukaryota > Metazoa > Arthropoda > Insecta > Lepidoptera > Crambidae > Agriphila > Agriphila geniculea. Next base: position 26,890,893 of record OX038873.1, read on the forward strand.
TATTGACAAAATGAAACTAATTCGCGAGCGTGTACAATATGCTCAAGACAAATCTAAAAGGTTAGCTGACGAAAAGCTTCGTCCGGCACCTGAGTACAAAGTAGGTGACCTTGTATTAGTAATAAATTCATCCTTAAGCAACGCCAGTAAGGGCGTTACCAAGAAATTTATGCCCAAAAGGGATGGGCCATACCGTATTATGAAACAGGTATCGCCGACCACATTCGAGGTGTCACATGTGGATAGTGGTGATAGTGTAGGAAAGTTTCATACGACATTCTTAACTCCTTTTGTAACTAGACAGGGCGAAAATGCCGCACCTATTCAGTCTCGACGACCTCGCGGACGTCCACCAAAAGGGAATACTGCTAAGGCCAAGCCACATACGGGACGTTCATGTAGCTTGGAGGGGGAGGATGTAACACGGGAACCTCCTACCGCGATATTGGTGGCGCCATCTCTTAGAGGTATGGGGAGTTTCACTGACAGCCGGCCGCGACGACATGCGCGCCCTCCCAAAAGATTAATAGAAGTGTAATGGCGGATTTTGTACCTAGCAATTATTATCTCTCTGTATTTTGTGTAATTTCTATATTCCGTAAGGAGTTTTGTGGTAAAAGTGATTTTAAAGTAAACGCAAGCGAGTGTACAATCAATGCGTGTTTAATTTCCCACCGAAACACACAATTCAACACGAGACTAACCCACGACTCGTTTCACCGTTTTATTGCTATAAACAGACAAGATTACAAAGTTATCTGGATGAAACTGACCAAAAATCGCGCTGCTCGGCCGTTTTCTTTGCTATAAACAAGCAAGATTACAAGATTAGTTGATGAACCTGACTAAAAATCGCGCTTCGTGGCCGATTTCTTTACTATAGACTTGCTTCAGGCCACCCCTGACAATGGGGAATGTCCGAAAAAAATCAAATTGGCTAAATATTTTTTCATAAGTAGGAATAAGCTCCCTTAGTAATAGAAAAAAAATCAGAATTTTCGGTAGCGTGAAAAAATTTAAAAAAATTAAAGTCTCTTCGACTTCACAAATATAGGAAAGTAACAACAGAATGGAGATTATACCTTTGCTTGCCAACACCTGCCACTATGACAACAAGAATAAAAAAAAAAGTTTTGACAGTTTGTGTTGAAAGTTTTTTTTAATACCATGTTGTGGTTGTGGCAGGTGATGGCAAAGGTATAATCTCCATTCTGCTGTTACTTTCCTATATTTGTGATGTCGAAGAGACTTTAATTTTTTTTAAATTTTTCACGCAACCGAAAATTCTGTTTTTTTTTCTATTACTAAGGGAGCTTATTCCTACCTATAAAAAAATACTCAGCCAATTTGATTTTTTTCGGACATTCCCCATTGGGCATTTATTATGGCCCAAAAAATTGTAGGGTTATAGAAGCTCGCACAGGGCGCAGAAAGGGCAATTTACGGTACGGCATTCGACAACAAACAAACCAACCACTGTGGTTAGTTTGTTTGTTGTCGACTTGTACGTCAAAGAGAATGTAAAAAAACTAGTTGTACGTGCTATCAATAATCGTATTAAAATGCCATAATACAGTAGAGTCGATTTCTACATAAAATAAGAAAATGTTACTTTTTTCGTGAAAATGTTACTTTTTGAGCAGTCTTGTGTTACTTTTGACTATCGGCCACTGGCAACACTGATCCAATCTATAGGAAATGTAACTTTACAAAACTAGTGTGACCATAAATACTTCACCATTTCAGATTTCCAAAAAAACGAAATTGTTCTATTGAAATGGCTAGAGGTCGCAGGCGAGACGGTAAAATTAATAATAATAATCAAATTCATGTTTGTGCGCCTATTTCGATGAAACTCGGTTTCTGGTACTATTTCAACATGAAAATAACAATGCAATGTTGAAAATTTTAAAAATCCAAGATGGCGGCCTACTTTTTTGTTTTTGGGCCGATTTCGATGAAACTCGGTTTTTGGAACTATTTTGACAAGAAAATAACAACGCAATTTTTAAAAAACTAAAAATCCAAGATGGCGGCCAACTTTTTTGTTTTTGGGCTGATTTCGTTGAAACTCGGTTTTCGGTACTATTTTGACAAGAAAATAACAACGCAATGTTGAAAATTAAAAAATCCAAGATGGCGGCCAACTTTTTTGTTTTAGGGCCGATTTTGATGAAACTCTGTTTTTGGTACGATTTTGACAAGAAAATAACAACGCAATGTTGAAAATTTACATAATTCAAGATGGTGGCCAACTTTTTTGTTTTCAAAAACAAATTAGCAGCCATTTTGATCTTTTTTTATTTTTCCATCAGTTTACATTGAGTTGTTTTTTCTTGTCAAAATAGTACCAAAAACCGAGTTTCATCGAAATCGGCCCAAAAAACAAAAAAGTTGGCTGCCATCTTGGATTTCTATTTTTTTCAATATTGTGTTATTATTTTCTTGTCAAATTAGTCCTAAAACCTAGTTTCATTAAAATAAGCCCCAATCACAAATAAAAGAGTTGGCTGCCATATTTGTTTATATTTTTAACATTTCGTTGTTATTTTTTATCAAAATAGTAACAAAATCGAGTTTCATCAAAATCGGCCCACGAACAATATAGTTGGCCGCCATCTTGGTTTCTTTTTATATTTTTAACATTGTGTCGTCGTAAATCTCATGCACCCATTTTATTAACTTCACAAGTAAAGAAATTGGTGCAAGAATTTTAGACCTTATTGACATATTTACCAAAATAACAGTTTTTAATGAAACAGCAAAGTAAATGAACAAGTATAATTATGGGAAAAAGCAACCGAATTTCAAAGGTCAATAAAGTCGAAAATCGTTTGCATCTTTTTTTGACTACAGATCACTAGACAATGTTTTCCTACTTTTACTTGTTTTTCCAACATTCATTTGTTTTTCCGAAGTTCACGCACATTGTATTTTTATAAAAAAATGGAATAAACTTTAAAGTTGCGTAATTATTTACACTTGAACTTAAATTGAATTGAATAAACTAGATTTTGTATTGGTTGAATTACCATATTTATAAAATAAAAACAAAAAAGCAATTTAAGAAAAACGTGATAAATAAATTGTTCCAAATTTTTTTTAAATAAATAATTATTTTCTGTTTTTTAGTTAACGAGCTAAATTAAAAATATACCACCGCCTATCAGAGTACTCGTCAAGACCATTCAAACGAGTCCAAACTCGATGGGGTTGAAAGGTTTTATTACAAAGTTCCTGTGGCCTTCTTCCGGCTTCCTTCATCAGACTCTTGGATACTATTACCCAACAGAGCACTCGTCAAGACGATTCAAACGAGCCCAAACTCGATGGGATTGCATGATTCAATATTGAGTTCCTATGGCATGGCCTCCAGACTTCATCATCCAACCCTGAACCTGGTCTCCCGTCAGAGTACTTGTCAAGACAATTCTAACAAGCCCAAACACGATGGGGTTGTATAGTTTAATTCATCATAGAGTTCCTGTGGCGTTCTTCCGGCTCCATCATCAGATCAGCTCAATGACATTGTAATATTGCATTTCCTTCCATTTCTGACCTGTGTTCAAAGTTTCAAGTCTCTAGCTCATCGGGAATTCAGTATAAAATCGTTTGCAAAATTTATGCTCAAACAAACAAAAGAGCAAGCAACCTAATAAAAACGCGGTAAAAAGTGTTAATTATAAATAAAGAACTACCTAGGTATTTAAGTTTATATTAAACAGTTTAAAGTATTATGTATGTCTCCGGCCAACCATACGGTTTGGTCATCCTAATGAAGAAAAGGACACATACATTTTGGGGCGAAGCGCTCATTCCGGTTTATAGTACTATTTCCATGAGTAGAGTACACACACACTGCGGGCATGATCACGTCCCGTCCCGTCGCGCTCCGTCACGCCGCGCCCCGTCACGCCACGTCGACCGTACCGTATCGTCTCAGTTTGCTCTAAGGAGCATGCATACGTAACGTAGTGGAGCACAACGAGGCCCGCCGCCGCGCCTAACTCTCTTGCTTTGACTCTGGCTTTGGTTTATGATGACGTCAGTGCACTGTCCGTCCTTGTCATCGTGTTATGATATGACAAGGATGGATATAGTCTAGCTATCGCTCTGGCTAAAGCTTTGAGTTAGGCGGTAGGGCCCCCAGAAAGGCGTGCACAGGACGGGAAAAACCCCGTCGGCAGCACGTCACCGCACCGTGCCCGTACTGTTCCCGCCCCCTTCCCGTTACGTATGCATTGAAACTCCGTTCGCTCTTAGTGATGTGTAATGCAAAGCATCTTGGTGGATTTTGCATTTTAACACTAATGACATTTTGATATTCAATAATGTTCTGTGATGTGATGCGTACATGCATCGTATCGTAATATAATATTCCCCTATTAAAAACATTTTCTTTGACATCTCTATAAAGATCGTTATGTCAATAATGAAAAATAAGTCGGTTTAGAAAAGAGTGGAATTGTATCAACTGAGATTAACCACTTAAAACAAATGACAAAAAGATACATACATTACAAGGGCTTCTGTACAGGGATTCGAGAGTCTCGATTTCCTGAGAGTCTCGAATGATATTTGGTCCCAAGATTTTTAGTTTCCAGTCTCGGGGTTTCGAGATCTTCGAGACTTATTCAAACGCTTGGTAGATTACATACATTTCATATAAATTTGCGTGTTGCGAGTAGGTATTAATAAATTGTTATATTATAACGTGTCAATTTTAAAATAAACAGAACAAACAAACATGTCAATTTTAAAATAAACAGAACAAACAAACAAGCACAATACGATCTTTCGTCTAAGATTTGAATTTTTGTTTTCATCGTCCTTCAATTTAATTCAATTCTGATATATTTTCCTGTAAGATAAAGGAACAGGTTCTGAACCATAGGCTCCTGTCGTATCTACCTAGAAGCAAACGACCTTCTCAGTGACCGTCAATACGGGTTTCGCTGATCGGTCCACTTCTCTTGGAAATCTTCTAGCATACGCCACTTGCAAATGGAGCAAAGCCATCGAGAGGTATGGAGAGGCGCTCGCCGTTTCTCTTGATATCTCGAAGGCTTTTGACAGGGTGTGGCATGATAGCCTTATTGGCAAGCTTTCATCATACGGACTTCCCAACGGTTTATGTGTCTGCATATCGGACTTCCAGAGGGATCACTCGATTCGAGTTGTCATTGATGGCTGGTCGTCCGACCAGTTGGCTATAAATGCCAGAGTCCCTCAGGAATAAGTACTGAGCAGGAACAACTGCTGCATATTAATGACCTGCTAATATTTTGTGGTACGCAGATGACAGTACCGTTTTAGAGAGCTACATATCTGATGCTCGAGCCAGTGCAAAACAAGTCCAGTTTCTTGGTTAGTTACGTACTGAAAGCGATTGCGATAGATTTTGAAATTAGACAATATTTAGCTGGCCATCAAAAACCCAGGCGTATCTGTTCTCTGTTAAAGGGAGTAGTTTCGACCTGAGTCCTACTTTCCGAGGTGTATCCGTGCTGATTACTGACCAACTAGAGCTTCTCGGCATATCATTGACTCCATCCAACACTCAATTCTGGTTCTTTTTTTCTCTTCAAACTTTCTAAAAATCTTTGGGATGGCTCCGCCAAATACCAGCTCCAGACACTTGAATCCTTTGAGAGGAGGGCCAGGAATCTTATCGGCAACGATAATCTTTTCTGTAATAAGCTCAAAGTCTCGAGCATAGATGCAAGATTGCAAGGTTTTTTATCAGATACATTTCGGCGAGTCTAAGGTGTAAGTGCACAACCTAATTCCGCATCTCCTTTCTTCCATCGTACAACCAGAGGTACGAATCAGCATTTTGATTCAAATTTTATCATCCGTACCGCCAGAGAGTGGAACTCTTTGCCTAAGTCTGTGTTTCCAGATAGGTACAATATGGGAGCCTTCAAGTGTGAATAGGTATCTTCTAGGCAAGCGCGTTCCATCGTAAATCACGTTATCGCTTACCATCAGGCCTGATATGGCGCAAGCGCTTGTCTATCTATTATAAAAATGCGTCATACCATACCGTCAATAAACTCTCGAAATTCCCGAGAGTCCCGAGAGTCAGCCATATAGTCTCGTCTCGATTCCGAGATTGTGAAATAGGTCCGAAAGTGGAAGCCCTAATTACAATACATCTTAATTTATTGCCCAGCCAAAAATGGTATGGCGATAAGACTGAATTCCAATTATTGACCTACTATCGGCAAAAACACGCACATGTTGGGGTCTATCTCCACTCCTGTTGGAATGGCCGCCTTTTTAAACTTGACTTTTAATTTTAGATGACCCTGTGGAAAATTGGAATGGAAAGCTCATAATATCACCTATCAATTAAAAAAAATGTGTTAACTTTCAACTTTAATACGTTATAAAAAAATTACAAAATTTGTCTGCTTTTTTGAGTTTTTATTACATTTCTCAAAAACTAGAACATTAATTTAATTTTATTTTTTTGCATTATAAAAATACACAGGAAAATTATCTACGAAACGACTTCAAAATTTATTGCTCTTTGTTGCATATTTCGAGAGTTATTTTTGTTTGAAAACAACAACAAAACAAACGGTCGTCGGTCGTAGCCGTAGCCTCGTCTACATCGTCTAAGGCAATGGCAATCAAAGCCAATGAGCGGTTTTCTGACAGCAGAGAATTTTAGTATAATTTTATGTCAATAGATGGCGCTACATCAACTAGGTAGATTTTTTAATATTATTTTCCACTAATGGTCATATTGGTCATAGAAAAGTTCTTCGTAACACGCCAACGGACAACCAACGCACAACGCAACAATCCACATACTCAACAAACGTATAATAAAAAAGTAATTACATTTCATATTTTTTATAAAAAGCTACCTACTTAGTTCAACGACATCTAGTTCTTTTTTATGTACTACTTTTTTTCTTAAACTGCCTTTTGAAAACCGCTCATTCTTCTAATGAAAAATCCTTATACAATACAACACTACACGTTACTACCACGTTAACTGTCGCGAGTAGCACGTTGCGTATGCATAAACTCCCCGTCAGGACCACGTTCCGTCCCCGCCCCGTCCCCGTCCCGTTCCCGTCCCGTATACTAGTCTGTGGACATGACATGATTGTTCAATCTGTATTGTATGTCCACTGACATGAAAAAATTTTTTTTGTATGTCAGTTAGCTCATAGCTGTCAGTTGTAGGCATGTCGATTCATGAAAAAAAGAATCGATTTTTGGATCGATTCGAATCGAATGCAGTAGAATCGATCTTCGATTAAATCGGCCGTCGTAGAATCGATTTTCGATTAATCGATTTTTTTAACGTACCGAGTAAAGACGATAATAAGTAATAATAACAGTACCTAGCGATAGCTTGACACTATTGGTAAGTCCGGCAACAATACTAAACTTAAAAAAAGCTTTCAAAAAAAGTAAGACCTCCTTCAAAAACCTTAAAAAACTGCTCTATAAAAAGCAAGAAATAATGTTCAAATCGATTAATTAAAACACGTCTATTGAATCATTTCAATTGGTTCAGCCGTCTTCGAGTAATCGGTGTGCATACATATAAAAAAAATATACGCGACGAATAGATATCCTCCTTCTATTTGAAGTCGGTTAAAAATATTAGTTATAACTTACTATAGGAAAGTTTTATGGTACACATAGCTGCACTTACAAAACTGTGTATTTTTCCATTTGAATTGCAACTTTTACACAAGTTAGTTTTAAGTTTTTTTTTTTTTTTTTTTTTTTCTAATTATAATGGGTTTGCTCTTGACCCTAGTCTAGCCCGAAAGTATAGACGGGGTCTACGATAGAGCGAGCTTGCCCAGAAGGTGCCTATTCACTCTGGCCTTGAAAAGAGTCAGGTTGTATGTGCTCGGAAACACAGACGCCGGCAGGGAATTCCATTCCTTGGCTGTGCGCATTATAAACGATGATGAGTAGCGTTTAGTACGCACAGGAGGTATATCAACCAAGAACGGATGGTAGCCTGCAGTGCGTCTGGATGTCCGATGGAAGAAAGGAGAAGGTGGAATGAGCTCATGCAGCTCTTGAGCACACTCGCCGAAGTACAATCTATAGAAGACCGATAGGCAAGCAACGTTACGGCGGTGAGCCAAGCTGTGAAGCTTAGCTGATACCAGTTTTCCGTCGCCTATTAATCTCTTGGCTCTGCGTTCCACCGAGTCTAGTGCAGCAAGTTGATATTTCGCCGAGCCGTCCCAAAGGTGGCTGCAGTACTCCATGCAAGATCGGACTTGAGCTTTATAAAGGGTTAAAAGCTGCCCAGGCGTAAAGTACCGCTTGACTTTATTTAGGACGCTCAGCTTCTTAGCTGCAGTTTGAGCCTTAGACTCGATAGAGGTGCCGAAGTTAAGGTTAGAAGATAACTCCATGCCAAGAAGCTGGAGAGTGTTGGTTGCTTGGATAGATGTACCTCGGAAAGTAGGAGTTAAGTTGAATGGACTCCTTTTTGCGGTAAACAGACACGCCTGCGTTTTAGAAGCGTTGAAGCTAACAAGATTTTCATCACCCCATTGGGAGACGAGACTTAGCGTCAGGTTCAATCGCTCAACCATGGCCTCTCTCATTATTTTCACCTCATCACCACCGGCTCCCGCGCTGGACAGATACCTCTCCATGACAGTACTGTCGTCTGCATAGCCAACAATGCCCGGTGTTAGCAGGTCATTGATGTGCAGCAGGAAAAGCGTCGCAGAGAGCACCGACCCCTGAGGAACTCCGGCATCAATCGCCATGAGGTCAGAGGAGCAGCCATCAATGACTACTCTGATCGACCGTTCACTCAGGAAGTCGGCTACCCAGCTACAAAAGCCAGCGGGGATTCCGTACGCTGGAAGCTTGCTCAGCAAACTTGCGTGCCAAACCCTGTCAAAAGCCTTTGAGATGTCAAGCGAAACAGCAAGTGCTTCGCCGTGTTTCTCAATGGCCTCGCCCCAGCAGTGCGTCACGTACACAAGGAGATCCCCAGTTGATCGTCCCCGGCGAAAGCCATATTGATGATCACTAAGGAGATCGTTATCCTCTAGGTAGGTGAGCAGCTTGCCGTTCAGTACTCTTTCCATAGCCTTACAGAGTATGGAAGTGATGGCGATTGGTCGGTAATTGCTAGGGTCGGCACGACTACCCTTTTTAGGTACTGGTTGCACATTGGCAAGTTTCCAAGATTTCGGTACGGTTTCGGTCTGAAGGGAAAGGCGGTACAGACGTGTCAGTACAAGAGACAACTCAGGCGCACAATACCTCAGCACTCTTGCTGGTATGCCATCAGGACCACTGGCCTTATTCACGTCTAGATTAAGTAGGACTCTACGGACCTCTTTATTGTGTATTGTAATCTCCTGCATCGAAGAATTACAACGAGGTAAAGTTGGTGGTTGCGTAGAGCCAGTATCCAGATGGGAATTGCTCGCAAACAGAGTGGCAAATAAATTCGCCTTCTCAACTGCGGAGTGAGCCAGCGTCCCATCGGGCTTTTGCATGGGAGGCAATGTGGGACGGCAGAAGTTAGATTCGACCGACCTCGATAGGGACCAGAACTGCTTACTACCCGGTGGATAGGATGCGAGTTTCGCCCCAATGCGGCTGACATGGTCGAATCTAGCTTTACGCAACACCCTTTTGCAAGATTTTGCGGCCAAATTAAATGCTCTCTTTTTGGCGCGGACCCTACGCGCTCGAATTTTGCGATCGCGAGCTTGCACCCAGGCTTGGTATGCAGACTGCTTACGGGCTTCAGCACGGGCACAGTCCGCATTGTACCACGGTCGGGCTTTGTGACCGAGCGGTACGTCGGAGAATGGGATGAAATATTCCATTCCCTGCCGGATCACATCAGCAACTGCATCAGCAGAGCAGGAGGGGTCTCCTGAAGAGAAGCATACTTGCCGCCACGGGTAAGATGCAAAGAAGGCACGCATCTCGTCCCAATCTGCCGACTCGTAATGCCAAACTCGTCTCGTGCCCCTAGGACTGTCATCTGGAGGCGAGTGGCTTGATACGGATTTCACCACACAGTGGTCGGACGTACCCAGCGGAGCTGAGACCGATACCGAATGTCTATGTGGATCAGTTGTCAGCAGCAGGTCAAGGCAGTTGGGTGTATGGTCAGCGATGTCCGGTATCCGCGTTGCTTGATCCACCAGCTGGGTGAGATCTAGCGCTAAGGCGAACCTTCGTGCCTCTCTCCCAGCATGGTCAGTTTTTTGGTATGGGAACAGCCACTCCTTGTGGTGGGCATTAAAGTCCCCCAGAAAAACAAGCTCCGCCGTTGGATATCGCTGAAGTGCAGTTTCTGTCGTCTCAATGAGGTGCTCAATGAGCTCAGTTGTCTTCTGGTCACCGCTGTGCGACCGATAGACACCGACGTAGATAGATTTTTCTACCCCAGTATCCACCAGGAGCCACAGCACTGAAAACCCTGACTTCTCAAAGCAACGGAGACGCCTACAGCAAATGTCATCGCGAACGTACACACAGACCCCTGAATGCTTTTTGAACTTATGTTCGAGAGTGTAGCCAGGGTAGTTGAGGTACGCCGCATCCGATGGAGTTGCTATCTGCGTCTCCGTTAAGAAGAATAGGTGCGGCTTCTCGGTCTCGAGGTGGTGATGGACCGGATCGAGATTTGAGTGCATACCTCGGATATTAGTGAGGTGCACTTTTAGTGGGAGGAAGTGGCGCCGTTGTTTCAACTTATTCTTCTTTGTTTGCTTTGTCATAATACTTAGTTGTGATTTGTGGAGGATAGGAAAAAACAGTCGAGGCGCTGCTCAGTTAACCTATACTAGCACTTTTCGGCTCAGCTGATCCAAGGGGGAACTCGTTTGGAGACTGCGGGGACGCCCGAACCCCCCCGATAACCCTCCACCGGGTCCTCCCATCCAGTCGCCAACTGGCACGGTGGAGCATTACGGGATTTTTCGCGAGTTGGCGGGGCAGCCTTTGACACGTGGCTAGCGCGCAAGTCGGGCCCCCTACTACCTGCGGTCGGCCAACGGCTGGCACCGTGCTTCGGATCCCGCTACCCTCCAGAACGAGTTACCTGATACAGCATCACCTTGAGATAGAGACCGGTTCTAGGCAACGCAACTGGCTAAATTTCCAACCCTCAGTGGCATGGCACTCCCGCACACCGACGGAACACAGCAGAGCTGCTTGGCGCCGGACTCCGGCGGGATGGTGGTCGCAAGCCAGGCGGCTCCTTTCAGAGCCTACCACCGCAGTGGAGATCTTCAGCCGTCACCACAGATTATGTGATGCCGTTGCCCGGGGTGGACCACTAGGAGGTAGATCCCACCCACCCCAAAGTTCAATTCGATTGGATAAGTCTGACGTGTTTCTTGCTGTCCATTATAATATGATATGCTAAAAAATATATGCTATGTGCTAAACGACAAAATTATATGCTAGACAGAAAGAAAATCTGCCTTTAGCATATAGGTAATAGGTTTGCTCCCTAAACTAGCAACACTGATGTTCAATATTTTTTTAATTCTCCTGTCATGGGGCAGACTAAGGAATCTTAATCTGTACAGCCATTTTTTTTGTATTGTTGTCTTTTTAGGATTGAAAACTGGTAAACCTCACCAATTTCTAGATTTTTAACATTAAAGATGTGAATCGGTTCGATTCCGGAGATTCTTGGATCGATTCATTGAATCGATTCAGTGTTTCAGATCGATAAAAAAAATCGATTTTAAGACCTTAAAAAATCGATTCTTCGATTAATCGATTTGACAACTGACTCAGTTGTCATTCAGCTGTTTGTTCGTCGTATATTCGATTCACTCACTCACAGCTCACAGATTTTACAGAATAGGTGCTCTATTATTCGTCCTTACCGCCAAAATAATCTACTTCAGAGTGAATTTAGTGTTATGTGAACTTATTGTGAATATGAACTGTGTTCGACGCATAAATTCTTTGATAGCGAACTAAATGATAACAAGGTTTTATTTGTGAGTTCAATCGAGTGGTTTGGTTTCAAATTGACTTTTGACGTCACGCGTGGCGACCAATCAGTTGGCGCGAAAGAAAAATAACATAAGTTTAGTAGGTACATCAACAAGTATTTTTCTTTCGGTTGTTTTGATCAGTCAGTGTTGTTTATAAAGTGTCCAAATGTTAAACGGATGACAAAAAGTGAACACATGAAGGAAATATGTTATTGAAATGTACTGCAGACGGACGGTCGATCAAAGTGAATGGAGCCTTGGTGAACCAGGGCAATGGATCGAGAGGTAAGGTCCGGCTTCTTCAATTTCTTATTAATTATAGTTACTTCAATTGCTAGCTTTTCTTTTTTTGCTCTAATTGTTGATAGCAAAGCAAGTATCAAATAATTTGATAGTAGAATAGGTTAGTAGGTAGGTATTAGGTACACAAAAATAATTCAATTTGTAGTTAGTTAAACAGCTCTTACAGATCAAAGTCATCCAGCATCAAGTTGTTGTCCAACGAGAAGAAAATACTCAGAAAATTTGAAGTTTTATGCTTACAGACCGTACGAAAAGTCTGTGTTTACGCTACTTACACAATAAATTGTAACCTACCCCTTCCCCCTTAGAACAAACTCACTTGTTAATCCCTACCCCTGCCCCCCCTAAAACGGCCAATACTCAAACAATGGGGAAGGCAATTGTCAAAGTAGCGCTAGTACGCTTGACCACGAGAACTGTCAAAACAAAGGGCTATTACTTTAAAAATTGTTTTAAAGTGACCAAATTGTGTGTAATGCTGTAAAAATGTTAGCACTGACAAATTTCCGAAAAATCTGGATATTAAGAAAAAATTAATAATTCAGTAAGAATAAAAAGCCTTAATTTGGCTTTTCATTCCAGCATTTGCTTTGTAAAATAGTCTTTTATATCCATTTTGGGTCAATGGGTCCTTTTCGGTAAAAAAATAACATAAAATAAGTACCTATTTTCCTATAGATTTGTTCCGAACTTGATCAAGTGTACACAGCAACATCTACAATGGGGTTGACAACGCAAAGCCAATTGTAGATGTCGCTGCGTACGCTTGTTCCTAAGACAGTAGACTTTCAATACAAAATGTATATTAAAATAGGTATTTATTTTGTGGTATTTTTATACCGAAAAAGACCCATTGAGGCAAAATGGATATAAAAGACTATTCTACAATGCAAATGCCGGAATGGAAAGCAAAATTAAGACTTTTTATTCTTACAGAATTTATCATTTTTTTCTATATCCAGATTTTTCGGAAATTTGTAAGTGCCAACATTTTTAAAGCCTATTACACAGAATTTAATCATTTTAAAGCTAAAAAAACGTTTTTTTTAAGTAAAAGTCCATTGTTTTCATAGCTCTCGTGGAACAAGCGTATGCAGCACCATTTTGACAGTTGCCTTCCCCATTAGCTTTGCGTTGCCATCCCAATTCTTAAAAATAAGGCCATCTTAAATTCAAAAGGTTGTCAGATTGACAGAAACTATGAAACTGACAGCTTCCCTAAAGTTATGCCAGTTTTATACGGGGTTAGTAACATGGCAGTACAGTAATCCAGTTTAGTGCTGACTTGCTACTGGGATTGCGTAGACACTAGTTTCAACCCAGTCCAGTGCTGACTTCTCGCTCGCAAGTCAGTCCAGCTGACTAGCCACCTGTTCTATTTTCATGCATATTACGTCTTACTGCCAATCCTGTTGCGTGTTACCCAGCTACTGGGTCCAAAATTCCGAGTCACTGACCCCATATAAACCAGCCCTTATAGATTAAAAATTTTTATTCTATATCTAGTATCTATGTAAGTACTTAACAATTTATTTGTTGTTAATAAACCTAAACCTTATGCTAATTATTAGTATTTGTTAATATAGTTTCAGACATGGATCTCGTCTAGGTAAAAGCCTCCTCCATTGCTTTCCACTTTTCTCTATCTTTCTTCTCCCGCTTTCAGCCAGCCCTTGCCTGCCACGGACACAATATCGTCGGACCATCGTTTTCTCGGTCTGCCTACTTTCCTTTTGCCTTTAGGTCCTGTCCTTTCAGTGGACTTGAGGGTCCACTTTTTGTCATTATACCTTGATAAACCAGCCCTTAAGGTGATCTTATCCGAAGATTTTACCTTTGAGTATTCGGCCGTAAGATTTGCAAATGTGATATCGACACATGCAAGGAAAAACATCGTAACTCATTTTTAGGCGGTATTGAGTTAAGATAATATTCTTACTTAGAAAAAATTGCGGAATTTTTTACTCTTATCGTCGTATCTAAATTCGTTATAATTTAAATGTTACAGAGTGTGAAAACATCGTAAGTGGAGGTCAAACGCAGTTACTAAAATTGTATATTTAGTTACATGTATTTTTTTATGCTTTCCACTATAAGTTTACATAAATAAAATTGTAATACTCGATACAATTTTGTTCTTAGGAATTTTCATTTCATATTAACAAAGTTTTCATCGTATCTTACATTACAATCTTATCATCAGAAAGAATTAGTTAGATTGTGACTACATTTCATCGTAACGTTAGATACAATGCTGTCATTCTATAAAATATGTCAAAATACTCAATTCCGCATTGTAACGTGACATACAAATTATTTCTTCTGCAATAGTTTGCATGTTTCGTGCATAATTATGTCTATGGAAGTCATACTTACAATGTTTTCATACCCGAACGCCCGTTGTAGACACGACAGTACGTCATACAGTTAAGCTGCGAAAACAACTTTTATTACTTAGGACATAAAGGCGGTTTCACGTTCAACATGTATAGTCTGAGGTGCCGTCGTGTGTACAAACAGAAACATAATTTTCACATAATTTATAATTTCCAAACATTTATAATACTGGTCGTAATATTAAAGTAATAATAATATATATTATCAGGTGCCGTATATGTACCGACCTAGAATAGAACTGCCCCATCTTATCCCGTGGGTGTCGTAAAAGGGGACTAAGAGAGCACAATTAACAGGAGACGGGCAGCAAAGTCTCTATAAAATCTTGGTCTTACTGAGATTGCCAATCCGCCTGCCGAGCGTGGTGATTATGGCGAACCATCCCGAAATGTTAAGACACCAAAGAAATAGGCCACCAGTCGCCGGCAGCTCAGCTATTCCTAGCTACGTTAGCGGTTATGGTAAAGGCGGGGCAGGGGGTGCTATTCGGCTACCAACAATGACGACGCACCTGGTAACTTATAACACGCGCGCACTGAGAACTAAATTAAAATTATCCGAGTTGAAAGATTAGTACATTGGGACATCATTGGACTATCTGAAATCTGAAGAGAGGGAGAGGCCTCGATAACACTTAATTCCGCTAACTTGCTTCTACCGGGAGGTCTACGCTCCGACCTCGATACAACAAAATTACGAAGTAGAGGCTATGTATAAGGAGATCGATAAAGCCGTGTATAGCTGCAAAATCCACCATACCATTGTAATGAAGAAGGACATGGACATGCGGTGGTGTGCTGATGGTGGGAGTTGAGCAACGGAATGCCAGAGGCCAGGTGCTGGCCGACTATGTAAAGAGGGAGAACCTCTTTGTGGTGAACTCCTTTTTCATTAAGCTGGAAAGCCGGAAGTGGAAGTCCAGACGGTACAGTCAGAAATGAGATAGATTTTATCATGTCAACGAAAAATCTAATTTTCAATGATGTCACCGTGATTAACACAATCAAGACGGAGAGCAATCACCGATTGGTTTGTGACACATTAAATACAACCTAGCTGGAGAGATCTCGACTGAATAAATCCACTCTCCGACCATTACCGGCTAATATTCAAAGCCCCGAGAGCTTTCAAACCGTGTCCATTATCACATCTAGGACTAGAAAAGACTCAACATTAACATTAATGGCCAGTACCTAACACACCTTCGTTTTGCCGATCATATAGTTATTATGGTTGAGACCTTGGAAGACCTGAACACAATGCTCGAAGATCTCTGTAGTGCTTCCCAAGGAGTGGGTCTCAGGACGAACATGGATAAGACGAAAATCATGGCGAATGCCTATGTTGTACCCGCTTCAGTTCATGTTAGGAATACTACACTTGAAGTTTGACTTAGCTAGCTAGACTGCCTGTCCAGCCAAGGACAGGCAGTCCAGCTAGGTTAGCCAAACTTTGAGAAAGAGATCTCTCGTTAAATCTAACTCGGATGGGCAGCATTCGGGTAGCTTCGAATAGTCGTCGCGTCCAACCTACTTCAGTGTCTCAACTTAAGACGAAAATCTATGACCAGTGTGTGTTGCCAGTGATAACTTAGGTCAGTTAAATGTGATCGCTAACTAATGGTCTTATAAGTAGGCTCAACTCAAGCTCACCCAGCGTGGAATGGAAAGAACCATGCTCGGCATTTACTTTCGTGATCGAATCACAAATGAAGAGATCCATAGGAGTACTTAATTAACTGACATCACTCGAAGAATTCTTAGCTGAAGTGGCAGTGGGCGAGACACATAGCGAGAAGAGCCAATGGTCGTTGGGGCGAAAAGGTTCTGGCGACTATAAAAAACGACCGCGCACCGGATGACGCTCCGTGAGTAGGCCTCCGAAAAGGAGGATCGACAATCACGTGAAGGTCGCGGGAAGCCTCTGGGTGCGGGCAGCGCAGGACCGATTGTTGTGCAGATCCTGGGAGAGGCCTATATCCAGCAGTGTGGTAGGAAAATATAGATGATTCAAAAGTACTTAATTATTAAGTTTATTTGAATAAAGCTTATTTGACTTTGACTTTGACTTTGAGTGGCTGGCAAGCGGCTGATATGATGATGAATAATAATAAATACTGATTATTTTTAAATTTGAGATTTTTGCATTTACAATGCTATTTTTAAACAATACTAAATAATATACTAGAAAAAATACGACTCGCACCAGATCAATACTCAGACGGGAATCGAACCCGCAACCTTTGGATATCCGGTCCAATGCTCTGACCGCTGAGCTACCGAGTCACTAGTGACATCGTCGAATTTTATATATAGCTATTTCATCTTAATCAATTGTTAAAATATCTGGAAAGATATTTCAATTGAATGTCGAGGTAATTCCTCACATTGGTGAAATAACGCTGGCTTACAGCGTAAGAGTTTAGGATATACTAGGAAAAATTCGACGATGTCACTAGTGACTCGGTAGCTCAGCGGTCAGAGCATTGGACCGGATATCCAAAGGTCGCGGGTTCGATTCCCGTCTGAGTATTGATCTGGTGCGAGTCGTATTTTTTCTAGTATATTATTTAGTATTGTTTAAATACTGATTAATAAAACTAAATTTTTATTTCTAATTGTAACCCTAAAGCGCATATTTAAACTTTTTAAAAATTGTATCTCAGACATACAATTATTTCATTCAATGAATATAACAATTTCATACAATATATGATTGTATGTCCGAGTTACAATGTCAATTTATAAAGTATATATAGATGAATTTGATTGTAACTCACAAAAACATACTATAAGTCCTTAAATATTTATATTCATGGCATTATAATAATACAGTAATTTAGGTCTTATCACGTTTAAATAAATGTTCAAGATCGATTGGCATTAGGACTCATCCAAAATTTACAAGATTTTTTTGAATCTTTGGCGCGCTCTCCTGAGAAATGGCTAAAACTGAGTTACGATGTTTTTCCTTGCAGGTGTCGATATGGACTCAAAGAGCCTGCTTTTTAATTTTAGTTTAAAATACCTAGGTACAGTCACATAGCAGCACAACAGGTTAAATACAAAACTCGATTTTTTCCAATTTTGAACCCGAGTGAGTGACTTTGAGTTTTTTTATGCACAACTGGATAGTGCTTGGCCTTCACCTCAACCTGAACTAAAGTGACGATAAGGCCAAAGGTGGAAGCGTACTACACCCAAAATTCTTACCACTGAGGAACTGGCTATCTTACCTCTAACTGCCAAAACACATCAATTTTTAAATTGTTGTTTTGGCGTCAAACTTACCTATGTCTTACCATCTTACAATCTTACCTAAGATGGTGTTAGTTAGCCAGGCGGATTTGAAATAAGCCCTAACACCAACCAGCCCGAGTACAAATGTACCCCCCCTCCTGGGAATCAAACCCGGGATCCTACACGGGTACCCCTGCATCTTACACGGGTGGGTGAACCACTAGACCACAGAGGGGGTTAATAATAAAGTTTAAAATCGGTAAAGTCAATTTGACATGTTGTAGTAACCCACTGTGCTGCTGACTGTACAAAGAGCAACTCCAGAAAACCTATGTACTAAAGAAAAGATGTATTTATTTTATATTAATGCGAAATAAATTTTTGGCATCTTCAATTTCTATCTATTTTATCCATTTCTTAAGACTTCGGTTGTCAGTTTGTTCGGTATACACAATGCTCGGCTTTCCGTTCCATTCGAATAATAGCTCAAATAGCTGTACCTAGATAGAGCGCCTAGCGAATGCAATCCCGATCTCGCGGGGTCTCACACTCAGACCAAATAAAAAAGTTTTTATTTGATCTGAGGTCTCACAGTAAGTTTGCCAACTCTTATTCACAGATATCCGGGATATCAGATTTTTTTATGTGGGACTTAACCAAAAAAAGCGGGATCTGTCTATAAATGTACAGAAACGAGAGAAACCGTAAAAAAAACGGCCGCGCAGCGCGATTTTTGGTCAGTTTCATCCACTATATTGTACTCTTGTCTGCCTACATCATAAAAAACGGCCGCGCAGCGCGATTTTTAGTCAGTTTCATCCACTATATTGTACTCTTGTCTGCCTACATCATAAAAAACGGCCGCGCAGCGCGATTTTTGAGCGCAGTCGATGTAGGTATATGTTTCGATGTATTTGCGTACTTAGCTAATTCCGAAAAACGGGATATTTAGCGTCCCGCACACACCCTGAGCGGGACGACTCGTTTAGGGACTCAGAAACGGGACGTCCCGCGTATTGCGGGACGGTTGGCAACCCTACTCACGAGATCTCGCGACATCTCGAGTCATTTTTCGAGATCAATCCCGAAACATAATATGGCGAAATATTGCTCGATATTGACGGGAGACGCTTCACTCGTCCACTTATAATCACCC
Organism: Agriphila geniculea; assembly: GCA_943789525.1. Classification (NCBI taxonomy): domain Eukaryota; kingdom Metazoa; phylum Arthropoda; class Insecta; order Lepidoptera; family Crambidae; genus Agriphila; species Agriphila geniculea. Next base: position 26,909,975 of record OX038873.1, read on the forward strand.
CTAGTACCTATACCTACTAGAATTTTTCCGCATTTAACTGACAGTGTTCTTTTGTTGTTTTTTAAGTATTAAATATAAATATTTGACTACATCACTTATATTGATCCTATTCCAAAGTAAGTAGCTAATTCAATTCAATTCAAATAATTTATTTCAGGCAAGGCCCATAAAATGTTAGTAACAATATCTTAAGACTAGTGTTAGTAAATTACATCAATTAATACAAATCAGTAGAATTTATAATATGAAATCAAATTAAATTCAATTAAAAAAAAAATACATTAATATTAAAGCTAAAGCACTTGTGTTATGGAAATCAGAGACAACGGTGGTATCACAAACACCCAGACCTGAGACAATATAGAAAAGTTCATTTTATACATTGACCCAGCCGGGAATCGAACCTCAAGTGATGGTGACGCCTTGAAAACCGGCGTGCAAACCTCTCGACCACGTCGTCGTCTCACTAGGTCGTCTAAGTTTTTGTTGATTGTTTTGAAAAATATGGGTAAACTAATTGATGAGTTATATTCAAGATTATTTTCTTTCACTTAATATTTTATCTTAATTAACCTCATAATCACAACCAGGCCATTTTCATCGCTTTTCAGTCATCTGATCCGAATTTAACATTATTCTTTTGAAAACTATCCGAGATCTCGAAAAAGTCGAGATCTCGCGAGATTGTAAGTAGGTAATTTCTAATCTCGCGAGATCTTGAATTTGCGGTCTCGAGTCGAGATTGCATTCTCTAGAAGAGCGTCCAAACGCTCACCCCACACACGTTTTAGTTTACTTTTCGTCGTAAAAACGCGAGTAATTCTCGATATAGATCATCGTTACATAGTCGCCAAAACGCTATCAATGCTGTTTGTTTAGTTACGTGTCTACAGAGGCCCTAAGGTTATGTAGGTACCTCAAGCGAAAGAATAAACCCTTGATATCCGTCTGTCTGTCTGGCAATAGGTACACTTTCCTAAAAAACGCCGATCGTTTAGTCTAAAGTGTTGCTAGGGCTTACTATTGTATTGTGACTATTACCGTAAGTACTATTATACTATATATTCTGTGCTATTTATTACTAAATAACGTATAAGAATATAAACGTCCATGACTCGCGAACAAATGCATTATGCTTAACACATAAACACAGGTCTTCAACAACATTTAAAGGGTCAAAAATTATTAAGAATATTAAAAAATCCCTTGTTTTGCGTAGAAGATTGCGGATTAGTATTTTTAATTATTATTTTAATAATTAATATTATACTATCGCTAATTATTATTTTTATACTTTTAATTATTATTATACTATCGCTATTCCATGCATATGTACAGTATACTACCTAGGCAGGTACCTACTTGTTTTCTCTGTGGTACAGACAGATGTCCAAACACTGCATCCGTATTTTTTATTTTATTTTATCTCACACCAAAAACCAAACTTAACTAAAACGATTGACTATAATTGTTTGTGTTTTCTAAATAATCAGTTCACACATTCACACTTCACAGGGTGCTATTTATGAAACGCCACATGTGCGGATAATATAATTCAGTTATTTGTTTATTTGTCCTGCATCGCATTGATTGGTCATTATTATTTCAGTGGAGATCAAAGGATTTTCCAAAAGTCCATTAATTAATTAATATCGCTCTCTACGTAACCCGTCTAAAAATAATATTTAGCCAAATATATTTCATTAAAATAATTCTCCCTCAAAACTTTTAATAGAAGAACATGGATAAGATGAAAATCATGTCGAATGATGCCGCTTAGAACTTATGATTTTTCTTATTTTTTTATCCTACCCACCTTAGTACGGCTCATTTCAAACTATATTAGACCTAGATTATAGTCCCATCCGGCAGAAAGCATGAAACTTGGCATGCATGTAGCTTTTACGTATACAATAAAATATATAGTAGCAGCAAGTCGTAAAGTGATTCCCCCCCCCCTGGGAGGGCGTTTTGTGTCCCCAATTGAAGTTTTTATTTTTTTAATAAAAAACGGTGAAAGCTACAACAAAACTGTCTAAGAACAATATATTGGTCATTAAATTCTCTATTAACCATTTTTTGAATGAAGGTGATAGCACTTATAGTTTTCAAATTATGTTTGAGTTTCTTCCGATATTTTTTGAAAAAATCACCCTTTGGGAAACGCACATACAACACCGATATTTTTTGCATTAAAGAATGACACTTGGTACACTTATTCCTTAGGTAGACCAGAGTGGAAAACGCCCGGGAGACAGCGGGAGACACCTTGCTTTGGTGAAATTCTCTAACGCCACGCTTACTGTTGGGCGTAATAACTGCTAATTTATAGCTACTATGGCAAATCGGGTATCATTTTCGGATATATAAAGGATGGCCAATCATTTTCAGAAATAAAAAAAAAACACCTTTACATACATAAAAATGAATTGCCGTAATTGAAATGCCGAACATCTAAAATTTTTCAAAAAAAAAATTTTCCAGTGACGATAAATTTCTTACGAGTACCGACTTACCGATATTGGCTTGAAAAAAAATCATAAGAAAGCTATATTCATACAAATTTCAAAAATATAAGCTTCATTGGAATAGTTTCATAAAAAATGCGTTAAAAATATTATACACAGCGTGGCAGTGGCATAAATAAATCTTTAAAAACCCCATTTATTATTCTAATTTAAAAAAGTTACCATAAACGGTAAACGCTATAGCAAAACTGTCGAAGAACAATATAGTTTTCATTAAATTTTCTATAATAATTTTCTTCGAAGTATGTTGATAGGACTTATAGTTTTCAAAACAAACTCAAAACCCTGTGTAGGTTCCCTACATCAAACAAATGGTCCAGCCAGTGGGTCTATTGCCCAAGTGTCGTCGACTTCGCCGTCGGCTTCATTTGACAGATGGATGAGATACATTGCTACTTCTTTTTGGTACCAATAAAAACTTACCAAAGAAACGTAGCAATGTATTACAACCATCTGTCAAATGAAGCCGACGGCGAAGTCGACGACATTTGGGCAATAGACCCACTGGGTATGAATATAACTATACGCAAAGATGTCGTAACATAACGTAGATCTAATAGATGTGCGCGCATTCAGAAGTGTATGACTACCTATGCTATGACATGAGCGACCCGCGGCTATCGCAGACGCTATCGCGGGTCAGCACAGCAGCGAGCCAGCCAATTCGTTCTGTTTACAGAGCTCGAGGCGAAACGCGCACGCGACGACCATATGATACAATATCTAGTTGATGCCAGATTCTTTACCTGATGCCTGCTATGCGACAAGACTTAACTACTCATTATATCGAGGGGAGTTCAAAGTATTCACGGTATGGATATGAAGGAAAAGGCAGAAAATATGAAATCATTTAATTTTTTTGTATAGTCCCCTGGACCCTCAATACACTTAGATGCTACGGGAAATCAACTATTCAGAAGCCTCCAAAAAATAACTTGCCAATAAATTAAAAATGATCGTCCTAGTCGCCTTAAGCTCTTCATCGTCGAAAAATCGCTTTCCACGAAGCATTTCCCCTTCTTCCCCACGACACTACCAAGGCGCACTACTTCGCGTCAGACATTTTGTTCCACTCGCACGATTGTGAAAAAACGAACGATGGTACTTTATAAAAAAAATCTAAACTGAGAACCATAGCCAAAAACTGCCCTCATTACTAACCAGAAAATCCCGATACCGAGTATACTTTGAACTCCCCTCGTAGAGTCTGTCTAAAAAGTCTATTTACATGAGAAATCATTAAATTATTTATAAAAACTTATACTGGTAACCCGTTCTGTATGCTCTAAGGGTAACCCTGTTGGTGCTGTCAAAATTCTAATTGTAAACATAGATTTACTCAATTTTATTTAGATGGGTATTGGTGGTGTGGTTGGGGATTTAGGTAGGTAATAAAATTACCTTTGAAATTACCCATGTAAACAGACTTATTAGACAGACTCTAGCTCGTCAAGCAAAACAATGAATCTCAAAGATAAATGAGGTTGGTTCTATCCAATCTTCTTCAATCTACGCTCTATAGTTCTGATCTGAATGTTCCAATTTTATTATATTTATTCTTGCAGTTTACTGTATGGTGTATAATTTATACACCTATCCTATTTGCTTTATACAGTATAAATCAAATAGGATAAACGCAGTATATTTTGATGCGGTATCGGCACCTAATTAAATGTTCGAAAGAGAAGCCAAAGATAAGATAACCAATTTAGGTCCGTCGTGGCTCTCTTGGAATGTCGATGACCTGCGACTGTGAAGAGATATCCGAGCGAGTCTATTTATTACAGTGCATAATGTCTTCTGATAAAGTACATCATCCAAGTATTTGGGAAGCATAATAAATTAACTTCCCTTTTCTTGTTAAACATGCATTTGAAAATACTGTTTACTTAGACGACCTATTGATAAGATCAGACAGACAGCCAACTTATAGAGTAGATAAGATACTTACCTATATGATAAATAAACGAATGGATTTTTTATGGTCTTTGAAGAAAAGTAAACAATTTAACCAGTAGGTAGAGAGGTTTCGTGGTAGACTATCTAAAGAGAAGCTTTAAAGTTTTTCATAAATATTGTTTTCGGCTCAGACCAAATAAAAAAGTAAAGACGGAGTCTTCCGACAAAGCGGTGAAGCCAGTAAAACTACGCCTTGGCTGTGTACATACACAGTTTACGCACACATATGTAACGAAACTACGCCTTGGCTTTCGTTCGTCATTGGGCGAACCCTGCCGCCCGGCCCCCGCCCGCCCTCTAGTACGCACACATGTACCATCAAAAACCGGCTTCACTTATAGTTGTTCGCTACCACTGCGCAACGCTCCATCTTCCTTTTTTATTTGATCTGAGGTTTTCGGCAGGCATCCGTCACTCGCCCATACCTACCGCGATAAGTACCTACAGCGCGCGACAACTCGGAGTTGCAAAATCAGTCAGGGTTGCCGCCGCGCTTGTGAGTACACGCGTGCGTTATCCTGTGCCTCTATGACGGTCAATCGATCATTATTTATTGCTCCCAGCACTGTACCGTACACTATTATAATTTATAAATAACTAGCGGCCGCCCGCGACTTCGTCTGCGTGGAAATATTTTTTGCCATCCCTCGGGAATAATATTTTTTTTTCGGGATGAAAGGTATCCTATGTCCTTCTCTGTACCCCTAAGAACGTGTATGCAAAATTTCATGATGATGGGTTCAGTAGTTAAGACGTGAAGGCGTAACAAACAAACGGACTTTCGCATTTATAATACTAGCGGCCGCCCGCGACTTCGTCTGCGTGGAAAGGTTTTTGCTATCTCTCGAGAACAATACTTTTTTCGGGATGAAAGGTACCCTATGTCCGTCTCTGTACCCCTGACAACGTGTATGCAAAATTTCATGATGATCGGTTCAGTAGTAAGGACGTGAAGGCGTAACAAACAAACAAACGGACTTTCGCATTCATAATATTAGTAAGGATTAGTAAGGATGGAGAATCGTAATACTAATAATTGTTGCGTGGACGGCTGTCGCAATAAACAGAAGGATTCAAAGTTTTCATTTTTAGGGTACCAAAATGGTAAAAAAGGAACCCTTATGGTGTGACTTGGTCTGTCTGTCACAGCTGGATATCTCGAGAACTACTAATGGTATCAACTTGAAATTCGGAATAGTTTTAGATGACATTCGCCCAACTATTTTGTAAATAAGAAATTAATAAAAAAATAAATATCTTTTTTACAACAGGGACTGAAAAAGGGTCTGAAAAATTTGAAGTGGGTTCTACTAGGGCATGTGGAATATCATATGATAGAACGCCGTTTGCACCTTGTTAATCATTTTTTCTTTTTGTTTTAGGCCACATAGTTTTCAACTTATGATGAAAAATATAAAAAAAATTACCGTCCCCCCCCTTATCTCCGAAGTTTGCAAAGAGAAAAATTAGAAATCATTCTATGTGATAGCAGTTTATATAAAGATTACAGGAAAAATAAAACAATGTCTCAATATAGGTAGCACACTTTTTTAGAAATTATCAAATTTCTAAAAAAGTTAACATTAGTTCCACTATAGGTCAAGAGATGGCGCTGACCTAAAGCTGCAATACTAATTTGATTATTCTACTCTGCAGTGTGGTTTGATGGTGCAATTATGATGGTACGGAACCCTCGGTGCGCGAGTCCGACTCGATCTTGACCGGTTTATTCGCTTTACCGAAAGATTCTAAAATGTATAAGAAAAATTTATGTTTTGTTTATTTTTCTCGTAATTTTTATGAGTAGGTACATACCTATTTTTGATAAGTAGGTGTAACCTATACTATAGGTAGGAAAGCGTGTAGTTATAGGTACTTATATTCAGAGGCGGGTCGTGACTATTTTTCTCGATCAAATTTCCTAAGGTACCCACCTACTTAATTCTTTTTTTTTTGTGCGAATTATACCTACTTAACTAAATACCTACATTTCTGGATTTAAGGATTCCGTAACCGGCAACAGTATGGTGGCGGTGGCATAAAGACTGCCTCAAATTTAACACATAGTCTAATGTGGCGTTAACTGCACATCTAGCCTAGGTTTATTTGAAAGGTAATTTTTTTACATTTAAGTAGGTAGGTACACATGATAAACACAAAACTTGTAATAAAGTATTTAATCCTTCAAGCACAGAAAATGAGACAATAGATTTTCCATTGTTGTGTTGGGCGGCCCGATGGGGCCGCTCGAGCGTTGAAGGATTAGAAGAAGACAACCCTAAAGTTGTTAGAAGAGCTAAGAGCTACGCGATAGAAAGAGAGGCAACCTGTAGGTGAATATAACTGTACGCAAGGAAGCGGTGTGCGACCTGAATTGCACTTTATTGTGTCTGAGCAAGAGTCGCTATTTATTTAAATGACCGTGCGGAGTGAATGTTCTGTACTTTGTACTATTATGTATACTTTGTACTATTATGTATTCTGTGTTTTCGGTAACGCAAACTTTTTTATATATCTAATGTAAAAGAATTTATGTATTTTAGATCTATACTATAGTATTGTTTTTAAGGTTTATAACTATTTCATGCTAAAGTAACCTTTGATTATTAAATATTATAAATTAATCTTCTTTCATTATTTAATATAAATAATCAACGCTTCTATTCTAACCACACTAGTCTACAGATCTGAGCGCGCATTATGTGCAAGGTTTATAATTGTTGTACTTATTACTATACATAATAAGTACCTGTGCTAATTGTTCGCCTAAACGAAGTCTCATAAATCAGCATAGATTGTCCTATGCACAGTTCACAATCTGTTCTCATTGTTTTGTCTGCTCCTGGCCTGTTTCCATTGAATTTTATAAACATTGCACTGCTAAACCTATACGATGCGTTGATGATATTCTGTTGTCTTATTGTCTGCTCTAACTTGTCTTTCAAACTGGCTAAGTGTTACTTTACTGCTGCCCTATCCTATCCAGTATTAGGTTTTATCATTACATTACCATTACTGTAATTCTGTTAAGCTGGTGTGGGCCCCTGATACATAACGCAATAAATGCGTCAAATAACGTCAAATACTGAAACGATCTTCATCATCATATCCTAATTTTATCCATTCGCGTCACACTACACATCCACCTCAGCATTTTTATCTCTGCTATATGTTCTTTCATCCATCTTCATAGCCCAACATTCTGATCCATACATGACTACTGGCCTACTGGAAACAATCCTAAGATTATAAAAACATTTCTCAAAATATTTTTGTATTTATTTATTGGCAGGTAGGTCTATTCTGGTCAGCCCACCTAAGTAGGTAACCTTATGGGGAGATCAGGAGGAGGCTCTCTCCCTCTCCCCACTCCGAGGAGAGGTTAGAACCCCCCGGATTCCCTGCCGAGCTTATTATTCAGGCTCGACGGGAGACCCGGGGGCGGCGAGAGACAGACCAGGAGTGGCTTCTTGCTAACTGACCGAGCCTAGCATACCAGGTATGGTATACGTAAAGAATGTATTTGTCGTAGGCGTATTGTATATTTAGCCGTATTACATAGCAACTAGCTGTTTTAGAAAACGGCGCCGTATTGTAATACGGCGAGTCAACGATACGCCAGATTGACAGTGTGATACGTTGTTCAATACGGCGGAGCACGTTTAGCCGTTTTGTATCAAAGTTCTATTGTAGAGTGACCACACTAACAAAATGAAACAGTGCTTAATTGAAAATAAATTTAATTTTAATAATTATGAAAAAAGGTAGGTTTAAGTAATTTCTAAAGCACCTAGTAAGTAGTAGGAAACATGTGTTCTTTTTATTAGTTTTAAGGAATGAATGGGTTATTCCCAAAGCTCCATGAATGTATGGGTAAGTACTACTTCTATCAAACAAGTTGATACGGTACAAAACGGTTTGGTTCTTGTTTGTAAAATTGAAATATTTTAGACTTACTAGTACATTTAGCAATTTTTTTTGGTTTAAATAATTTTGAATCCTTTTAAAAGGTAACTTTTTTTGTATATGTAATGTATCAAAATATTGTTCTTTGAGCACTGCCCAAAAAGTAGGGTCCTCTGAAATATGTTTCTTTAATCTTCTGTGACTACACTCATTACGTTGTATTTTTTACACCAATAATATTGGGTAGGATTCCGCACAACACCAAAAACCATTGCCACCTTAGCAGTTTTAATCTCGTTCTTTGATCCACGGCTTTTTCACACTTCCGAATTGAGCTGCGTAGAAACTATTTAACTGCACATAAAAAATTGTCCTTAAAACAATTATCTGTACACATTTGGCATGTTTTCTTCATTTGATTCATCCATATTCTTACTTATTTTCAATGCAATATCCGCACTTGACGCCATTTTTATTTGTTATGGTAGGCAGCGCCTCGAGCGTTGATAATTAGTACTAAAAACTTACGGAAAAGCGGCTTATGAACCGCCCAATTACATTACGGCTAGCCATATTGAAAATTGCAAAGCGCTCTATTCAATGCGGCGTACTTTTGATCAGCCGTTTTCAATACGGCGTATCTTTAATCCGCCGCATTATAATACGGCGCCGTTTTCTAAAACAGCTAGTTGCTATGTAATACGGCTAAATATACAATACGCCTGCGACATATCTACCTCATTATAATAAAAAAACCGGTCAAGAGCGAGTCGGACTCGCGCACCGAGGGTTCCGTACAATCATAAATATATTTGGATATGTTACTTTAGTACAGTCTTTAAAAAAGTAGGATAAACGGCAGACAGTTGGAAGGGCGAACAGGCGGACAGTTAATTTACAAATCTTAACCACAGCTGCTTATGGTGACTGAAAAACGTTTCAGCCACTCCACATTGCAAACTGTTTATATTACTAAGTAGGAACTTATTCTTCGTTTATTCGTACGGCAAATAGTAGGTAATTATTTTAGAACCAGCCACCAATTTATTATTGTAGTGATAGGTTGCGCCATCTCTTGACCGATAGTGGAACTATATTTTTCCTTAGGTTAGGTTAGGACAGCGCCATCTGTTGACTGGTAGTAAAACTAAAAAAAATTGATTGTTTTTTGAATTTCTTAAAAAGTGTGTTTATATTGAGACATCGTTTTATTTTTCCTGTAATCTTTACATAAACTACTATCACATAGAATTATTTCAGATTTTTCTCTCTGCAAACTTCGGAGATAAGAGGGGGGGGACGGTATTTTTTTTTACAATTTTCACCATAAGTCGAAAACTATGCGGCCTAAAAAAAAAAGAAAAAATGTTCAAAAACGTGCAAACGACGCTCTTTCATATGATACCCCACATGCCCTAGTTGCCCCACTTCAAATTTTTAAGACCCCTTTTCAGTCCCTGTTGTAAAAAAGATATTTATTTTTTTATTTATTTCTTATTCGCGAAATAGTTGGACAAATGTCATCTTAAACTATTCCAAATTTCAAGTTGATACCATTAGTAGTTCTCGAGATATCCAGCTGTGACAGACAGACAGACAGACAGACAGACAGACTGAGTCACACCATAAGGGTTCCTTTTTTACCATTTTGGTACGGAACCCTAAAAAGGTCTGTCCGATCCGATAACAAGCCTCACGATTCCCAGCACACACCAACAGCACTTGGGGTAGGTTTAGCAGCTGGAGCGGATGTTGACGATATCCGACCATTGTTGGCATAATATACTAGGTATCGTGCGAACCAACTACGCTTGCGTTACAACATAAAAGTCCATGCCACTTGTTTTATGGCTTGTGTCATAATAACATAGCACAGCTATGCTAAAACGATATTAGCATGACGTGTAATTTCACAGGTATGACAGGTAGGTATTCGGCTATATTTAACAAGTGTTTATTAAATTTTGAACTGTGCGTTTTTGAATCTTCGTTATACATGTGTACTTATGCGACATTAAAATATTGTTTCTTCTACTATGATCATGACCACGAGAAGACATGGGGTGGGTGTTGTTATTTTGACAGCAGCTTTTAACTTTCTAGAAATGTAATTATCAAAATGTCTCAACAACAGCAAACTATAAAAGCTCGTAATCGCAACATCATTAATATAGCCAAACGCGACAGTTGTTTGCTTTTATCACACTGACATCTGATAAGTCTTGGCTTTAAGCTGGTGATAATAAATCACTATGAACGTTGAATCATCAACTGAGCTCTACTCTAGACCTCGCTTTAACATGTATTAAATCTCCGCAATTTTGAAACAAATCTAATAACTAAATCAACAATAAAAATATAATTATCCAACCTGCAAACAAAATTTCACGAGATTCGGTTGAGAAATTCGACCTAGAGGAGAATAAACGGACAGCCGGACGGACATACGAAAGCAATTTTGCCCAAGCTGAAACAGAGACGCTTCGCGTTTGCTGGATTAAAATATGCTTTTTTTTTCTATTGCGGATGAAGCAAAAAAAACCGGCCAAGTGCGTGTCGGGCCACGCGCAGTAGGGTTCCGTAGTTACATTATACCATACCATATTTTAATACCGCTATCATTTTTTACCTGAAAAAATAACTTTGTTTTTCACAGTGTTTGTATGAACAACAAAGTTATATTTGCGGTTTTAGAAAATGTACTATATTTCGAAAACTTTTTACTGTATCTCGTTCAAATCAATTTTCGTTGAAAGTGTTCACTAAGATCTATAGCATATATTTTTTTTAGATTTTTCACTCTCTTACTTTAAAAGTTAAAGGGGGGGGGGACACACATTTTACCACTTTGGCAGTATATATATTTCAAACGGTTGACTTTGTGAAAAAATTGTCTTAGGAACCTCAATGTCATTTTTAAAGACCTATCTATAGACACCCCGCAAGTATTGGTTTGATGAAAAAAATCTTTAATGTTTCAGTTCCATGTATGGGGAGCCCCCCCTTAATCTTTTATTTTTTTTATTTTTGTGAAGAAATCGTAAAGCGGTTCACAGAATACATCTACTATGTAGTCCTAATACTTTCGGAATAAAGTGGCTGTGACATACGGACGGACAGACAGACAGACAGACAGACATGACGAATCTATAAGGGTTCCGTTTTTTGCCATTTTGGCTACGGAACCCTAACAAGCACAAGCCGCTAATCTTATGTCGTACTTAATAGGCGCCGCAGCAATCATTGAAATAAAAATGTAATTATATTACTTACTTTATTTATTAGAGATTATATTTATTAAAGACATACGGCACCGATAACATCTCTCTAACTATTACCTCTTTTTATTAATTTACTATTAGTTTATTATTATTGTCACTATTATTACAACAATTTAGTTTCCCTCTATAATCGCTCGCTATGACACTTCTATGTAAACTGAATTTTTGTTAATGATTGTTTTTTGGCTTCCACGATACAGGCTTGCCCTAGTGTGGTTGCCGCTGCTAACTGTTTTAAGTGTGCGTTTTATATGAATAAAGATTATTTCTATTCTATTTCTAACTTATCGGTTCTATGATCGAAGGTTCTATGCTATGTTTGATAATTAATAAAGATAGATAAGTAATTGAACGGAGTATCAAAGATAGTGAACGAAAAACGTGCAACTGTCTGTGTCTACGTTATTGCTCTAACTTTTTTCTAGACACAATACGAAGGTTAAATTCGTTTATTGAAACCAATAAGGAAATGACATCTTGTATTTGCCAGCCATTTATCACAAAAAGACTTCGATTGTTGTACATAAAACCATTACTTAACGATATTGTAATAAGTGCCTACCTTTTACCTTCCTATTCAACATTATGAAACAATATTTTATCAAGATTGTTAATGTGGTTATATTATATCATAAATTAGATTACCTACAGCAGCCGAGGAGATAAAAAAAACAACAGGAACCATGAAACGGCGATTATGTCACTACTCTCGTTTGTTCAGAAGTAGCTGTATATAATGTGTATATTGTTTACTACAGAATGTAAAGACATTATAGTTAAAATCATAGACATAGAAAAATTTTCGCTGCGCTCAAGAAGACCAACAAAGCGTGGAAAAGAGAAGTTAACATCATACGGACACGGTCTATGTAAAAAAGAGACAAAGGATCAACTGACATGTGCCAACATTTTTTACAGTAAGAGCCCCTAGCGTCCCGCCTAGCAAATGAGCAATCACAGTTTGTTTAAAATATTTGTTAATCTTAAGTATAATTTAAAATAAAGGTATCGTGGAGCCATGGTGTCTTGTGCTCTGAGTAATTGTGATGTAACAAAAAGAAATAATCCAAGTAATCACACTTTTCACAGGTAAATAAGATATTGCCACAAATTTCTCTAAAACCAAATTTCTCTACATTTATTCGTTTATCGACAAAGAAAACAGTATGGAACATAGTTTATTAATTTCCTTTGCCGTATATAGTTATATTTTATGAATCTAAGTCATATTTTACGTATCTCATATAAAATGTATGCATTCGTTTTCGGATCACCTGTTTATTGACATTGTTGTTCTTTGACATTCTATTTCTATGGTTAAAATACATGTTTTACTTAAAAACTTTATCGACAATTACAATAAGTTCTGCATTTAAAATGTTAACGCATACGAGATAGTAATACTATTGAAAAATTTACGTTCAATCAAGCCTCTGATCACAAGTTAATAATTCGCAGTGAATTATTAATTTAACGAATCCGCCTAGCTACCGTGCCTACCGTAACTACTCTTACTTCTAGGTACTTATAATACACACATCAACTTTGTCTAGGGATACCAGGTGTTATTTTCATAGAAACGAGGTAACTTTGAAGCCTTGGTTTTCTGCCAGGGATGTACTGTGCTGTGATCTGATGATGGCTATCCAGGGAGTGAATGGAGGAGATTCAGATCTCTATACACACCCAAGTGATCTGACCAGCATTCTAGAAACGTAATGGACATGTTTAAAAAAACCGCGAAAATAGTATGAAAATGTATGGGAATCCTCAAACTGAGAACTCTAACCCATTAATCTTTTAGAATGCTGATCAGATCAGTTGGGTGTGTTTAGCGATCTGAATCTACTCCATTCAGTCCTTGGATGGCCTTCATCAGATTACAGCACGGTACATCCCTGGCAGAAAACCAAGGCTTCAAAGTTACCTCGTTTGTATGAAAATAACACCTGTATCCCTAGACAAAGTTGATGTGTATACTTATATTTATATTAAACCTGCTGTGAAAATAGTTAGTAAGTATCTTATATACAGCCATACTACAAAATAAACGTTACATTTATAAAAATATACCACATGTAGGTGTTCAGTCAGAATGTAGGTAGGTACTCCCCATGCAATGCAATGAATACATGCTTAAGTGGCCAATTAGTAAATAGGTACTTATTTTGCTTTAAACATAACATTGATGAGCAGTATATTAATTTAATATACCTACTCGTACTACCTCTTTCATTTTATTATCCTACTTCATTACAGTATAAACACTGTAACCGTTCTTAAATAACAATGGCGACAGAAGGGACTAAACTGATTTACATAAACACACCACTAGTCAGAACTTTAAGGGGCCATAATAGGAAAACATGGTTTGCGAGTGCCATATTTTTATATAGAAAACTTACAGTTGTAGCCACAAAAAAACACACGACAGGCTAAAGAGATTATCTAGTAGCTGCAAGTATTAAATTGCGTATAAACCTCACAGATGATTGTAAAAAACGTTCAGAATATCATCAAAAGCGCTTGTCGCGGGCCATATTTTTGGCGTAAATAATAGCGGAAACGTATTTAATTCTATATCAAAATACACTTTAACGTACTGTGCAGTTGTTCCAATAACTTTTGTTCAAGAAAGATAATTGTGCTAAAGATAATGATGAGAAAACAACGAAAAACATCGAAAAAGTTCAGAAGCGAGGTTATTTTCCATACTCTTTACATGTAAAGAAAAAGACATGAGACAAATGATTTCGCATAACGGAGCCTTAATGTAAAATTGCAATGCATAGGTACTTTAGAACAGCTCGATAAACTACAAGGTCAAGGCTGATTAGAACACTGCGCTTGCGCACAATTTATATCAGATTGCGGAAACTCTATCTATCCTTTTTATACGTACGCGAATCATAAAGCGAGAGATATACCTAGGTAGTCTTACTCTCTACACGTATTTAATTTAATTTAATTTATTTTATCTTATAATTAATAATTGTAGTTAGTTTTATATTTATAATTGATCTTATAAATATAAAATTAACTAGGTATAACATAAATCAGCAAAGTTTCCACTTATTACTAAAACACAAGTTTGAGTATTGGACAAGTATTTGTATGAAAATTGTCTTGATTAATTTATCAGATTTCATGCGCTAAAAGAAAATGTAATTAGATTACGAGTAATATTTACAACTTTAGCATGAAATCTGTGGCGAACTTCTAATTATGTTTTCTACTACTTAGTTACTATATCAATCAAAAAAGTTTATACAATCACTCATAAAAGTTTCAGTTTCTCATATTTTCCTTTTCCTATTCCTCTTTTGCTACCATTAAATATATTTTTATTCATATAATAAATTGCTGTAACTAGTTATTTACATAAACGGTTTTTATAAAGACAAGCACTCAAATAATAAGTACCAATTCTCCGTCCAAATTACCAATAATATTATATGTTTCTGTCAATTTATGTTTAATTCAAAACTAATTATGTGTTTGAAAATTTATTTAAACACTAGCGATTCCAAGCTTTTTAAATTTTCTAATTCAACTTTCTTACGAATACGAACGAGGCAAACATCTTGAAATCGGGTGGGGATTGTGTAAAACGCGTATTTCGAGGGGCGCGCGCTATTATATTGCAGGGCTTTCTAACGTTACCAATTAACAGAAAAAATAACGTTACGTAACGTTATTTTCAATATGATACCTTGATAACGTTATTTTTTTAACGATACCTAGTAACATAACATTAATATAACGTTATAATACGGTTATGTTACTAGATATCGTTAAAAAATAACGTTATTTTTAATGGTAATTTTATCAAGGTTATAAGTGATAATTATCATTGATTTATCTTTGATAATTATCAAGATAAATATGGGTTGAATCTTTGATAAGTATAATCGAAAATGTTTGCCAATGGTTAATTTGTCGTATTCAACGACTGCGTGTATAGGAACACGCGCCACTTATCGTCAATCGGGAGATTCGCCGCGTCGTCGTGTGTTTTGGTTATTTATTACTGAATAATTATTTGTTTGTGTTGTGTGTAGCCAATAACACAGATTTAAGTAGGATTTTGAATTTAGTCCTCATCCAGTTAACATAGTCGATGTTGATAAGGATAATAAATGCCAACGTGGCACTCAAATTTAATTGGTATTATTTTGGTTTGAAAAATTTAATTTACGAAATCATAAACAAAAATAAAAGATTACCTTTATTGTAAAATGGTACCTATAGTTTATTTACTATACTACATACATCCTTCTACGTGATATGTAATATCAATTAAACAAGGATTTCTGTTTGATAATTATCCGATAATTATCAAGAAGCATATTTATCTTGATAATTTCAAACCTTGAATTTTATAAGTATTGTGTATTGTAGGTAGGTACCTCTACTACTTAGTACCTACCGCAGAGACTGATCAGTGATCACGTCACGGCGGCGTCAACGTCAATTACAGATTGCTTTAATATTTTTTATACAGTAACATAATAACGTTATCAAGGAACGAAAAAATAACGATAAATTCTGTTTTACCGTTATTAATTTCCAGTTTTAACGGTATTTTTTTATAACGTTACTAATTTTTAATGGTATTTGAAGCCCTGTTATATTTGTCGCTCACAAGTGCACATGCGCGAACTTATCCCCACTCCGTCGAAAAAGTATTAAGATGTTTGCCTCGTACTTAGGGTTGCCAGATTGGCTGGCGCCAATTCCGGAACAACGATAGTGGGAGGGGGGGGGGGGGGTGCACATTATTTCAAAATAAATTATGTTACTCTTGAAATTACCCATGTAAACTGACTTTTTAGACAGACTCTAGCTACAAGGTGAAGCGCAGAAACACGAAGCGTAACCTACTCGTAAAAATAGTGGTAGGTATTTGAAATCCGAGATAGTAAGGTGTAATTCCTGGACACGGGACAAGGCACGTAATTCCGAGACAATCCCGGAAATCCCGGGCTTCTGGCAACCCTACTCGTACTATACTAGACGTATATTTAGAGTTAGACGGTGTGGTGAACAGCAACTGACTTGTGTAATGGCTGCTATAGAGTCCGAAGGAGTATAATCGATAAGCCGCTTGCCGTCGAACAAGCAATCATTGGGGTCATGGAATGGAAATGATATGATAGTGGGCATCATGTAAACAACTAACTAAACAGACTAGTTGTGATTGCTACTGTTTGTCTTATTTATCGACCATCCGAAGTCTAGCTTTGGATTATTGATATCGGGACTGCAATTAGAAACCGAACACGAAAACGGGGCGATGCCGATGCTACATTATTAGGTACTTACATACATACATCCTACAGCCTACATCCGGCTTAGTAGCAAAAGGACCTATTCGCAAAATGCCACACGGCCTAAAAAAGGCCATGTTCTCGGAATGACTTGTTCTCGAAAGGACCTATTCGCATAATACCTCATTCTCGAAAAGACACATTCGCATAACGCCTTATTCGCGAAATGACCTATTCTCAAAAGGACATAATTTTTTTAATAACTGCCAGTTTCTAATAACGTTAACAGCAAATGATTGCTAATTATCATGTATTAATGAGTAAAAATAAATTTTTATTACATTTTAATCCGTCAGCTCCGCTATAGATATCATATTTGATAAGAAATATAAAAAAAATATTGACTATATTAGAGACACAGGAAATTATTATGGAGCAATTCTTCAAAAAAATTATTTATTTGCAACTTTTAATGTAAAATTACAATACATTTTTTTATAATACATCTAACTCTTACCTAATAATTATAAAAATAAAAATTTATACCTTTCCTTTAAGTATAGTTATCTGGCATAATTATTGTTGATTTTTAATAAAAAGATAGTAAATGTCGATTTATAAGTTTTTTTTCATATATATATGTATATGAATTATTTTTCCTTTCTGAAATACTCTGAATTTCTGATTTTCGAACAAAACAGTGTGTCCAATCTACTTTGACGCCTTTCAGGGTTGCATTTTATCGAGGGACACACTGTAATTCACTGTATACATGCATAGTTTCATTAACGAACACTTAAATAAAAATAAGGCATTATGAGAATAGGTAATTTTGAGAATAAGTCTTTCTGCGAATGAGTCCAAATAAGAATAGGGCATTTCGCGAATATGGCATTTTGAGAATGAGGCATATCGCGAATAAGGCAATATGCGACTGCAGGGCATTTTGCGAATAGGTCCTTTTGCTACTAAGCCATCGTTATCGTTACTACATAACATACCTACATACAATTGGATAAAACGTTCGTTGAGGAAAGCTCTGCAACAATTTTATTAAAATGCCTCATTGCCGTTACTGATCTCTTAAAAGCGTGAAGAAAACCTCAAAATAGATTTAAAAAATGAAATTACTCGTAGGTAACTTAGATTTACTTACAGTCGAATAGAAAAAGTATATAATTTCAAGTTACTGTCAAAGTTGCGCAACATCGACGTAGGAAAGGAAGGTAGTGGACCCCCACAGTAAATCCTCAGTACGAAACTTCACAGTATGATAAAGTATCATAAATGAAACATAGTTTTTAAATAATCCGAATCTTTTTTTTTGTTTTTGGGTATTTGTACATAGGTTTTTCATCGACTAAGGATTTAATGTCGGGGTCTCCATACAAAAGATCACTTCATTTCCTACAGTGTATAAACTCATTCACTTCATTTACTAACTAATATAGTTTAGTGTAGGACCTAAACTAAACGATATTTGTTTCTCGTTCTTTACTCTGGTTGCTGCTAAATATTCGTAAGGGTATTATATTTTCTTAGTCGAAGAATTGAAATTTTCATAACAAAAATGTAGAGCAATCACGTTAATCAATTGAGTAGCCTATCCAAAAATACCAATGATTTTTATTGATTCAGCAAAAGTACTAGTCCGTTTACTACATTCCGTCAGCCGGTAGTACTTACTTATCTTGCGGCGACAAACTGTGCGGAATGTAAACGAACGCGCGCAAGGTCGTGCGTGTGCACATTTAGCTTTATGTAATCTAAAATCTACGTCATCATTTCATTCCCTTGCCTTGTTTTATTATATGCCTATTTTCTCATGTGACTTCCTCGCCAATTTTATTGTCATTTAGATAGTTGTCAAATAGCAAGGTGTCGAATCCGAAAACGTATAGGTACATATATTGTACAGGGTTATTAGTAAAACACCAACAACCTCGCAGTAGTAGATTATTAACATCATATGATGTTGGTTGTACCTACAACAACTTTTGTTCTACGACTTTTCCAAAAACAGACAAAAAAAATCGACTTTCCATACAAAACTCGACCAGCTGTTCGGACATTTGTATGGAGAATCGATTTTTTTTGGCTGTTTTTGTAAAAGTCGTAGAACAAATGTTGTTGTATATGATGTTACTAATCTACTACTGCGACTAACTGCGAGGTTGTTGGTGTTTTACAAATAACCCTGTATATTGCATAATCTTTAGAAATCTAATAATTTTAGGTACTTCCTACTACACAACAACTCAAACTTGTAACTTGATATCTAGAGTATTACCAGTTTTTTATTATGAAACTATCAACAACGCCATGGTTATTTGTATAAATGTTGGCGAGTTTACTGTTGTCATTTTTAAACTGCTGTAAATATTTTTTACACATACATTGAGTGGCGACGAATGTGCGAGTGCGACACACCTCCCAACCACGCTGCTTCTGATACTGAAGCAAACAGCGATAACGCTAGTTGCGCGGGCGCCGCGTGCGAACCTCCGCCACAGTATATCTTTATCACTATGCCTACGTTAAACAACCGCTGATATAACACGCAGAGCGCTGCTCTATCTTGATACTATATTAAATTAGTAGCAATATCTTGTAAACGACTTCTATAGCCTTGATTTTGATATTAAAATATTGGCAATATTTAATTATTCAATGAGGAATCTCCATCTATGTCCATCACAGGAAGTCCAAGAAATTAAGTAACGATGGAGGAACTTAGCTGCGATCTGGTCCTTCGAATTCGAATGCCGCATAGAACAAGCAATAGTGTTGAGTTTCGATTCGAGAGTACCTACTTAAAGCAATCAATCAGCTAAGTTAAAATATATTAGAAAGTTTGACAAGTTTAGAAACTAGGTATTCTTGCAACTTGCAACTCTTTGCAACTACTCTACAAAATTCAGAGAAACAACATCATAAACATACGAAACGCTGTGGTCGCTGTGTGCAGGCGTGAGTCTATTTTATTCTACTCTGATGAAGCGTGCCGTCGTGAATACCCATGAAAACGTGTGACCGCATTATTTGATCGGTCCACGGCAGCACGCACAGTCGAATGGCCAAATTAATCTCCTTGGTTTTACTATTTTGAATTTCAGCGTACGTTTGGGAGCTGTGCGTTGAACTGTCAAGGCACGGCTAAACACTACAGCATTATATTGATGCTGCAAGACCAAACATGAAATAAAACAGCTTTAGAGGTGAATATGCTGCAAGACCAAAATTGTTGCAGTATCTTAGTCCTCTACGTTTGACCACTGGCATCCACGCTATTGGAAGTTTGCATAAAATCGAGATTACTGGTTAATTTCACCAATATTTAAAAGTAAAACCGAATTTTAGAGAAATTAATAGTTATCGAGAGCTTAAGAATAATAAGAGAGCGAAACTATACTCACTTGAAAAATGTGGTAAAACTGAAATGCATTACCCGTCTGCGCTGAGTTTATTGATCTTTTGATATGATAGTAAAGCAAGTGTATTGTCAACGTTATCATTTAATTCTGAATAAAAATACTACTTACATAATTCTATCAACGGCAAGGTTAGTATACTTTAGTTATTTTCATAGTGTAATGTCTTATGGACTGCTATTGTGGGGCTCAGCTGCCAGTATTGAAAATGTTTTTGTACTCCAAAAAAGAGCTGTTCGCACCATATACAATCTACGGCGGAGAGATACCTTGAGAGAATTGTTCAAAGAAATAAATATTTTAACTTCGGCAGGCCAATACATTTATGAAAATTTAGTTTATGTAAGGAAACACTATCATTCATTTGCTAAGAACAGCAATATTCACCAGTTTAATACAAGAAATAAAGATAAACTTGCTGTTCCAAGCTTTAGGCTTGCTAAAACTAGAGGTTCATTTATGGGGAAAGGCATAGCCTTTATTAATAAAGTTCCACAACAAGTGATTGATCTTCCTTTGCATGAATTTAAAAACCATGTTAAAAAACGATTGGGTAAAGGTTATTATAAAGTAGACGATTATCTTAAAGATCAAAATGCGTGGAAATGATGTAACACATAACTTGCTACTATAAGTACTTTATTGAAGTAATATAATAAGTCTATGTTGTTGCCAATAATCCTGTCATGTCACCTGTTGTAATTATCTGGTAACGATATATTAAAGTTTGTAAATATCGTTACTTATGGCTGTTACAGCTGATAAGTTTCTTGCGCCCGTTCTTCTTGTCAGCTAAAAAAGTCTTGAACGGGTGGTAGGAAAATATAGACGATTCAAAAGTACTTAATTATTAAGTTTATTTGAATAAAGCTTATTTGACTTTGACTTTGACAACATTGGTGAAAAACGGGTGTAATGTTACATCAGACTGTGTCAATAACGCTCAAGACGCTACTACCTATAACTGGGATGGCATTTTATTTTAAAATGTTATCAGTCGTCTTTGATCTTTGGTCGACTTCTTTATCTAATCGCGGATATAAATGGCAGACGTGCGCAAACGATGGAGCCACTGGAGCTAATAAATATACGCAGGGATTGAAATACCGTTAAAAAAAATAACGATACAAAAAAAATAACGTTAAAAATACCGTTAAAACATTTTATCGGTAAATTTACTGGTAAAAATAACGTTAAAAATATTGTACCGGTAAAATTACCGTTAAATATAGCGTTAAACTTTAGTACCGGTAAAATTATTTGTAAAAAATTAACGTTATTAATTGGAATGACGTTAATTTTAAAGTAACGGACTATTATGTATTCTGTGGTAACGGTAACAAAAAGTAAGAAATAACGTTAAAGTTAACGTTATTTACTGAAAAAACGTTAATTTCGTTAAAATAACGTTAAAATTAACGTTATTTATTGACATAACGTTAATGTTAAAATTAACGGTAAAAAAAGTAAGAAATAACGTTACTTACATTTTAAAATAACGTTATCATTCCCTGCTTCTACGCAACGATGACTACGTTCACTTCACGTCACCGCCACATTTTTTACACTTGGGTCATTCCAAAGTGACGGGTGGGACATTCTAACTCTTTTTGCTCAAACTCCAAGTAATATTTCTTTAACTATTGTTGCAATCTGTATTAAAATAATTATATTACAAAGCCAGATTGTAGTGCTAAAAGAAACCATTAAAATAAAATCTTAATTTACATAATTAACTCAGAAAATCTGCTTTTTCTAAGTGTGACGGGTGGGACACGCATGACACCCGCTTGTCTAAGTGGAAGGCTTTGCTTCCCAAATTAAGCCAAACCATCAATATTTTGTTAAAGAGTTTTTTGATATGTTGCAACTAAAACATGAAGGTCCCATTTTGTATGTAAATTATATTGATTATGTTAACAAATATTCAAAATAATGCCTTGTGTAGAGTGTGACGGGTGGGACACCAATTTGTGACGGGTGGGACGAGTAACTTTAGACACCATAATAGTTCTTGTATAAAATGTATTGACTGTTTGAACATGCAATTTATTAAATTTTTATGAAAATAAGTATTGAATAAAGTTAATAAAACATACTAAACTATATAAAATATACGAAAATATTCAATCAAAATATTATATAGATTTAATTTACTAAAAATAGATAATATACCGAAATATATAAATATAAATAAATATAAACGTAACTGTTAAAAATGGAATTTATTACATTTTTTGATGAAAAAAGTATTAAAATAAGTTAATAAAATATATTAAGTTATAAAAAAATATAAAATATTCTGAAATATTAATTTAAAATATTATATTAAAGATTAAATATACTAAAAAAAATATATAAAATAGATAATTATATAAAATATAAAAATATAAAAATGAAATATATGAATATATATGTTAAAACAAATAGAATTAAACGTAATAAAATAAATTTAAATATATTACAGTAAATTAATACAAAAACCAAAATAAGTCCCATAAAAAATACTGGCAAACTACATGGATGAACATTACAGCTAAATAAAACACAATAAATACAAGACTTTCTTATAAAATCCATTTACAAATGTAATAAATAAATAAATAAATAAACAATGTTTAACACTGTTAAAACAAGAATCCATAAAAACTTTACTTGGTCTCACCCGTCACTGTGACGGGTGGGACATCCTTTCAAATCTCAATATTTCTATACATATTCACTTGTTCAATGTCCTTTCAAGCCAAAATCATTACCCGTGGCATTATTGTTACTTTTGCAAAGCCAAAAAACAGTAAGTTTGTATTTTTACGTAAGGATAAAAAAGAGCATGTTTTGCAGTGACGGGTGGGACATGAGGTAAGCATTTGGTCAAACTCTTACAACTTTTCTTGATAAATATTCTTATGCAATAACTTACCACCACTTTACACTCCTTGAATTGTATTTTCTTTCAAGATAATCATTTTTTAAAATGACTCAATAAATAGCGGAGAAAAGTATTGGCAATTTTAAGAAAAAATATGCTACTAAACACAACCACACTATGGCTGTGTTCACAAACAATAAAAATTACGAAAATCGTAAAAATATAAAAATAAATGGCTGATTCCTGTTGAATTAGTTTATTAGCTTTACTTTAGTCACAGATTCAAGCACAAAATATGTCGTTTATTTTTTTGACCTGGGGTGTCATTTTCGCTGGAATGACCCACTTACAACATTATTTAAATAAAAAATTAAGAGCATTTTACTAAGACAATAACTTTATAAAAGGATACTGAAATCAATAAGCTTTATTTAAATCATACTTTTTCCCTACCATTCAGGACAGCTTGGAGATTAAGGCTGCGTTCAAACAATAACACACGACTCGCCCTCAACCCGAACTCAACTCAAACACCTCAACCGCAGCCCCTTGAAATACATCGCTTACAATTTTGAGTCTTATGACACATTAATAAGCTCTTGTGTAATGTTCAGGTGAGTTTGAGGTGAGTTCGGGTTGAGTTTGAGTTGAGTTCGGGTTGAGTTTGAGTTGAGTTCGGGTTGAGGGCGAGGCGTGTGCAGTTGCATCGACAAAATATAACGGAGCTTATTAATGTGTTATAAAACTCAAAATTGTAAGCGCTGTATTTCAAGGAGTGGGCTCCGGTTGAGTTGAGTTCGAGTTGAGTTTGAGTTGAGTTCGGGTTGAGGGCGAGTCGTGCGTTATCGTTTGAACGCAGCCTTAAGATATAAGACCGACAACCACTTCGCATGGCAGTTAAGTTTATGTTATGACAACGTTTTAATTTGGTCGAGATGTAGTTAGGAAAAGATTTAGACGATCTTAAGTTTAGTGAAAACAAACCTCTCTTTAAAATGCCTGATAAAAAGATTGCTATTTGTTCAGGTGTTATCTTTATTTGGTCATTAAAATGCAATCCAATCAATAAAAGCATACATAATAAATATCCCTAGATCCGAAAGTATGTAATTCAATGAGAATGAAACGATTTCTTATATTGAAAATCAATAATCAATTAAAAACAAATTAGTTCGATGGATTTTTACAGACTCACGTACCAATGCATGTGTTCTACTTATATTTTGAAGTTTTGCAATAGACGTAAGTCAAAAAACTTAAGTTTAGTTAAATTAAGTTTAACAGTTTTTATTATTTTTATTTTTTAGTAAAAAAAGCAATAGATAATAATGATGTAGTTTTGTCATCGAAAGACATTAACGGACTGAAGCTAGGCTATCTCGAGACTACGCGTTTATTTAAGGCGCTGTTAAAGTTTGTCCAGAAAGAGCTAATTCGCCGCGATTCTCTCGCGCGTATATCGCGCAACCGTCGCGTCGCGTCCAGAAATCAACGCGCGGGCATTTGGGAACGTAACGTAGTCAGTAGTCTCGAAATACGAGGGATATATTTTGTTGATTATTTAATGAAAAAGGACCGACTGCCATGTCAGATGTCATGATCTAATTAACACGTTTTTTCTTCATGTTTGTTATAAATTAATAAAAAATAATTATTCATTATTTCAGTAAATAACGTTAATTTTAACGTTATTTTTTACTTTTTGCTACCGTTACTTTAAAATTAACGTTATTCCAATTAATAACGTTAATTTTTTACCGATAATTTTACCGGTACTAAAGTTTAACGCTATATTTAACGGTAATTTTACCGGTACAATATTTTTAACTTTTTTTACCGGTAAATTTACCGATAAAATGTTTTAACGGTAATTTTAACGTTATTTTTTTTGTATCGTTATTTTTTAACGGTATTTCAATCCCTGGTAGGTAACTTATATATTCATAACGAAAGAAACACCACCACCACCAGTAACTATAGCAATATACCGGCGATTGATACAAACCTATGTTTGAAAACCGATATCGATAGGTGACGATATTGACGATGCCTGCTCATGATGGCTCGTATAGTCATAGTACATACTCATTACGTAACATTAACGATAGATAGCATAACGTTTTGTTGGCTTGCCGATAACAGTATTCTATAATAGGTGTATAAATTTTTGCGACTGCAATGTAAACATGCCATGATAACACGCAGTCTTGTTGACTGACGGCGGTAAGTGTCGGCACGGCAGCCGTGCCACAGAATAAAATCTCGCTCAAAATAATTCACCAATACGCACTAGGACTAAAGATTAATCTTCTCTCTTGAGTTGGAAAATATGGTTACCGTAATAAAGACTAATAAAATGCACTGAATAAACGGTCGATAATTTCGTGCTATTTTTTACGTAAACAAAATGTGCGTCTCGTACTCTCCTCGTTCATTCATTCTTTACTACGGCGCACTCGCGTCGTCACTATTATGTTATTGTTATATTACAGATTACATAATAGGTACTAAAATAGTGCTATTGTTTCTGTTTGCGTCTCCTTTCAGCACAAAATAGAGATTTCAGTTTGGGCTAAAATGCTTTCGAATGTTTGTCTGTCCGACTGTCCGGCTATTCTCCTCTACTAGGGATTCCATCGGCCAACTTACATTGCTATCGTTATCGCTCTAATTGCAATTACTACTTTTCTTCGCTACATTTTTATTTGTGCCGAAACGAAGTAGCAATGTATCACATACATCTGTCCAACCGCAGTTTACATTAACATCATTATTTTAGCCGATAGACCCACAGGTCGCATTTCTCAACCAATTCTCATAAAATTATGTGAGCAGGTTCGATCAGTATATAAAATTTTACTGTCGATTCAGTTTTTCCGTAATTTTACAGTAAAAATTTTAGCCATTTCATAAAATGTTCAAAAATGTCAAATGCCGCTAGGTCTACAACTCTACAGCTCACAGAGCCACTTACCTGTCTATGCCTACCGAAGTAAACCGAAATTTTTTAACGCGTTTATTTCGGCCGGTTTATATGAAGACGTGATTCTGGTATTTTATTTATACTGTGGTTTTGCGCAGTGTATGATTGGCATAGCTGCGTGCGTCACGTTTGCATAGTGCAAGCACACGTGGCGAACAGGCACGCAACGCCACCGAAGGTCACGAAAATCTGTTCGTATTAGTCCAATAAAACTAGCTTTATCGGGACATAATAAGATAACTGAAATTTTATTTTTCTATGTCATAAATTAGTGTTAGTTATAGTTAAAATAAAAGGAATTAAACATTTAGAAACTTCGCATAAAACTAAAAAAAAATTACTACTGAGAAATACATTATTATTAAAACGTAAAAAATAAATGTTTAATTTTTGTCTAAAATGTCTAAAAAGACGCATCATAGCTTAATAAGATACAAGCATCATAGTTACCATTTTGGCTTATCTAGATATTGAGATCAGATGAATACTGTGAAAAAAACGAATATGTGAATTTGGATTCAGTTTAATTTTGCTATCAGGTGATAGCATTTTAATGCACCATAAAATTATATTAACAAGGTATTTGGTTAACTATTTTGCTTTTAGGAAAAAGCTAGGTAATGTTCGAAATCTCATGATTTTTATATGAAACGGTTACCACCCCGGATTTCTTACATCACATATCTAATTAATATTTGACACTTAATATCAATATCCGATAAACTAATAAAAACAACGAGTTTATTAATTATGTCCAGATAAAGCTAGTTTTATTGGACTATATTGACTGCATAAAAGTTTGCCAAAACACTTTACGATTTTCACTACGCTTTACATTTTATCAAGTCAAAAACATGCCATTGGAAATGTTGGAATAGCTGTCTTGCCTGCCAGGAAATTACCTCTTTATAAAAATAGATCCCTATTTCATATCAAAATTACTAACAATACAACAAAGATTTAGATTGCTTTATATAAGAACGATAATGTTTTTACACTTGGTTGTATTTGATTGCGAGTACGTATGATATCGTGCTATTGTTATAATTGGCCAGAGTAAACATCATTGTATTAATAATGGAACTGGTTTTACATCGATCTTTTAACGTTTTTTTAACCACAACGAGAGTGCTTGGCCTTCACCTTACCTGATGTTATGTGACGATAAGGCCGAAGGTGGAAGCGCACTACTCCCGGAATTCTCATCACTGAGGAACTGGCTATCTTACCTCTATAAACAATTTTTAAATTGTGGTTGTGTTGTCAGACTTAGGTAAGTTGGTAGTGGCCAGCCAGGGGGTCAAGTCTGCTAATGTTTTCGTCAAAGTCGTAGTTCAATGGTGTTCTAAGGGTAATGCTTTTTGACACAGTTCTTGTTTCTTAAACCCAAAATCAAGACACAATATGTTTCCGTTTTGGGTTTAAGAAACACAATGTGTTTGTTTTGGGTTTAAGAAACAAGAACTGTGTCAAAAAGCATTACTATTCAAACACCATTGAACTACGATTTTCACGAAAACTTAGCAGACTTGACAGTTGACACCCAGGTGGACTTAAAATAAGCCCTACCTACCACCAATCAAATATCGTATCTTGCATAAGGTGGAAAAAAAATACTGTCTTTGGAGGGAAAGTACCCTAAATATTGACGATGGCGAATTGATAAGGATGATAAGGATCAATTGTTCTAAATAACCTAGTATTTTAATTTAAAGACAGATCCAAGAAAGATACAAAATAACAGTTTAGCCTATTCGATTCACGGCTGAGCCAAATTATTTTTAAAAAATCTTTGAAGGCAGTTTTGCTCATTTTTTAAAATAAAGGAATGTTTCCTTTCAGCATGCTATCATAAATTTTTCGGGTACTTTCGCTCCAACTACCGTATTTATTCCACCCTGTAACTGTATACCAAAATGATAGGTATATTATCCGAGTACATTCCTATAGGCCATTTGTGAGTAATAAATAGCGTTACGAGAAACGTAAATCTTTCGCATTGAAATTCTATCCTGCTACGAGCGGGTGTATACCGCATCCCCGTAGCGCGCCGTAGTCGCTACGGTCGTAGGCGTAGGCGATTTTTGGATGCCCCTCCTGCCCCTGTAACGCCCCATGAAACCGAAACACGATAAAATATTATGTCACACCGCACACCGTTAGATTTTCTATCTCGCGAGATTGTTTTAATGTAATCTGTCGAAAAACTTTGCTCCGTAAGATAGTCCTTACCGTCCGTCCGTACAGCGTGGTGCGAGGTGCGTTCCGTCGCATGCCATTTCATAGTTTGACGGTTTGACTTCGGTAGGTTATAAAATATCGAAAAATAATTATGTTAAATTGTAAGCACTATAATAATATGGATCACAACGCATACTTCTGAATATGGTAGATAGGAGACAGGGACCATCAAACTGAACAACTTTTATTATAGGAATCAACTCTGAAATCGCGTAAATGAAATCAAATGTTTCATACATTTTGATATTTTCGTTATTTTTTTTTTGATACTGCTATTTTTTTCTACGATTTTAGAGTTGGTCCCATTATATTCAGTTTGATGACCCCTATCTACCAATATTCGGCATCACCGGTCTCTTTTTTGTATCACATACTTATATACTATAGCGTTTTATCGACACTCAACTGTCAAAATCCATTGTCTTTTGGCAGTCAAAAGCGATAAATCGCTAATATCATATTATCACGTTCAGTGGTCATGCTAAAACTTACTTGCTGAATGTTATTTTGTTAACTTTTAATATATGTTAATATTTCTGTTTCAGGTAAATAATTGTCCAATTATGCTTCCTAAGTACCTCTACATTAGCAGTAAGTAATTTATTTACCTGC
This sequence comes from Agriphila geniculea, assembly GCA_943789525.1. Classification (NCBI taxonomy): domain Eukaryota; kingdom Metazoa; phylum Arthropoda; class Insecta; order Lepidoptera; family Crambidae; genus Agriphila; species Agriphila geniculea. Next base: position 26,939,055 of record OX038873.1, read on the forward strand.
AAATACAAAGTTAGATTTTTTACTGTTTTATATTTGGTAGATAACTATATGTCAGTGAAATCTTGTAACTGATTTTATTTATGTCGCTTTTAGTCAAATATAGTAAAACATGCATTGGGATTTCCTTGAAATAATGAATTGAGTAAATCAAAAATACCAAACCACGTCAGGAATTTTAGCCAACCGGATGGAACAGGGAAAACTATTATTGTAAGGATTTTTTTAAATCCTAAAAATAAAGTGAAAGTAATAATGAAAATAGGTACCTACTTATTTGTAAAAATCTTCGAAGGTAAAAATGAATTATTTTGGTGAAAGAAAATAATAAAAGTCAACTAAATCAGGAATGTAGGGGTACAAAATGTCAAATGTCAGAAATTTTCCTGGAAAGTCGGGGGAAAATTCAGGAAATCTCATTGCGGGATCTAGTAACCCAAATTGGGAATGATATCCTAACGCTGCTAAGGGTGCTTCTACACGGTGCATGTAGCTTGCGCACGCTGAGGCGCGGGTTACTTGCGCGCGGGAAAAATGCTATGGAGCTGGATCCGCTCACGTGTTTCCACGGAGCATTAACCTGCGCAAGTGCTCAACTTGCGCGGGCTACTTGCACCGTGTAGAAGCACCCTGAACCAGAAAACTTATTCGGAGTGCACTACACAGAGCTAATTCACAATTTCGTCTTTATTTAATCACTATGTTTTTTTCCAACGGCGGCGCTAGTGTGCACAATTAGCCCTCTTGAGGCTGGCCATACACCGACGGAATCCCGTTACGGAATTCGAAACGGAATTTCGACATATATGAAAATTCCGTACGGAAAAATCCCGCGTGTGTGTGGCAGGCCCATAGATTTTGTATGTAGTTGCTGCGTTCGGAATCAAGTATGTACGGAATTCCGTAACGGGATTCCGTCTGTGTGTGGCCAGCCTAAGAACGGCCTGTTTAAACCAAGTAGGTACTAGGTAGGTGCACAAACATCTAGGTTTTGATGCCAAAGCAAACGCCAGCGAAGACGTACATATCTACCAATGAGTTGTCTCATTTATTCAATACCGGATGCAACTTAATCCTAATCAACGGCATTTTGCTTTTGTCTAGCACTGCAAATGGCGCCTTATAACTAGTACATTAGGATCAATGTTGAATGAAATTAAATAAAGTTTCCTTTGTGTTTTGTGGATCGTTAATGAGATCGCCTATTAATTGTACATTAGGTAGGGAGCGAGGTGGCGCACTGCGTCTCAAAGTCTGTCTTAGGCGGAGTCGTGTGATTTTGATTTCAATGTTTTTGTTAGACTCTTGTAATAATACTTTTAATTTAACCGTCTCTGTGATCTAGTGGTTCGCCCACTCGTGTAAGACGCAGGGGTACCGGGTTCGATTCCCAAGGGGATGGCTTGGTTGATGGTAGGGCTTATCTCAAGTCCGCTTGGCTAGCTAACACCATCTTAGTTCTTACCTAAGACTGACGCCATAACAACAATTAAAAAAAACCGGTCAAGAGCGTGTCGGACTCGCGCACCGAGGGTTCCGGTTCCGTACCATCATAATTGCACCATCAAACCACACTGCAGAGTAGAATAATAAAATAGTATATAGTATTGCAGTTTTAGGTCAGCGCCATCTCTTGACCGATAGTGGAACTAATGTTAACTTTTTTAGTAATTTGATAATTTCTAAAAAGTTTGCTATTGAGACATCGTTTTATTTTTCCTGTAATCTTTATATAAACTGCTATCACATAGAATTATTTCAGATTTTTCTCTTTGCAAACTTCGGAGATAGGGGGGGGGGGGGGGAACGGTATTTTTTTTACATTTTTCATCATAAGTCGAAAACTATGCGACCTAAAACAAAAAGAAAATGATTGAAAACGTGCAAACGGCGCTCTTTCATATGATACCCCACATGCAATAGTAGCCCCACTTCAAATTTTTAAGACCCTTTTTCAGGCCCTGTTGTAAAAAGGATATTTATTTTTTTATTTATTTCTTATTTGAAAAATAGTTGGGCAAATGTCATCTTTAACTATTTCAAGTTGATACCATTAGTAGTTCTCGAGATATCCAGCTGTGACAGACAGACAGACAGGCTGAGTCACACCATAAGGGTTCCTTTTTTACCATTTTGGTACGGAACCCTAAAAATGGTTGTGTTCCGGCAGTTAGAGGTAAGATAGCCGTTCCTCCGTGATGAGGATTCCGGGTGTAGTGCGCTTCCACCTTCTGCCTTATCGTCACTTAACATCAGGTGAAGGGCAAGCACTATCCCGTTGAGCATAAAAAAGCACTCGATTTTATTAAATGTTTTTTTTGATGATTAGTTTGTTTTTGTGAAATAAAACAATTTTTAACGGATACTAGCGCGGTTTTATTGAAAGCACTTTGGTAATTAGTTGGTATTTGGTTTGATTTTTGGTTTTCCCGACGTTTCGGCAACTTTGCAGCTGCCGTGGTCACGGGGGACTGAAGCTACCCATGAGCCTACCCTCAAGCGATGAATTTTTTTTAGACGTTCAGAAATTAAAATTTTAACAAAATTTTTAAATGTTTTATGTTGATTTATAATTTAATTTTATGAATTAAATTATAAATCAACATAAAACATTTAAAAATTTTGTTAAAATTTTAATTTCTGAACGTCTAAAAAAAATTCATCGCTTGAGGGTAGGCTCATGGGTAGCTTCAGTCCCCCGTGACCACGGCAGCTGCAAAGTTGCCGAAACGTCGGGAAAACCAAAAATCAAACCAAATACCAACTAATTACCAAAGTACTTTCAATAAAACCGCGCTAGTATCCGTTAAAAATTGTTTTATTTCATGTCTAGTGAGCGCGTAAGCTTGAGAAGTGAATAGTTTGTTTTTGATTAGATTTTTCCTGACGTGTCGGCACATTGCAGCTGCCGTTGTCACGATCACGATGGACGGAAGCCACCCTTTTGGGGCCATCCATAAATTACGTCACACAAATTTCATGGTTTTTGACCCCCTCCCCCGTCCTTGTCACAGCTGGTCACATTTGTGGGACCTCCCCCTCCCTGGTGTGACGTCACATATTTTACAATTTTGCATCTAAAAATAATTATTAAAATAAAAACCAGTTCAGAAATTTGTTTTATTTCAATTTAAATGATTTTGAAATGTGACGTCACGAAATTAAGGACCCCTCCCACCCCCTTGTCACACATTGTTACATTTCGTCGACCCCCTCCCTCCCCCTTAACGTGTGACGTAATTTATGGATGACCCCTTTAGACTATTTTTTGTAAAGTTTTACAATTTATATTTTAAGGCCAGTATATTCGGGCGTCGTAGGCATTTAGCGCTACCTCCGTCCCCCCGGAGCGAGCCGCGCGAACGCATATTCAAGTGAACTCTCTGACCCCACGGACCAAACCACAGAATAGATATTTACTACGTACAGAAAGGACACTCCCCGCCCGCGATTTCATGTGCCGAATCGAGTGCTCTGTCAACTCTCATGCAAAACGTGAACGCGAGATATTTATTTTGATAATTCGAACTAAATAATTATGTTTCTTTTTGTTTATGTATTGTTATTAATAATGTCATAATAAGTCAATAAATAAGTATGGGTACGTACTAGGTACGTAGGTACGTAGTTAATTCGAAGGTAATAATTGTTTGTTTTTTGTTTTTTGGAATATTATTTCGAATAGGTACTTGTAATATGGTCTGTAAATTTGAATTAACTAATTAAATATGAATAAACACTGAATTCATTGATTAAATTCGTTAGTGGAGTGTTAACTTAACTGTCAGTATAATATTCTACAACTAAGTACCTAAACATATTTGAGCACTCACAACAAGCTTTTTTTGTGTAACCGATTTTTTATTTTAACTTTTTTTTATAATTTGCCGCTTAAAAGGGACCCACAAAAACGAGTAATCAAATCACATATCACATAGGGTCAATTCATGCTGGAACCGAATCGAAGCGCATTGAATTGTTTGATGCAAAGCAAATTCACTCTTATTATCAATGACGTAAAGTTCAAATTTCTTCAAAGATAAAAAAATCGCGCGCTTTCGGTGACGAACATTTGTCGTCCGTCAGTCGCATCAGTGACACAGTCGCAACAGTTGCCAGAATGTTAACTTTTATACATTTTACGTTACTTTTGACCCTCTTATGTCCAGTTACACGACTTAAAATATTATAAGTACCTACGTTACTTTTAGGACTCAATAAAAAATCTAATTTTCTAGCAAATTAGGGAAAAAATAATCGTGAAACGTAACACATTAAAAGAAGTTGTCGTTCGTAGGTAAAGTAGTGATTGGTTGACACTTGATTTTGAGCCGTGCATCCTCACCGGCTATCGTATATAATTCATTTTCTCCCTTCAGTCAGGGATTGAAATACCGTTAAAAAAATAACGTTATAAAAAATAACGTTAAAAATATTTTACCTATTATTGTTAAATATAGCGTTAAATTTAGTACCAGTAAATTTATCGGTAAAAAATAACGTTATTAATTGGAATAACGTTAATTTTAAAGTAACGGTAGAAAAAGGAAGAAATAACGTTAAAATTAACGTTATTTCAGTAAATAACGTTGTATTAAAAAATAACGTTAACATTCCCTGCCTTCAGTAGACAGATTCACCCAGGTAATTTAAGTGTACTCTTAAGTAGATTAAAGCACACAGTGACCCAGGTTAAAGCAACCTCATCATCACCAGCCTATTCATGTCTCAACTGCTGGGGCATAGGCAATAGGCCAGAAGAACAAATAATATCGGGGAAAAAGTGAAGTTCGCTAATATTTGTAGTGATTACTAGAAGAAAAAACAGGTGCAAGCAATTTTCGACCTTGTTATTATTTATCAAAATAACAGTTTTTAATGAAGCAACAAAGTTAGTGAATGAAAATATGGAGAAAAAAACAACCGAATTTCAAAGTTAATAAGGTCGAATATCACTTGCATCTGTTTTTAGTGACATATTACTAAACAATGTTTTTCTACCTTTGCTTGTTTTCTCGACATTCATTTTTTTCGTGCAATGTTGCAGCAGTCTACGGTACTTAGTTTTCTTCTTCTTCCGATATAAGTAAAATCATTGCAAAATCTATGTCAACCATTTTATTTCAAATTATACGATAGGTATATATTTTTTATTTTATACGAGTATTATCACAATTCTATTCAAGTGGCAACTGATGTTCAAAACGTAGTAAGGTAAACACACGCAAATGCGCGAGCATTCGCGCGACTCGTGCGCTGTATGGCTAAAATGATTTTAATATGATACGTCAATCCAAGTTGGCTCCGAATTGAAGCGCATCGAAGCGCTTCCATTCGGAGCCAAATTGAATTGACCCTTATGGTTCCGTTTTTATCCGGATGTTTGAAACCCTAAAAATCACAATTGTTGGACATTAGACATTATTATCTTTAAATTCTCAATACTAACTCGGTAACTGGACTAGAAAAATAAAATTGATACAATTTATTGATGAGTATTTATTGATGAGTATTTATTTCTTAAAAGTCATTAAAATTAATTACGCATTTGCTTGTACTCGATTGCTGTATCTAAATACCTACCTACCTACTCTATGCATTTACAACAAACTAAATTGATTATTTACACTAAATAAAATTTTACACTTAAATTACCTACTGCGTTTCCAAGTCTTACTCTTTGAGTATCTAAAAGAATCTCAATCAATTGGCGAGAGCGGGGGAACACAGCGCGGCAGCTAAAACGACACAGGTCCTACTCCGACGACGCCTCGCAGGCCACTAAACTACGACGCGGCGAGCGTTTTATTATATATTAATGTTTAAATAAACATAAAGACATTTTTTGAAAAAGTAACCGTTGAATGTTCTTCTATATTTCATTACCTTTTTTTCTATATATTATTTGTGCGTAAAAGATTAATAATCTTTAAGTACCACCCAAAAAACAATGAAATTTTTCAATGTCTTTGCATATTTTTATAGTCGAGTGAAAATAAAAAATCGAGTTTTTAACCGTAAATTAATCAAGTTCGTTTATTAAACTACAACATATTTTTTTATCTGCTCAAAATAAATAATGTTTCATTGTTTACCATTGAATCAAAAATAGGTTAATTTTGGATATACTGGCCTTAAATATTACTTACTTGACTTAAACATGGTCAGCGATTAAAATTGGAATGGACGCTAAGAGATTAATATAGCCTAGGTAGAATAGGCAATTCATACTTATACATATATTACTTATATTAGTCAGTAACAGTAAAGCTTTAAATTTTTGGAAATGATATAAGTAGTTTCGGAGATCGCGGGATTCAAACTAAACTTACATACTTTACCTCTATAAAGATGTGGAAACTTGAACAATAAAGTTTAATGTTTCTCGAGAGATCTAATGATGTAAAAATTGTTGGTAGGTCCACTGCACTGCACTGCGTCGTTATTAAGAATCGCTTTCATATAATTACAAAGATTACATAAGGAGCGTGCTGTTCACGTGGCCACCACGTGGTAGAGGCAGTGTTGCCAACGCTGTCTAACGTAAAGGTGCTAAGTTGTGCTGAAAAAAGCGCTAAATTAGCAGGATCTAAAAAAATAAGCGCAAATTAAAAAAACGTCTGAATATTTTAATAACAACAATGACAACAATCAATGAATACTACTTTGATCTTATGGCCTTGGCTTTATTCCTTATTACTATTATACTATGCATGGAGAACAGGAGAAAAACTTTAAATTAAAAAAGCGCTAGATTAGGCTTAGGGCGCCAAATAACTTTTTCAATATAGTTGCTCGAAAATGAGAGCTTACGATGGCAGTGCAGCGTGCGGAAAGTTGATTTTACCGCACGCCGGCGCCGTGCGTTTTTGTTTACATACGTTTTTTTCAATTTCTACTAGCTTCCGCCCGCGACTTCATCTACGTGGACAGTAGAAAAATATAGCGACCAGTTTAAAATGACCCCTTTGGTGTATGAAAGCTAGTACTACGGAGAGTTCAAGCTGTTTCCCTGGTTCCGCCCACCTGAATTTGATAAAACATAGCTTGGATTTTAAGTTGGACTTCAAGCTACCAAACAGTGAAAAGCCAATCAAAATTTGTTCAGCTGTTTTTGCGTAATTCGCGCACAAATATTTTCAATTTACAGTTTTATTACATGTATAGATTACAATTTCAGTAGTACTTATTATGATTTTCTCGCAAATGTATTGAAAAACGTAGTATGGCACACGGTTGTTAAGGTTTTTTAAAACTCGTGACGATTATAAGCCCTCGCCTCTCCTTACCAACCTTGTATCATAAACTACTATTTTGAGTGCTAACGTAGTTACAGTACGAGGCATATATTTTGAAATCGGGTGGGGATTGCGCGAAACACGTATTTTGGGCATGCGTAGCGGTGAGGGGCGCGGGCCGCGGGAGAGGGGCGCGCGCTAGTGGTCGCTCACAAGAGCATATAATATGAGCGAACTTATCCCCACTATGTGGAAAAAATTTCAAGATACATGCCTCGTGCTGTAAAAAAGCGTCAGTTCTAGCGCCGAAAGCGCTAAGTTGGCAACAGTGAGTAGAGGCGACATAACTAGGGTCGCTACTCGCCAATGCCAGCCCAGTAGCATGATGAGCTCAAGGGTTGTTGTGTCTAGGTAGCTACGTTGAAATATCAAAAATGACAACCCGACCGGGACGTAAACAAACCTTTTGTTTCACTGTTTAAAATTACATGCTTCGCCGACCGCTGCCTGCCTCGGCATGCTCGCTCCGTTCGCTTGGCTCGCGCGTTTTAGGTCGCAATTCTAAACTAACCTAACCTAATGAACTCTTTAAGACTTTTTTCATGTTTTATTATATTAATCAAACAGTGTCATCTTGGCTTTCAGGCCAAAATGTCCGGCTAAATATGAGTTTGTGTCTGGGCTTTTCTATGGCATAACCCTAGACATGACATACCAGCCGACTTGAGTTGCGTAATGTTTTGACAACTTATTAACACGTCCGCTGTCTGAAGTATCAGTAATTGATGCAGGTTCGATATGATGTATAAAACAATGGCTCGCAAGTGCCAGTTCTTTTATATATATAAATTATTCATAAAATAATTTTACGACATTTAATTGATGTCTTGATTGGTTGGTCATTCGTCAAACTTTATTTTTGATTAATTTAAGCCCTTCACTTCTTATGTCTACCCATAGAAACGGTACTGTCCATTTTTTAGTAGGCAATCAAAAGATCTTCATGGTTTTTTCGAAACTTTCGTTAATTGAAAGTCATAGACTAAACAGAATAAACGCTATTTTTACATTTGAACGTGTCTTTGAGGGTCACCCCAGGGAACGTCCTCGGGCCACTAATCCTAACCCGACACGATCAGGCGACTCCTCCTAATGAAGATGAAACGCGTCGAATACTGCTCCTGTGGCTCCGGTCGGTGTCTCTTGTGTTTAATCTATAGGTACAGTCAGCAAAGTTATGACCTTAACAGTTTGAAAATAAATCGCTTGAAAGGATGGAACTAAAAGTACGTCTTTACCTGCATCCATTGTTTTTATACAAAAGATGCTTTTGTGATTTTTGGGTAAATGCAAGACAATACAGACTACTCAATCTAGAACTGAACCTTAAGGTGTTCAGGTCATAGCTTTGCTGACAGTACCTTGGCTACTTATAAAATAATATGTCCTGTCCTGACTGACTTACTTACATATAACTTATCAACCCATAGAACTTACTACTACTCATAGAGTTGAAACTTAACAACCTGGTAGTTATTAAGAAGAGACATTCACTAAGAAAGGTATTATCGAAATTATCAAGGAAAGTGGAATTCCATTTCATTCCATTCCAAAAAAGTCTAGAACGGGTGGTAGGAAAATATAGACGATTCAAAAGTGCTTAATTAATTATTAAGCTTATTTGAATAAAGCCATTTTGACTTTAACATTGAAAATTTGATATTTATTGATTTAATTACTAAGTAGCTGTCTTGTCTACTTACTAATCGAAGACAACGTTTTTCATGACGTTGTTGAAATCTCCTAAAGAAATCACCTACTAGTGGCTCCGTGCGCTGTAGACCTCGCATTAAAAAGTAGCTCAAATTGCATATTTTAAAAATAAATAACACAGAATAGATAGATACCTATAAATTTTTTCAACTAATAAGTATCTATACTTTGCAAATAATATACATACTGTTGCCGCCGCGATCATATCGTCATAGTTTTACTTCCTTCCTATTCCTACCCGCCAATATCCTAACAAAAGGCACATCGCTTCGCTCGCCGGCCGAACGCGCGCCGATGCATTTCAAGTGCAAGGACAGTCTATTGCGAACTACTGTGACGTCAACACGCTATAATTTGTCACCCCGCGCAACTCATCTAATCGCATCCGCGTAGCCCATAAGTTTCAGTGTTACGTGTATTAGTAAATACGTGACGAAAGGACGGTGTAAATCGACGTGTTTGTGGACTTTGTGGCCGTTCACATCCCATCACGCAGGTCGTGCGTGCTGCGCAGGCGGCGACGCAAGCTTGCCAGTTCAAGTGTTACGAGCTGCTGCTAAACCAAGTAAGTGCCTTTTCCTTGACCCGCCACCGTCCACGTCTGTAACCTACCGCAATCCCGCTTCCCGCCAATTCTTTACACCCGCATTCCATTTGCATTCCATACCGCATTTTTGACGATTGAATGTCTTTACCGCGATTATTTCTAAATTTGATTTTCGACATTAATATGTACGAAACATCTGGTCCTATTCGAGTCGTATGTTTAGTTTGAACCATTAAATACCTACCGCATTTAGTCTAGTTTTGTAACCACACACGTGGTTTCCGCACGCCCTCTAAAGGTCACCTTGGTACTTTGGGGTCCTTTTCATATATATTTTAATATTTTCATTTAATATATTTTACCATTCTGGGTTATTCCGCAACCGTAATTAAGTACTAATTTACCTACTTATTTTCTGAACCTTTTTTCATAATTAATTCGATCGTTCACAAATTGATATAAGGGTCATCGCACACTAGCGACTTAAAATAATTATTTTTATTTTCGATTAAGTTTTATACTTAATTAATTTTGTTTAAATTTACGCAGCCTTTTATATACTTTTGTGTGAACAATTAATAGTGTTTATATACTTCAATAACTAACCTATATATTTTCTATATACTTTATTTTATATATTATATTTTGTGATTATCAATCATGCCACAGGACGAAAAGTCTGCCGGACCTACCGGTAAAGATGCCAGTGATGTTGAAGACACAAAAATAATTTTAATAAGAGCGAAGCGTGATGCACTTTATCAACGTATGCAATCAATATACGACCAAGCGAAGATAGCTCACCTTTCAGATGAGAGACGCCAATCTTTTATTACGTCATGTGTTACTATCGATAGTATACGATCAACATTTCATGATATTATTGATGAATATAATGAGCAGTTACTTAAGCGTAATCCGACCGCTAGGCCTAACTTTCAAGCTTATAATGCTTTTGAAGACATTTATTGTAACGTGAAACAAGTTTTATCGCAAGTGTCACCTACTTGTCCATCTTCTAAATTAAATAAGGCTTCCGTCAAACTACCGCCTATTGAATTATTAACTTTTGACGGTGATATTCAAAACTGGCCATTATTTTATGCCAGCTTTAAAGAGACTGTTCACGACAATCCATCGCTATCGAATGCTGATAAATTATATTATCTAATGGGTAAACTTTCGCCTAAGGTACAATCACTTTTTTCTGGTACTTTGCCTAGTGCTCAAAACTATGAAATAATTTTCAAAGCATTACTAGACAGATACCAAAATAACGACGTTTTAGGTTCGAATTATTTAGAACAAATATTAAATTTGAAACTTTCTAATTCATCTGCCGCTTATCAGTTATTTATGGATAAATTTGTAACCGCAGTCAATTCTTTAAAAAACTTAGGCATTGATAATTTGACAGATTTTATTTTGATGCACATCGCCGTACGTAAGTTCGATACGAATACGATTCGAGCTTATGAAACGTACGCTCATGATTCGAAACTGCCTAAATTCGAAAGCTTTATAGAATTTATTAAAATGCAGTGCCGCATCTGTCAAACTACTAATGCTGTGTCACCCGCAAATAGTAATACTAATTCTTACTCTAAAATAAATAGAACCCGCGTTGCTCCTAATCCGCAAACTTACGTATCGTCTGAAAATAAAAAATGCCCGTTGTGTAATAATAACACACATGATCATATGTTTAAATGTCACGCTTTCGCAAAAATAACACCGCAGGATAGATTTAAGTTCATAAAAGAAAACGGTGCGTGTGTCAACTGCCTTAGCACGAAACATAGATCGAAGGCTTGTACTTCTAAGGTTTCGTGTCGTGCTTGCCAGCAGCGCCATCACACTCTTTTACATTTCGAAACGCATACACCCGTGAATGATGCGCCTAGTGGTAACGTCAGCGCTCCTTCTTCATCGCCACCGCAGCAGCCGCAGCTGAATAATTCGCAACTCGCTCCTTCCGTTTCGGCGCCACTTCCGAGTGGAAATTTAGCTTTATGCTCTTTGAGTGACAGGACGGTTTTATTGGCGACTGCTCAGGTTGTTGTCTATGACACCAATGGCACACCGCATCTTGTACGTTGCTTACTAGATAGTGCTTCTCAAAGCAACTTCATTACATATGAATGTTGCATGCGTCTCGGCTTACTAAATAAACTACAACGTACCTCAACTGTTATTAGGGGTATAGGTGGTTCTCTTAAAACCTCTCAGGGTTCCGTAGACTTAGTTTTTCACTCACGTTTTAATTTAAATATTAATTATAATATTTCATCGCTTATTGTCGATCATATCACAGATACGCTTCCTTCCGCTCCCGTCGACGTATCCGCTTTCTCTCACCTTCGTTCATTACCTCTCGCTGATGGTAATTTTGCCTCTCCAGGTCCTGTCGACCTTTTGATAGGTAGTTCATTGTTCCCGCACCTGCTGATGCCAGGCATCGTTCATAGCCGCTTCAGCAATATACCGCCCGCTATTCAAACCGTTCTAGGTTATGTGATTATGGGTTCCGTACCTACGTCACAAGTAGTTTGTAATTATTCAACCACGTGTTGTACCGTAGTTGACGAGTCGGTAGACTCGATTCTCAAGAAATTTTGGGAACTTGAGGAGATTTCCGCGCCGCCCGCTCAAAGTCTTGACGACCTTGAGTGCGAAGAATATTTTACTGCCACCACGTCTCGAGACGAGAGTGGAAGATACATAGTCGCTTTACCTTTTCGTGAGGACGTGTTCACCTTGGGTGACTCATACGCCGCCGCACACAGGCGATTTTTATGCCTAGAAAAGAAGTTAGAGGCATGCCTCAAGACTCGCACCGCTTACAATAATGTTGTACGCGAGTATTTAGATAAGGGATATCTCAGCCCAGTTGAGGCTCGCGATGATGAATCTCGTCGCCCCGCATACTACATCCCGCATCATGGTGTGGTTCGCGAAGACAAAAGTAGTACCCGACTTCGAGTAGTCTTAGACGCGAGTTGCAATACTACTTCCGGTCGCTCTCTAAACGATATTCTACATTCTGGCGAGAATCTTCAAGGCGATTTATTCTCAATATTAATTAATTTCCGCTTATTTGAAATTTGCTTTTCCGCTGATTGTCGCCAAATGTTTCTTCAAATTGGGATTAGGGAACCTGATCGCAGATTCCAGAGAATTTTATTTAGATTTAATCCTTCTGATCCGCTTACTATATATCAGTTTAACCGTGTTTGCTTTGGGCTCAAGTCCAGCCCTTTTCACGCTCTTCGCGTTGTCCGCCAGTTAGTTATCGATGAAGGAAACAAATATCCCGCCGCTTCCGCTGCTGTTTCAGCAGGCTTGTACATGGATGACATAGTCCTATCATCAATGTCTACCCTCCAGGCTATAGATCTCAGTTGCGAGCTTATTGCGCTCTTCAAACGAGCACAGTTGGATCTCGTAAAATGGACGAGTAACTCAGATGAAGTCCTCTCGCACATACCTGAGTCTCACCGAGATTCCAATGACAAGCTCTTTGACGATGCCACACCGCACAAGATCCTAGGCCTATTTTGGGATAGGTCTAGAGATTCTTTTAGGTTCAAGGCAGTCGCTCCTGATGATACGTGTACAAAGCGTACTATTCTTTCCGCTGCAGCCCGACTGTGGGACTTGCTAGGGTTCGTGGCGCCTGTCCTCTTACACGCCAAGCTCCTAATCAAGGAGTTATGGTTGTTGAAGTGCGATTGGGATGCCCAACCACCACCTCATATTGTCACCGCTTGGAAGCAGTTCTGCTTAGAGCTGCCTTCTCTTAATGATTTGTGCATTCCACGACATCTTGGTCTTTTTAAGGACTGTCAATTGAATATTTTAGGCTTCGCTGACGCCAGCGAGCGCGCATATGGAGCTGTCGTCTACTTTCAAATCTGCGTCGATGGTCGTTATTCTATACAGCTGGTTTGTGCTAAATCGAAGGTCTCGCCGGTGAAGGTTTTATCCGTCGCGAGGCTGGAGTTGTGTGCGGCCGTTTTGCTGTCTAAACTCATCCGCAAGGTTGTAGACACCGTTTCCCAGCGCTATCCTGTAAATAAAGTATACGCGTTCAGCGATTCGAAAGTCGTTTTATGTTGGGTGCACTCATCCCCTCACCGCTGGCAGACGTTTGTCGCCAACCGCGTCGTTAAAATTGTAGAAAACGTTCCTGCAAGTTGTTTCTATCATGTAGCAGGCTCTGAAAATCCCGCAGACTGTTTATCTCGGGGCTTAACCCCAAGTAAAATAATAAATCACCCGCTTTGGTTTAATGGACCTCCATGGGCTACAAGTGACCCATCCGGATGGCAACTAAATGATGACTGCGAGCAGTCAAACGACGATGCACCGGAACGACGCACTAACGTTCACGTGGTCGTCTCTAAGGACAATGATTCTCCGCTTTACTCGCTTATGCACCGCTTTTCATCATTGTCTAAGCTATTACGTTCACTTGTTTATGTGTTTAAATTCATCAAGAAATTACCGCAAGGCAGCTCCATATCAAGTTCGGATTTAGAGTTTGCTGAAGTTAATATCATCCGTGCTGTACAACAAGTACATTTCTCAAGCGAGCTTGCTAGTTTGCAGACTGACAAGCCTTGCTCGCCTGCTTTCAATAAGCTAAGACCATTCTTAGATAAAGACGGCCTTATCCGCGTTGGTGGACGTCTTTCTAACTCTGCCGAAGATTACACGTGCAAACATCCAGTGATCTTGCCGCGTCGTGATCATTTTGTTGACATTTTGGTCGATTTTTATCATAAAAGGCATTTACATGCAGGCCCAGAACTTCTCATGGCTTTGCTCCGCCAAAAGTTTTGGATCCTTTCTGCTCGTGGCTTGATTCGATACCGCATAAATAAATGTAACACTTGCTTTAGAGCAAAACCACGTCCTCAGTTTCCTCTCATGGCTGATTTGCCCAGCCACCGCGTCAACCAAGCTGATAAGCCCTTCCAAATGACGGGATGCGATTATGCTGGCCCTCTGCAGTACACTCCTGTGCGTGGTCGTGGAGTTAAAAGCCGCAAGGCCTGGCTGTGCATCTTCACATGCATGACAACTCGCGCCACTCATATCGAGGTCGCAACTGACTTAAGTACAGTCAGTTTTCTGGCTGCGCTAAAGCGTTTCTTGTCGCGTCGCGGTCCAGTGAAGTGCATGTACACGGACAATGGCACTTGCTTCGTGGGAGCCAGTTCATACCTTCGTGACCTCTATAAATTCTTAGATGAATTGCGCCCACATTTGGAAGTCGAACTTTCTGAAAACCGCATAGACTGGAAATTTATTCCACCCGCGTCCCCACACTTCGGTGGTTGTTGGGAAAGCATCGTAAAAATTGTAAAAACGCATTTATTTAAAGTCATAGGTGAGCAGATACTTTCCTATGAAGAGCTTATAACAGTGCTCGCGCAAATCGAAGCACTAGTAAACTCGCGCCCGCTTACTGCAATGAGCAGTGACCCCGCAGAGCCGTCCGCTTTAACGCCGGCTCATTTTCTGAACACAGTTCCTTTGTCCTCCATACCGGCAGCCGAGGCGCAGCCCTGCGACCTTCATCAGCGTCACTCGCTGCTAGATAGTATCGTCCAGTCGTTCTGGCGTCGATGGCGCTCTGAATATTTACACAAGCTGCAATCGCGCGCCAAATGGAACACGCCGACCGCTTCCATAGCTGTAGGCACGGTAGTAGTGATCGTTACAGAAAACGCACCGCCTTTTTCGTGGCCTTTAGCTATAGTAGAGAAGGTTCATCCTTCCAAGGATGGAACAACTAGGGTTGTGACTGTTAAAACTTCCAAGGGGAGTTACCTTCGCCCAGTTGTTCGTTTATGTCCGATACCAAACCAATAATAATTGTCAGCCGCATACGCTTTAGTTTATTTAGTTATGTAAGTGCATTACTCTCCGCTTAGTTTAATGTAGTATATACCATCAAAATAGGTTTTGTCCCGCATTTTTTCGCATACCATTATATATTTATGTATGCAGTATTTTGTTTCCCTTGTGCTTATTACTACTTTTTTTAAAGGTGACCCTTTAAGGGCGGGGGGAATGTTGCCGCCGCGATCATATCGTCATAGTTTTACTTCCTTCCTATTCCTACCCGCCAATATCCTAACAAAAGGCACATCGCTTCGCTCGCCGGCCGAACGCGCGCCGATGCATTTCAAGTGCAAGGACAGTCTATTGCGAACTACTGTGACGTCAACACGCTATAATTTGTCACCCCGCGCAACTCATCTAATCGCATCCGCGTAGCCCATAAGTTTCAGTGTTACGTGTATTAGTAAATACGTGACGAAAGGACGGTGTAAATCGACGTGTTTGTGGACTTTGTGGCCGTTCACATCCCATCACGCAGGTCGTGCGTGCTGCGCAGGCGGCGACGCAAGCTTGCCAGTTCAAGTGTTACGAGCTGCTGCTAAACCAAGTAAGTGCCTTTTCCTTGACCCGCCACCGTCCACGTCTGTAACCTACCGCAATCCCGCTTCCCGCCAATTCTTTACACCCGCATTCCATTTGCATTCCATACCGCATTTTTGACGATTGAATGTCTTTACCGCGATTATTTCTAAATTTGATTTTCGACATTAATATGTACGAAACACATACACAGTCCTATTTAGGTTCTGTCACAGAGGAAATAATCACTACGGTTCTGTCACAAAGTCATATCACAACCTTATTTATTTTCAAATTTCGAATATTGGCCATAAATGCTTTGATTGGTGAACCATTGAGTATTCTAAAAATAAAAAAACAAAATTTACTTTGCACCGCTAACAAAATAGTTTTGTTACATTTTTGGTCATTTTTCGAAGCTGTTGAAATATGTCTTTTCTTAACATATTATCTCCGCCATTTCGAAAAATTTCGAAAAACTGGCCCGACTGAAAAATACTATATAATTATCAAACCTGTTCATAAAATTTCACGAGAATCGGTTGAGAATTACGACCTGTAGAGGAAAACAGCCAGAACCGGAAAACCGGACTAAAATATGTTTTTTCTACATAACTCCACTATTTTGAAAAATTTCAAAAAACTGGCTTGACAAAAAAATTATATACAATTTTCAAACCTGCTTACAAAATTTCACGAGAATCGGTTGAGAAATACGACCTGTAGAGGAGACACAAACGGACAGCCGCCGCCGCCGGCCGGAAGGACATACGAAAGAATTTTTGCCCAAGCTGAAGCAGAGGCCAGAGACGCTTCGCTCGCACTTCGCACTTCATGTTCGCTCGGTCAATCAGTAATCATTCCTTTTTTGGTGACACAAATTGCAAGTGTAATGTCTCTCTTAATTCATTTCATACTAAGAACTCTCATAAAGTTTGTACATGGATGGACCGTATTAAAAAACTCGTTGGTACTCGTATTAATCCCTATTATTACGTTATTATATAAGTTTATGATAACAATGACTCGCCAGGGCGTCATAATAATGTTTTCGGGACTTGAATCTGCATTTGAGTCCCGTCAACAATCAACACTAGCGACAATGTTGATTGTTGACTGAAATCTGTCTGATGATGTGACGCAGCTGTTTTAGCCATAACAGTGAATTAGAGATAATTCGGGATTTTATTTTCATCATTACTTTCCATGGATTAAATTCCTTGTTGATTCTGATGCGTCATATTCAAGAATTTTATGTTAATAACTTGAATATGATTTTAAATTCTTGGTCATATTAAAGTTATATTCAAAGTATATAAAATTCTTGGTAATATTGTATCTCGCTCGACGACGCCGTGTGACGGGTGCATACGTCAGGGCTGCGGTCTACACGCAATTAGCCGCAAGTAATTTCGTATAATATTGTTTGCTGCGTCGCGGTGCCGAGCTGGTGTCGGCCAGTACTCCGTGCACCTCCATGGCCGCAGGGCATCGCGCCAACCTAGACTAGTAATTAAATAAATCTGTGTCCTGTGTCAACCAATGGATTTATGTGAAGTGACACCAGATGTATTGGGATTACAATCAATGTGGTATGTTCAATCTTTGCTTTACCTACGTCATTGGCTTCACGTGTTTCAGTAGTATCTATCGTCATTGTTTATACCTACAAGTCGTTATCAAAATACGTTTGTTGTGTGTTATATTAGTGTTCGATCAGTCAGTGGTCAAATACTTATTACTGCCGCATTCTTACTTTTACCGATAACCGGTCAATTTTCTTCAATTACTTAGAGTTGTAAAGCTTTTATTTCAGTTACCTTGCGCAGATTTCCTTACAATTTATCTAGAAAAATCTCTTTGTGGAGGCTAAAACTCAATGCTTTTGACCCAGATCTTTTTACGGTGTGTTTACCTATAAATGCTAAGATAGGTCCGACTTAAAGGAAAAATTGATAATATCTTATTCCATGTACAAAAAGACTACTTTACTTTATATACAATATTTTGCTCATTTTTATCGAAAAAAATAGCTTTCTTGTTTTTTATTTAGCCAGAAAGATACGATCAGCTGCGATACAGTTGTCATGGAAAGGGATCGGCTAGTAGGTACACACTTCACAGATAATTGAAATAGGATTTTCAAAAGATTCTGGTTACTCAATAAAGAAATAAAATCAGAATATATTATAATAAAATAATGCCGGTTCTTCTCGTTACAAGGTCTCCCGCTGCTTAGGGTTTGCGAACCGAATGGCGGGCGTAGCTTTTATAACATTCACAAGTGCTTGCAACAGCCTATACTGAATAAATTAATTTGAATTTAATGTTCTTCTCTAATGGGCTATGCGCGAAATTTTTTTTTGTCATTATAATAATTTTGACAAAAAAAAATATATCCCGCTATCCCGAACAAATTATACCTAAAAATGTTAACTCGTGGATAAATTAAGTATGTGGACGAGTTTGGACAAAATATTTAAAGTACTTATCATCATAATTTAAGCATATTTTGAAATATTACAATATTACGGAATATAATAATGTAACAGTGAATAATAATATACCTAATTTATTTTGATTCTTGTCAAAGATTTTGTCAATTATTATGACTTATATTGCACTAATTAGTTTATGTTTTGGTGCAATGATCATAGCGTTCCGGCCTACTGCGCCCATAGGTCCCAGTTTCGAAGCTTGATAGCGGAATAATGTTCGTTTGATAAGGACTTTTTCCCCCGATTCATGGATTGTTTACATTATAATAGGAGCTGATATGATTTAGAATTTTAGACTATAGTATTTTATAAACATTTCCTAAATTGGGGTTTAAAGATAAGTTAAAAGGAAGGATATTGTACAAAAAAAGACGGTGATTTATTGTCTGGTTTATTAAGCGTTTACGTTTATTCACTTGGCGGCGGCTGTGGTTTCATGAAATAACCTTGATCGTTATAATTTTTGCTCATTATCACGCACCTATAAGTTCCACACTAGATTTTCATTTCTTCCGCCCAACAATCTATACCTTTATTGAAACTGTCGTGACTATTATCATAGGATTGCGCTTTAGGTTTCTTGGACTTGGACTCTAATCCAAGTCAATTAAGTCCTATAAATTAGATTAAGTAAGTTCTTTTATCGCTTAAAGTGTAATAACAGTAGGTAAACTTTTATTGGCGTTGTAGATACAACTATACGTAGAAAATACAAAGATTTAGAGAACCTATATTATCTGCTAATTCTATAATCCTACTTCAATGTTGCCATTACCACCCAAAGTAGTATCAATACGAGAATATCTTAGAATCAATACGTTTTTTATCCAATAAGAGCAAAATACCTAGAGGCGTTTTAAAATCATTAACAACTTGTTGTTATTTGAAAAAGGTATTTAAAGAATAATTAAATGCACGAGTGCATTTTGTAAGTCGTCCAGTACACATTAACTAATAGATTGACATTTATGAAAATGAGCCGACGCCATTTACGGGTTTACCGACGGATTTCGTGGAATCTGTCATCGTTGTCGTTACGGCTAATCACTCCCTTCTGACTTCTGTGTTACGGCAAACTGACCATAATTAACTATTAAATTAATACGATTCCGCAAACAAAACCGCGTGGGTGACTCAGCCGAGACGCCGCGGACAATACTGTAGTGTGGTGTGAGTGACTAAAGTTTGTTTGGTTATTATATCGTATTTCAAATTTTATGACCTAATGTTTATCCTCGTTTGTCTTTTCAACTCATTTTACGTAATAAATTGTGAGTCGTATGCTTTGATAAAACTTTACAGTTTTAAATTCAGAATGGTATGTAGGTACAATGAAGTGGCCTATTTATTACCTACCAAAACTCCGTACAATACCGAACGACTGCTATCTTCTTACTTAATCCTGGTTTTACTTGTGCAAATATATTTTTTAAACCGAGCGAGTGCGAAGCGTCTCCGTTTCAGCTTGGGCAAAAATGCTTTCGTTATCGTCCGGCTGTCTCCTCTACATGTCGCATTTCTCAACCGATTCTCGTGAAATTTTGTGAGCAGGTTCTATAATTATATAGATTTTTTTCGACGTAGGTATATTTTTTTCGAAATTTTTCATAATGGCGGGGATAGAGGGGGAATGGAATAACCATATTTCAGCCATTTCGAAAAATGTTCAAAAATGTAGTGACCTTTTTGATCATTTTTCATGACGCGAGGTGACAAGCGCTCATGGCGGAACTTGACAGACTGATCGTACTCGATCACGTTTGTTAAGCAACGCTCGGTCCGGTCAGGTGTCGGATGGGTGACCGTTAAACTGGTATTACAACTGAGCGCTTCCGTGCTTCGGAGGGCACGTTAAACCGTCGGTCCCGGCTGTTGTCATCTGATAACAGTCCTTAAGCCAAGTTAGAGGCCTTACAGGCGGCTTGATAAACTCTAAACACCAGAGGTGGCCACTAATCCTCATTCGATAAGAAGAAAGAGGTCTACAGCTCTACAGAGCCATTAGGTAGTTATATGGATACCGCGTGAAAGTTGACAAGATTCTATAAAGTAACATAAAGGCTGTATGTAAACTACCCGTACTAAAAATTTTGGCTACAAATTATTTTACAGTATCACAAGAAAGCAACCAATCCTTTCGGATCTCGTATTCGTCCCTTTTAGTTTTATTTATCACTCCATTAGAAATATGAAATAAAACAATTTTTAACGGATACTAGCGCGGTTTTATTGAAAGTACTTTGGCAATTAGTTGGTATTTGGTTTGATTTTTGGTTTTCCCGACGTTTCGGCACCTTTGCAGCTGCCGTGGTCACGGGGGACTGAAGCTGCTCGTGAGCTTACCCTCGAGCGATGAATTTTTTTAAGACGTTCAGAAATTATTAGACGGTTGGAAAATTCCACCAGCTTGGGACCCCATCCTTCACAAGCTAAAGACCCAAACACACACTACAAGATCAAATGATACGGTTAGTTCCTTTTGCAAATAAATTAATAAATATAAAAGACGGAGGTCGGCTTTCCTTTCCAAGTTTTTTTTCGCCATTTATTTCTTGGAGAGGCCTCCCAATTTTGTGAAATGGTGGTAGTTTCAGTAGATTCTCTCTTTTTAGCATTATTAAATCACAAAATTAAATTATAAATTAACTTAAAGCAATTAAATATTTTTGTTAAATATTAATTTCTGAACGTCTTGAAAAAGATATCGTCGTTTGAGGGTAGGCTCATGGGTAGCTTCAGTCCCCCGTGACCACGGCAGCTGCAAAGTTGCCGAAACGTCGGGAAAACCAAAAATCTAACTAAATACCAACTAATTACCAAAGTAGGTACTTTCAATAAAACCGCACTAGTATCCGTTAAAAATTGTTTTATATCATGTCTAGTGAGCGCGTAAGCTTGAGAAACTAATTTGATATGTTTTTTTATAGTTGTTATACACATGGTAGATAAAGACCATCAAACTGAACAACTTTTACTATGGGAGAAACTCTGAAATCACGGGAAAAAAAATCAGCTGTTTCATACAAAAATAAAAAACCGGTCAAGAGCGAGTCGGACTCACGCACCGAGGGTTCCGTACCATCATAATTGCACCATCAAACCACACTGCAGAGTAGAATAATAAAATTAGTATTGCAACTTTAGGTCAGCGCCATCTCTTGACCGATAGTGGAACTAATGTTAACTTTTTAAGAAATTTGATAATTTCTAAAAAAGTATGCTATATTGAGACATCGTTTTATTTTTCCTGTAATTTTTATATAAACTGCTATCACACAGAATTATTTCAGATTTTTCTCTTTGTAAACTTCGGAGATAAGGGGGGGGAACGGTATTTTTTTTACATTTTTTACCATCAGTCGAAAACTATGAGGCTTAAAACAAAAAGAAAAAAAATATTTAAAACGTGCAAACGGCGCTCTTTCATATGATACCCCACATGCCCTAGTACCGTTTCAGTCCCTGTTGTAAAAAAGATTTTTTTTTATTATTTCTTATTTGCAAAATAGTTGGGCAAATGTCACCTTAAACTATTCCAAATTTCAAGTTGATACCATTAGTAGTTCTCGAGATATCCAGCTGTGACAGACAGACAGACAGACAGATAGACTGAGTCACACCATAAGGGTTCCTTTTTTACCATTTTGGTACGGAACCCTAATTAATAACGAAAATATTAAAATGTATGAAACAGTTGTTTTTTTTCGCGATTTCAGAGTTGGTCCCATAGTAAAAGTTGTTCAGTTTGATGGTCCCTATCTACCATATTCGGCTTTATAAGACCATTACCAAACACTCTTGTAATACTTAAATACTTAATTCAAATGTTATATCCATCAAATCAACTGCCTTAGTATTGTAATGCCTACCAAAAATCCAATCATCAACCAGTAAAAGCTGGATGCGTAATGAAATTAATAACTTTATTAAAGTTATTAATTTTATTTAAGGTTCAGAAAAAAAATCAAACGATGTACAGCTTGACCATAAAGAGATGAAATTAAATAAAATGGAAGTAAAATTTTTCAGTACAAAATATAGTCAGTGTTGCCAAATTATTCGTTTATTTGACGTATTTACATAGAAAGTGGCGCCCTCAATTTTTGTCAACTCTTTATGGTCAAGCTGTAGGTAAACGAATAAATCAAAGGTTAAAGATTATTTCGTAGGGTGTAAGGGCCCTTTTAAGAAAAATTCTACGTTGATGACTGAATGTTGATGATTATACTAACGAAGCTCGTGGCCTTATATTAGATAGTACATTTTATATGTATAATCTTAGCTCGTGGCATTGTTGTATGTTTGAGGTCAAGTTTTTGCGTCGATATCAGGAAACGTAACATTATGTAAGTCTCCGCGTTTACATATACTTTTTGCAATCATGCGACGACGACGAAGATACGTTTATTTACGTCGTATCTCAGGTCGTTTACACGTCAAGGATAAAGATATTTTTTTTTTATATCTATTTTTAATACATTAATAACGTTGTATTTGAAATCATAACAAAGTTTTTGATTTCGTGTGATGAAAAAATTTAATTAAAAAATTAAAAGTTAGTGTCTGTTGTTGTTGTTAGTGTCTGTTCGATCACCGTAAAAAGTGTATTATTTCAAACTTGCTTCCGCCCGCGGCTTCGGCCGCGTGGACATTCGAGAAAATCCATTGGGGACATATAACCAGGTTAAAAAGTATTCTATGTTTTAATTTCATCAAAATCCGATCAGTCATTTTTTCGTAATTAGGCGGGTCCCCCCACCAAGAGCGCTGCGCCCCCTCTTCCACTCTCTCGTCTTCGTCTCGTGAACAGTAATTTGATTTTACTACCCCTTCTCCCTCGGGAGCATTACTTTTTTTCTGTAAAACTGCGTCCTTTTCAGTACCAATGTCCCCTGACAACGTGTACATGCAAAATTTCATGACGATCGATTGAATAGTTAGACGTGAGAGTATAACGAACAAACAAACGAACTCACTTTCGCATTTTATATTTAGGATTAGGATTCAATGTATACTTACGAGCGAAAATCTAAGAAATTACTCGTAGGCTTGCAGCATCCGTCCATTTCAAATATTTGATAGTAAAACATCAGCTTAAACAATAAATACCTAAGATGGCTCTGTGAGCTGTAGACCTCGCGTTTGTGACATTTTTGAAATTGCAGAAATGTTTATTTTTATTCTGAAATTCACGACAAACAAATTCTAAACAGGGTTATTTATAAAACACCAGCAACCTCGCAGGAGTAGATTACTAAAGTCATAATAGAAATTACTAACATCATAATTTTTGTTTATGATGTTAGAAATCTCGTTAGTTAGTTGATCAAACCTGGGGGCTAATTGTCTAATTTAAAAATCTATTATATACATTGCTGCATTTCTCTAATAAGTTTTTATTTGTGCCAAAAAGAGGCTTCATTGTGTTACATCCTGAAAGCGATTGCGATAGATTTTGAAATTAGACAATAGAAAGGCGGCTCTCAAACACGAGAATCGGTTGGGAAATGCGACCTGTAGAGGAGAACAGACAAACATACGAAACATTTTTCGCCCAAGCTGAAACGGAGACGCATCGCGCTCGCTCGGTCAAAAAGGAAATCTGCTAGGAGATGAAAACATTTAAATTATACGTCTTTTGTCCGCTAAGTACAAAATTACGAGCATCTTGCTATTCATCATTGCCGGTTGATATCTTATTGTATACATACGTGATCATTATTGTGTCACTGATATTGTAGAGTTTGATTATATATTGTAGATATTCTTGGTAGCGATACTTCTAGTGGTCTTATAAACTCTTAAAAATTAGTGGCTCCGTGAGCTGTATACCTCGCCATTAGTTATTCTGTGACCTTGCGTTAAAAAGTGGCTCAAATTGTATGTTTTTTAAAAACAACACAATACCTAGATATTAGTTTTTCTACTAATAAGTATCTATACTGTGCAAATAATATACGCAGTCCTAGGTTCTGTCACAAAGTCACAACACATGAGTAAATAAAAGTAAAGTGGTCACAAACCACATGAGTAAAAAAACGTAAACTGTTTATTTACTCATGTGGTCACAACCTTATTTCTTTTTAAATTTCGAATTTGACAGAAATGTTTTGATGAACTTTTGAATCTTCTAAAAATATAAATAAAAATTACTTTGCACCGCTAACAAAAAAGTTTTGTTACATTTTTCATCATTTTTCGAAACTGTTGAAATATGTCTTTTTTTTACATATCTGCGCCATTTCGAAATTTTGAAAGACTGACTCGACTGTAAAATTCTATTTAATGAGCGATTTTCTGACAGCTGAGAATTTTAGTATAATTTTATATCGTTAGATGGCGCTACTTCAACTAAGTATTTTCTTTTTAATTCTTTCCACCAATGGTTAAAGAAAAGTTCTTTGTAACACGCCATCGGACAACCAACGCACAACGTAACAATTCACTTACTCAACAAACGTATCTTTAAAAAGTAATTACGTTTCATCCTTTGCCTTTTTATTAAAAACCTACCTACTTTTGTTCAACGACATCTAGTTCTTTTTAGGGTTCCGTACCCAAAGGGTAAAAAAACGGGACCCTATTACTAAGACTCCGCTGTCCGTCTGTCTATCTGTCTGTCTGTCTATCTGTCTGTCTGTTATGTTCTACTTTTTTTCTTAAACTGCCTTTTGAAAACCGCTCATTTTTACCGACTTCAAAAGGAGGGAGGTACTCAATTCGACCCGTTTTTTTTTCTTTTTTGTTTTTTGTATGTACACCGATTACTCGAAGACGGTTGAACCGATTGAAATGATTCTCAAATGGTACATTAGGTAAACTCCCAAGTTGGTCCCATTTTTTAAAATTTTGTTATCGGTTCAGTACTTTTCAAGTAATCTTGAAAAAAGTACAAAAATAGTATGATTTTGTGTGAACTACCTCGATGATCAGTCGTATAACTTCTTTGTTTATGAACTGAATATGATAATTATTTTTTTGTAGGAAAAGGGATATCTTAAGTGTAGTTCTTTAACCGACTTAAAAAAAGAAGGTTCTCAGTTTGACCCGCATGTATGTATGTTTCTCCGCGATTAACTCAAGTTTGGCTGAGCCGATTTTTCTACCTAAATAATATACCTACACTACCTAATACAAAAGGTACCTACACTAAAAATAAAAAATAAAAAAATTGTTTAAAAAAACAAAAAACCGACTTCAAAAAACCTACCTCTAAAAAGCAAAAAATAAAATTCGTAATAATAAAAACACGTCTATTGAAGTCGGGTGGGGGCTTTTAGAATAAAAAAAAGCAAATTCCTTTTTACTCCAGCCCCACTCGACTTCAATAGACGTGTTTTTATTATTACGAATTTTATTTCTTGCTTTTTAGAGGTAGGTTTTTTGAAGTCTTTTTTTTGTTTTTTTAAACAATTTTTTTCAAAGCTATAATGTTGCAAGGGAATATACCCAAATAGGAACTTTAAAATTTTTAAGAAAGTTCATAGAATAATAATTTTTCTAACAAATATTCCGAAACATTATACTTACATAGTTACCTCAAACAAATTATATTTCCTCCGAATGTCTCCAATCCAAAAGTGGTAGGAGCCGAGAGCACAGGTAATCATCATGTTACAGTAATTACGCAATAGCCTAAGGGAATAGTTCCTAATCAGGGACCGACGTAAATAAATAAAGTAAGCCAAAGCAAATAAATAAATAAAAATAATAAATAAAAGCGAACACGTAAGACACTTAATTGAAGACAGAGTAATCTGATCTGAAGCTGGCCAGTATACCTATTACCTACTCAATTAGTCATCGTTACTTACGATATACAGGCTGTCCGAAAACTTTGCCACATGGAGGGAAAGTACCTTAAATATTGAAGATAGGAAATTTTACTGAAAGAGAACTTCAATTTGTTTTTAAAAAGAAACGGAACTGCATTCAAAGATTTTTTTTTAATTCGATACAAATTGATACAATCCGTAATAATTAGAATTTAAATGTTAAATTTCATTGTCTTCCTTTTGTTTAAGATGTTCTGGCAGAGGAGCGGCCCCCACCCAATACAGGTTATTTTAACTTAAAGGGAGGAGTCCAATGTAAATACCCTAACCTGTACTCTTTGAAAATTAATATTTTGTATTTTTTTTGTGTCACTTAAGAAAAATTAATCCTCATGATTAAACCTTTCGATTGGTATCTTAAAAAAAAATAAAAAAAAAGTTTTTAGTGTGTTCGAGGCAGGCGATTTTTCAAAAATCTTTGAATGCAGTTCCAGTTATTTTTAAAAACAAAATGAAGTTTTCTTTCAGTAAAATTTCCTATCTTCAATGTTTGAGGTACTTTTCCTCCGTGTGGCAAAGTTTTAGGACACCCTGTATATAATAATACCTAGTATACATTAGAGTAGAGAACTGGAAGTCAGCATTTACATTGCATGTCGAGGATGGATTGAAGCCCTCGCCTTGCTCGATAATGTAAATAGCTTCCAGTACAAACTACTTCCGCGCGGGGAATAGTATTCCAAATTCAAAATTATAATTATAAGAATTTCAGAATTTCAAGTTTAGAACGTGATGAACCAGACAACCACGTATGTGGAACCTCCCGCGTTTTTTTTTTCCAAATGCAATGATCATATTTCAGAGCATAAGTAAGAACAAATGTTATTGGCCTCAAAAGTAAATGAAAAATTTAGCACTCTAGCGACAACAATAATAGAGGTCACTTTCAGCAGTGAAAATACCTGAAATAAAACACTTTTTAATGGATACTAGCGCTGTTTCATTGAAAGTACTTTGGTAATTAGTTGGTATTTGGTTTGATTTTGCAAAGGTGTCGAAAAACATCTCAGGAAAATAAAAAATAAAACAAAATACCTACTAGTTACCAAAGTACTTTCAATAAAACCGCGCTAGTATCTGTTTAAAAGTGTTTTATTTCATGTCTAGTGAGCGCCTAAGCTTGAGAAGTGAAAATGTGAAAATACCTACTACCTACAGGGTGGAGTTTTGAGACGGTACATTAAGGGCAGGTACCTTAACCGTTTTAGTTACAGGAAAACGTTCCTAGGAGACCATCCATAACTTTTTAAGATATTCTGAACTGCATTCACAGATTTTGGAAAAAAATTACCGTTAGCAAAAAATGCTAAAATACCAAAAAAAATTTTTTTATGCCCATCGCAATCCTATTTCGTGTGGAACTTTTCCCATACATTTTGTACTGAAAAACGGTAAACCAACTCGAAATATTTTTTATTGCCAAATCATTCTATTTCGTACTGTGATCAAAATGCTCTTTAAAGCCAACTGAAATTTGAGTACAGAAACTACAGTAAGTGACAACACCGGCTTCACACGCATCTAAAAAAATCAGTTTCTGTACTCAAAATTCAGTTATCCTCAAAGAGTATTTTGATCACAGTAAGAAATAGGATCGTTTGGCAATAAAAAATATTTCGAGTTGATTTATCGTTTTTCAGTACAAAATGTGTGGGAAAAGTTTTTGGCGATTTCTGTCGTTTCTAGTACTCATACCTTAAATGTTCCCATAGTCTTTTGATCCCCACACGAAATAGGATCGATTGGCATAAACATGTTTTTTGGTATTTTAGCATTTTTTTTGCTAACGGTAATATTTTTCCAAAATCTGTGAATGCAGTTCAGAATATCTTATAAAGTTATGGATGGTCCCCTAGGAACGTTTTCCTGTAACTATAACGGTTAAGGTACCTGCCCTTAATGTACCGTCTCAAAAATCCACTCTGTATATCTGAAGTTCTGTCTGTAGGTTTTATTTAACTGCATGGCTTGTACTGTACAGGATAGATAGCTGAGCTCATATGGAGTGACGTGTCTTGAATAAATAAACAAAAATCTTGTTTAAATAAAAACAGCCAGTTTTGTTTGCGTGTAACTCAGGAATTTGTACCGGCAGAAGTTTTTACAGTTTGGTATAAATAATCTTAAATCTTTTAGCTAGGCTGCTCGATATTTTAAACTAAGTATGAAATGGTCAAAACGAAGTATTGATTAAAACCGAATTAACATCCATAAATATGTGGTCACTTAATTGCACTTTCACTGAGTATTTATTGATATTTTAAATTAAATGTTTTGTTGCGAAAAAGTAATACAATAAAATGCACGTGACAACTCGAAGTTATCACACGCATCAGTAAAAAGACACATTTTTATCTATAAAGTGTATTTATGTAAGCATTTTTTTATGATAGTGTTTATGGTAATAGTGATTAAGCAACACAGTTGTTACAAATATAGATATCTTGATCTTATTATCAACAGTCGCTAGTCGTTACGTAAGCGGAGACGCGCGTTGGTAAACAAATAAAACGGTTGACGGCGAACACCATTACTCGGTGACACACACCTTGACACACATTACTGACTTCTCTATACCTGATAATAAAATATTGTTAGACAATTTTGTTTATTAATTTATCTACTCTCATATCGTAAAATTCGAATTATGAATTTCAAAGCGAATTTATATTGACATACTTTATACACGCAATACCGAAAAAAAATTAAAAAGTTATTTTATAACATACCTTCGCTAACTGAAGTATGCTATAAAATAACTTTTTTTCTCATTACGATACAGGGCAAATCCAAGAAGAAGGCAGTGCCGCGATATTAAAAAAGAACAATGCTATTTCCACATACTTTCCATGATAAAAATGTACTCTATGGTGATCGATGACTTAGCATAACGATTAGTCTGCTGGAATGCACTACCTCATTTTTATTATTTTTTCTA
Source organism: Agriphila geniculea (assembly GCA_943789525.1). Classification (NCBI taxonomy): domain Eukaryota; kingdom Metazoa; phylum Arthropoda; class Insecta; order Lepidoptera; family Crambidae; genus Agriphila; species Agriphila geniculea. The sequence continues at coordinate 26,968,313 of OX038873.1, forward strand.
ATAGAATACTGTAACTACCCTATGTTATGATGATATATTGATATATATACGAAATTTTATATTGAAGATGGTGATGTTAAAAAGTTGAAGACTCGCTACCCTACTACCGATTTGCTAAGTTGTTTGATAATCTTTTAATCCTAGCTTTTATATAACCTAACACAAACCTAACTATAATCTCTACTTATGGTGATTAACCGCTCGTCGGCTTTAAACCTAACAATGCCTATTTATGAATTGATTAAATGTTTGACCTAAGTTCTGCTTGGTTTTACTTCCTATAACCCTAATCTAATGGTGTGACCGAATATGCTACTGATTTGGCTTTTGTATGTGTGAAAGGGCTCGTGACTTCTAGCGATAGGACCCAGTTGTATATAAGCGTAGACCCGTGTTCTTGAGTACTGCTGTCTGATTGCTAATAAATACTAACTCTAAACGCTGAATTTAAATTATCTATGCTCTGTTAATTAATAACCTAGGAATCTATTACAAAATAATGAAAATTACTTCGCTTGATTTTAAATAAAATAGAATGTTATAAAATTATTTTTCTACATTAACTAACCCGAACCCTATACAATTCTCTTAACTTTGTGAAGTATCTTTGTTTGCTTATCAGCTGAAATAAATGCCTATTCCATTATAAGGAGCGCTATGCCTACCAGCTCTATACCTACTGCTAGTAAAAGTGTGAACTATGCTAAACCTACTACCAAGATGATAGTTAATAATTAATTAGGAACTAAATTGAGATATGCAATTGGTTGCTATAAGTGATAAAGGGAAAGTGCGATGTGAACTGTGTGATTTCTAAGGAATTAGCTATAAAGGACCTTTTACCGATGCCGAATATTTATTGCTTTCATTTCTGTGGTTATGCTTAAATTGTACTATTAGTCATTACTAACTTATATGCTGGGTTGAACGACCCCTAAAAAGAAATAATCATTTAACTAGCTTCAGAGTAAGATTTTCAATAAATGGTTAATACTAGTGGTTTATTCTGATAGAATAAAACTCATCATTTCCTATTATAATGTAAAACCCATTACTGAATTTTCTATTATGGAACTTAATTTCTTATTTTTATGAGATAATATTATTGCTAAACCTTAACTTGATATGCGGATGTTATAAGAGTTAAGCAGGAGATATGAGAGTAACACTACAATTTCAAAGTGAGTATAATGCAAGTATCAAATGTTATATCAGTCGAATAATTAATCAGTTGTGGAAAATCATTTATTGCCATCGGATAGTATATTAGTTCGTTACCTATCTTCAAGTTTAATGAGTTTATATTTATGGTAGAAAGTAACCAGTGTGTTTTTCCGGCTAATGGTGATGGCACCACCCCGCCATCACGATAGGTCTCGACACCAGACTGGGACAACCTTCTCCCGGAACAGCCAGTTACTTTCTTACAAGCTTTATTATGTATTAAATATATTAAAGTCCATAGTCTATGTTAGTTTGTATTATTTCCAACTAAAAAGAGGACAAAGCAGAAAGCGCTTACAAGCGATTTACCAAATTTTCACAATTGAAATATTTCCTTTTCAATGTGATGGCTGATATAAAATTAAATTTAAGTTATTTTTTTTTTATATATTGAACCAATTCTAAAGTTGACTTACTTTATGTCTCACGAATTCAATCTTACAATCCATGACAAAATTATGGGAATTGGTAAATCTTTTTTGTTCTGAAGGAAAGATTTATTAGAAAAAGGGACAAGATGTATGTACTAAGCAATAAATAACCCTCCTACACTTTACTTTCGCAAATTCTAAGTTTAGCTAAAATACTTCGACGCTGTGTTGTTAAAATGGCATCGAAGGATTTGTTTTAAAATGGAAACAATTTGATGTTAGTTTCTTCCAAATTGAAATGATCAGAAAACCTCCAGATCGCACCTGTGTCGACGCATCAACTGAGCACCAAAAACAAGTATTTTCGCCTGTATTCACTATATTATAACGGTACTGTTAGTGGTAAGAATTTAATGACATTTTCTTTCAGCCACTTCGTCATTTGTAAAATAAAATTTCATCTTAGTGGTTTTTATATGATCTCCACGAATCAACCTGGGAGAAATCATACATACCGGCCCTTCCTAACGACCAAAGATTTATTTCACTTCACAAATTATTAAATAGCTGAGTTATCACAAAGACAAAATAAATCACTATTAATGCGGCTTCACACGACACTTGTGATTACTTGATTTCAAATCTGGTGGTTCATATGACCAACCCAATTCAGAAATTTTACTATTATCATACTTTAGTAATTTACTGATTTATTAAATCGTTTACTTGGCTGGCTTTAGCATGAAAATAATTAATTAACACTCACTTGATTTTCACAATCGACGCCATTTTGTACAACCAAAACTCAACACAACACTGCAGATATTTTAAAAGGTTTACTGAGAATCAAATAGTATCGTGGATTTGCTAAAATACCTTAGTAGATCTATTGATCTGCCGATAAAAACCCTGTCTGAGAGATCTAAAATCATGATTTTCTTTATTTAGGTGATTATCTTTGATCCGCCATTTTGAAAACCAAGCGTCCATTTCGACCATGACAAATTTAACATTTAATTCTTACATAAAAATACCTATTTCTAGCTCAAGTTACGGCAGCCATTTTGTGCGCTCCGAATTGCATTTTTCCTAACTACAAAATATTTCGGCCATTTTGTCGAATCACGCCTAATCGTTACCCCTAGCCAGCTCGCGACGTCTAAACCAGCCTTTTGTCGTCGAAACCCTATATGCTACACTTTTCTGTATAGAAATTTCCAAAAGTCGTTCTCCTATATAAAATATGTTCTTGCCTAGGTTTTGACCTAATCATATTTTCGTTTGATCAACATGGTCGCCTAACCGTTTACACACCTATTTCGCTCTATTAACGTCAACTCGAACCACCTTTCATCACAAAAACCCACCCAATTTTTGTGATGCCTACTTAACCTTCGCGATACTAACCTTCATCTATCCTACAAGATTTTACCTGCCTAACCCAGACTAAATGAGAACTTCCTATGCAAATTGTGTGACGCTTACCTCGTCATCCGAAGCCCCGTTACCTGGACAGTTTGAGCAAGCAATACTCCCTGACCACCTAGTGCTTGACCGTGCCGAAGATGGATGGGAAGGAGCCATCTTCGGTCCCTAGCATGAGGTATAGCATAATCATGTACTTAAGGACTTGACCAAGGACCAGAATTACATTCTAACGACCTCATTTCTACGACGTCTGTCATCAGCCACGTCACACATGATTACACTATGTGACTTAACTAGGCAATCAACGAGTTGATGCCCGCTTATGAAGTCACACTCATAAGCTATCAGTTACCTCATTGCCCCCCCAGAAAGTCCATTACGGATCGCCCCAATATGACACAAATTTTCTAGTAATTATTCTAAATAGAATCTCCCTTCCCACATTTTATTTCATTTAAATTGATATTAATTTAATCTGATTTTACTAATTCTGGAATTTACTTGGAACAGCTAGCGTTAATTTTGATGTAACCTTTGCAAATAGAATTATATATTTCAGTCAAGGCTTAATTTTTACCATTTTAAAACCCTGTTTGAAATATTTCCCCAAAGAAAACTTGCCCCGATTGCAAGGCCTAAACAATGGACTTTCCTAAATTCACTAATTTGCTGACTTCTTCATATGTGCTTGAGTATAAAAAGAACTTGTTCTATGGCGCTTCTTACAGAGGGGAGGCAGAGATTCGTCTTCTTCTCGGCAGGTGGAAAAATGAGAGCGAGAATAAGCTCGTCGAAGCTTTTATAACCTAACCCCCACCCATTATTTTTTCAAAGCGTCCCCTAGCTACACATAATTCCTAGTATTCTATTGTTTGTATCCTTAATGTGCCCTGTCACAATCTATTTCCCCAAAATGCCGGGAAATTTTCCACTAATTGACTTACAAAAATTGCCTAGTGCATTTAGTCCCCCTAAGTACCTGTAAGATACTTTAAATAAATAAATATATATGTTCTTTTTTTGACAATCACCCTCAAATATTTAAATTACGTGAACATTTTACGAATACAAAGATTAGTAATTACCTCCGTATCCAATAACTAATTTTGGTTAATCTAGAATTTACAAAGATCCTCAAGTAAATATATATTATATGACACAAGCAATTTAATCTTTCCTGTGTGTTCGAATAAATCTTTTGGTCTAATCAATTTCGCTAATCTTCAAAGAAAACCCCTTATAATCAATAAATCCGCTATCAGCCTACTTTTATTATTTACGATTGATGCATGACTCTATTCATAATATTAATTATTCTTTGCGCCACCCATTTATTTATTCTATTTGCCAAAGAACGTTTCGTTACTGGCCAACTTATTTTTTTTTCATATAATTGCATTACTATGGGTATTTTATGATTTTATACTGGTATCATTTTTTTAAATCTTGGCGCCACCATTCTGAGCTATTATTTGCTGACTCTAAAGTTAACTCCCCCCCAGATTCACGCGTTACGATTGGCTAAACACCAACTCAATTCATCTCCTTTTATGGTCACAAAACGCTTTGCAAGCTTACGATTGGCTACCACGAACCTCTCCCTTCATCTCTTGTTTATGGACAAAGAGAATGTAGAACGTTCCGTTTTTCCATATATATATTTTTTTGTCCAATTTTCTTACAACTTTTTACTAGTTATTGTTCTGATTTAATTATTTTCTTATTTCAAATATAATCATTCATATTCTTTCTTTACTTTTAATATTAAACTGATTTTACTTTATCTATAATCCAGAACTTAACCGAAAGATTTGCGTTCCGTTACACACTGGTATCACACACATTTATTTGCTCTAGCAAGTATGCTTACAAAACTTCCATTTTTCCAAATTTTAAATGTTATTCTACCTAAACAGTGATTAACTTTAATTATCATTTATTTATTTTGTAATTTTATAATCATTCGTCTCTTTTCTCTTAATTTATTAATGGTATAAATTTCCAAAGATTATTTCTTTTTTTTTTATAGAGTAGACTTTCTCGATGGAATGTCAGTTTTTAGTTCCAAAACCGTCCACCAAATGTCAAATACATTTGTCTATACCAAGTGTCAGACGACCTGTTTATTATTGTTGAAACATATTTTCAAGTTATTGAATTACCATAAAATTATCTGTTTTTTATATAGAAATACGGATATTTTGTCAATGTTGTATTTGCATATTGCAATCATAACTTATAAAGTGCATATGAACAATGGATTTGTGTTACAAGAACATTATTCTATCGTTAGTATAACTATGATATTTTGAATGCAGAATGAAATGCAATAAAACCTCACAAATTGCATAAACAATCATTCTTTTAGTAAAATGAGAATAACCACCCTCTTCATGGTAAGTTATTCAAAGAATTTATTATTTGATTAATCGCATAACTTTACTTATTTGTGTTTACAACTATTTTTTCCAACCCTGGATTTTTTGTATTTTTACAGACCTCTAACTAGCCATAAATTGTGGACCCTCTGGAATGTGATAAAGAAGGTAACCGACAAAGAATAAGACCTACAGAAATCATGAAACCTGACCCCTGCATTACTGGGATACTCAAAGTTTGTATTTTGTCCACCTCCGGATCAATATTTGAGATAAAAGAAACATGTTCAATTTTGAACTGTTACAATACGCGCCATGTTTTGATTTTAATTTTTACTTTTGCTTAAAAATGACTGTTAGTAGTGAGTGTGGACTCCACCCGATATTTTAGATGCGGCGACGGAAAAACGTCTTACTTAACCTAGGTAAGTACCTAAATACTACCTAGCAAGTCAAGAAACTACTCGCTTACTCTTTCTATCATTGATAATTTATTTTGTAGGTTCAATCACAAATTGTATGAGAGTAGATAAAGTAGTGTATGAAACTGTACATAACTAGGTATTAAAACACTCGTGTGATACTATTAAAAACCTCGCCTACGGCTCGGTTTTTAAACACACACTCATGTTTTAATACCCCTCATTATGCATTAGTTTCATAAACTACAATATCATACATAAAAGTCATATCTACGTAAAATACAAATAATAAAAATTTGGTAAGTTAACGGCATTACCCGTTCAACTGCTAAGTTTCAGCATTTTGCTGAGTTTGCGTGTTGTAAGTTTTCTTGTTTTGTCTAATTATACAAGAAAACTTACAAATCATTTTCCTGAAACTAAGCAGTTAAATCGATAGTGCCGTTGAGTTACCCTTTTATTATTTGTATTTAGAAATGTCAATAGTCCTGCATTATTATTAGATAGATAAGTATGTTTATTGCGTTTTTCTCATCAGCTAGTCTTTAAACGGGTTTTGTTAGTTTGATTAAAAATATTTCGTATTGACATAATTGACATGCCTACATTTAAATATATTAATGAAACGATTTGGCTTGATTCACTTGGCTTGTGAGAGGTAAAAAACTTATTGAATAAAAAATTACTGGTGGTTTCTAATTTATAAAAAATAAATTGAATGACACAATGCCGCCCGCCGCCGCGCCGTTACAAAAATCAGCTTTTGAAAATGTTACTAAAACAGAACATATATAACCAAATCATAAGGACTTAGTAAACTTTACATTCACTAAAACGCCTTCAATTTAATCGCCGGGACTTGTCTTTGTATTATATTCTGGCTTAAAATTCATTGAATGCTCTTGCGCGCCCCGCGTGTTTACAAAACGTAGAGATAAAAAATACTGTGTTTCCTCTTTAAAGTAGTTATTCTACAATTCATCAACTTGTTATCGCAGTTTATATTAATAAAAATCGGTGTCAAAACGTTTTCTTGTTTGTTTGGTTGGATCTACGAACAAAGATCGTAGGGTTGGATCACTCTTCTGCAGAGTTATTGTAGTAGTAGATCGAAAACGCATTCGTTAATCATGTTGAAATATAAGTAGTTTAACTCAGGTTGATGCTAACCAATGGATTCTAACATAATTTAGAAATAATTTTGCTTAGGTGCAAGTAAGTACTTAGATAATACGTAACAATGGACACCAGTTGGTTTTCATACAAACAATACAATACAATACAATTAATTTATTCCATACAATAGACATTGTGTTGAATATTATTAACATTTAAAATTTACACATAACAATTAGGTACATTAATGAATAATTACTTAATAAATTGCAACTCAATTCCAATAAAAATAAATGTCAAACTACAAAAAATATTTATAGACTAGTACAATGTCAATTCCGATTAAAAATAAACGTCAAACTAAAAAAAAAGATAAGCTAAGTACAATGACAATCTAATTAAAAATAAATGTCAAACTAAAAAAATAAAAAAATAAACTAAGTACTATGACAAATAAAATGAATGTCAAACAGATACAATTCATTCATAAAATCATAAAAAATAATAAAAAATAAAAAAAATAAAATTATAGCGTCAACTCGAGATTTACAAAATAAAATTAAACCATAATACTTATTACATTATGTTGTTTTGCCATTGTTAACAAACTCTTCAACTGCATAATAACATTTTTCTAATAAAAACTTTTTCAGTTTCGATCTGAAGTCACTCTTATATAATATATTTTTACAAGGTAACTTTTAAGGTCTCCGCGATCAAGCTGTGATCTGATAGTGTGATCGCTATATGCCCCAACTGATCTGATCAGCATTCTAAGAGATATAAGGATAAGAGTTTTCAGTTTCAGGATTTTCATACATTTTAATGCTATTCTCGCGGTTTTTTTAAACATATTCTTACATCTCTTAGAATGTTGAGATCAATTGGATGTGTATAGCGATTAGCGATCTGGATCTCCTCCATTAACTCCCTGGATGGCCATCATCAGATTACAGCTAGGTAAATCCCAGGCGGAGAACCAAGGCTTCAAAGTTAGTAGTTACCTCGTTTGTATGAAAATCGACTAGTGACCTTAATTATGGACACCACTATATAACAACCCTTCATAAATACGTAGAAACTGCTATCCAGTTGAGCTGCAGTTGCGTCCGTTCTCGATTCGATCTGATACGCCGCCTCATGCATATTGATACTACTGGCCTACTGACTGGCAACTCGGATTAATTAAAGCGGCCCTGATTCGCATATTCAAGCATTTTCCCTGTGACAGATTTGTTTTCCTATCTCGTACTTTTTTTGACGCATTGACAAAAACCGCAGGGCATGTATGAAAAGATTGATGGATGTGAATGAAGCGAAAGAAGTGTGCAAGGATCGTTACAGGTGGCTATCCATATTCTCTGCCTCCACCATGGGAAACAGGCGTGAGTGTATGGTACGAAACTGGTTAGTAAAGTCAGTGAAAGTCAGTTTTTTGGCTTTGGTCAGTAAAAGTTAGTTTTTTTCAAAAAATGGTCAGAGAAGTCAATTTCAAAGTCATTTTTACACACTTTTTTATTATTACCGTTTGTTTTTACTGTAAACAGGCAAAATTACAAGATTAGTGGATGAAACTCACTAAAAATCGCGCTGCGCGGCCGTTTTTCACAAAAGGCAGGCGATATTACAAGATTAATGGATGAAACTGACAAAAAAATTTGATCTAAGGTATAGCCACTATTCAGTGTATTTCTTATAAAGAAAAAACTTTTTTTTTCAGTAACGTGGAGATTTCCTCGGTTTATAATAATTTTCCGGGGTTGTGAGTTGTATGTATGGTCCCTCATCTAACATATTCAGCTTTATAAGACTATTTATTGCCTGTATAAGAGGACCATTTAATGACAGGTCGATTTTTTCTAGTGCTTTAGAATCCTTACTAATATTATAAATGCGAAAGTCCGTTTGTTTGTTTGTTTGTTTATTTGTTTGTTACTCCTTCACGTCTTAACGACTGAACCGATTGTAGGGACACAGTATGTTCCTACAGGTTCATATTACCGAACCAATTTTGTATTGTGTAACTAGGTGCCGCGCAGTCGTCGTCGCGCACCCAACTTGTAAACGCGCCTCTCAATATTATAAAAGTTTAATTTAAAATACTCTCTTTTACTACCACTCGCATGGTCCGCCTTGTTAGGATACATACATCCAACATTGGTGACCCCGAACGAACTTTAATTTGTAATACGCGTAAATAATTTAGACAATAAAATAAATAGTGGATAATTAATTAAGTATTTAATAAAATTTCGGACAATAAAATTTAAAAAAGTGCAATTATGACGGGTACTGACAATCCAGAAACGCAGCAGCCTCCGACGCCAACACCATCGTTTACGCCTACAAGTCCTACAACTGACATCATGGCAATACAATTAGCGTCGCGAATCCCAGAATTTTGGGCGGATCAACCACGCGTATGGTTTATTAGAACCGAGGCAATTTTAGCGCCTCAAAAATTGAGTGACGACTCGCGTTTTGATATGGTGGTATCAAAATTACCAAAAGACATTATTACTCAGATTAGTGATTTTTTGTCAAATCCACCTGCGTCCAATAAATTCGTCGCAATTAAAATGAAATTGCTTTCGCTATTGGAAGATTCGAAAGCTAGACAAATAGAAAAATTAATAAGTGAAATGGAGCTTGGGGATCAAAAACCCTCTCAACTTCTGCGACGGATGCGAGATCTGGCCCGTGACAAAATCCCGGATGACACACTTCGCGTGCTCTGGCAAGGACATTTGCCAAGCACAGTCAAGGCAGTATTAGCCGTCACAGAAACAAAGGACTTAGACAACCTAGCCTCGGTCGCAGACAACGTAGCTGAGGCGACTCGCTCAAGTCAAGTGTCTGCAATAACGACAACCTCTAACACAACAACTGAAATTGCGCTGTTGCGAGCAGAAATAGCGAAACAATTTGAGAGCAATCTATTTTTGAATCTCATGAAATTATTAGGGATAAATAAAATACGCACAACACCATATCATCCCCAAAGTAACGGTGCAATCGAACGCTGGCACCGATCTTTAAAAGCAGCGTTAATGACTCGCCTAAATAATAATTCTTGGGTTGATGAATTACCTACAGCATTGCTAGGATTGCGCGCCGCGTGCCGCAGTGATAGTGGCATAAGCGCCGCAGAATTAACCTTTGGACGAACACTTCGTTTACCCGGAGAGTTCTATGAAACATCTAAGAAAAACGATCCAAGTGACCCATCTAGTTTATTATACAAAATTCAAGAAAATTTACGTAACTTTCTCTCTTTTACTACCACTCGCATGGTCCGCCTTGTTAGGATACATACATCCAACACCGATCATCATGAAATTTTACACACACGTTGTCAAGTATACAGAGAAGGACATAGGGTACCTTTCATCCCGATAAAAGGAACTGTTCCCGAGGGATAGACAAAACACTATCTACGCAGACAAAGTCGCGGGCGGAAGCTAGTTATATATAAAAATAACATTGTGAATGCTAAAAATCTCAATAAAAAATGGTGAACCACTCTTTTTATACTCACTAATACACATTTTAACATAGAAATAAAGTCAGTAATTGGTCAGTATTTTTGAGTCCTACAGTAAGTAAAATCAGTATTTTTGACACTGCAACCAGTTTCGACCCTGTATGTATGTACTTTTTTTTATTAGCAATAACAAACATTTATAAAAAGGAAATTAAACATGTAAGTACACACTAATTCCCTGCAAATAACTACGTTATTTACAACATTCAGATACCTATTTTAAATTGGTTAGTTTCCTAAGGGGATACGTAAAAAAAATACACATTTTGATGTAATACCATAGGTCGCTGAAAGATCTTAAAGATCTGAAATTAAGATTTATATTTCTTTATATCTTTCTTCAGAAATCTATGGAACTTTTGGCTCGATACATTTAAATTTCGAAAATACCTCTTAAAAATTCTTAAGTTTGAAATTACTTTGAAAAAACGTTAGGTATTCAAGTCGAAATTGCTTTAAAAATGTGTATAATCAATATTCACATTCACAATCGTCTAGATTGTGGAAGCATTTCTCTTTAATCGCTATCGTTATTTACTACGAATTATTTACGTGATATATTTTCGCCTAATCTGCCAAATCGGTCTCGCTCTGGCGCGAGACGTTTTCTCGGCCCCTAGCATCCTTATCCTTACTTAATATTATAAATGCGAAAGTCCGTTTGTTTGTTTGTTTGTTTGTTACGCCTTCACGTCTTAACTACTGAACCGATCATCATGAAATTTTGCATACACGTTCTTAGGGGTACAGAGAAGGACATAGGATACCTTTCATCCCGAAAAAAATATTATTCCCGAGGGATAGCAAAAAATATTTCCACGCAGACGAAGTCGCGGGCGGCCGCTAGTATAACATATAACTTAAGGCTCATATATATCTCAAAGCATGATTTTCCATCTTTTTTAAATGCATTTTTCTCCATCAATATTATAGTTACAGCAGTCAAAAAAATATATGTTAAACTACATTATATATCAGAGGGCATAGTTGTTTTACTTTTTTAATTTTTTTATTATAAGTTATGGAAAAAAAATCCTGAACCTATCTCCATTATAATTTTTAAATCCATTTCGCTCGGTTAATATCGGTCAAAAATCATTATTTTTTCTTTGTTAATATTCTACAAAAAAAGACGCAGGGCATGGTTGTTTTAGATTTTTGATTAGTAGCCAAAAATAATTTCAATATTGTTATATTTCATTTCACGCACGGTCACATGTCGTCGCGCCATTTTCTCGTCCAAAAAATCAGTGGGGGAGGAGGCGTATTGCTGAATGGACCTGTGTCGCGCTGCGCAATTTTTTGCCGTTTGCAATTGACAAATATTACCACAGAACAAAGAAAAATTTTTCCCCCCAGTAGAAGTCGCAAGTAGGCGGTACCCGTGTAACCTCAAGTGAGCGTAGCTCCGCATACTTCTGAATTTTGCTACGTCAGTCGTGTGAGCGAACGCCAAACAAAAACATCTTCAAAAAACATATAAAAATGCCGAGTTGCATTATATAAAAGATCAAAAACAATATCCACATATATCATTGAGCAAACGGTTGCATAAAATAACAGAGGGAAGCTTTATTTAATTTATTTAGATTTAAATTAAAAATTCAGCTGAGTTTTTCCTTTTAAATTTCAAGACAATAAATATCCACCCTTATGCGATATACACCTATGATCCATATTCCAATGCGCTATTTGACATATTCTTGAAGACTCATAAACACTAAAATATAGACTAGCGGAAATGTCACTCAATAGGGGAGACCGAGAAATGTTGTGACTGTGAAGAGTTGAAAAGTATTAGAGTCTGGCCTACAAGTCGTGTCATCTCAAACCCGTGGCAAAAACTGACAATACTCGCCGCCGGAAGCGCACAAAGAACAACAGCGAAAATATACCCATTAAAACGTTTAGCGTTTAGAAAAATGATTTTCAAAAGTCTGAGTAAAATCATATTTTAAGAATTTATCAGGACTTTAACTGAATTCAAGAAAATCTGTATAAAAATAATAAATTTTTAAAAACTTAAATGACCAATTCAGTTATTATAAGCCAACCTTATATGCCAATTATGTATGTATCAATCAACCACAGAGAAATCAACTGTCATATCAAAGAGAATATAAAATATAATATAATAATCACTATATTTTTGATCTATGACAGTCGTAGCCAAAATGACTTCCAAGTATAACCCAGTAAGGTGTAAGAGTCTATTTTCAGTAGGTACTGAATGGGCATCAACATTCAGTTTAACTCGAACGGATTATATCCGAGCTCAGAAGAAGTTATTTAATTCAACTTTTTTGCTACGACGGATTCGCTAGCCTAGCTAAAAATGAATTCTGGATCGTTTAGGCAGTTTTTCATTTATAAACGCTAAAATTTTAAATCAAATAATTTCATGTCATGTATGACGGGTCGCCATTGTTCTTTGAAACTTTATTCACTCAAAATACTGCGAAATAGCTATTTTAGACTTTAATTATATTGTTTTAGCTTAGACTTTTGTCAAGGTGTATATTGTATGTATACACCTAAGATAATATTGATATTTTGTAGTATTTTCAGTGAATTAAGTTTTGAAATTTTAAATAAGTTATAATTAGGAAATATAGTAAGCCGAGTTGTTGATTTGAAAACATCTTCTTCTCAATGGATCTTTGCAATCTAATGAGTGAGCTCGTGAACAACATCGCAATCAGTGTTCCATATCGTCTTCCTCGACAGCCAATAAAGAAAACGTTTGCACTACCTACTTTTAAGACCAATCTTGGACGAAACGCTCCTTTGCTTCGCTGTTGTGCTCAGTATAATAATCTCAAAAGAGAGATCTCTGATGATATCGATGTTTTTTGCAACTAATTGCCTAAATATTTTTAATTATTATTAATGCTCTATTGTATAACTGATATCAACAGTGTTAAATTAAATATATATACTGTTGGTGTACCTTTTCCATAAATAAATAATATGCGAAATGCTAATTTTATTTTTTGAACATACTAATCGATATCCGATACATTTATTTTATTTGGAATTCTAAATTTTGAATTTCATATATTTGTTGCCTAGTAACACTAAGAAATGTCAGGATTTCACCGAATTATGAAAAAGAGTTTAACGAATTTTTGATCTGAAGCTATTAGGATAAGTTAAGTGAAAAATGTCAATCAACTTGGTCTCCCTTATCTCGTTAAATTTTCTTAAAGTACTTTATGACATAACAAATAAGGTGGTAAATCGCATTATTAAAATTTGTTTGCGCCATCTAGTGGCTGAGTAGCAGCGTTATAAATATACGTATTATTTAATTTGGTACCAAGTGCTATGGTAATACGATTGAATCTAAATAAATAAACTTTGTGATTTATGGCCTTTTGGATATTATACATTTTTAATTTTTATCCAATTACGTGTTCATAAAGTATGTGTGCGTAGCATGTAACTATTGAATGGGGGGCTTGGCTTCGATTTTAAATGTGTTCGTTTGGTTACACTGGTTTTCATACTAAATTGAGCTCATACTACTTCTAACTACTTCTATGTTCTGTGAATATTACATTAAAGTGCCACAGAGTGCGCAATTCTCCAGTATGCCAATTAGATAGTACCCCTAATAACAGCCCTTGCGTTTTGTCGATTATAAGATTTATATTAGTCTAATAATCAACATATTATTTATGTTAAAAAAACATGACATCGAGCAGTTTGGCACCAATATTGCAGGAAGGGCGAGAAACCCTAATTTCGGCGTTCTTTGTTTTAACATTAGCCAATTTGTTCCCTAATTCCAACCAGGTACGTGATGCTAAAAAATAAAACAACCATGTTTGTATGAAATTAATTTTGTAATTAAATAAATAATTGTAATAAAACACTTAAAGGCTCTAAAATTATGATTCCCTCAACAAGTCTTCACATTGATGAGATAACGCTGGCTTACAGCGAAAACGTAAAAAGTACTAGAAAATTTCGCCACTTCCACTGGCGACTCGGTAGCATAATTGATCAGTGCATTGGGCTGTAATCCCAAGGGTGCGGGTTCAAGTCCCGTCTGAGCTGCTACGGGTGAGTCGTTTTTTTCTAGTATCTTTTCTATTAAATTTATTAGCTTAAGTCTTTGAAATTAATACATCTCTTGTAAATATTAAACAACATAGAATATAAATATATGAAAAATGGTTTAACAAAAAAAAAAATACCGCAAAAAGTCTTTGGTTTAATATATAACGTGTTACAAAATAACCTCTAAATGCCGAATATGGTAGATAAGGACCATCAAATTGAATAATTTTCACTACGGCACCAACTCTGAAATCGCGAAAAAAAACGACTGTTTCATACATTTTAATATTTTCATTATTAATTTTTGTATGAAACAGCTGATTTTTTTTCGCGCATTAGTTAGGAGTTTTTAACATTGAAAATGTTTTTTCGTTCGCTCTAGTAGGTCCCTGAAATTTTCGTTGAAATTGCGACTCATCGTGATCCCGTGATACCCTGAGGTTTAGGGCCACGAGAACGTATAAGGGCTCAAAAGACGCGAAATTTAAAGTGCATAAGATGTGAAAAATATTTTGAAAGAGTCAAAAACTTTTTTGGAATTCGAAAAGAACCGACTTTTTTTCGACCGAAAAAATGTGTCTTCTCACAGAAAATTTCCGATATCTCGAGAACGGGGCCGAATTTCAAAAATATGAAAAAAGCACCTTGCTATCTAACGAAGGAACATTTTAGGTCATTACACTTTTTAGGGTTCCGTACCCAAAGGGTAAGAACGGGACCCTATTACTAAGACTCCGCTGTCCGTCTGTCTGTCTGTCACCAGGCTGTATCTCATGAATCGTGATAGCTAGAAAGTTGAAATTCACAGATGATGCATTTCTTCTGTAGCCGCTATAACGACAAATACTAAAAACACAATAAAATTATTATTTAAGGGGGGCTACCATACCACAAACGTAATTTTTTTGCCGTTTTTTGGTACGGAACCCTTCGTGCGCGAGTCCGACTCGCACTTGGCCTGGTTTTTTTTCGATATTGGTGACGGTCGGGGCTGTAGAGGTACCATTAGCCACGACTTTTGCACGGAGCAAGATGCGATATCACGCGGCGGGTGGTTCGCGTGCAGTACACGAGGACGTATGAGAGCTCCAAAGACGCGGAATTCGAAGGGTTTACGATGATGCAAAAATATTTTAGAAAAGTTGTTTTTGAAGACAAAATTTTTTTGTTTATGAAAAAATATTTAAAATTTTCGACCGAAAAATACGCGTTATGATTTTTATTTTTTTGAATAATCTATAATAGGTCGATTCATTTTCAATGCCCTTTCAAGTCGTGTAGGTACAGCACGAGATCTGTGACTTTTTTGTAAGACGTTGTATGTAATAATCAACGAGTACGAGATCGTTTTAATTATTTGAAATTGAAATCTTTGAGGCGTTTTCTTTTCAAAAAGTGAAATTCAATAAACAAATATATAAAAACATTATCAAAATAATATTTCTGTATAGTTTTGATGACCGGCTGATGTTAGGTTCAAATATATTTCTAATATAAGTTCCTCATTTGCAGGATAAATATCTTAGGAATTGCACATTATTTACCTGGCTGTATTTAGGCCATTGGGTGCAGGATTAGTAATTCTAGGTTAATAGCACTACAAATTACAACCTTAAGACGAGCAAATTAAGAAGAATTTAATTTGTTAAACGAAAGTTAAATACCCATCTGAAAGGCTGGTATTAAGGGAGAGGCTGTAATTAGATTACATACATAGTTCTTTATTTAGTAGGTCATCTGTACTTATTTTCTTTTCTGTGGCCAAGGCGCGCGATTATCCGCGAAACGTGTAAGCGCAAGGCATCTCAAGTCATTCAGCAAGGTCATTGGTATTAATAAGAGCCTTAACATAGCCCCTTAAATTACTTACGTACAATCTCAGATAAATCTTACACCAAAGCAGCAGGACTTCGCCCTGAACTGCCCAGGAAAGAGCTGCGTGATCAGGAAGGTCAACCTTACTGTCTTGTAAAGTCTTGTGCGTAAGCTGTGTTGGGCGAATTTAAGACAGACAACAGTTAAAATTTTGTGATGTTGTCATTGTGTAGTCATTGTTTAGCTCTTGCAACACGTAATGTCGTCATTGACACTATTTTTTATTTATCACTTACATAAATTATACTACATAACTTTCTCATAAGCTAACAACTCACTACACAACCTCTATTTTGGCACGTTTTAGTTCTGAGAAAATAATAATAACGTGTTCTTTTTTCACAATTTACGCTCTTGTTAATATAAATGGAAATATAATTGTTAATTTACGCTCTTGTTAATAATAACGAGTATCTTGTCTCTTCAACTTGTGTTTCCTATTTCCTACTTCCGGTTTACCGAGAGAGAGGTACCTACCTTTTTTCTGTTTTTTGCTACCAGAGGCCATGCCACAGCCATGTTTACAAGAAGACCATTCAATTTAAACCCTATTCTTTAACTTTTTAGCCGTTTAATTAATAACAAAAAACTTAATAAATAAATAATAAATAAATAATGCTTGGACAATTTCACACAGCGCCATCTAGCCCCAAACTAAGCATAGCTTGTAATATGGGTGCTAGACAACTGATTATACTACTTATATACTTTTTTAAATATAATTATACATAGTAATACCCAGACCCGGAACAGAAAATAAAATTCATCATTTCAATTTCTGCCCGGCCGGGAATCGAACCCGGGACCTCTGCGTGGTAGACCGGCATGTTGACCACTGCACCACTCAGGTCGTCAATCACCATTAATTTGTGCTTGCACCTTCTATTTGAAATAGACGTAAAGCGTTGATGCAGTGCCGAAATTCGGCCTTGACTGTGTGTGTATCATAGATATGAGCGCCGATGGGTAAAAGGCCGGCGGCGGCGCGCCGACTTTTTTGGGTCAGCGGCGGCGGCGCCGTCGGCGGCGTGACCTCAAAATTGTATTTTTTATTTATTGATAGGAAATAATAAAAAGACTTAGTTTATCCACCAGAAATACTTGTTTTTGTTAGAATTTAAAAAACACACATCATATTAGTAGCACTTCACCCACTGCTGGGCATAGCCTCCCCCAAAGATCTCCACAAATATCGGTCCTGCGCTGCTTCTTCCCGCGACCTTCACCAGATCGTTGGTGCACTTTGTCGGGGCCTACCCACGGAGCGTCGTCCGGTGCGCGGTCGCCATTCAAGAAAATTTCCTCCCCAACGGCCCTCGATTCCTCTCACTCACATAAGTCTCGCTCACTGCCACTTCAGCTGAGCAATCCTTCGAGTGATGTCGGTTACTTTAGTTCTCCTACGGATCTCCTCATTTCTGATTCGATCACGCCGAGCATGGCTCTCTCCATTGCGCGATAGGTGACCTTGAGCCTTCTACTGAGACCCATAAGTAAGCGACCACTTTTCACTGGTAACACACCCTGGTCATAGACTTTCGTCTTGAGACACTGAGGTAAGTTAAACGCGAAGCGTTTTCGAAGCTTTCCGAATGCTGTTCTTTCTTGAAGTTGGACTTACCTAACTGGACTGCCTGTCCTAGGTATACGTATTATTTTTATTATTTAGAAGAGTGGACGCCAGCGAAGCAAGACGGGTGATCAGTCACCCTGGTCGGGACTATTTCACCCATTTCCCCAAATCCACAGAGGGGGAGGCGGGTTATCATTTACCCCACCGGCGTCGGACCCTCGAACCTACCTGTTCGCTTACAGTACCTACTGAGTTGACTTGTCGTTAACTGCTTTAGATCCTCTTCCTTAAGCTTGTCCGCTCCAAAGAGCTCCCAGTGCAGTGATGCGTACATCGGGCATTCTGCCATGAAGTGGTAGCTTGTTTCTTCTCTTTCATTGCATTGCGGGCAGATGAAATCCTCTGTCCGTTTAATCACAGACAGATGTCTGTTTAGTGGACAGTGTCCTGTCAGTACTCCTACAATCGTTCTTATATTTCTTCTGCTTCGTTTCAGCAACTCTCTAGTTTTCTTCTTGTCAACTGATTTGATGAAGATCTTAGACTGTCTACAGTCTTTTTTTCATCCATTGTTGGTTAGTTTCTTTAATTGTTCTAATTTCAATAATGTTCTTAGTGATTCTATGTGCGATTGGCAGCCTTGGTTCAGGGCCAATGAAAGGTTCATCAGCCCCTGTCCTGGCTAGTTCATCGGCTTCCTCATTGCCTTTGTTACCTTCGTGTCCAGGTACTCAGGCAATTTCCACCTCAGCCAAGTTTTCAAGTTCCTGAATGCTTTGTTTGTATTCCTTCACCAAGGCTGAGGTAGTCTCTGTTCTGTTAAGGGCTTTGATGGCAGCTTGACTGTCGCTATATATTATTATTTTTCCTACGTTATGGTTGCTTATCTCACTTTTAATCATGTGCGCACACTACAGTATCGCGAATACTTCCGCCTGGAATACGCTGGCGTATCTGCCCAGATTGAAAGTAGCTCTTTTAGTGTTGGGTTTAGCTATGTATACCCCAGCTCCGGATAGCTTAGTTGATTCTTTTCTTGACCCATCAGTGTAGCATACTGCGGTGCTATCCAGATCGTCTTGTTCGAGGTTCCAGTCTTCTCTAGATCTGATGCTTATTCAGTACTTTTTGTCGAATATCCTTTCCTTTTTTATTAGGTCATTATTAACCAGTATCATAGAAAGGTTTTCTTCGTACTTCTTCCCTATTTCTGCGTGACCTTTGTCAGTGTGCCTTCCTATATCATTATCATATCATATCATTTCTAAGGCAGCCGTGGGAGTTGTTCTCATGGCTCCTGATACCATGATGCTAGCTAGTCTTTGTATTTTTGTGAGTTCTTTTCTGTTGTATTCTAGTTGTGCCTTATGCCACCATACTAGTGCTCCGTGGAGAATTCTCGGTAGGATGATTGCCCTATAGATCCATTGGATACGAACATAGGTATACGTAATAGTCACCAACTTCGAGTGTAGTGTACCCAACATGAACTGGAGAGGGTACAACATGGACATTCGACATGATTTTCGTCTTATCCATTCTAAGACCCACTCTTTAGGAGGCACTACGGAGATCTTCGAGCATTGTGTTCAGGTCTTCCATATGGTCTCAGCCATAAGAACTATATCATTGACAAAACGACGATGTGTTAGGCACTGGCCACTGATGTTGATTCAGAGTCCAAGAGCTAAAAGATCTTCTCCAACGCAGCTGTGAACAGTTTCGGAGAAATAACGTCTCCTCTCCCTGTCTCACACCTCGCTGTAGTTGGATGGGGTTTCTGCTCTAATACTGTACTAATACCTCAACACCTCGATATTCCTACCTGTAGTTCATTTGGCACCTCTGGAGAGACTGCAGCACTGCCTAGGTTTCAATCGAATCATAGTCCACGAACGCCAAGTAATAGTTCAAAATTCCAACCAGTAACTGTGTTTATTAAACTTTAATTATAATGAAAGCAAAGACACTAATTTCATCTAAGTAGTTTCGTTTTAAAACGTCCACATTTTGTTCTTCTAATGTGTAAGGCGTCCTATCCTACCATAACAAGTATAACAGTATAACAACAAGCTCGTTCAGACTGATTCATTAAATCTTTCCTATCGCTCGGCGCGCCGTTGCATTTTCGCGGCGGCGGCGGCGTGGGAAAATCGGCGGCGGCGGCGGCGCGCCGGCGCGGCGCTCATATCTAGTGTATCATATCTATAGTTATGATGCTATACCAGTTACTATCATACGGAATGGTCTCCCGAGCGGCATGATTAATGGCCGTCCAAGAGCGTAATCTTGTAACAGATGGTTTGACTTGAGCAAACGTAATAGGTACGTTGCGTTGCTATGTAGTTTACATTTTGTTTTCCACCTTTAATATAAAAACGTTGTTCATAAACCACGTCGGTCGTTTCCGGATACACTAAATTCGACTAAATTTTAATTGCCTACCCTACAAGTCCTACAACAGGCGTAGCATGACGCGAGCCCTTTATTTGTCTACATATAAATAAAAAAATTGACAGGCAAACAAAAGACAAAGGCACCGGGATGTCGTTTTTGACATTTCGACGTAGACATGTTCAAGTCTCCACACCCTCGTCAAAAAAGTGTACTTTCACGATAATTTAAGTATTCCACCGTAAAAGAACTTCAAAGTAATGACGTCCAAAGCAGAATTGATGGGTAGGAATAGGAAGATGGCTACCTATCCCGCATAAGTAAAAACATGTAACCTAACCGAATAGTTTAGTTTCACAAGCGTCTCTGCTGTGACCACTTAGGTCGCGACCACGACATCACCGCGCGCGCATCCTGCGTCTTGCTTCTCGGCAACCACTGCACGGATATGACGACGACGAACTGAGCTGAGTTAGAGGCCGACATCAAGACAGCACAAACAGTGATTGCCGAGACGCAGGACGCGTGCGTGGTGGTGATGTTGTGGTCGTGGCCTTAGTGCGTCAGTCAAAGTGGTAGGTATGCTTGTTCCAAAAAAACCCGCAAAACTGCTTTTAATAACTTGTTATTTTTACGTGTCACTTTCTTGTACCTACATAACTCGGACAGCCAAAGTACGAGGTTCAATGCAAAAAGTTGGTGTACTGTGAGAAGCTAAAGCTTTGGCGCAATAGTAACTATAGTAGCGCATCTATGCGGCCTGCGATTGCGATGGTTCAGCAACTTTCGCTAGGGTCAGTCATCGGATGGGTCATGGGACCCAAAATCATATCTCGAGCTCCTAGGCTTCGGTTCGGTTAGAATATTAAAAATGGCCGATGGTGCGCCTTCTGTCGCGGAATGCGGACGTGTCGCACGTCGTGCCGGTTCTCGCAACTGTCTCAAACGGCCCTTGCATCAGAATTAACGCTGTTTTTCTGAATTTTCTCGTTCCGCCACTTCCTAGCTGGGGCCTTCGGGTGACACATTTAACTGACTAGTATTAATATTAATAGCCCTTCACTACGTAACAGTTTGATTATTTTTAATTCTTTTTTAGGGCCTTCACCAGGTTCCAGATAGCACGACATATCTTCCTGTTTATTATAAAGGTCAAACAGGATTTTTATGAAACTATCTATCAGGTCTTGATATCTGGAACATATTTGGAACTTGGAATCGGTTTCCTTTTTTAACTCGTTTTTTTACTCTCGACAACTTACACCAATCATTTAGTCTAAAATTCTAAATAGTCCAATACTAAACAGAGCTTGTTCTTTGATATCCGAATAGAATGGTTCAAGAATATAAACATCCAGCCCCCCTAGCAAGACCACCGAATAGGGAATTCAATCCCGGGATTGCCTATGTAACAATCCCGGGATCGAATTCCCTACCACCGAAACACGATAGGTGTACCTATATATTACGTTAAGGTGTTTTATCGATACTCAACTGTCAAAATGCATTGTCTTTTGACAGTAAAACGTGACGAATAGCTATATCATATCGTGTTTCGGTTGTCATGCTCATGCTAGTAAGGAGATATGATTCGTAATCGTAACAAACGCTTATGCGCATAATCACACAAACACATCAAGCCCCTCCCAAGTTTCGAACCCGCCGGGACCTTGGGTGGTGGTAAGTAGGATCGCCACTGTTGCACCACTTCGGTCCCAATATTTTGGATTGTAAACCAAGTAGAGACGCCATAATAACAATTTTAAAATTGTTGTGTTCCGGCAGTTAGAGGTAAGATAGCCAGTATTCCGGGTGTAGTGCGCTTCCACCTTCGGCCTTATCGTCATTTAAAAAATTAGGTGAGATGAAGGCCAAGCACTATCCCGTTGTGTATATAAAAAAAATATATAAAAAAAAAGTACCTAAGTACCGACTTAATTGGAATAGCATAGCAACGTATTTCTTATAGTTTATGCAACATACGGGTAAAAGATAACGTAACGTGTTCATCTCATAATTTCTCCGAGGTTATTAAACCACTTCACAAGAACAACACAATGTTGCGCAGTCTCGGAAACCTCTAACGATATGGCCAAGTCACAACCCGTTTACCAACGAGAAACGCGTTACGTTTATCGCGTAAACTCATCATCATTCCACACATTACATTTCTTTCTGGTCTAGAATTACCAGATCCAGAAATAAGATTTCCTGACATTTTCCCTGTTTTTTCAGTTTTTGTACATCTACATTCCTCATTTAGATGACTTTTGATCATTGATTTCTCAAATTACGTTTTCATTACTAACACTTTTTTGGATTTCAAAAATCCCTCACAACTACAGTCTGTTTTATCCTGTTTTTCTAAGAGATGGCTAAAATTTCTGACATAACAGGAAAATTCGTGTCATCTGTACCCTTAGCACGAACAGCTATCGAAAAATCTTACGCGCGTAAGAAAATACTACTCGAAAACGTACTCGATTCGAAAGCTAGCAAAATCGGCAGCACCAATTTTACAGAGCTGGCTAACGTCAACTCGATAGTAGCGATAAATAAAGCTAACGTGACACAATCCAATTATCAATCTAATTGAAGCAAGGTGCGTTTAAAAACCATGTTTAATATCTATGTACATCATAAATATGTAAATTAAAATTCAATCAAGTTGTTTATCATCATAATTTTACATTTATTATTCTTATTATTAATAATAAATTTGTTTGAAATATTTATTTCATTTAATAACTTTAATTAATTTGCAAATTACTATTATAATTTTCAATTTGTGCATGATTTTGCCCATGGTTTTGAACGGTCATTGCACCTTGCCCGTGATTGGTTTGAAAAAGAAGAGTGTGTCTATTCTTTCTCTCTTTCTCATCCTGTGATTTAAGGAAAAATATAACCTAAAATAGAAAACCGTAAAGCCATTCCTTTATTTTGTTTTCAACACACTTGCTCGTAAAGTGAGCCCTAACACATCGCTTTTAGGGCCGTAAACCGAGCTATAACAAACGCGTGCAATAATATATAAAACACTAGGTTGTTATAGAATTATCCCTACAAAGTTAAATTAGTACCTTACTGCAAGTTCTATGCGAGTAAACAGAGCATTCCCAATTTAACTGGGTTATACAGTTATTTTTTTTAGTAACAACAAAGGGGTTTTATGCTGCTGAAAGTTCATATTCATTTTTGAAATAAATAAATGTGTAAGTCTTTAATTAAGTCAAACAAATATTTATTATTATAAAATTATTCATAATTCATAATATTTTGTTATGAAATATTAAAATATTTGCATTTTATCACTTAAAATTATAGTTTTGAAGTAGGCTGTATGGTCTACTCACCTCTTTGTTCGCAAAATATTCTTGCATTGGGCGTGTGAAAAAAACAAAAAAAAAACTTACGCGCCTTTTCCCATAATTGTCAAATTTTGTTTTTGTCGTATTTGTTGCTGTGTGGTAAATTACTTTGTATTTTCCTCGCAAATGTGTTGAAAAACGTCGTATGAAACTCGTGAGCTTTTACTCATTGCACACTCGGCTGAGTTACGCCCTCGCCTGCGGCTCGGGCTGCAACCCACAGCCTTGTGTGCAATGACCAACCTAAGCTAACTTGTCTCATAATGTACTATTTTATCTGAATTGATTTATCTGTGTCGGCTAACAAATAATACAATCGCGACGCGAGGAAATAATATTATGACCTAGGTAGGAGTAAACTACAATGTGTCATAATTTCATCAAATTGTTCTACCTAATTGAAGATTTTTTATGAACTTGAAGAATAACATTGGATTATCGTCAATGAATAAGAAATTGTTTACACATAACAATAAAACATTTGAACATGCTATGAAAATATGTGAATTTCATTGGAATTAGTGCTTAGGTATAGTGTTTGAAGATTCGGCAAATTAAAGACTTTATTATGTTTGCATTGTTATATTTAGTGTTTTCGTCATAGTTTTAAGGTCTTATTTTTTTAATACCTACCTAAATGAAACATAATTTACTGTGTGCAAACTGTATGATGTTGTTGCTGAAAACAAATATAAAACGTATAACACCGTATCCTCTGGTTTTATTTGAGTTTTGTAGGTAAGTTCTAAAATATTGCTAAAATATAGGTATGGTGGATGTGGGGGATACCGTGGATAGCATAAAATTACGAGATTTTTATTTTACATATTTCTTTGTATAATGAGGACAATTTAAGTAAGTAATAATTATAATATTCGATGCATGAAACATAGGGACAAATTGCATATGAAAGCAAAACGAAATCCTAGTAATCCGATATTACAATTGTCTTATAAAAGATACAGGAACTTTTGTAATATTATCTTAAAAAAAGTTAAAATCAATTACGAAAAAACTTCATTAGAATCAGCTGGAAAAAATAATAAAAAGATATGGAATATCATTAAAAATATAACTTACACTTCCAAACAACATGACTCATCAGTAACTTTACTACAAGCGCACTCGTCACTCTTAAATTGTGCTAACAACGCCAATAATTATTTTGTTAATATTGGTAAATGTCTGTCAGAAAAAATTCAATCTCATTTACATTCTCCAACGCACGCCCCTCCTGCCTGTGACTCTTCCTTGAAGTCCTTTGCATTGCTTGACACTGACGAAATCGAGGTTGAAAAAATAATCATGTCCTTGAAAGACGACTGTGCGGTTGGGTGGGATAATATATCCAATAAAATAATTAAACAGTTTAGACACATCTTGATACCTCCACTGACTTATATTTTTCAAAAATGTTTAACTACAGGTATTTTTCCTAAGTGTTTAAAAAAGGCTGTTGTTGTTCCTGTTTATAAATCTGGCAAAAAAAGCCAAATCTCAAACTACAGACCTATATCACTATTGCCATCTCTTTCAAAAATATTAGAAAAAATTATAAACATTAGATTAGTTAGATATTTAGAGGATAAAGCGATTCTGTCTAAGTTTCAATTTGGTTTTCGACCTCTAGTATCTACTGCTGATGCCGTACATCACTTAACAGATTATATTGTAAATAATCTTAATAAAGGTAACCACACAGTTGGAATCTTCCTGGATCTAGCGAAAGCTTTTGATACGGTGTCCATACCTATCCTATTGCGCAAGCTTGAGATTTTAGGCATTAGAGGCACACAGTTGAAATTATTCACGAGCTATCTGGAAGAACGTACTCAATGTGTGAGAATTGGCAGTGTCCTCAGTGATGAACAGGAAAATACACCTTTTGGGGTTCCCCAAGGAAGTATTTTAGGACCTACCCTGTTTTTGATTTACATAAATGATCTTTGTAATATAAAGCTAGATCATGGAATGATCATATCTTACGCTGATGATACTGCACTTCTCTTTACGGCCGACTCGGAAGAACAAGTTTTCAAGCATGCGCAACGAGGATTCAATGTTGTAAATAACTGGCTACAAAATAATCTTTTGACATTAAATGCACAGAAAACTAATTATATTAAGTTCTCCTTGCGTAAACAATGCTTACCTAACACTAACCCTACACTTCATGCTCATTGTTGCCTAGTCCAAACGGAAAACCAATGTGTGTGTCCTGAAATTAAACAAACAGAAAAAATTAAATACCTAGGTATTATATTAGACGAAACTCTTTCATTCAGGCCACATATTATATCTTTAAATAACAGATTACGTAAGTTAATATTTGTATTCAAAAAGTTACGACAAATTGCGGATCCAGCAATAATAAGACAGGTCTATTTTGCACTATGCGAATCAATATTAACTTACTGTATTACGTCATGGGGAGGTGCATGTAAAACACTGTTACTAACCACAGAGAGAGCACAGAGAGCGATTCTCAAGGTGTCAACTTCCCGCCCTTTTCTCTTTCCTACTAACCTTCTATATAAGTCATGTAACGTATTATCAGTACGACAACTATTCATAATGAACATAGTGTTAAAACAGCACTCAGCCCTCACCTTTAACTCTGAAATAATCAATAAAAGACGGAAAGATATAGTCTGCACTCAAACAGTTTCTAAGCAATACGCTTTTACAGCAAAGTTTTATCTGTTCCTGGGCCCATTTCTCTACAATAGAATAAATAGGATAGCTAACATCTATCCACTTAATTTTAGGAATTGTAAAATAACTTTAAAAAATACTCTGCAAAGCATGTCATATGACGATACAGAGACGCTATTGGTCGTAACAAAATAGTATTGTATTTTATTTAAGTATTTGTCATTCTAAGCGTAATTTGTAATGTGTAATGTCTAAATAGAAATTATTTTTATGTTAGTGATTAATTGATTCATGTTAAATGTAGGCTATACTCGCCTGAAACACAGGTTTTTCCTAGTTCAGGCAAATGTTATTATTATCTATTTTAATGTATACTTTGTAAATTGTACTAAACTGAATTTTTGGAAAATAAATAATTATTCTATTCATTCATTCTATTCATTCTATTCATTCTATTCATTGCCTGTGGATAATTCAGCGGACATGTCATAGTTCTCAAACTTAATATTTGTTACTACATATAAGCTCTTAAATTTTAATAATTAATAATACAAAGTCGCTCGAAATGACTCTCACTGAAAAAATGTCAGTGAGTAAGTTGTCGATAGCCAGCTTGCGAGTTTCTCGATACCGTATGTCAAAAGTGGGTTCGTGCTACCGATTTCCATACAAGTTGTAACTTTACTATTCGAATTCGATTCGAAGGCTGCTCGATAGCTTATGTCAAAATGTTTCGTGCTTCGAAATTTTAGTTCTGTTTACGGACGTAGTGGCGGTGTACCAATTTCCATACAAAATTATGAGATTCGAGTAATTTTACGCGCGTTATTTTTCTCGATAGCTGTTCGTGCTAAGGGTACTGGTAACTCTACTCTAGTCTCTCTTTCTAGTGACTTTCCACCGATGCATGTTAAAAAACAAGAACTTTAAATTCATTTAGATTGAATTTAAAGTTCTTGTTAAAAACCAGCGTTGCGACGAAGCAAAGGAATAAATAATAGAATTTGTATACTACGTTTAGTCAATATCATTTAGATGTTCGCATCATGTTGTCGGGGCGATGAGTCTTGTAAACCGATTATGGCATTATGTAAGCAAGTATATCTGTTACCGGCAATGTATGAAATGCAGGCATTGTATACAATGCCTAGGCATTGTATACAATGCCTGGCCCTTTTAGGCAATGTATGAAATATAATGAATATTGATATCTATTTCACACATTACCTAGGCAGTGTATACAATGACTAGGCATTGTATAGAATGCCTGCTGGTCCACCGGCAATGTGTATAATAAAAAGATTTTCGAGAATAGATTCGAGGGGGGATCGAGGGGGCTTGGGGAAAGCTCGAGGGGGGGGGGGGCTTGAGGAAAGCTCGAGGGGGGGGCTCGGGGAAAGCTCGAGGAGGGTTCGATGGGCGGCTCGAGGGGGGCTCGAGGGGGGCTCGAAAGGGGCTCGAGGGGGGCTTGACGGGGCTCGAGGGGGCTCGAGGGGGGCTCGAGGGGTCTCGAGGGGGCTCGAGGGGGGCTCGAGGGGGGCTCGAGGGGGGCTCTTTGGAATCGAACCTGTTTTACTCCTGTAGGTCCCGCGTATAGGTTAGAAATTTAAGGCGAGCGCGGAGCGCAGCGGAGCGTGAGCCTTAAATTTCGAGGTTATTTTTTTATAACAGACAACAGAAATTTGAGTTTGAAATCGAACCTGCTTCACTCCTGTAGGTCCCGCGTATAGGTTAGAAATTTAAGGCGAGCGCGAAGCGCAGCGGAGCGTGAGCCTTAAATTTCGAGGTTATTTTTTTATAACAGACAACAGAAATATACTTATTTTACACATTGCCGGTGGACCAGCAGGCATTGTATACAATGCCTAGGCAAAGTATAAAATGAATTATATTTCATACATTGCCTGATCGTTTTAGGCATTGTATACAATGCCTAGGCATTGTATACAATGCCGGATTATACACATTGCCGGTAACATATCTACTACGTGTTTACTAGAAAATTGAAAAGATAAAAAGCTATAATGGCCCCGTAATGGTAATGAAATTCATAGACAATCTCGTCAACGTACTCGTATATAATTGATCGGATGAATTAATTATGACAGCACGCGGTGGCAAATAGAACTCTAATAGGTTTATAATAGAGTCGGCAATAAGGCGGGTTTTGGGTTTTCCTCGAGTTTCTATCTGAAGGCTAAACAGGGTGGCTCGTGCGTCACAACCCTACGGTTCAGTGGAACACCTGATGAATCATAGATTAGTGTTAAAGGTTCGTAATTACCTGCTGGAAGATACGAATTCAGGTATTTTGAAAAAAAATATTTGAAGTTACGACACTCTTAATAACTTAGAACTTTGTATTCTGAAATAAAGTATTATTATTATTATAATCAGTGATGCCGATGCTGAGTATTTTTTTTTTCAATTGTGTAAAAACAGATCATCTCATGACATGAATGGGTCCACGTAGATCCTAACAGACGAAAGTATATGTGAATACTTGTATTTGGCTTTATTATTATACTAGCGACCGCCCGCGACTTCGTCTGCGTGGCAGATATTTTTGTATCCCTCGGGAGTCGGGAACCGTACTTTTCTTCTGGATGAATGGAACTCTATGTCCTTTTCTGTATCCCTGATAATATGTAGGTATGCAAAATTTCATGATGATCGGTTGAGTAGTCAGACGTGAAGTGATCGAAGACGTGAAGTCAAAACAAATAAACAAGCTTCGAATTCTACTTATTCTGCCCATCATCAGGATTCAGGGCCATTTCTGTTCAAAATTATTGCTGGGAAACGATTTTCATTTTGGTGTTAAAAAGGACTGCAAACAGTACCACGCAACGCAACGTAACGCGCGCAACACACCGTGCCCGTGAGCTTGCTACACAGCGGCGGCGTGCAGCCGAGATGAAAGGCAGCGTTATTGAAAGGTTAGGCCATTTTTTGCAACGAAATAAGTACTTAAATTTTAATAAAGTTTCTTTGGACAAATTAAAACATAACGGTTAAGTAATATTTGTTTTTATAAAAATCTTAAAACATTTTTTGACCTTCAATAATTTCATAGCTATTGATTTCCCAGGTAGTCTAAAAGACAAAAATGGTTCTGATGACGGGCAGAATGCGTATACCTCGGCTTCGTTGAGAGTCTTTTTACACTCTTTATAATTTTGATGAAAAACACTTGCGAATGTAAACGAACGGTACTGTCAACTTTTCTCAACTGAAGTTGCGTTGCGTTGATTGCGTTAATCACAGATGTACATAACAGTCGGTCAGCTCATAGAAAGGTTCAGCATACTTAGAGCCTTGTCACTCCTTGTTGCCTTATCTGTTCTTCTTCTTCCTCTCCTTATCCCATCATCTGGGGTCGGGTCTCCTCACTTTCCCGCGCCAGGTCGTACGATCGATGGCTGTCGGTTTATTCAATTGGGTTTTCTTGAGGTCTCTTTCGATATTCTTCCACCATGTTGCGGGTGGGCAGCCTCTGCCTTTCTTTTGTTCTGGTAGGTTTAATGCAATTTGTACTTACCACATGATCTTTGTCCCTTTTTTGAACATGGCCATACCAACGAAGACGGTTTTCGGAGGTTTTATTCGCAATTGGTGTAACTTTGAAGCTTCCTCGTATAATATTCATTACGGTTGCCTTATTTGTTATTTAATTTTAATTACACAGTACTAAAGTGCTCAGCATTTTCATGGGCTGACTGTACATAATGTATGAATGAGCCTGACCTACTTACGAGTAGCTATCTATCTATATTTAGTAACGTTGTTTCCAAGAACGCCCTTACATATTAATTTTATTTCAGTGCTCCAAGCCAAAAATAGTTCAATAACGCAATTTTGATCACTTATTTTTAAAACGAAAGTAGGTATCTCCGCTTTACTTTATTTGCAAAACAAGTATTTTCCTGGTTCCCACAAAACCAGTTTTGTGCTGACGTAAAACGGCCCGTAAAAGAAATAAAATGGTACCTACCTTACCTACCGCAAAAAAAAACAGTTAAAAAGTATACTCGAAACGAGATCTGCCTATATTGTATATAACAGATTTTTTATTTATTTATGTATAAGCATCCATTCAATTCTATTTTTAGGTGTACGTTTTGTATTCTAACCAAAGTCAACATCCGACGTGAATTCTGCAAAGTTATTTTTGCACACGAAAAATGTGTTTGTTTACATAAAACGGCTTGTAGATAGTTTAACAGTAAGGTATATTTTTGTGTGGCATAGTTTTCGCTACTGCCTACAAATTTTGGTCAGATACCACATGTTACGTGAAGGCGAATATATTTTTAGACCGTAAGAAATCGTAATTAAGTAGGTAGGTAGGTGTATATTACTACTTACAAAAGCCAAACTAGTTGTGAGTTGCGATAGTGACGAAGCATTATGTTACCGTAGATTGTATTCTGTGATCGTAGTGACGAGCGTCTTTGGTTTGCGAGTTTCATCTTGATGTTTATTTTCGTAGCTTTTTCGTTTTTGTGATTCAACAACTTTTCGTTTTAAAGGCCTTCGTTCGTGCTCATTAGATTTTAGCAGGTAAGAAGCTATATGGTTATTTCCTGACAAATTAAGTGCAGTTATTTAAGGAAACCATTTCTTTGTTTTTATCTCATTCGCTTGGAACTTGGAAGTTTG
The DNA here is from genome assembly GCA_943789525.1 of Agriphila geniculea. Lineage (NCBI taxonomy): Eukaryota > Metazoa > Arthropoda > Insecta > Lepidoptera > Crambidae > Agriphila > Agriphila geniculea. Next base: position 26,999,391 of record OX038873.1, read on the forward strand.
GAAGGTCTGCTCTGCTGCCTATGCTATACTAATCATAGTTTGGGAGGTGACTACTATTATATCGTACTAGCACGGTAAAGAGTGGTACTAGGTTCTGCTCGCGACTTCGTCCCCGTGGACATTCGATAAAATCATTAGGGAACCTTTAAATATATAATGTGGAATAAAAAGTATTCCGTTCCCTTTTCCAGTTCCCATTCCCTATCTAAATACATACGGACCTTTCCTACTTATAATCTCATTCATGATTATAATAACTACAAAACTGACACATTTTTACACAAATTTCAACTCCCATTTCACCTCCCTAGAGGGGGTAGAATCATGTCGGGTCCACCGTGTTTCGCAATCAACATCCCATAAAACCTTATAACGATAGACATCCCTATCGATTTTTACATTCATTTACTCCATTTCACTCCCTAAAGGGTAAAAATCCATAAACAACGATATACAGATGCCGGCATATACGTTGGCAAGAGAAAGATGAGACAAAAGATGCGCCGAGTTTAGTGTTTGTGGCTACTGCGCATCTTTTGTCTCGTTTTTATCTTACCAAGTTACGTGCTGGACAGTATACGTTGCATTTGTTTCCAATCCAACTATAAGCCTAAATAATAAAGTGATTTTTTTGATTACATACACTTCCACCTCCTTGTCTTCCCCTACTTTATCCCCCTTTTCACCCCTTCGGGGGTTGAAATGAGAAAAACGTTGCGACACGTATAAATTAATTTTCAATTGTCAGCCTAAATACAAAATTTGAAGATTCTAACTTCGAAACTGACGCAGACTTTCATACAAACTTTCATCCGCTATTTTACTCCTTTAGGGGTTGAATTTCTAAAAGTCCTTCCTTAGTGGATGCCTACATTGTATCTAGTGGACATTCTGGTCGAGTAGGTATTGACAACTTGTATGAAACAGCAGATTTTTTGAGTTGTAGAGTTGGCCCCATATTAAAAGTTGTTCATATTAACGAGCACCATCAAGAGGAGATTCATCTAAGAGGTTTTGCGTTTATTCATTAACACGTTGTATATGCGAAATTTCAAGTCTCTAGGTCCAGCAGATTGGGCTGTGCGTTGATATATCAGCAATCAGTATTATAATTTATATTTTTTTTTAACATAGATTCTGTAATTTAGGTACAACTTGGAACTGTGGCGAACTAACGGAGTCAACTCAAATGCAATATTATTTGAGTTTGCAAATTTATTTACTTGAAAAAATATATAAGGTTCACTTTACGAATTCTTTTCATAAAAAAAATCATTATTGCAAAAGTGTCAAAACAAACTAATCTTATCTATACTATCTTACTAAATGTCTACATATACTTAATAGTAATTCATTTAGACCTGAGGTATACACAATGTTAAATATTTAATCAAATCATATTCTAATCAATTACAAACTTAACCACCTAGGCTAGATAATGGTGATCACTATTAGCATCCGCCTTCCTTTATTTACTTTCCGAGGTTTGAATTTTCAAAAATGATTTTTTGGTGTTCGCCTCATTAAAAAAAACGTGCCCAAACTTGATTTGGTTGCATGGTTTACAGAGTTCTTGTGGCCTTCTTCCGGCTCCATTATTAGACCCTGAATTCCGTCTCCCATCATAATACCAAGACGAATCAAATGAACCTACTCGATGTGGTTGTATGGTTTTTTACAGAATTCCTGTGGCTTTCTTCCGGCTCCATCATCACATCAGCTCAATGACACCATAATATTGCATTGTCTTCCAGTCCAGTTTCGACATACACCTACTAGCTCATCGGAAAGCTAGTATAAAATAGTTCGCAAAGTGGACAAACAAATAAGTAAACATGAAAGCGTAATAATAAAAACGCCTCGTTCGTGCAAAATTTCAAATTCCTTGTCTTAATATTTTAGGCTGTGCTTTAATATTATGTCTGTCGGTCATTCAGTCAGACTTAAATGCTCTAACAGTCAGACTGTAAATTTCTTTTAACTTCCAGAAATGTTTTCGGAATAAGTTCAGAATATCAATGATGCGATTTGTTTTCGCGGCAGCAACACATACCTACTTTTTGCGCTCTCATTTGTTTTTCATGCCAAACGTCCTTGAGCCGCGATGTGTTTTGTATGTAATAAAAAGGCGCATTATCCATTTTTTGTTCAAAACCAAAATATAGTGGGGAATTCTGATGACGTTGGAGAGAGGTGGCAGTCGCGAGACGCGCGTCATTCGGTTCAACGTCCTTCGTTAATCGCTTATCGTTTGTTGTGTCGATTTAATAAACAAGCTTGTAAGCTTCTTGTGTAAGTCTGAGTGGAGACTTTCTACATGGACCGTCGGCCAACCAGGGTCATTTTCGATCTATCGCATATTAGCATCAGACCAAATTCGCAAGATAGCCATTAGCTTGGTGTTATCAAATATCATCAGCTGGGTTGCGAAGTAGGAAGCTTCTGAGAGATATGCCACCCTGAACATAGTTACCCATTGCTAAAAAAATATCGATCGCATATTTATATAAATGGTGAACAGGGTCGTGGGTGGCATCATTACCTGAACATTTTTTTGTGTTTTCATATCGATCGGAAAAGGAACAAGCATCACAAATTCACAAGAGCATATATGTGAAATGTACTTACCTGGCTTGACCTTCTAGATGCTTCCTAAAAGCGACGCAAGACTGTGGTTTTATATACGGCTGGGACCTGCCTCACCGCTGAATGTAATTACATGCCAATATGTAGTCGATTATTATTTTGGAAAAAAGTCTTTATGTTTCTACCCTGGCTGCGCGCATGCTTCCTGAAAACTAACCAAGCAGATGTCTAACATGTTTGTAATGATGCCACCTACGACCCAGTTCAACATTTATATCAATATTCGATCGATTATTTTTTGCGATTGAAGATCATTGTATGGAAGGCCATATGTTCAGGGTGGCATATCTTCCAGAAGCTTCCTACTTCGCAACTCAGACGATAATACTTGATAACACCAAACTAATGGCTATCTTATCAATGTGGTCTGGTCCCAATATGCGATAGATTGAAAATGAGCTCCTTGGCCGACGGTCCAACACCATCCAGAGTAGCTAGATCTTGTAGATTCTGAGATAAAATATCGAAGATGTAACAGCTACAGTACATAAGCCCCCGAGTCCCCCGACCTATACACATGATCGCAGCTTGTTGACTGGGTTCTCCCGTTGGTGTTGTTGCAAATCGGTTGATGAAAATAGTTTATGGATTTGTCTCTCATTGTTGTAATTAAGCAACATTTTTTACGTCACTTCACGAAGAAAACAGTTTTGTGAAATAAAATTATTATGTTTCGTAGTTGCCCCTTCGATTTTGCTCTTAAAGATGTCGTTTATGTCTTTTATTCCAAAAATATGACATTCCGAATAAGGCATGTCATAACTTAATTTCAAATAGAGGAAACATCGACATTACTTTTGGTCACGTACTATCAAAACAGGGACTTTACCAGCGTTATCTTTGAATCAAACGGTCGTCAAGCCATTATGTATTCTGTGGTCAAGCTTTGTGCCAATATTGCCAATAAAATTTTTAGGTCTTGTGCGACGTGTGTCACGGACATTCGACAATCTTCACTGTGAATTTTTGAAGTGAGAACTTCTTTAGCGGCGTAGTACGCTTTTTTGAAATGGGGAAAAAATGCTGAACTCGCGTCAGTAAGAATCACGTGGCTGATCGAAAATGAGTAAGACGGATGTGACGGATGGAGAGTAGACAGCTGGCGGCGGAAGTATCCTCCTCTCTTTCTACGGGGCGCGTTGAAAATGGCGGCGCGTCATTTTAAGACGTAAACACTTGTGTCACCAGCAACGCGCTAATTTTGAAAATGGAACTAATAGCAGCGATCTCTTCGGTGAAATCATAGACTTATTTATACTCTGTGACTATAAGTTTAAATCGTAGAATGCATGTAGAAATTAAAAAGGCCACTGGCGCTAAATCTTTAGAATTTTTCTCTAATTACAAACTGATTGAATTGTGTTACTGTATAGTAATAGGAAAGAAATAATTTTAATCCTTTGCCGCTAATTTCAAAATATCAAAAATGCACAACGTTAATATTCAAGTTTTGACTTATGGCTCTTACTGCTGTTATTATAGTTGATTACACAATGTTTTTTATTGCCGTTTCTAGTGAAAGGGCAAAGGGAAAGCTATCTTTCACATGATCAGCTCAGCTCCCATGAGAAGGTAGTCTCACCAAAACGTGAAGAAAAAACTTAGCTTGCACATGGTACTATTGACCTGCTCCTTTAGGAAATTAATGATTAGTATAGTCAAATTAGCAAAAAGGTTCGAAGTAATTCGTGTAGTTGTAATTTTTTATGGAATCATTAGAAGACATAAATATAAGTTTCCTCCGAATTTGCACCATTCCTGCTATGTACGCAACATCGTTTAATGTTAGGTATTAAAATTAAAGTCCCAATTTTTTTTTAATTATGATACCTGCAATAACAGTTTCTTTCGATGTTTTGTTACAATATTGTAACAAAACATCATTGCATACCTAGCTTGCTTAAATCAGATAAAAAGTTACCGAGATAATTGACAAAATCTAATCCTAGGAGGCGCCACCTCTGATGTCGTAGGTACTTGTTCCACTACTTTCGCGTTGCGCGCGCGTTACTGATCATCAAATCACTTTTTGTTCCCTGCCAAAGTAGTGGAACAAGTACCCTACGACGTCACAAAGGTGGCGCTCCTAGGTTTAGATTTTGTCAATTATCTCGGTAACTTTTTATCTGATTTAAGCAAGCTAGGTATGCATTGATAAGTAATGAAAATTGTAACAAAACATGAAAAGAAACTGTTATCGTAGGTATTATATTTAAAAAAATATTGGGACTTTAATGTTAATACCTAACATTAAACGATGTCCCGTACATAGCAGGAATGGTGCAAACTCGGAGGAAACTTATTATTCATGTCTTCTAATGATTCCATAAAAAATTACAACTACACGAATTACTTCCGATCTTTTTGCAAATTCGACCTAATTTGACTACACTAGATATGATTATAGCTTCTATCTAACCCTCTTTCAAATGAATGAAGTCAATTCATCGTTTCTCAAGGTTGTCTACAGCTGCATTCCTCAGCAATTCTTGAAAGTCAACCAGCAACATTATAATGACGTTTTCGAGTGTTGTTTTAGGTCAGAACTGTCTTGCAAGTGGGGAAGAGCCCCTTTCACCCAATCCGGCCCGGCCAGTTGCAACGCGGCCGCCTGTCATCACCGCCGGAAAGGCAATATCAACTTTATTACAAATGCAGCGGAACTTAATATCGACTGTTACATGCAACCGTATTACATACACGCGCAACGGCGGCGCAACGAGGTTGGCTGCTTATCAACTTTTCAATAACAATTGCTTGTCGAGTGATAAAAGCCAGCTTCTCTTCTTATCAGGGTTGCCACCTTTAATCTACGGAGCAACGATTTCTGACAGCGTCATATGGGAAAATACTCGCTCAACATCGAAGGCGGTATACTTAACGAGATACAAAGCAAAAAAAGACATTAATTCGACCCATTTTATATCAACACTTATTTTGATTGCGTGTTATCATATCATCAAAAATCGGGACAAAACTGATGAATCAATATCGCGACTGTGCGACGCCACTTTCAAATGTGAAAAAAGTTTTTTTCGTCTATTATTACAATATGGGCATCAAATGAAAGGCCTTGATGAGCACATTCCAAAACTATATAATTTGTCACTAAAATGTGTGAAAAAAAAATAAAAACACGACTGCCCTGCTAAAAACGAACTAAAAAGTTAAATAACAAGTGTCACTCTCATGCAGTCGGGGGACCTCTTTGATCAAAAATTGTTCCATAAAACGATGCCCGACTGCAGTGACACTTGTTATTTAACTTTTTAGTCCGTTTTTAGCAGGGCAGTCGTGTTTTTAATATTTTTTCCCAATATCTTATGCACTTGTGTCAAAATCGGGTTAACATCTACCATATCTACTGCACAGTGCCGGTTTTAGCACTACCAGCGCCCCTGGGCGACATTTCTACGGGGCGCCCCCTATCTGCGATTCCACAATTTTGCCTGTCTGTTAAAAAACAGCCACGCAGCGCGATTTTTAGTCTGATTCATCTACTAATCTTGTAACCTTGCTTGTTTATAGCAAAAACCGGCCGCGCAGCGCGATTTTTGGTCAGTTTCATCTACTAATCTTCTAATCATGCTTATTACAGTAAAAAAACGGCCGCGCAGCGCTATTTTTAGTCAGTTTCATTTACTAATCTTGTAACCTTGCTTTTTATAGAAAAAATAAGTCGCCGCGCAGCGAGATTTTTAGTCAGTTTCATCTACTAATCTTGTAATTTTGCTTGTTTGTAGTAAAAAAAAACGGCCGCGCAGCGCGATTTTTAGTCAGTTTCATCTACTAATCTTGTAACCTTGCTTGTTTATAGAAAAAATAAATCGCCGCGCAGCGAGATTTTTAGTCGGTTTCATCTACTAATCTTGTAATTTTGCTTGTTTATAGAAAAAATAAATCGCTTATAAAGTGATTTTTAGTTAGTTAATCCACTAATCTTGTTTGTTTATACTAAAAAATGGCCACGCAGTGCGATTTTTGGTCAATTTCATTCGTCGTGTCGTCGCTCGTCACCAGGCAACAATAAGATTGGTGGTCGGGCGTTTTCAGCGTCCCACACTCGAGGGCGCCCAGTGCAGTCGCATTGCTTGCACCGCCGCCCTAGGGCTGCTCCTGGATTTCACAATGGCTAAATCTTAAATGGCACATGGCAGCGAGCGATGAAATTTCGGCGAGATATTGCCAAGTTGTTCTGATTATGTGTGTATATATTGCCGACATATGTCACTGACAAATATCAATTTGGTGAAATAGGGGCCTGTTCTGTGCTGTCAAAATCAATTGGATCGATAGAGTTTTTTATTAAGTGATGTTTTGCTGACTGTACATCGACTGCCAATATGTGATCAAAAGTTAATGCCGATAAGCTCTGTTGATCGAGTTTTCATTTGACGATGGTCAATTTGAAACCCGTCGCATGATGCCGCGCCCACAGGGGGGAGGAGGTGACCACGAGGGGGGGATTTGTGCGTCACGAGACTGATCGTCGAAGTGGGCCGGCTCCAATTTGCCGCATGCGACTGTTGAACTCTGGACTCGAATCTTCGCCATTATAAAACATTATTGACTATGATAACTGCAAACAATTATTTAAGAACTGAAAAGGTTTAAAAGGTTACGTAAGTACATAAGTGTCAAGTGGTTAAATATTGTAATTTATTTACTGGTATACTTATTTATATTACTAGCTTTCCGCCCGCAGCTTCCGGGCTACAGGTTATATCGCGCGGGCGGAGACCCGTGCCCATCTGTGGGATAAAAAAATTGGGTTGCACTCCGGGAGTGCCGGCAGAAGTGAAAACTTGAATATTAACGTTGTGCATTTTTGATATTTTGGAACGGTTAGGGAATAATTTTGCACGAATTGCCGTCTTATGAATTTACTCTGCATTTGAATTTACGAATACAGAACAGTATTGTACGAAAGTCTTATCCATAGCTTGACAGAAAATCTATTTGACATTGAATTAAAAAATTAGCGCGTTGCTATGGTGACACAAGTGTTTACGTCTTGAAATGACGCGCTGCCATTCAAGAGAGGGGGATTCTTCCGCAGCCGGCTGTCTACTCTCCATCCGTCACATCCGTCTTACGAATTTTCGATCAGGGTCACGTGATCCTGACTGATTGACGCGAGTTTAAGATTTTTTCCCCATTAAAGGGTACAACGCCGCTTAAGAAAGTTTTCACTTCAAAAAGTAGCCATGCCATATGAGCCATGCCCTTTCCCAAGGTTCCATCTATATCCGTAATCCGTACTAAATTTCGTCAAAATCGGTCCAGCGGTCTAAGCGTGAAAACGTAACTGACAGACAGACAGAGTTATTTTTGCATTTATAATATTAGTATGAATAGTACTTATTGATTTTTAGTTCTAAACTAGGAAGTATATGTATGGCTATGGAGTAGCGGCGGGTCTTCTCGCACAGTCGTATATTTAAAAGAAGGCCTCAAAAATAGCAATGCAACTGTATTCTGGTCTTTGTGATACCACCGTTCTGGGTGTTTGTGATACCACCGTTGTCTCTGATTTCCAAAGCAAAAGTGCTTCAGCTTCTTTGAAATCTGATCAATGTTTGTGATGTTGTCCAGCGCATTTCTAGAAAAGATATTCCAAAAGCCTGACTAACCCCCGATTTCTGAGGTATTTTATCAGAGGTTTACGGAGGGGTCAAGTCAACATTATCTGGTTTAAAGTAATAAAATTAAACCAGATAATGTAGACCCCTCCAATGAAGTTAAACCTCCGATAACCTCCGATTAAGTGTTCAGAAACGGGGTTAAGCCCTCTTTTATCTTATATATCACTTCACTTTACTTTTCTAACTAAAATATCGTAGTTTTTGGTTACCAATCTTGCTTTAATTGTGGAGTTAAATATTTCAACCAAATATGCTCATTCGTCAAAAAACAGAGCCAAAGAACCTACCTTACAAAAGAAACAAAACATGGTTGGCGATAATTTAATATATTTTTAATGGCCCTCGTCTCCGCCCTGCACTCGATCATTAACAGTCGTTAACTCAACGGGCTAATTTACCTCCTGACGACTACTGTCCACGTTATTTTACTAGTTTAACACTTATTAACTATAGTTAACTAACATCTACTCGTTGTTTTAATACAGATACCTGTACATATTTACTTCTAAGGAGTACACACTTACGGATGTACATTTTTAACCCGCTAGCTAGCAGGGTTGCCACCCGTCCCGATTTTGCCGGGACAGTCCCGATTTCGATGAAATTGTCCCGCGTCCCGACGATCCATCAGTTTTGTCCCGATTTTTGATGAGAACACGCAATCAAAATCAGTGTTGATAAGAAAACATTTTTTTTTAAAACACTTTTTTAAAACGGACTAAATTATTACAAAAAAAAATCTAAATAAAAACATAAAAACCTATACCTACAGAAATTTTAAACCTAATACCGTGGGGCGCGTTTTGTAATCATCTATATTGTCAATCTATATTCTATAGCATGCGCCCCACGCTTTTAGGTTTAAAATTTCTGTAGGTACCTATAGGGTATGAGGGTTATAAATATTTACAGAAGAATTTATTTTTTACTTTCTAGTTTGTTTTTACTACTCCGTTTTAATGTTTTTAGTCCGAGTTTTTTGTAATAACTTAGTCCGTTTTAAAAAAATGTTTTTAAAAAAGTTTTTTTTTCAGTTAATTATTATTTTCTGCTTTTTAGTTAACGAGCTAAGACTAAAAATATACCATCTCCTACTCTCGCACTCGCACTCGCACTCGTCAAGACGGTTCAAACGAGCCTAAACTCGATCGGGTTGCATGGTTTTATTAAAGAGTTCCTGTGTCCTTCTTCCGGCTCCATCATCAGACCCTGGAAACTATTTCCCAACAAAGTACTCGTTAAGACGATTCAAATGAGTCCAAACTCGATGGGGTAACATGGTTTTATTAAAGAGTTCCTGTGTCCTTCTTCCGGCTCCATCATCAGATCCTGAAAACTATTTCCCAACAAAGTAGTCGTCAAGACGATTCAAACGAGCCCTAACTCGATGGGGTTGCATGGTTTTATTACAGAGTTCCTATGGCCTTCCTCCGGCTCCATCATCAGATCCTCGGACACTATTTCCCATTAAAGTACTCGTCAAGATGAGTCAAACGAGCCCAAACTCGATGGGGTTGCATGGTTTTATTACCGAGTTCTAATGGCCTTCTTCGGGCTCCATCATCATACCCTGGACACTATTTCCCAACAAAGTTCTTGACAAAATGATTCAAACGAGCCCAATCTCGATGGGGTGGCGTGGTTTCATTAAAGAGTTCCTGTGTCCTTCTTCCGGCTCCATCATCTGACCCTGGAAACTATTTCCCAACAAAGAACTCGTCAAGACGATTCAAACAAATTTAATGGGGTTGTACGGTTTCAATATTGAGTTCCTAAGGCATGGCCTTTCAGCTTCATCTTCAGACCTTGGATCTCGTCTCCCATTAGAGTACTCGTCAAAACGATTGTAACGAGCCCAAACACGATGGGGCTGTATGGTTTCATCATTGAGATCCTATGGCCTTCTTCCGGATCCATCATCAGATCAGCTCAATGACACCATAATATTGCATTGCCTTCCAGTTCTGACCTATGTTCAAAGTTGCAAGTTTCTAGCACATTGGGAAGCTAGTACAAAATCGTTCACAAACTTTGCGGAGAAATGAACGAACACACAAACAAACAAACACACAAACGAGAAAGCAACCTAATAAAAACGTGTTAAAAAATGGGTCGAAATATTTAAAAGCATAAGGCCTGGTTTACATTAGTCAAGTAGACGACCGAGTCGAGTAGCGAGTAGAAATACATTGCTTGGCATGTTCGTCGATTTTAAAAGAACGTCAAACACACCACGTAATGAACTTCTACTCTCCTAAAGCACTCTACTAAAGACTAAGATAATGTAAACCAGCCCTAAAGGACTGCAAGTTAAATGAAGGCTTGCAGTCCTTTAGCAAAATAAGGATTTTGCTTTGTATCTCGTTAAGTAGACCGCCTTCGATGTTGAGCGAGTATTTTATCGCGTAAAAACGGCTGGTCGGATCCTGGTTAAAGGTTCCCTAAGGATTTTCTCTAATATCCACGCGGACCAAGTCGCGGGTAGAACCTAGTAGATATAATAAAAGAATAAAAGAAACAGCACGTAGTACTGCTTTTCAAAGGCAGCATCAAGTCAACCTCGTGGCGACATCTATTAGATTAATCTTTAAACAACATACAATCGAGCGAGGTCTCGAGGCTCACTGACTGAGCCACTAGTTTTGTTTTAAGTACGTGTGTTGCCATAAAACTACAAAATATAGGTGTTAAGTTAGGTACAGATGAGCAACTACAAATAAAGATATAATCGAAATACTTTAATTAACTGCGTTGCGTGCGTTACAAACAAAGACAAATAATATAGGTACCTAACCTATAGGGTACTTCGTCACAAATTAGGTGGCCAGTTAGAAATAATTAAATTAATTTCAAATATTATTCAAAACTCGTTAGTCCGCATATACATATATGCGGGCTACCACGTGGCCCATAATGATTTTGAAGAATGCGAAGCCACTACTTACTAATAATTATTATTCGATGTGTCTCTTTTCAATCGGATATCAATATGAACTCAATATTTTAAATTTTGAAGCTATTCAAAATCTGCTAAGTCCACAGATAATTATGAAATGTAACTTATTAATTAATTCTTACAAAATAAAATTCACAGCTTAAATATTTATAAATGACGCATTAATGCGTTCATAAACCTTTTTTTAAATTCCTAGTTAAATTAAAACTAGCATGAAATTATCATTATACATTCTAAATGTATTCGTATCGTAACGCAACCAACCACCAAATCTTTGACCAACTTTCGACGCCATTTTCCTCTCACCTGTGTTATTTTCATTCATTATTAACATCGACGCTCACAGTAAGCGCAGTTACGACATAATAATTGTTATCTATCTTATATTTGCTTCCACAATCTGAATCAACCGTCACCGTCTCGATGATGTATTTATTAATGCCAACTATATTTATTCAAACAATATTTTGAACAAACATCCGTCCGCTTATTTATTTGTAGGTACCTAGACCATAAGTTATCCAGACTCAATAAATAAACACCGCTATCAATTAGGTGATTGATTAAAAAATTTACCTACCTACATGGAGTGACACGCGAGTACTGTTGTGTTTGTCAACAAACACGATACATGACTTGAAGACTGACGACCGACCAAACGCAGTGGTCTGCGGGTCTACCGCCTAACTATATCGCTTTGACTCTGGCTTTGGTTTATGACATCAGTGCACTGTCCGTCCTTGTCATCGTGTTATGATATGACAAGGACGGACAGAGCATTGCTATCGCTCTGGCTAAAGCTTTGAATTAGGCGGTAGGGCCCCTGGTCGGCAACTACCTCATCAATAAGATAACTCAATGCTTTACCATGACTATACGACTAGACTAGATAAGACTTCATCGTCTTTCTGTAGCACCTATCATTATAATATTGTAAATAAATATAACAGAGAGAGAAGTCAATATGGATAAATATTGATATGACAATATCAATTTTCAAATTAATGTCATTAAAAATGGTGTATATGGCAAACGGGTGACGTTAGATGTTGGTAAATATCTACAGATGATGAGTCACAGACCCAGCTGTTACGAAATCCCTTCGCGGTTTTGGCAGCAGACCAAAAGTACATTGAAACTTTTTTATGCCTCAATTCTCACATCATTAGACGGTAGCAAAGCTTTCGCTAAAGTGCACTGCGTTTATCTCATGATTTGACGGTCAGGTGGAGTGGAACAGTGGACTTTCACCGTGGTCGTACATAGTGCTGATAACCGTTGATAGTGTGGGTCGAGCTAGGCGCTCCTCCGCGCAGACTGCCGCAGGGTAACGAACTCGGACCTACACTCTATACATTCCATATGTGCGAGGCGTTCAATAATTCAATTGCGTGAACTACCGCCGCCTTATCGAGCCTCGTTTTTTCTCTTGTTTACTTGATAGGAACTGGGACGCAGACCTATGGATTCTATTTTTATTCTTTTGTGTTTTGATATTCATTGAATGATGTTTTTTTAACCTGTTTTAACTTTCTAATCGATTAAGATAATTAATTTAATAGAAAACATACTTGAGAAAATCGACTCACCCGTAGCAGCTCAGACGGGATTTGAACCCTCACCCCTAGGATTCCGGCCCAATGCACTAACCAATTATACTACCAAGTCGCCACCGAGGCGATTTTCTATTAAATTAATTATCTTAATACCTATAAAAATAGCATTGTGACCTGTAGTTTGTACCTAAAGTATTGAATTTCAATAATTTCTAATCGATGTTAAATAGTGCAAACCAGCCTGGCGCAACTCTCTCAGTAAAAAACGATCTATGAAACGGAGGCGAATTTTTAACTTGTCTAAGTTTGAAAGAACGTTGACAATTCACAAAGCAGTAGATAATTGACAACATTCGAATCAAGGCGTATTATACTTCGCCCCATCAAAGAGTATCTATCATCTTTGACCGTTTTACCGCCAATGCCGTTTGACGTTTCTCTTTTGTTTGTTTTCGTTGAATTCGCCTCCGTTTCATACTCAAGCTTTTTTGTATGACACTCCCGTCTCTTATAACGCTAGTTATTTTTACATTCTCTTTGGTGCAAACGTAAAAAAATATAAAAACGTTTTGCCCTTTTCAAAACGAACTTCGTTGTTATTTCTTTGCACATCATTTCTTTTCATTTCAAACTTTTATAAATTGAATGGCCACACCACATTCATAAAAGCTTGAACATTAGATTAGAATAAATAATTAATTAGTCTCATTTTATATTCGAAGCCGTGGCATAGTTATTAAACAGGTTTTACAATTTGTGTTAGTCAGCTAAACAGTCATTATAAATAGTTAATTGACTTAATGCAATTTTTTTTAGATATTCAACATGTACTAAAACTTATTACGTAAATCTATCAGACAAGGAAAATAAAACCTAGGTAAGTATTTTCTCTTTTAAAATAATCGATTTATAACTAAAACTGTAAACTCCTTTCCGAATATCGAGAAACTTTGTATTGTTATTGTAAATTTTGAAAACACTTTCATTACAAAATTTATTGGAAGATTATAGTCCATTGATATGTTATGTAGCTACTGCTAATAAATTATAAAAAACATTAATATTCCTTTATATATTATTATAACGAAAGAGCAATATATTTCTGAAAGTAATGCTAGCCACAAGTTTATTACGTATCTGTATCAGAAATAGACGCAAACCCCACGGTTTCCTCGATTTTCTTTTTACGTTCCAAAAGTTTTCTGCTATCGTGATTTTCATCTGCAAATATGTACTAGCACGGTTCCGGTACACAAGGACGTCTATGTTTATGTCAATATTTGCTCGTATTTTCTCCATCCAAAATATCAACATCAAAATGTGTTCGTTGCTTCGTATTTTTTACACGATTACATAAATATAAGCTTGTGAAAATCTGCTACTGAACGAAAACCATCTGTATTCTGCTGTGGCATTCCACAGGCATTTCTTTTGCTCCGAAATATTTTGACAGTTAAGAAGTAATGTTACCATTATTGAGTTACTAGCGGCCGCCCGCGGTTTCACCCGCGTGGTTCCCGTTCCCGTGGGAATATCGGGATAAAAAGTATTATATGTTTTAATCCAGGCTATCTTCTATCTGTGTGCCAAATTTCAACCAAATCCGTTCAGTAGTTTTTGCGTGATTGAGGAACAAACATCCAAACATCTAAGCATCCAAACCCACAAACTTTCACATTTATAATATTAGTAGGATCACTTCCTCCTTTCTTTTTAGAATTATCCTACGTCCTGTTTTCAGGATTCACCATGGTATCTGGAATCAATACGCACGAATTTCATCTATACGTATTTCTTCACAATTCTCGTTCTGATATGTATTGTTGTATTTATTAACTAGCCATTCGTTCAGAGATACTCAATTATCGCGGTGAGTGTGATAAAGTAAGTCATTTAAGTCCGTGAAGTGGGGGGGAGGGGGCGTCCCTACCTCAGATCAGCCTGGTGCCCACCCCAGAAAAAACCTGATATATTTTTCTATTGCCCTTCAAAACTCACGCTGATCTAGCACTACGTCATTTAGTTTTCCGCAAATGCTACGGTTTCTGTTCTTCAAGTGAATGACTTTCACCCGTGTCGTCGTCTATAAATGTGGTACCACATTTATGTAGTAGGTAGTTTTCTTTGATGGGAAATCATGTTAACGAAACTGTTATACTTGCTACGGGGCGGGGCGGCACTTCGCGGGTAGTGGCTTAGTATGTAGCAAACTTCAAATGTAGCAATACCAATAGCAAATACTCGTATCGCTACGAAATTGTAATTCGGCGTTTATTTTATAGTTAAATACGCACCTAACTCCAGTAATTTCAAAGTAAATAGCCAGAATAAAATCGGCTATCGAAGCAGATTTACTGCTCAGAATAAATTAATTTAATGTCCGCTGGCAGCGTTGAAGTGCTAACGGCCGTTTTGATCGCCTGCTGAGGTGCCACCTAACAGATCAACTATGTATGATTAGTCTGATGTTCATCTGTTTAGAATTATAAATATTATTGCGCAAGTCGCCTTATAAATGTAGAACTATATATAAACATGCAAATAGTTACTGGAACGGGCGGCGGGTCCTATCATCAATATCTTGTTTTGATAATTAAAATAAAACCGGTCAAGAGCGAGTCGGACTTGCGCACCGAGGGTTCCGTACCATCATATTGGCACCATTAAACCACACTGCAGAATATAATAATAAAATTATTATTGTAGTTTTAGGTCAGCGCCATCACTTGACCAATTAACTTTTTTAGAAATTTGATAATATCTAAAAAAGTGTGCTATATTGAAGGAATGAATGAATGAAAATTTATTTGCAAAAGACATGGTTATACATGTTGGTAAATTAAAGTTAAGTTGCTTAACATATCTTGCTTTTCAGCATGCAAAAAATCACATAAAGTATATAAAATCAAATTACAGTTAATTATTAAAATAAATTAGTTATAATTAGGTATTAATTTAAATTTAAATATAAGGCTAAGCATTTAGGTAATTATTTTGAACGAAGCACCGAATTTATGTCGCTGTCCTTAAGATAGTCATTGACAGAATAATAGCATTTATCGATCAACCATGTCATCAGTTTAAATTTAAAACTATTAAATGGATATCGTTTGAATTCATTAGGCAATTTATTGAATATTTTTATAATCGTTTATAGAATATGAGACATCGTTTTATTTTTCCAGTAATCTTTATATAAATTGCTATCACATAGAATTATTTAAGATTTTTCTCTTTGCAAACGTCGGAGATAAGGGGGGGGGGAGGGGGGAACGGTATTTTTTTTACAGTTTTCATCATAAGTCGAAAACTATGCGGCCTAATGAAAAAAGCAAAAATGATTAAAAACGTACAAACGACGCTCTTTCATATGATACCCCACATGCTCTAGTAGCCCCACTTGAAATTTTTAAGACCCCTTTTCTTTTTTTTTTTTTTTTTTTAGTTTATTGGGGTTTAACAAACAGTTTCACAATGTGCTTAATAAACAGTTTAACTTACATAAGAAAATTAGTAAATGTGGAACCAACATCGTTAACCACTGATTACACATAGAAATGGGAATATTTTAAGGTTAAATACAAAGTTTTATATGTTTTATCTTATGTTAAGGTTATTTAATTAGGCATAGTGTCGATCTCATATAACTTCTTTACAATTAATCTCTTAAAAGAGCCAATACTCGTAACAAAAATATCTATATCCTGAAAATATTTATTATAAGTGTCAGCCATCCGGGATATGGGTAGACGTTTGCCTGCATTTGTTCGCGATGTGCTTGTTACAAAAAGTTTAGTAGTTCGGCAGGCACGTCTTTGCGGTCTGACTGGCACATGGTAACTTATTTTATTCACAATGTCATTGCAATCATATTGATTGTGACAAAAGTCATACAACAACTTTGCCTGAGACTGTAGTCTCCTAGATTTAAGATAAAGTAATTTATACTTTTTCAAAAGTACCGGATATGATAAACGACTTCGAAAACACTTGAATTGCATATACCGTAAGAACTTTTTTTGTACTTTTTCGAGTTGGTCTGAATATTTATTATAATAAGGGTCCCATATGGAAGTGGCATACTCTAACTGTGAACGAATAAGTGATTTATATAAATGTATAAAAGTAGTGGGGAGTTTAAAATCTTTGCTGGCTCGGACAACAAAGCCGAACATTTTATAAGCTTTGTTGCAAATTTTTTCGATGTGTACATCAAAAAAGTCTCAGTCCCTATTGTAAAAAATAAATTGATTTTTTATTTATTTCTTATTTGCATGTTGGGCAAATGTCATCTTAAATCATTCCAAATTTCAAGTTGATACCATTAGTAGTTCTCGAGATATCCAGCTGTGACAGACAGACTGACTGAGTCCACACCATAAGGGTTCCTTTTTTACCATTTTGGTACGGAACCCTAAAAATGGACTGCATTAAGTACCTTGTAGAAGCTTGAAAAACTTGTAGCGTTTCACTCAACAATGGATCTTGCAGTGCCTCTAAACTGTATCATATTTTTTCAAACTGTTACTATCCTATGTATCGTGTCAATGTGACTCGCATCGAAAGGAAAGAACAAAATACAAAGCAAATGTGTAATCTATTTAATTGACTATGTAAGGTACTTTGAACTGAAAATCAAAATTATTTGGTTTGATCTAGGATTCTGAACCACAAGATCCAATCTGGGTAGATAATATTGTACCTACATGTACTCTAAGACTTAATTAGCAAGAAAGTGGTTAATTTATGTTGCCAAGAAAAAGGCAATTAGGTCACGGCTCCTTGACGACGGGGTGTGTCCAATGAATCCGCTTCGGGGCTTACAATTAAGTGATAGGTACTGCTGATAACATTAAACCATACTAATCGAATGCGTTACTACTGTAGATGTTTTTATTTAAAAAATAAAGAAAAGTTGTTATTCTAGTAAAGTTACTTAAGGGTCCATAATAGGAAAACATGGTTTGGGGGGTCATTTTTTTATAAAGAAAACGTAACTTGTAGACACAAAAAATCATACGGAAAGCTAAAACGATTTTCTAGTTGCTACAAATATTAAATTGCGTATAACCTCACAGATGACTGTAAAAAAATCAGAAAATCACCAAAAGCGTTTGCGTAGGTCTGTTCATATTTTTGGCGTAAATAATAACGGAATCGTTTTGAATTCTAGATTAAAATACACCTTAACGTACTGTGTAGTTGCTTCAATTACTTTTATTAAAGAAAAATAATTGTGATAATGATAATGATGAAAAATCAACGAAAAGCATCGAAAAAGTTATTTTCCTTACTCTTTACATGTAAAGGAAAAGACGGGGACAAATGTTCCAGCGTAATTAGCAAAAAACCTGTACATATATCATTACCGACTTAAAAATATAATTTTAGATTTCCTTACTATCCACCACCACCACCTATAAAGTCCTACGCCTAGAACTCCGGAATCGCGTCATTAATTTTGGTCTATTTCTGTCGGTGAAACATGTTGAAATCATTGATTTTGACTAAGCCTGCATTGATCCTTGATTGTACATTCGACTAGCGCGCAATTTTACGAGTTGGTCTTTACCGGGCGGTCGTAAAGACAGATAGCAATCTGTTGCTGGACCCATCACTGAATCACAATCAGGTCCACTACTGAATTGCTGATCTCACTTTGTAAAGGGACATTAATTTTATTGCTAACCGAATTCTGTCTTTGATTTTTAAGGCCTCATAAAACAACAATATTTTAGAAGATTCTGAATGAATAATTATTTAATTGGGTAACAATGCATAACATTGAGATTTTTCGCATTAACAATGCAATTTTTATTTAAGTTAAATAGTGTATTAGAAAAATACTAGAAAAAATTACTCGACTGACCGTAGCAACTATCAACTATCGGTAATTTATTTTCGTAATATTAACCGATAACAAATTAGTAACGGCAAAATCATAAGTATAATCTACCGGTAGCTGCTGAATAAAATAGAAGTTAATACGTTTAGATCTATTTCGGTAAAATGTTATTTTGTTAATGGATCTGAAATCGTATTCTAGCCAAAGATATCATCATCATCATATCAGCCGCACGACACCCACTGCTGGGTATAGGCCTCCCCCAAGGATTTCCACGACGATCGGTCCTGCGCTTCCCACATCCAGTGGCTTCCGGCAACCTTCACCAGCGGGGCCTACCCACGGAGCGTCGTCCGGTGCGCGGTCGCCATTCAAGAACCTTTCCGCCCCAACGGCCATCGGTTTTTCTCGCTATGTGTCCAGCCCACTGCCACTTTAGCTGAGCAATCCTTCGAGCGATGTCGGTTACTTTAGTTCGCCTGCGGATCTCCTCATTTCTGATTCGATCACGCAGGGAAACGCCGAGCATGGCTCTCTCCATTGCACGCTGGGTGACCTTGAGCCTCCTTATGAGAACCATAGCACAGAATACATAATAGTATAGTTAGCGACCACGTTTCACTGCAGTAAGTCATCACTGGCAACACACACTGCGGTCATTGGCCAAAAATATATGTTTTGATAAATCATTAATTCTAGCTAGGTAATACAAAAAAAAATCAGCTGCTTCATACATTTTTATATTTTCGTTATTAATTTTTGTATGAAACAGCTGATTTTTTTTTCGCGATTTCAGAGTTTGTCCCATAGTAAAAGTTGTTCAGTTTATGGTCCGAAGAAACGGTTTTCTCATTTTGCGTTAATTCATTAACATGTTGTATAAGTTTGGTAATGTTCGAAATTTTATTCTCCTAATCCTTTTTATTTTGCTTGTCGACAGGCATGAAAATGACCACGTCCACGTCATCAACGATGACCGCGCGTGTCCACAGGAAGGTCATAAGGGCGCCGCATAAACGCGTGCACCCGGGCAAGACGCCGCATGCGGGCAAAATACTGCACGCCGGCAAGCTGCAGGGCAAGCTCGCCCACCCGGGGAAGCTCGCGCACCCGGGGAAACTAGTCCACGCGGGAAAAATGGCCCACCACTTGGGCAAGTTCGGGAAACTCGCGCACTACGCTTACACACACGCACTCCGCCCTCCCGAGCCCTGCGAAAACAGTAATGACAGCGGTTTGGGCCCTGACCCAGTCAACAGGTGAGTGAATCACTGTTCGTGCAAGCTTGTGGCATTACTCTAAGGAATTGTGACGATTATAGTCAATTTGGCATTAAATAATAGTACCTATACCTAATTCCCACTGCGTAATGAAACATAGATCACAATATTGCACGCACATTCATTTGACACCAGCCATTTTTAATGTCCCCACTGCTGGGGCACAGGTCTTCTTTATGGGTGGATAAGGAGGATGGGACATAACCCACCACGCAGGCCCAATGTGGATTGATGGATGTTAACGACTGCAGATGCAGCCGGGACGGCTTAACGTGCCTTCCAAAGCATGGAGGCATTCGAGATAATGAATTTTTGGTCACCCATCCCATGACCGACTCTTGCGAAAGTCAATCGCAGGGCCAGGCGGTAAACACACCGAACTCCTCAGAAGATACTCACATTTATTTGAGTATTTTTTTAAAATAAGTATTAATTTTTATGGAACTGTAGGCGCGATCACACTCATCGAGTAAAGTGACACAAAAGTGTTGTATAATTTTCAGTTTTTGGCAAAGTATCGTTTTGTTAGTAATCGCTAATTGGAGAATATGGCTGTGCATGAATAAGTGTGCTAACTGCTAACACATCGTCACGGGTATGTGCGCCCGAACCGATAATTGCTGACTGACCGTTCGATGTGCTTCTGAAGTCATCATCGTCATCATTTTATGTTCACTACATGTTGCTTATATGTTATGTACGACAATTATTATTGAGTAATGTCTTCATGACGGGACTGGAGAACCTACCAAACATGGTGTTATCTATTTTTTAAATGAATGCTGTATGCATCAGCCCACACTGCTGGGACAAATTTCCAAAATCTCGCAAGATTTAATTAGTCCCAAATTAAGAACAATCTGTTAATATGCTTACAATCAAAATAGACTAGTAGAATACAATAAGTCACATCAGAATAAATTAAAACATGCAATGACTGAGGGGTTATTTCACCTCAAATACGTAGGTATTTCATAATTTGTCAGACCCCGAAAACGTTGAAGAATGCTTGCTTGTAACGTAATTCTATTAAAAACCTATTTAAGTATAGTTTATAATAAAACCAATATTTTTTGTGGAATTCCGAGGACTTGCTGATGGAACTCTGTTTTAACTTGTGTATTGTATTTGTAAGATAGGAAAAGTAAAATAATGTTTAGAGTTAGTCCATATGAGAATTTGAATTGTAATTAATTCTATTCTACCATGCACCGACCGTTTTTGATATTGCCTCCATTAAAAACAACCGGTACTAAGTCGAAAAATTGATATATGCGGAAATCATAATCACTGTTTTGAATAATATTTCGATTATAAACGAAAAGATATACTGGTGATAATTACAATACAACAGCTGGGCCCCGTGTTCCCGTGGTCATAGCGCCTCGCTTGGCATGCGCGCGCGCACGCCCCGTCACCTGATAACGTCCAATAATAAAGACAGATAAGAAGCAACCACTTGATCCGACCAGCATTATCATAATTCGCTTTATTCGTTTTATCTTACTAACGCTGGCATCGTATTTTCACGTTGAGCCTACCTACCTAATTTATTTAAATACACTTGCAACTGTTGTCAGTTGTTGTTTTGATTTTCATGGTTAAATTGCGCTTTTTTAACTTATTTTTGTCCAGAATGATGTTCATGCACTTTGTCAAATGAAAGATATTGCTGGCATATTTTGGGGAATGCCTACTGCATTCAACTGAGACAATACATAGGACCTTGATCATTGGATGAGAGATCATTATCCTAGAGCTGACGGCTCAAAATCGTGATCATTAATTAATTAAAAACATCTGCCATAGTTCATTCCATGGGTTACGAATTCACGATATTCAAAAGTACCTACCTCGTGTATACAGATCGTCAGACACGTTGGAGGATTGGGATCATGCAGATTCGAAGCGACGCCGAGGCGAGAGCGAGTCGGCCGTTAAGATTGAGTGCGACGACGCTAATGACGCGTACCCATTCCCGCCGCCGCCCGCGCCTGCGCTCGCGCCCGCACCAGTGCCCGCGCCCGCGCCCGCTCCCGCCTCCGCGCTCTCTCCAGCTACCGTGATCCCGCCTATCGTGGCTCCAGCAGACCATCTCACGTCAACGCCAATTCTCTCGACGCCCGTGTATGTGTCTGCACTTTTATTTACGTACCTATCTCTTCTGTATCTTTTATTCAAACTTATTAACTTAGGCAACAAAAATATATAATTCTCAAATATATTTTTTCATTTACAAGACTTCAAATAAAAAAGACAGGAGGGGGATTTTATATCATATTTAACCAAAGTCAAACACGACTAAGATATTTGCTTTGGTCTTACCCGGTAACTCTGTGTGCTGTATAAATTTATCAACGTGCCTATTAGCTTGTTTGTTCAAAATATAACTGTATTTGTGCATTTCGTCGTCCATTCAAACCATGCATGCTGCGCGTGGCTAACAACATACTTGCACAATTAACAAAAATTTGTGTGTTGTTTTAGAAATTATAGTAAGTAAAGATAATGACAGTCTTTAGTTACGTGGCTTTATTTTTGAATTACAGAGCAAGAGCGAGTTGCAGCATAATATCTAGTCCAAATATAAGTGAACCTCCTGGGAAGCGCTTCCAAGATCCTTATAGATCGTGTGGGAAGATGGGCGGAGGCAAGCTGGCCAATAAATACACGGGCGGGGGCAAGTTGTCCGGTGCAAGCGGCAAGTTGGCGGGCAAGTTGGGGGGGAAATTAGGTGGGAAATATGGGGGGAAACTGGCCCAGGCACTGGCGAGGCGGAGAGCGCTTGCGGCGATGACGCAGTCTGGTCCGCCAGGGCTAGCGACGCCGCTGAGCTGTCGGTCCAGGGACGGCACTGTGGAACTACAGATACTGTGCCAACCTGAGTCACAACACAGAGCGAGGTGAGACAAAGTCTATCAGGTCTCTGCCCACTATATCGTGCCATACCATGACCGTGCTTAGGAACGTGTCAGGCAAAAAAATATTCTTTGTATTGAAAAGTATGACACTATTCCCACTAGACCGTTCCGTCACCGGCCATGCACGGACGTCAACAATGCGAAATGTCCGAAAAAAATCAAATTGGCTGAATATTTTTTTATAGGTAGGAATAAGCTTCCTTAGTATTAGAAAAAAGTTTTAGAATTTTCGGAATTTTTCGTGAAAAATTTATAAAAATTATTGACTTCACAAAAGTACGAAAGTAACAGCAGAATGGAGATTATATCTTTGCCACCACTTGCCTCAACCACAGCAAGTATTAAAAAAAAGTTTTGACATTTTGTGTTGAAACATTTTTTTTAATATCATGTTGTGGTTGTGGCAGATGATGGTAAAGGCATAATCTTCATTCTGCTGTTACTTTCGTATATTTGTGAAGTCGAAGAGACTAATTTTTTTTAAATTTTATTACGCAACCAAAAATCCTGAAACTTTTTTCTAAAACTAAGGGAGCTTATTCCTACCTATAAAAAAATATTCAGCCATTTTTATTTGTTTTGGACATTCCCCATTGTCGGCGAGAATATTTTGCCGGTGCTGACACGCTATGTACATGACACGCGACGTTGCCGAGCCGGTGAGTATACGGGTTGTAACAGCATATGATGACCGTTGTAAAAGCAAAATGAAACGTATTCCTATCGGTTTTGGATGTTGCATATGGGCACCATACGGGCATCATATGGGATGTATAAGGACACAGAACGCCGTCGATCTGTTCCAGTGGGTATTGTAAAGCGTATCGTGTTGCTTTTCGTGTATGATACGTGCATAGCACGGTTATGGTATGGTACAATGTAGTGGGCAGAAACCTTTACCTTAATAAAAATCAAATGTTTTTCACCAATGAACTAACGTTTTATAAGAGACTTAGTAAAAAGTATACCAACATGAAAAAAATATTTTTTGTATACTTACAGATATCAGACTGAAGGCAGCCGAGGTGCTGTCAAAGACAACTCCGGGAATGGATTCCCAATAGTAAAATTAGTAGGATACGACAAGCCAGCCGTGCTACAGGTGCGAGAACATTAAATTATTACACTGCTTTTATAAAAAAAAGTGGAGGAAAATCTGCTCTAAGTCCCATAGGCCCAAGCAGTAACACATTTACAGATATGGGCACCTAACTTGGCAAGACAAGGATGACACAAAAGATGCTCAGCAGCTACAAACACTAAACTCGGCGCATCTTTTGTCTCATCTTTGTCTTGCCAAGTTAAGCTTTGTCCAGACTTGTATCATCTTGATGATCAAAATCAGCCGTATCGTATCGAGTATTCGTATCCTTAGTATGGACGCTCATTTCAACTGCATCGTATCACTATCTCCATTAGCCCAAAATGGGCTTAATAACCACGTCCACACTTAGGATGCTGTATCTTGTCAGCGTGTCAACAACGCGTGTCGTGAATGTGGACGCGTACATTTTCCTCGTATCTTTCCCTAGTCAACAAAAAAACGCGAGCAACAAAAATGTATGTCATCAACCAGCGAAGGAGAGTGCGAAAATGTATATAAACTAAACACGTACAAATTTGTCAAAATCGTGTAGCCGCACAGCATTGCGTATCCTCTTTGATGATCGGGCAAAAACCGCCTCGAAATGGATCGCGGTGTATCATCGTATCAAATCACATAGTCGTATCATGATACAGTATCAAAATGAGTCTATACTACGTAATACTGCCGATCATGATACACGAATCCGATACGCAAGTGTAAACAAGGCGCAAAGCCTTCTTCTGATACGCGGTTTATGTAACCGCGTATCGTAAAACCGGATCGGGGTGTATCAGCTACGGTGCGTGGCATGATCGCGTATCGTTTTGCGTCCAAACTAGCCTAATGATACACGTAGATGATACGCGACGGAGATCTGATACACTCATATTTTACTAATCTGGACAAAGCTTTAGGTGCCGGTATCTATACATGGAAGAGTCTTGTTTTGTTAATTCATTTTTAACATTCGTTTATACGATAAAGAAAAAAATCAGTAAAAATAATAATAGTAATAGCAAGGGCATTGACTAAAAATAAAAAAAAGCATGATGAGTGTTTTAAAGAATCCATCTGTCATGTTATTAAATGAATATTTTGTTTGAAATCTCATTAAACTTAACTCAACTTTAATATTTGTTACATTAGGTAGATAGAAAGCCTTTCTCGAATCATTTTTTTTAATTACGTAATTTGTCAAGCTCAAGTTATCTTCCGGGCACTTTCCGTCAATCTATTCCCACATGAAGCAGTAATTATTGCAGTTGTAAAACGTAACGCCAAGTGGTTCTGACTATTACCTAATCTAAAGAATTCAAAGAAATGTACATCTTAAGACAAGGGTGGCAGGGTTGAACTTTCTCGTTTCTTTCTAGTTCAGCCATGTAAAGCTGATAATCATTGGTGGGCCAAATGCATATTGACCGTAGAATCAGCGGGCCACCAAACCTAACTTTAAAGAAAAATAAAACTCATTACATAGGTGTTACTTTTTGAATTGAAATATTGTTGAGACACGCTTGCGGGCCGCATCAGGAGGATGTTTTTCAAATTGGACCGGGCCGCAGTCAACCGTGTAAAGGGCCGCATGCATGTTTGACATGGCAGCTGTTCTAGTTATTTTTTTATTGCTAACTGGGCAGGCATTTGACCACCATCTTGCTTGGTAAACAGGATGTGGTCTAAGGTGTAGCACGCTTGCTCGGGAAATGCCTATTCACTCTTGCATTGAAAAGACTAAGGTTGTAACTATCGAGGAACACATGAGCAGGCAGCGCATTCCATTCTTTAGTAGTATGTGTGGTATCACTGCGGGCCGCAAATGTTTGAACCCGGGGCTCTACCGCCTAACTCAAAGCGATAGCTAAAGCGATTAGCTATGCTCTATCCGTCCTTGTCATATCATAACACGATGAAAATGACGTACAGTGCACTGACGTCATAAACTTTAGCAATTTGAAAGCTTTTTAAGTTAGGCGGTAGGCCTGCCGATTGCCAAATAGATTTTTTAACCTGTGACTTATTGACAAATTCGAGCCTCATGCTCTTTTGCTTTCATGATTATGACGGCTAAGAAGTATTTTTCTATGTTTCCGTTCATAGTGCAGTACCACATAAAAAATTTGGGTACTGAGACAATATCATGCAAGACTAGTATTTGTAGAATTTTAACCTGTCAATTACTACCTCATACATGTTTTATGACAATTCTTCAACTCGGCTTCAACAGGTTCATTCGGCAAACGTAAGCTTTTTAGTTCCGCCAATATTTGTTTATTATTTGAAAACATTTGAAACAAAGTCTAGAAAACAGTTAATGCACTCTTTTATTAATTCAGCATCAATGTAAATTCTTCCTTTCATTCGATTACAAAGGAAAGGCCTCAGTGAATGAATTGTGCTTACTTGTTTAGTGGCGAAATATATTTGGTGAAAATTGTTTGCTTTTTGGCGGGCCGCACAAATATTGTCCGCAGGCCGCATGCGGCCCGCGGGCCGCAGTATGACGACCACTGGTCTGGAGGAACAAGGTCGTTCCCTCGCAAAGTTGTTCAAAGTTGTTGTTTGCTGACAGGTATTCATAGGCACAGACACGGGCCGCGTGGCGCCACACATGTTCTACCAAGCGTGCCGAGTCTCCGGGAAGAATTCCACGCCATGCAAGGAGCGGAAGGAGGACGGCACCGTCGTCATTGAGATCGATCTCGAACCCAACAAAAACTGGCAAGTGACCTGCGACTGCGTTGGCATACTCAAGGTTAGACGCTAAGAAGTAATACTTGTTAATTTAAAAATCGTTCCGTAGACAAAAAAGTTATGCCTGAAAATCCGTCAAAACTCGTGCGATGGTAAGCTAAATAATTGATATTTTTCAAGATTATGATAAAACTACTAGCTATTTTTTATAGGACCACACCTGAACTATGGTCTTTCAGATAAGAAAACAATTATTTAAATCGGTTAACAACTGTGAAGTTATAGTAAAACATACATAAAAAAATATACCTTCTGTTGACTTGATACCCACCTTCTTTTTTTGATGTCGGTTAAAAAAAATCGTTTTAAAATTGAATTATTTTATCAACGTGGAATAAATTTAACCACGAATAATCGTGACATTGTTCATGACGCCGCCCGTAAAATCCGTAAACTTACACATACATGAGAGAAAAATCTTTGAATGATGATTTTGGTTTATATTGTATGTAAAGACCTTTTTTATAATTAAAATTAAATCACATTTAAACATCATACTAGCGGCCGCCCGCGGTTTCACCCGCGTGGTTCCCATTCCCGTGGGAATATCGGGATAAAAAGTATTTTATGTTTTAATCTAGGCTATCTACTATCTGTGTGCAAAATTTCAACCAAATCCGTTCAGTAGTTTTTGCGTGATTGAGGAACAAACATCCAAACCCACAAACTTTCACATTTATAATATTAGTAGGATTTCTAAATTCAATTTTTTCCATTCAAAGCTGCCCACATCCCCTTATTCGCTAAAGGGCAACTTTTCAAAGCGGAAAATTCTCATATGGGCAAGTTCTCATAAAGGCAAATTCGCAAATATGGCCAAATACAACCACATCACGTACACAAATCATATTTACCTTATAATAAGCTACTAATTTACTCCGTGCGCGGCTGCGGTATTTACTGTTATATTTACATCTTTGATTATCATTATCGTAAAGATTAATAATTCGGTTTGTTGGCTAAATAAACAAAGATAAACTGGATAAAACGATATATTTTGTAGTAGATTAATCTTTGTGTCTTAAGTTCATAACAGTTGTTACTTTTATGTACATTATCGAAACATTACCTAATTTTAATGCAATAAAAAAGTCATCAGTTAATTGGACTTTGAACTCATCTGACCTGACCTAATTTTTAAAAAACATAGTATTGTTTCATTGTTGTAAAAATATATACAATTCGCTCGTATTGCTTACATTATCATCCTTATCAGTCATATGCTTTCATAAACATATCTTACTAGATAACTACGTAGATAAGGAAAGTATTTGTTTCCTTTTAAGAGAGCATAATAGATCCCTAAATGATGTGTCGATAGAACAATATCACATTATATTATAGTGTATCAGTGCATTGTCGTGCGGCGTGTTCGCCGCTTATAAGGGCCTGTTCACATGCATACGGTCACAGCACGGTCGCCGTGCCGTGTAAATTAGAAATGTATGAGCTACAATGAGAGCTTTCATAAGACATGGCGACCGTGCCGTAACCGTGGGTCGCCCGTGCTTATCCACTATAAACACGGTTTTTAATTTATAGACATGTTCACATGACACGAGCGCAAAACGGCACGGCGCACGCGGGGAATGCTGTTCAACCGCTAACATCACAGGGCCCTGCGCCTTTTTGCAGAATGTCTGACCAAATTGTTGATTTAGATGTCTTGATTTCACTTGTAGAAGTTCGGCTGTGGCCTACCATATGGGATGAGACTATCGCGGCTTATAAAAAACCGACCAAGTGCGAGTCGTACTCGCGCACGAAGGGCTCCATACCAAAAAACGGCAAAAAAATCACGTTTGTTGTGTTGGATCCCCCCTTAAATATTTATTTGATTCTGTTTTTAGTATTTCGTTGTTATAGCGGCAACAGAAATACATCATCTGTGAAAATTTCAACTGTCTAGCTATCACAGTTCATGAGATACAGCCTGGTGACAGACAGACACACAAATGGGCTTAACGAGGGGGCAGGGAGGGGCAGCTGCCCTCCCCGGTTATCAATGAAAGGTCTTATTTGCCATACAATATATTTGAGATATACAATAAATTTTCCTCTCCTGGGGGCGATACAATGAATCCCCCCCCCCCTGGCCCAGAACTTGGGTACGCCCATGGACAGACAGACGGACAGCGGCGTCTTAGTAATAGGGTCCCGTTTTTACCCTTTGAGTACGGAACCCTAAAAAAGGGTGACCGTGAGTAAACCGTGTACATGTGAAAGAGCTAGCACGGCACGGCGCCGTGCCGTTTAGACGGCAACGGCATGCATGTGAAAAGGCATTGAGCTTTGTAATCTGTGGCGGCGGCCGCGGCGCGTTATCGGGTCGATGCACTCGCTATTGTAGTGCATACTTATCAGGTGTCCGCTTCAAAATGATTTATAAAAGCGCCGGTTATGCTACTGCTAAATGTGTTGGTCTGTTCCCTTAATTCAATGTTCCCTTTGCTTTACGTTTATTTCCTCAAAAATCTTGTTTTAGAACTGAGATGAGTCCTCCAAAATGTTAAGTTACAATGCATACCTATAACCAAATACCAATTTGCACTGGTGCAACATTTGTTTGTGCAAAAGTTTTGCATCATCTAAGTTTTTATATAGGTGTAGATCACTGACGTCCATTATACAAGTATGTATAAGGGACGTCAGTGGTGTAGATACGCATCACGTTCCATTTTAAAATTTTCAATACAAATGATCAAAGTGTCTCTGCGCGAGCCGTAATGAAGGTGTACTTTAAAAATTCCTATTAAATTATTAAATAGATATATGGATATATAAAACACGCAATACATTAGACAAATACCTCATTATTCCTAAAAAAATGAAAAATGACTTTAGAATCTTTTAATACTTACCAGTAAAAAACATGTCAAAGTGTACCGGTTTGAGCATTTTTTAATATTTTATTTTCTCTGTGATTAAATTTTTTTTTTATTTTCTCTATAGTGCACTCCTTGACAATGCAAACAATAAGTGGAAAAATAAATATGAGTCGTATTCTTATTTGTTACAGCTGAAACTTTTGTGAAAAATAATTCTCACAAGCTTTGAAATTCCACTTGAACAGTTTGTCTTTGTTTTAAAATACCTGATAATTTATTATGTTTTTCTCTCAATACGGCACTTATTTAAGAATGTTGCTTCCTAAAACTAAAGTTTACATCAATAGTAATTAATTAAAGCTTTCATTCTTTAAGTAACTTCTTTGGAAAAAACGCTAATTTCTTTTATATGCAGTAGAATAGAATAGAAATGTGTATAATTTTAAACTAGAATAAACCTCGTCCCCAGCTACTCGGGTGGAACTTGGAACTACAACAACAATCCGACTATAGTTAGTACTATTCTATATTTCTGTACAATTGGCATAGAAGTAACATCGTGCACCTCCATGACCAAATAAATCTCCCTCTCCAATTGATACTATTTCGAAGATGTTTGAAGATGTTAAAAAAATGGAAAACATGTTTTAAGAAAATCTTTTAGAAAATAGTCTTCTCACTCGCCTGCCTAGTGTGAATAGTAACATCCTCCCACATGGTTGGCAGATACGAATTTCAAATTTTCCCCAGATCTCATTGAATTTTTTCCCAAAATGATGAATGTATGAAGAGAAGATTCAAATTTTCGATTGCTTTCTTACCCAAAATGATAAGTTTTGTATGAAAATAAGATTTTCATTTTTCCCAATAACTTAAATTTTCCCCAAAATTGCGACTAAAACCCCTAATCTACCAACTCTGTCCTCCCTCCGGAGACCCCTTTTATCCCTTAGATTAGAATAATAAAATTATAAGTACTACTACTACGTACAGAAAGGATACTCCCCGCCCCGCTCTAGAATCAATTACCTCAACCTACCCCGTGAGTTCATGTGTCGAATCGTGTGCCCGATTAGTCGTCTTTCAAGTAGTCAACTTTCGTGCACGGTGGCGTGAATTTTAGTTGCAAAAAGCAAAGCAAAACATTTAATATTACTCCTGAAAACGTTTCTAATCACCGGTAAATCATACTGTATTTACCGGTGATAAGTTTATGTGTAAAAATGTTGTAAAACCAATATGTTTATTTGTATGTGTGAGGCTACGCGATTGCCGTAGTAGCCCTAGCTTTACACACACAGTTGCGTGTCAAAACGCATCTGTTTAGTGTGTATATGTCAAAACGCATCTGAATAGGTAGTTATAACGGAGCAGTTGTATGGAGTGTTCGGGGATGTGCTTTATCCTACAGTGCAGCGAACTAAAGCTATGGAATAAGCATTCCGCAACTAATTAGTACAACTAAGTGTGTAGAGCTAAAAATGCTGGCATTTAATTATGCAGCACAAAGCGTCTGAACACTGGTTGCTTATTAGCGACCATAATTAGTATACTTATAGATCTTTTCTGTACTTAAACGAAAAAATAAGATACGTTATTTCTGCATTTTTTTTACTGCCTTCTTTGCATCTTTTACGCCATTTGACTATAAAGGACGTCATTTCTAATAAACTCTCCCTTTCTATCTTTTCTCTACAATATAAACTGCAATTTATTGAAAAGAACACTAACGTTAGTCACCGGGTGCGTGGCTGGCCCGACTAAAGCTGAGCGGGTTGTACTTTTTCGGCCCCGTGGTGCCATTTTTTAAGCAATATTTGTTTGCAATTACACTTCCATAGATTTTAGTTCGCTGCTACAGTGGCATCATACAATGGTCTTCCCCCGTTGCAGGAGCGCAACGTGGACGTGGAGCACCGGTTCGGCGATTCGCTCGGCGGCGGCAACACGGCGGCGCACGTGGCGCGCGGCAAGAAGAAGTCCACGCGCTGCCGCATGGTGTTCCGCGCCGACATCCTCAACGCGGACGGACAGCGCGAGACGCTGCAGGTCTGCTCTACGCAGATCATATGCAGTAAGTACCGGGTCACCTATGTCGCTTAGGTGCTTAGGCACCTAAGCACAAAGACTTCATACAAACTGTGTAGGAGTAACATGCCCATCCTCCTCGCCAAACCTAAGTTTGATGTTGACTCCTAATTACATGTTACTCCTACACAGTTTGTATGAAGTCTTTGATGTCCAAGGTGCAATCGTCGTTTATTGGCCTTTGCTAAGAATTTCCAGATTTCAATTTGTAGGTTAAAAGTTACCTACTTCGTCGACATCGGCCATTTTCAATGTCCCCACTGCTGGGGCACAGGTCGTCCTTGTGAGTGGAAGAGGAGGATGGGCCATAATCCACCACGCAGGCTCAATGCGGATTGGTGGGTGTTAACGACTGCAAAGTCAGTCGGGGCCAACGGTTTAACTTGCCTTCCGAAGCGAGAAGAAACTCGAGAAAAAAAAATTGCACACCTATCCGACCGCCCCTTGCAAAAGTTACCTAACCTCCGCAATCGCAGGGACAGGCGCTAAACCACTGTGCCACCGAACTCTTCGTAACCTACTTAGCAATATGTGATTTAAATTTAAAAACTCCTGCTTTTCCACCAGTTCAGAAGAAGACTCTATTGTCTCGTTTTGAGGTAGATTATGAACGTCCCTGACACTGATGTGTGTGTACCCACAGCGCAGCCGCCGGGTGTGCCGGAGGTGTGTCGAAAGTCGCTGGTGTCGTGCGGCGCGCGCGGCGGCCTCGAGCTGTACCTGCTCGGGAAGAACTTCCTCAAGGAGACGCGCGTCGTGTTCCGCCACCAGCAGGAGGGCCGCACGCTCTGGGAGGAGGAGGTGGTGCCTGACAAGGAGTTCCTGCAGCAGGTATCTATACATGTCCCCCTCGAGCTGTACCTGCTCGGGAAGAACTTCCTCAAGGAGACGCGCGTCGTGTTCCGCCACCAGCAGGAGGGCCGCACGCTCTGGGAGGAGGAGGTGGTGCCTGACAAGGAGTTCCTGCAGCAGGTATCTATACATGTCCCCCTCGAGCTGTACCTGCTCGGGAAGAACTTCCTCAAGGAGACGCGCGTCGTGTTCCGCCACCAGCAGGAGGGCCGCACGCTCTGGGAGGAGGAGGTGGTGCCTGACAAGGAGTTCCTGCAGCAGGTATCTATACATGTCCCCCTCGAGCTGTACCTGCTCGGGAAGAACTTCCTCAAGGAGACGCGCGTCGTGTTCCGCCACCAGCAGGAGGGCCGCACGCTCTGGGAGGAGGAGGTGGTGCCTGACAAGGAGTTCCTGCAGCAGGTATCTATACATGTCCCCCTCGAGCTGTACCTGCTCGGGAAGAACTTCCTCAAGGAGACGCGCGTCGTGTTCCGCCACCAGCAGGAGGGCCGCACGCTCTGGGAGGAGGAGGTGGTGCCTGACAAGGAGTTCCTGCAGCAGGTATCTATACATGTCCCCCTCGAGCTGTACCTGCTCGGGAAGAACTTCCTCAAGGAGACGCGCGTCGTGTTCCGCCACCAGCAGGAGGGCCGCACGCTCTGGGAGGAGGAGGTGGTGCCTGACAAGGAGTTCCTGCAGCAGGTATCTATACATGTCCCCCTCGAGCTGTACCTGCTCGGGAAGAACTTCCTCAAGGAGACGCGCGTCGTGTTCCGCCACCAGCAGGAGGGCCGCACGCTCTGGGAGGAGGAGGTGGTGCCTGACAAGGAGTTCCTGCAGCAGGTATCTATACATGTCCCCCTCGAGCTGTACCTGCTCGGGAAGAACTTCCTCAAGGAGACGCGCGTCGTGTTCCGCCACCAGCAGGAGGGCCGCACGCTCTGGGAGGAGGAGGTGGTGCCTGACAAGGAGTTCCTGCAGCAGGTATCTATACATGTCCCCCTCGAGCTGTACCTGCTCGGGAAGAACTTCCTCAAGGAGACGCGCGTCGTGTTCCGCCACCAGCAGGAGGGCCGCACGCTCTGGGAGGAGGAGGTGGTGCCTGACAAGGAGTTCCTGCAGCAGGTATCTATACATGTCCCCCTCGAGCTGTACCTGCTCGGGAAGAACTTCCTCAAGGAGACGCGCGTCGTGTTCCGCCACCAGCAGGAGGGCCGCACGCTCTGGGAGGAGGAGGTGGTGCCTGACAAGGAGTTCCTGCAGCAGGTATCTATACATGTCCCCCGAGACCTGTACTTAAGGATACGCACTATAATTTTGTTCATGATGTTTTTGCCACTTTAGCTAATGTCGTTTCTGGCTATGAAAATGTGATGTACGATGAATATGGTACCAGAAAGGCACAAAGGCGGGTCCAGGAGCCAGGGGGCCATTTCGCGAATGAAACTACGGATTACAAGATTAGTGAATGAATCTGACTATAGATAAGTCTGTATTCTAACATTTTAGAACATGGGTCGCCAAACTTTTCTAATTTCTTCACGAAGTCCCGAGGGCTAGGATCTAGCTAGTTTATCGTACCAACATACTGTAAATGACAGTATGTTTTGATCCGGCTCGCTTTAGCGGGTCCTTGCGGCAGACCCTTGTTTTAGAAGTAGGAGATGTTTGAAGCTTCCCCCCCCTCAAATTTAAATCCTAGATTCGCCTCTGGGAGGACCCAATGAATGAATGAATGATTTTTAAATCAAACAGGCCAAAATTTTTACGTTGATGTGTGATAGCCTCACACTGTCCATCCAGAAAGTCGTTCAGAGCATTGTATTGTAATAAAACTATACGTGCCGGACTACAGCTGGGCCACAAAAAAGAAATTGGAAATTCTGACTTTTTGAATATGCCATGATAAAGTCGATAGTTTGTCGGAATTTGTCGCCAAAAACCAGAGTTTTTTGGTCTTGCATTTAGAAGATCTGTGTGGCGCAGCTGTAGAGACGTCTCCACTCTCTCCTAAACGCAAGACCGACAAAATCTGGTTATTGGTGACAAAATCCGACAAACTACCGGCTACACATACGAGTAATCAGATTTTCGCTACGACTTTCCGTTTGCGAGATCTGTGTGGCGCAGCTGTAGAGACGTCTCTACAGCTGCGCCACACAGATATCCTAAACGCAAGACCGACAAACTCTGGTTTTTGTGCGACAAATTAACGGCTGCACACACGAGTAATCACATTTTCGCTACGACCTTCCGTTTTCGATGTGAAAGGTATGGTATCAGAGGAACAGCTCTTAATTGGATTAGAAGTTACCTCGCTCATCGAACACAATGCGTCCAAATCACTAAAAGTAATAAAGACAATGAGTTGGTTGACTATAGATCATCATTCCTGCATAATGAGTCTGGAGTTCGTCAGGGAAGTGTCCTTGGCCCTTTATTGTTTCTAATATACATAAACGATATGCCTAGGATCACTAACTTTGAGACCATTCTTTATGCAGATGATATTTCGCTGATAGTTCCTTATGTTGCTTCACAAGTTCCCTATGAAAACGTTATTAATGAAACCATTGAAAAAGTCGAACATTGGCTACAGACAAATAGTCTTAGTATTAACGTCTCTAAGACTAATTTTATTCAATTTTTAAATTATAAATCAAACAAGTTTAATCTTAGTTTACAATGTAAAGGAGAGAAACTAAATGAGGCTAATGAAACTAAATTCTTGGGCATTGTACTGGACTGCCATTGTAACTGGAAAAGTCATGTATCCGATATTTGTAGCAGATTGAGTCGTTTCGTTTTCGCTCTTTACCGTCTGAGAGTTAATGCTGGTGAAAAAACGGCGCTTCTTGCCTATCATGGTTATGTGTCCTCGGTACTTAGATACGCAATAATTCTATGGGGAAACTCAACGGAAGTAAAAAAAGTTTTTATAATACAAAAAAAATGTATCCGAGCCATAACTGGCCTCGGTCCTCTTGACAGCTGTAGACAAATGTTTAAAAAATATAACTTGCTTACTTTAACGTCCATGTATATTTATGAAATAGGAAAATTTTTACGATCCCATATGGAAATGTTTAAAAAACCTGTTCAAAACCAACGTTTACGTATAAGAGATCCATATAAACTGCAGGTCCCGTCATGCAATACAAGCCTATATAGGAAAAATTGTGATGTGATGCCAATACGTGTGTATAATAGGATTCCTATCGAAATCAGACAATTACCCACTACACGATTTTTACATAAATTGAGGGTCTGGTTGATTGACAAAAGTTTTTATGACCTGAATGAATATTTTGATATCCACTGACATTACATTATTATAATTTATAATCTCTAAGTAATCTATTTTATTTTATTATTTCAGTTATCTTTGTAACTGACATAATACTTTAATTTATTATTTAATGGGTCTTTATAATTCACTGTTGCAGTCTTGACATTTATTTGACTTCATGTACCTGACAGGAATTTTAGGAATGTTAATATTTGTTCTATGTAATGTTAACGTTAATTTTAAATTATAATAAAACACTTTTGCATGTCAAAACTTGACAAAATACGCTTGACCTTTATATATAATCTGTAACAACTTGTATACCTACCGTGTTTTATAGCAAATAAATATATTTCAATTTCAATTTCAATTTCGAGATCTGTGTGGCTCAGCTGTAGAGACGTCTCTACAGCTGCGCCACACGTATTTCCTAAACGTAAGCTCGACAAATTCTGGTTTTGGCGATAAATTCCGATAAATTATCGTCTTCATCATGGCATAGTCAAAAAGTCAGATTTCCAACTTTTTTTGTGGCCCAGCTGTAGTCCGGCACGTTAAAACTATGGCCGTGTCACACTATTTATAACATACAAGGTTTTTTTAGTTAATACAAAACCTCTCGTGGGATTGATCAGACCATCAAACTGAATAACTTTCATTATGGGACCAATCTTGAAATCGCGAAAAAAAAATCTGCTGTTTCATACATTTCGATGGAGTAGGATTGTACTTTTGTATGGAACAACTGATTTTTTTCGTGATTTCGAGGTTGGTCCCATAATGAAAGTTGTTCAGTTTCATGGTCTGATCACGAGAGGTTTTGTATTAACTAAAATAACCTTGTATAGACAAAGGTCGCAACTTATTTCCGCCTCCCCCCAGACGCACCTAGTGTGCTGCGTGCCGGCGTACGCGCGCGCGGACATCCCCGAGGCCGTGTGCGTACAAGTGTTCGTGCGGTCGGGCGCGCGCGCCTCCGAGCCGCACGCCTTCTACTACACGCCGCCCGCGCTCGACACCGGGCCCGGCCACGCCACCACGCACCACCACCACGCACGACCAGGTACGGCCCATCTCCCGCGACCTCGTGCCCTCTGTGCTTTATTCCACGCTACGATACTATAACGCCAGGTGCATTCCGAGACAGGGGAAGTCACGTGGGTGAAGCTCGCTTACGTCATCCGCTATCGGTTCTGAAAATTCCAATACCAACATACAATATACACTGCTGAAGTTTACGTTTGCTTTTTTGAAAATACCAAAATTATTTTTTTATTAATAGGTATCGTAAATAAAATTCACAATTGTTTCATGTTAATTTATTTAAAATTACCCATTTCTCTGAAATCGCCATTGCAAGAAACGTCAAGTTTGCAACCTACTTAGAGACTGTTCTATCTCAGCGTATACGATACACTATTTATGTAATTTTTTGACATATAAATCACATTAATATAAACTATATTTCTTAAGGTGTCTACTAGCTTGACGTAAAGTTAGCATTCTCACTAAGATACTCAAAATATCTTTTGAAACGTAGTATCACTATTTATTAACTAATTAAATTAACCTTACGCTCTTTTATTATTTACTTGTTACTACTAAGTCGCGCAACTGGACAGTGACGTAAGCAAGTTCACTCCCGAAATGCCAGACCTTATTTTCTTGGATCATGCTTTATTCCATATTTAAATCCTAGGTGGAATGGTATTAGTCCCGGCATGGATGTTGAGCGCTGGGAGTTGCGCACGCGCAGAAGTCATTTTTAGGTCTGATCGGTGAAACCAAGCGCGTGGGAGGGGTTGTCAATCAATGTTTGATTTACTGGTTATAAGCTTCAATCAAGAATACCCTAAATATCCGGTCAGAGTATCAAAAACGACACATTCAAACTGGGAGCTTATTTTGTACAAAGTATTCTCTTCTTTGTTTCTTACAATTTAAAGTTGAATTTAGAAGGAATAGTAATCTGTATCCACATAAAAATATTAACGTAAGGATTAAAAATTTCAAAATTTCAATTTTTTTTTGCTTTGTTGACAATGATATACTGTGCGAGGCCAGGTATAGAATTCCGAGACAGAAGAAGTCATGTGGATCTGCATAGGCATACGTCATCTCCGCTATCGGTATTGAAAATAACGTTTATACATCTTTAGTTGAACTGTTTCGTTTGCTAAGAGATACAAATCACAATTAAAATTCCTATAATAATTTTGTAATGAGTGTTAAAAAAAATCCTTCATTCTTTGCTTGCATAAAGTCGCGCAACTGGATAGAGACATCTCCCGGAATGCCAGCCCTTGTTTTCTTGGACCATGATGGTTTTGTCAGTCGGTGCCATATTTGCGTGGGTTTTGACGCAGATCGTCACTTTTGCAAATGGTCATCGCAAAATTTGGTCACTTTCGCAAATGGTCACTTTCGTAAATCGTCACTTTCGCAAATGGTCACTTTCGCAAATGGTCACTTTCGCAAATGGTCACTTTCGCAGAATGTCATTCACAATTTTTTTCTTTTTTTTTCTCCTATATATTCTTTGTACAGACGACAGCATATCAAAATAAACACTGTGGCACCTTATACTATAATTAAAATAGGTGTGATTTTGACATAAAAAATGTCTGATGTGCTGTCTACTGTACATTAAAGTAAAGGAAATTATAAATGAATGGTACTAAATAGTAACAGCCATTTTGACTCTCATAATTCTAACAACCAAATAGGGTAATAATAAAAAACAAATAATAGGTCTTTACCTATGAAATTGCCGATTTGTATGGAGATTTTTCAAGAAGTTGCATTTTTCATAATAGCATTTTCTTTGTTCATTTAACAACCATGAACACTCATGTAACAAAACTTTTATGTACTAATGTTTGAACACTATGCTAACTTATTTCCATTTAAGATAAGCGAAAAAATAAGTTTTGGTTAAGTTACAATCCCTTCGGTCACCCTTTTTTTTGCTCACAAAAAAGAGTCACTTTCAAGATCTTTTTTTCAATGTCACGAAAGCTAAAATATGGACTTTATTTTTACTGATAGTTAACTATCATGATCATAATTCGATGTAATATTCACGATTTTGTTAAAATTTTAAATTATAGAAGTTATTATTTTCTCTGTATGTGACAAAATATCGGCAATTTCATAGGTAAAGACCTAATATTTATCATCAATCAAATCAATCCCTAAGTTGCTAACTCCCGTCCCGATGCTTATGGTACTTAATTGCTTTGCACCTAATATTCATATTCTGATATATATCAGGAGTATCGCGATAGATGGCGTTCAGAGACTGTTTGACAAGAATCTATGGGTGAACTTCAATCATTGATATTGACCAAATAAATGCGAAAAATATTGTTTTGCAAGTTTTTAAATAAATAATACATTCTAAAAGCCTAACATATTCTTGATCGAAGCTACTAAAGTAACTACACTCTGCGTAATGAACTTCACTCGTCCAGCGCTCAAGATCCGCGCCGTGTCGCCAATGATCATGCTCTCACACCGCTGCATTGTTCTAAAACGTGTTGTAAACTGAATGTTTATTATTTATTCGCCAAACGTTGACCGCGATGACAGAGTTAGACATAAAGTACCAATCCTAGGAATATGAGTTCATTATTAGAAGTTTCAAAATTTAACGGTTTTTAATCAAAACAGAAATACCCTTATCCACTTCATCCATGAGTCTCCTCCACTAACTAATATAACGGGTGTAACAAGACCTTCAACGAAGCCGAAGTCCACGTATTCTGCCCATCATCAGGATCATTTTTGACTATTAAACTATACCTGGGAAACCAATAGTTACGAAGTTATTGAAGGTCAAAGTCAAAAATTTTTTTTGAATTTTTTTATGAAATCTTATTTTATTCGTTATTTCTTACTTTTTGTCCAATGAAACATTATCAAAATTTTAAGTATTTCGTAACAAACAATGGCTTCAAAACGTCGTCACTCGATGTATCTCATGAGCACGCACATAAATGCTGCCTTTCAACTCGACCGCACGCAGCTGTGTAGCTTACATTCGCAGACGCAGTCTGTTGTACGCGTTACATTGCGTGGTAAAGTATGCAATGCTTTTTTAACACCAAAAATCAAAATCGTTTCCCAACAATAATTTTGAACAGAAATGGTCCTGATGATGGGCAGAATACGTAGACCTCGGCTTCGTTGAAGGTCTTGTTTTTTTACGTTGAACAAAATACTAAGCTTTTAACTAAGCAAATGTAGGAAATGATATTTAAGTAATTAATTACTTAATATCATTTTTTTAATAAGGATTTTAAGGATTAATGATTTTAATATTGTGCTATTTAGTAAATTCGCTTGTATTTTAACCCGATTCGCACATTTTCTAAATTTTATTTTTATAATTATATTTTGTTCGCAAATTACCTAAATTAGTTCAGATCACAGTGCAGTAGTTAAAAAAATTAGGTAGTCGCTAATATTTTTGTCTTTTCCCTGTTTGGCTTTAGTGAATTTTAAACTCATATCTGCGTCTCACCTATTTCATATTTAGTGTTTTTGTTTGTAGTATTTCATTCATTGGTTTATCGTTTCATTTTTTGTGTAGTGTTATATGTTTAGATGGACAGTCTGCCTAGGTACTGTAATTGCTTGATCAATAATATTTGTCGAATAGTAAATGCTTCGTTTAAAGCTTCTGTAAATAAAAGCTGTGATCTAAATTTAACTAAAAAAACCGATAGATATTAGCTTTATTGTACATTGCTTACCTATTTAGAGCATGCTTGGGTTATACAAAAGATAAATTACTTAAAATACGGGGCAACTAAACATGTTTTGTGTAGTCTGTATTTATTTACTTTGTTATCTAGCAAATGAGTAAATATACATGTAACAGTAATTATAACTAAGAAGCCCTATTTAAAGTAATTTTAGCCACTATAGTGCAGTATAAAAACAATATTAGAATTATTTAGTATTTGTGCTTAGTTTATTTGTCATCATCATCATACTGTAAAAGTCTAGAAAATTGGTTTGTACCCACGTTATCGACAGTGGAAGATGCAAAGAACTTATCAAATGATGCTTAAATATTAATTAAAATATTGTGAGTATTAAGTAAAATAAGTTGTTTTTCAGTTTTCTATTTATTCATTTTCCCCTTTCGATGGCGGTTTAAAAATATGTTTGTCAGCCAGTAAAACTAGATGTATGGTCGCTTTGTATAATAACCGCATGCCAGCTTCTTCGGTTCGTAAGTGGTGCATGTGTTTATTACATAAGGGGTGTAGTATAAGTATAACAGATGAGAAACATTTTGGAAGAAATGACTGATGCGAAAATGGCGTACTCTTTCTTTTTTTCCCTTCTGTTCAAGCTAGGTCTGTCTAGGTAGCGGCGCGGCCGCCGCCCGCAGCTCGCCGCCGCACGCCACGGTACTGACACACTCGCCCCACGCACCACGCACACGCCCAACACTACACAATTAAAAGAATAGAAAATAAACTTTATCATGAAATCAGATTCTATAAAACTTTAACATAATATATGAAGACACCGGGAAATGCAAACCATTTCCAACTCTCAAAATTTTTAATAGACTTCACAATCTATGATTAGGCACTAACTTGGAACAAAATTGATATAAAAATCACTCGTCAAGTATATTAATTTGAACTTTATCATACTTTGTGAAACAGCTAGTATTGCAGCGTTTGTTAACCTTAGGTCGCGACTCCCGCAACCCAAAATCAGGCCGAGCGACGGCGGTATTGGGTTGATGTTATTTTATGAAACGGTTAAACTTAATTTCACCTCAACTAGTTTTTAATAAGGTAACTTATATATTAAAATTATCAAACATTCGATTTATTATTACGGATTACTTCGGTGGCTATCACTTCTCCTGCTGCTTCTACCTCTTCGTCTGCCCCCACTCGACAACAATTTATCGATTATTCTAAAATCGTGATGTAACGCAAACACGTACCAGGACCGTAGCGCTTACCAAGGACCGGAACCGCTTACCGTTAAAGGGGTTTTTGATTGGGTATTTCATAGACTTGTTTTCAAAAACCCTATCAATACGTTAACCCTATCGAAAGGGTAACCCAAGTAAGCACTTACCGAATACGAAAGCCCTATCGGGGAAACCCTACGAAGGCTTTATGAAGGGGTTTTAAAACGTGTTCAAGCAATTTATACCTAGTCCCACCTGGGCCGAAGGACCGGAACCGCTTACCGTTAAAGGGGTTTTCATTGGGTATTTCATGATCCGCTTACCGTTAAAAGGGTTTTTGATTGGGTATTTTTTAGACTTATTTTCAAAAACCCTTTCAATACGGTAAGCATATCGTCGACTAACCATATCGAAAGGGAAACCCTATCATTTGGTAAGCTTTTTAATAGGGTACCCTATCAATTGGGTTAACCAAAAAAAGGGGTTTTCCGGTCCCTGGCGCTTACTTGGACTCCCTCTCCCCCCCAATTGCGTTACGTAATTTGTAGACGACCCCTGTGCACTTTCCTCTTCATTGCTCAAAAATACAACAGCTGTACATTGTTGTACAAATACAACAATGGTAGTCAGCCAGCAGTCACTAATTTTAACTAAATTAGTGATAAGATATTTTTTATGTTTAAATTACTTCGTAATGAAAAAAAATTTTTTTTTCTAACTATAAATGTCGGTATTGACGATGTTGCCGATGTGTACCGTATGCATGTTTAACTTTGATTTGAATAAAACAAAATTTATTAATGATGTTTTTTTAATATTTTTTATAATGACATAAATTTTAGCAAAACACGGCCTTTTCTTAAAATTATTATTTGACTCCTGGACAGTTATTTATGCCTAGGAAACGGTACTTTTTTTGATGAAAGATATCCTTATCTATACCCCAGACAGGTGTATG
Source organism: Agriphila geniculea (assembly GCA_943789525.1). Classification (NCBI taxonomy): domain Eukaryota; kingdom Metazoa; phylum Arthropoda; class Insecta; order Lepidoptera; family Crambidae; genus Agriphila; species Agriphila geniculea. The sequence continues at coordinate 27,042,025 of OX038873.1, forward strand.
CAAAATTTCATGATGATCGGTTGAGTAGTTAAGATGCAAACTCGTGACAAACAAACAACTTTCGCATTTTTATTTCACCTAGTAAAAACCTAGTGAATATTATCACTGGAAGACAAAAAACATTAGGGTCGCGAGCTTCAATTACTTTGGGCTACCAACCAAATGTTTATTTTATATCTAGGACCTACTTACTTAAAAAAATGGCTTTATTATATACTTAAAATTAAAATGAAATCAAAAGCAAAGTATCAGAAACTCGTAATGAAAATTAAAAATCTGAATTGGAAAAAGCTTTTTTTAATTTTATTTAAAAAGATTTTATTTTCTTGTCAATGTGAAAAAAAAGTTATAAGTGAGAAAATAATATGGTTTCGTTAATTAAAATAAAAAGAAAACAAAAACAGTATTGACCAACACCATAACACTTATTTCTTTCAACACTGTACAAGATCCACACTAAAGTATAAATAAAAGATAGATACAATCGGGCGACGATAACTCGTACTGTATATTATACTTAATGAACACTGTACAAAGCCCACTATCCAGTGACACATGCGTTCGGGGTTAGGGTACAGACTGCACAGACCTTCCTTCCCTACATCATTTAAATAGATATTCGTGCCTCCGACGATCTTTGATGCTGCCCTCGTATGCTCATAAAGTAGGTTTTAAAAAAATCTAGGTTCTTGGAATGTGAACAATCTCAAAAGAAAACGGCAGACACAGTATTTTGGTAGGAATAACGCCATAAAAGCAGAACCATTCCATTTTGCTAGGTGATTCCATTCGATATGGAATCCAGAATCCAGAACTCACTTTAGAAAAGGACCGTGCTTTTGTCATGTGGGGCAACTTTAGTGCATATCTGACCTAAGTTTCGCCCGGTGATGTGCGCAAATTAAATCAATCATTATGACATAAAAGTTGGCATTCTAAGCTGTTTCTAGCAACAATATCACACCCCGGACACTCCATACAACCGCGCCGTTACAGACAGATGACGTCAGATGACGTTTTTGTACACGCGCAATTGTGTGTGTGTAAGAAAGTAAGTAAGTCTACGTCTAGGGCTACCGTGCAGTTTGTGTGAGCGGTGTTCAATTCATAATACAAACTTTTTGGTAAATAAAGTTACGACGTATCGCTTTGAATATCAACAAAATAAGTTGACGTTAACAAACATGACTAAATGAGTACACGATTCGGCACACGAACTCGCGGGGTGGGGTGAGGTAATCGATTCTGGGGCGGGGCGGAGATTGTCCTTTCTGTCCGGTAGTACTTATATCTATTCTGTGACAATATGTCGATTGTCATCAAGTTAAAAGTGGTTTGACAAGACAAGCTTGCATCAGCCACAGTTGACGACTCGTTTCGATAAAATTTGCCACTGTACGAGTTATTCGAGCATAGAGGGCAGCAGGTCGCGGCACGCCCCGTGTGCGCCGGCCCGCACTGACGTGTGTTTGCGCAGGCGCGGACGCGTGGCCGCTGATGCCGCCGCCCGCGCGCCCCGCGCGCCGCCCCTCGCTGCTGCCCGACCACGACATCTCGCAACCACTCAAGAGTGAAGTGAGTACATTTTGATCGTTAATACTTACCTAGGTATCTGAGTCGAAGCAGGGCTCTGTCACTCCGCGCGCGAGTCTGAACCGGTCGGCGTCTCATCATCATCATCATCATCATATCAGCCGCACGACACCCACTGCTGGGTATAGGCCTCCCCCAAGGATTTCCACGACGATCGGTCCTGCGCTTCCCACATCCAGTGGCTTCCGGCAACCTTCACCAGATCGTCGGTCCACCTTGTCGGGGGCCTACCCACGGAGCGTCGTCCGGTGCGCGGTCGCCATTCAAGAACCTTTCCGCCCCAACGGCCATCGGTTCTTCTCGCTATGTGTCCAGCCCACTGCCACTTTAGCTGGGCAATCCTTCGAGCGATGTCGGTTACTTTAGTTCGCCTGCGGATCTCCTCATTTCTGATTCGATCACGCAGGGAAACGCCGAGCATGGCTCTCTCCATTGCACGCTGGGTGACCTTGAGCCTCCTTATGAGACCCATAGTTAGCGACCACGTTTCACTGCCGTAAGTCATCACTGGCAACACACACTGGTCATAGACTTTCGTCTTGAGACACTGCGGTAAATCGGACACGAAGATTTTTCGGAGCTTCCCGAATGCTGCCCATCCGAGTTGGATTCGACGAGAGATCTCCTTCTCAAAGTTGGACCTACCTAACTGGACTGCCTGTCCTAGGTATACATAATAGTCAACAACTTCAAGTGTAGTGTTCCCAACATGAACTGGAGCGGGCACAACATGGGCATTCGACATGATTTTCGTCTTATCCATGTTCATTTTAAGACCCACTCTTTGGGAAGCACTACGGAGGTCTTCGAGCATTGTGTTCAGGTCCTCCAAGGTCTCAGCCATAAGAACTATATCATCGGCAAAACGAAGGTGTGTTAGGTACTGGCCATTAATGTTGATGCCGAGCCCTTTCCAGTCTAAGAGTTTAAAGATATCCTCCAACGCAGCTGTGAACAGTTTCGGAGAGATAACATCTCCCTGTCTCACACCTCGCTGCAGTTGGATAGGATTTGTTCTCTGGTTCTGTACTCGGACCGACATGGTGGCATTTTTGTATAAATACCTCAACACCTCGATATACCTGTAGTCCACTTGGCACCTTTGGAGGGACTGCAGCACCGCCCAGGTTTCAATCGAATCAAAGGCTTTCTCATAATCCACGAACGCCAAGCAAAGTGGCAGATTATACTCCTCGGTCTTCTGTATGACCTGCCGCAGCGTATGGATGTGGTCTATGGTGCTAAAGCCTTTTCGGAACCCGGCTTGTTCGGGAGGTTGGAAGTCGTCGAACTTGCGAGCGAGACGGTTCGTAAGGACTCTCGAAAACAGCTTATAGACATGACTCAGAAGCGAGATGGGTCTATAGTTCTTTAAGAGGGACTTGTCACCCTTTTTAAAGAACAAAATCACCTCACTTATGTTCCATGTCTTCGGCGTTCTGCCCTCGACGATGACGGAATTGAAAAGCTTCTGGAGGACTTTAAGTATCGGCTTACCGCCCGCTCTCAGAAGTTCTGTAGTGATTCCGTCGTCACCCGCCGCCTTGTTGTTTTTCAGCTGTTTGAGAGCCATACTAATCTCGTACATGCTGACGTCCGGGATATCTTGGGTATAGTGTCGGGTAAGCTTGGCTCTGGGGTCTTTAGCCTTGCTTTCAACAGGTGTCTGCGTGGAATATAACTGCCCATAGAAACTCTCGATCTCCCTCAGGATTTCAGGCTTCGCTGAGATGATGCGTCCGTCGTCAGTTTTCAGCTTCGTCATCTGGCTTTGCCCAATAGACAGATCTCTCGCGAACACTTTGGAGCCTTTGTTCCGCTCGATGGCCTCTTTAATACGATTCGTATTAAATTGGCGAAGGTCGCTCGTCAAAGACTTAGATATCTGTCTATTAAGCTGCCGATAACGATTAGCATCTACTGAACTCTGGAGCCTCATTTCACGTCTCTGATCCATGAGTAGGAGTGTGTGGTCGGAGAGTTTCTTTAGCTTGGGACGGCGGGTCTTGAAGAACTTGGACCCTACCGTACGGACAGTATCCACCACCATATTGTTTAGATCGTCCACATCTATGCTGTTCTCAAGGGCTTCGAAACGGTTTTGGAGTTCGAGTTGAAAGCTCTCGGGGTTTTGAATATGGGCCGGCAGTGGTCGGAGTGTTGATTTTATCAGTCGAGATCTTTCCAGCTTTATGTTGATATTCAATGTGCCACGTACCAATCGGTGATCGCTCCCCGTCTTAACGGTGTTGATCACAGTGACATCATTGAATATTTGCTTTTTCGTCGACATGATAAAATCTATCTCATTTCTGACTGTACCGTCCGGACTGACCCAAGTCCACTTCCGGCTTTCCGGCTTTCTGAAGAATGAGTTCATCATAAAGAGGTTCTCCTTCTCCATAAAGTCGGCTAGCATCTGGCCTCTGTCATTCCGTTGCCCAACTCCAAATTGCCCCACTCTCAGCTCATCACCGCATCGTTTCCCCAACTTTGCATTGAAGTCCCCCATCACAACGGTGTAGTGGGTTTTGTAGCTATGCATGGCTTTAGAGATCTCCTCATACATAGCCTCCACTTCGTCATCTTGGTGCGTCGAGGTCGGTGCGTAAACCTGTATGACATTCAACGAATACCGTTTGGATATTCTGAGTATAAGGTACGCCACCCTGGTCGACACACTTCCGATGGTAATCACGTTGTTGACAAGGGACTTGTGGACGATGAACCCGACACCACCTTGGGACTGTTGGTCGCCCTCCCGGTAGTACAGCAAGTTACCGGAATTAAGGATTATCGAGTCCTCTCCCTCTCGTCGGACTTCAGATAACCCAATGATGTCCCAGTGTAACTTGCTTATAACTTCTTCCAACTCGATTAACTTCGTGTCGGTCCTCAGTGTGCGCGTGTTATAGGTTGCCAGGTGCAATTTTCGTGATTGGTGGTAGCCGATCCGCACCCGGGGATTCTTAGCACCCCCTGCCCCGCCGTTACCATAGCCGCTACCGTAGCTAGGAATAGCGGGGCCGCCGGGGACTGGGGGCCAATTTATTTGTGTGTCCATCATTAGGGGGGTTTGCCATAATCGCCACGCTTGGCAGGCGGGTTGGCGATCGCAGTAGGCCAAGAATTTTGGAGACGCTGCTGCCCATCTCCTGATGGCTGTGTTCCCTTAGTCGCCTTTTACGACACCCACGGGATGAGAGGGGGTAGTGCTATTCTAAGCCGGCACATACACGGCTTAGAATAGCACTACCCCTCAGTCGGCGTCTCAGAAGAGGACAAATTTCATACATCAGAAAAGATAAGACCTACGCGATAGAAAGAGAGGCAACTACTAATTGAATGTTTTGGAGCGAAGGGAGCGCTGTGCGACCTGAATTGCACTTTATTGCGTCGGAGCAAGGGTCGCAATTTATTTAAACGATTTTGCGGAGTGCAACTTCTGTAGGTACGCTAGTACTATTATCAATTCTGTGTTTGAAGTCCCTCTGAAGTATATTACTTAGTTTCCAAGAAGGGTAGAGGGGTCAATTCATGCCTTCTATCTCAAGAAATTATGCCTCTTTATTTAAGTCATCATCACATCACATGTGTGTTAATTGTTTTAAGTCTTGATTTTTTTGTGGGAATCTCGACAACACACAAAACAATATTCAGAGGAAAAAGGAAAAAAGGTCTGTCAAAGTCTCATTATAAATAATTCCAAATCGATCCAGGTGACGGATGACTCCAGCCAGCACTCGCTGATAGACGCGGAGTCGTCGTGCGGGCCCGACGGGCCCGACAAGCAGTCGCCGCCCGCCATCCTGCCTGACGACCTAAAAGTCGTGGACCTCCGGCTTAAATCGGAAACGCTCACTAGAGATTCACAGAGCCAGGTACAATACACTGGCTAATTCAAAAAGAGGACTTTTACAACTATCGTTTACTAAAACTGTTTCGATCGTTTCCTCCAGGTGAACTTCGTAAACGCTTACGACCCGATGAAGTTGTCCCCGCCGACGCCGACACAGAGCGAGTCTCCGTCGCCGCTCGCCACTTTCACGCAGCAGCTGCAGGCGATCCAGAACCAGGTGCAGACCGACAAGATGGTCGAGACCGTCACCGCCGCCATCTTCAACTCGGGCGAGAGCACCGCCGACCAGATCTACCCGCCGATCATGCCGATGGACCCGATGCGGCAGCTGATCTCGTCCAAGAGCCCGATGAACGCGACCGAGATGAAGGCGCTGGACTCGCGGCTGATGCTGGCGGAGGGCGCGCTGCGGCCCGGCGGCGAGCCGCAGATGATGGTGTTCGACCCGATGCAGACGGCGCGCGCCGAAGACGGGTTCAACCCGTTCGGCGCCATGACCAAGATGGAGATGGAGACCCAGCAGATCGAGCAGCGGCTCGCGCAGCAGAGCGCGCACATGGACGCGCTCGTGGAGGACGCCATGAAGGCCACGGCCGCCATGCTGCCCGCCGACGCCGCCAAGCTGGACGAGCTCGTCAACGCGCGCGTCGACGACCTGGCCGGCGCGGGCGCGGGGGCGGGCGCGGGCGCGGGGGCGGGCGCGCCCGACGACCTCATGCTGCTGCCCGACCAGATGCAGCTCACCTCGGTGAAGACTCCGCCCGCCGCCGTCAAGTCGATGATCCTGAACGCGGCCGCCGAGATCCTCACGTCGGACTCGACCATGAACGCGCTCGTGACGTCCGCCATCAACACGGCCAACATCCTGTCGACGGAGAACGCGAGCGGCGGCGGCATGCAGGCGGCCGACGCGCACGCGCAGCCGCCCGCCGGCACCGAGCCCGCGGCCGAGCCGCTCGTCGCCATGTCGCAGGCCGTGTCGCAGGCCGTGACGCAGGCCGTGTCGCAGGCGGTGTCGCAAGCCGTGTCGCAGGCCGTGTCGCAGGAGATGACGGCGCCCGTGCAGGGCCTCACCGACATGAGCGACCAGGACCTGCTCTCCTACATCAACCCGAGCACCTTCGACCAGGGTAAGTGCTCGGCCCTCTATTACTGATCTCGTCCGTCACACTCGAGTACGCATTGGCAGTGCAGTTTTTTTGTGATATTGAACTCTCCTCCATTTGCTAACTATTCTTATTTTACTACTTACTAGGGCGGATCAATAAGTCCATGACTTTCTATATTTTCATTGACTTTACTGAAAGGATAACACTGCTCCTGTCAACAGGCATCTTTCAGGAGACTCCTATCAAAATTTTAGCAAGCTGCGTCATTTAGTTTGTATTTGATAGCCATTAATAGCAGACTAAACCGTGATTTGTGGAAAAAATGGAAAAAAAGTGAATTTCTTGTGCCAACTTCGCGGAGTGTTTGGCGTTGTTCAACCGCAATATGGACGAGTTTTTGCACCATTTCGTAACCGTGGATAAAACGTGGATTCACCACAACACACTAGAGACCAAAAAGTAGTCAAGGCAGTGAGTTTCTCAGGGCGAATTGGGTTTGTCAGCCAATAAAGTCATGGCGACCGTTTTTTGGAATTCACGCGGTAAAATCCACATCGACTACCTTCAAAAGGGTAAAACAATCAATGGCGAATATAATGCTAACTTAATGGATAAACAATTAAATGAATTACGATTAAACGATTCAATGAGAATGTGAAAAATATTTTTTTCCACCATGACAATGCAAGGGTGCAGACATGTGCAGTTTCCATGGCAAAAATCCATGAATTAGGCTAGGAGTTGTTCCCTGATCCACCCTATTCTCCGGATTCAGCCTCGAGTGACTATTTCTTGTTTCCAAAGCTGAAGAAATGGCTCGGCGGAAAGAGATTTGACTCCAATGATGAAGTCATCTAACAAAAAATACCTATTTCGGCAAATCTTTTTTTTGGAAGGGATAAAAAAAATTGAGAAACTTTTGGACAAAGTGTATAGAGCTCAAAGGAGACTACGTCGAATAATAAAATATTGTTTTATCCAAAAACCTGCGTTTCATTCAAAAAGTCACGGACTTATTGACCCGCCCTCGTATCTAATATTAACTGAACATTTTCCTAATTACTAATATTCAAGCATGACTAGTTATCCTCTTCGCAAGTCGATTAAAAATAAAAAAATATCATTACGATATCATTTTTTTACCAAATAATAATTATTGTAGATTTTTGTTTTGTGTGTACCGACTCATGTGTTTAGAAAATATGTAATCGATTTTTCTAGTACTTATAAATACGTTTCAATCTTATTGGTGGCTTGGAACATCGCGCGGAACGATGCGCAAAACACAATTTCGATATAAGGCGATTCTCACACTGCCGGTGCGCGCCGTCGCGGGGCGCGGTTTGGCGTTTCACGCGCGCGGCGACGGCGCAGCGCGCCGCCTATTCGGGCGGTTTTCGACGCGCCTCCGCGCCGATCGGCGTCAGACGACGGCCCCGCGCTTACGTACAACAACCGGCACGATACTATGGAGCTCAGTGTGTTGTACCCCGCGATTTCCGAGCCTGCTGGCGCGCTTCGGCGCGGCCTCGGTGTGTTGGACCAAGCAGTTTTCTATACAAATTGATGTACTTGCATACAAAGTAAAACACGCGCGCGGGAGCCCCGCGACCGCGCGCGGTGCCAGTGTGAGAACCGTCTAAGTGTATGAGAGAGGGGAGTGGTGGGGCTACCAATAAGGTTGACACGCATTATACCAGTGATGATATTAATGTACTTATTGTGTGTGGTTGCAGTTTAAGCGGCGCCCCGCCGGCGTCACGCCGCCGCGCCGCGCTCGTGCTATCGCTACGGACACTCGTTTTACGCCTAATTGAATGCATTTCACAGTAAAGTGTTGAGGGCTCAAAAGCAGATTTCATGTGAATTTCTATGGATGTTATTATATTTAGTCGTTTTGTTTTAAGGACTGTAGAACACTATAATCTCTGATAGTTGAATGGTGAATGAATCGTTATGGAATTGAATGTTTACGAATTTGTTTTTGATTCTCATACATATAGAGTGTATTTAATGGAGTGTTTGGACGTCAATTATACTTACATCCATGATGTGAGTCAGTATTACAGGGCTTATAAATTTATTCACTCGTGTACAGGGCGGTGGTGGAACGGAATAGAAAATGGTGCAATATATTTTTTATGAAATACAAAGAAAAATCTCTGATTAAATGATCTTTTTCTTAAAGCCGCTCCAACCGACCTGATGCAAGAAAAAAAAGATATATAAGATGCCTTGTAATTAGTGTCAAATATTTTCAGGGCTGAACATATAAGTCATATGGATCACATATAAAAAATATTTCGAAAATCTACACGTTGGTTCAGAATTTAATTTTTCAAACAAAAAAATAATGCCCTTTTTTTTATAAAATAAGCTCATGCTGTACATGTACACTCACACTATCTTAAGACTACGCACGCATAGCATTCATTTCACACAATTACACAATTGTCGTTGTGTGCGTGAATGAACTTAAAGACACTCACCCACAGGCGTGTTTTTATCTGACGATGCGATAATATCGTTCGGATGCGTCTTGCTGCCCCCTGCACTGCACATCCTGCACGAACACGAACACTGCGATACGATATGATGACACTGAGCAGACACTGAATGACACTGAACTTGAAAAAATCCACTGTATCTGACAGTTAATGCACAATGTGTCAGTCACTGCACACAATAAAACTCACTTGGATTCCATGAACCTCAGTCTCACGAAACAGTCTACGGCTTCTGGTAGCCTGTAGTTGGCGTCATGATTATTATTTAGAAGGGGGGACGCCAGCGAAGGGGGGACGTCAGCGAAGCCGGACGGGTGATCAGTCACCTTGATCGAAACCATTTCCCTAAATCCTCTGAAAGCTGAGAGTAGGGGTGGCGTCATAATAGCACAACAACGTCAACAACACCATGTTTAAATAATCCGCGTTATTATAGCGATAGTTCGGCATTTTGTGGCTTACGGCCTTACGCACTCACGCGCACGCACAACAATACACCCGACCGAACGAAAGAATAACCGCAACTGACGGACAAGCGCGAAGCGAAGCGCGGCGCGTGCCCCGCACACTAGAGATGTGGCATCACATGACATGACGTACACAATTGATTGATTAATTGATTCAACGATTACATTAATTTATTTTAGTTTTATCTTAAAGGGATGCCTCCCTTTGAGAAACTAACATGCAAATAGAGTCACCTAATACTTACTAGCTCAGACCAAATTAGGTATTCAGAATCACTGTCGTCATTTATTATCAATTTACAATTTCATTTTCTCATTATTTTTTTTAAATCGGCGGAGTATAAAAAAGGCGGACTTAATGCTTTTAGCATTAAGTCCGCCTTATGTACATTAATTTATTGTAGTACAATAAAGAGATTAAATAAAAAAAATCTGCTAAATGGCAAGTTATGGTAAAATAAAAAATCAGCCAAGTGCGAGTCGGACTCGCGCACGAAGGGTTCCGTACCAAAAAATTGCAAAAGAATAACGTTTGTTGTATGGGAGCCCCCCTTAAATATTAATTTTATTCTGTTTTTTAGTATTTGTTGTTATAGCGGCAACAGAAATACATCATCTGTGAAAATTTCAACTTTCTAGCTATCACGGTTCATGAGATACAGCATGGTGACAGACAGACAGACTACAGAGAATAGGGTCCCTCCCGTTTTTACCCTTTGGGTACGGAACCCTAAAAATCGTGGTGCACTCCGGGAGTGCCGGCAGAAGTGAAAACTTGAATATTAACGTTGTGCATTTTTGATATTTTGGAATGGTTAGGGAGTAATTTTGCACGAATTGCTGTCTTACGGTTACGAATTTACTCTAAATTTGAATTTACGAATACAGAACAGTAATTGTACGAAAGTCTTATCCATAGCTTGACAGAAAATCTAGAGTTTTGACATTGAATTAAAAAATTTGCGTGTTGCTATGGTGACACAAGTGTTTACGTCTTGAAATGACGTGCCGCTATTTTCGCCGCACCCCGTAGAAAGAGAGAGGGATACTTCCGCCACCGGCTGTCTACTCTCCATCCGTCACATCCGTCTTACGAATTTTCGATTAGGGTCACGTGATCCTGACTGACTGACGCGAGTTCAACATTTTTTCCCCATCACAAAAAAGCGTACAACGCCGCTAAAGAAGTTTTCACTTCAAAAATTATAACAGCCAAATAAACATTCGCTAATCTAATTCCAGATTATAAAAACTATTGTACAAAAACAAAATTCTGTAATGTGATCGTTTTTTTCTGTAAATGCCCGATAGCTTTTACTTTATTCGTAAATTGAAACTAGTGAATCAAATGAACTCAGAAAAAATAAGAGTAGGTAATAATTTTTTATCTGCTGCATATTACTAATAGGTAATTTAATCAATCCTATAATTAATTACTGTACATCAAGTAGATATTGCTTTTGCAACAAATCCTAAGCTGCTAATCTGAAAAAATTACGTCTGATGTGCACTTGATTTTATTAATAAGAATCAATCAAGAATCTTTAAATTTATCGATAATTACAGCACTAGGTCGGCTTTCATTGAGTCAGTGCGAGCCGGCCGCGGAGCGGCGCAGCGGGTAGGGTTGCCACCTCTCCCGGATTTCCGGGAGTCTCCCGGAATCGTGACCAGAAAATAAATATCTCCCGTCTCCAGGAATTATTTCAAGATAATCCAAATTATCGCGGAATTTAAAATTCATCAATATTCGAATGGAATGTAGAGTTTTTTAGATTTGTGAATCTAGATTTGTGAATCTAGATTTGTGAATCTAAAAACTCTACATTCCATTCGAATATTGATGAATTTTAAATTCCGGGATAATTTGGATTATCTTAAAGTCACAACTTTTCGTTCGGAATTACGTATGTACGGAATTCCATAACGGGATTCCGTCTGTGTGCGGCCAAGCCCTTGGCCGGGCTAAATGAAAAACATTTCAAAGCAGACAGTCCAGACATTCGTCAATTTTCAAATGGAATGTACTTATTCTTTTTTCGAGTTGTGAGTTCTATTCTAAACCAGTAATTTTGAAATCTATAGCAAAAACGAAAAATATAACTTCAAAAAATAATAAAATGTGTTATTAAAAATTTACTTATTTTATTTTGAAGTTTTCCATCTTCCGGATTCAAACGGCCAAGAGGTGGCAACCCTACGGCGGGGCGCTGGCCGCTGATAGATCGCGCGCGCTGGCATTTCGGCGAAATCTTTCCTGGGTATTTGAAGGGTTATTCCCTACTAACACTTTTGTTTTGATAAACGAAGCGTGCAATAAATGAAGTCATAATATGATTATGATGATGTTCAGGTCATGTTTTACATAAAAGTACACTCATTAAATTCACAGCTGGGCATAGGCTTAAATTTAAAAAGTCTAGACCTAGTTATTTACCTTCCTTTTTGTTTTAGTTGTTAAAAGAAGGTTGAGTTAGACATTTATTAAAAAGTTAATCCACTGCTGAACATCAGGTCAAGTATTGAGTAGGTACCTACCAACTACGGAAGCGCTTTTCGTATTCACTGTCGGGCAAAGTCCAAATTTAATAAGTCCACTGTTGATCTTAATTAAGCCTACTAAGCCATGTTGTAAAAAGCTAGTCTTATTCTAAACAAAGGCGCTTTTTCTAATAAGTAGCTTAATTTTAAATGGGCATAGTTTTTGATATAAAAAAATCCAAGTTAAACTCAAAGTTTATTGATACCAATTTAATACTTTTTAACAAACCTACGACATAAAATTTTAGTGAATCAGGAATAACCCGCGCTTCGACGTTTGTGTGTGCGTGTGGGTTGGTGTGTAGACAACAGGCGCGTGGCAGCGCGCTGCTTTGAAAGCGCCGCGCTGCCCGGCGGGGATGTGTTACAATGCCGAAGTAGGAAAGACCGAATTTTACAAGACCCATCATGGACGAAAAACCGAAAATCAAAAGGTCAAATGGTTGTTTGGCCATACGTTTAAAATCATGAAATGACATTTTACCGAAAATACTAAATCCCGAAGCTTAAAAAACCTAAGTTAAATACCTACGTTTTATACCCCGAACTATTTAATACCGAATTAACGAGTTAGTCAAAAACAACAAGCTGTAAATAATTACAAAAGGGGTAAAAATTCAAATAAATTCACAATTATTTATTTGAATTGGGTTGGATCTTAAAACGAGTCGCCTTCTTTGAGGTTAATTGAGGCTGTGGAGGTGTCTTTGGGCTTCACTTGAAATGCTTATAGCAAATTTAGCTGCCGGAAATGAGTCTACACCGTAGACCGTAGTTCACGAGGTAGGTGCGACTGTGCGAGGAGCGTAGCGACGAGCATGTTAGGTTGACATGAACCCAGCGCGCAAGTCGAGCGAGCGAAGCGAGCGTGCCGTGGCAGCGGCCAGCGAAGCGCAAGAAAAAAACTATTTCAAACTCGATTGGTGGATTTTGTCAAAATAATGCCCATTTTACAAGCATTTTTGAGTAAAACAAATTAACAGCATCGCCTACTTTCATAAATGTATGTGTTTGTGTAGGTAGAGTAACAGTGATAAGTATCAACATTTTAACTTACGTGGTTTTAAACTTTCGGGATTTCGAACTTTCGGTCATTTGACAATCGATTTTTTAAGTTTCGGTCTATCGGATTTCAACATTTTTTTAGTATGTTCGGTATTTTGAAAATAGGTGTTTTATGCATCGATATTTCGGTCGTAGAATTTTCGGCATTATAATGGATACCCACCCGGCGGCCGGCGCCCGCGTCCGCGGTCGATGGCCCGGCGCATGTGTTCAGTAGGCTAGTGTGTGTAAATTGTTTGAATGTAGTTGTTTCCCAGCTGTAAAGGCTGATGTTTTTTGTGATTATGTAACCAAGTTGTTTACCTTATTATCTCGCAAACTAACCTGCAAATAGTACCTCATTTTTTGCTGACCTATGCATTATGACTTGTATGTTTAGCCCTGAAAATATTTGACACTAATTAAGGGGCTCCTTATATATATTTTTGAAAAATCTTATGAATTCTTTAGAAATAAAGATTATACAATGTTCGTAATATTTACTACCTATTTTTAAAATAATTGTGTAAATAAGTAATGATAGCTTCGTATTTTATGTCGTTTACTGTTAGTAGGCGTGGCAGCGTCGTCCGGAGAGTATGTGCCTACTGGCGATCTAACCGACAATCTCATTCCTGGTTTAGTATATGTAAACTCAAAATTATACTTACTAGCTATGTTGTTAAAAATTAACTTAATTTTATTGTCACTCTTTTTTTATTTTTAAATGATGTTTTGAGAATACTGCCGAGACGCGCCAATTGTTGATTTTATGCAAACACTTTTGCAGTTCATGATACTTTGCGTCTTAGAAAACTGCCACGTAATAAATATTGTACTTGTACGATTTATAAAAAATATTTGTTGTGGTTTATATGTAAGTAAATTATTATGTTACTACGCTAAGTTTATGAGCTGCAAAATTGTTTCATACCAGACATCGGATATATGCATTTCCATGTATACCTACATGCAAATGCATATAACTCGATAATTGTAGTGTATATTAATATCTCCGGAAATGGCGTCAAATTACGTAAAATATTTTGTGGCAAAAATTAAAATGAAAAATGTGAAAGCCTACATAAACATATAAATCATATAATAGGCTATATAATTTCAGAATTAAGCGTTATTTATAATGATAAGTGAGTAAATACATAACGTTCAATCTTATGACTGATTTACATATTTCTTGTAAATATTCAACATATAACTATGATTTAAATGGATGCAAAAACAATATTTATATATAATCCAATATTTTTTTTGCATCCATCGTAATATTCGTAATGGACTTCCGCAAGGTAACGCCTAATACTATAGTTTATTATTAAAAATATTTAGTGCATATTTGGGCCTTTTTTAGAGTGTATTTGCATGCATATTTTGGCATTATATTAGTGCACATAATCCGATGTCTATTGATTACGTGTTGTATATTATGATTGTGATACATAAATATATAGCTGTTCGCAAATTAGCTAATTAAATGTTAAATGTTAAGAAAACTGTACTGATGTGATGTTAGAGCAAAGATTTATATTATAAAATTATGATAAACGTTATTGTAAAGAGTTCATTTTTATAAGTCAAAATCGAATGCTACATATTTAAATGTGCCATTTACTAAGTGTAATCTTAGAATAGATGTCTTATGGAATGATATGTTATGATATTGGCCGACGTGAAGTAATAGCATACATGATACGTGCCTTGAATCAACTTACTAACTCCGACTTCAACTAGTGATTAATTTTATACAGGGTGTTTGGAAATAGTCTTATAAAGCCGAATATGGTAGATAGGGACCATCAAACTGAACAACTTTTACTATGGGACCAACTTTGAAATCACGAAAAAAAAAATCAGCTGTTTCATACAAAAATCAATAACGAAAATTTCAAAATATGCAATCAACAGTAATGACGAAAATTTAAAAATGTATGAAACAGCTGCTTTTATCGCGATTTCAGAGTTGGTCCCTTAATAAATTTTGTTCAGTTTGATGGTTCCTATCTACCATATTCGGCTTTATAAGGCTATTTCCAAACATATTGTATAATATATGTATTAAAAATATTTATGATACAGTATTTATACCAGGGACCACAACGAATGCGACCATAACATTGTATTTCAAATTGAGTAGATATAAAACATGACGTGACCAAGTCATACACAATGTGTTGATTAAAGTAAGGAAAATATTTCAAAAAAGATCAGTAACTATTTCGTCATAAATTTAATTAATTGAACGGTATTTAATACTATGACCGGTTTGAATTTGTATATCAAATACTTACCGTGGATACGGAAATTGTACCGAGTTAGATATTTTTGAGATTTTACACCACGAACGGTATCAGTTATTGTAATTAATATAACGACGAAAAAAATTATGTTTCATACCTATACTGATTCGTTATAGTACCTACAGTACGAGGCACATAACTTGAAATCTGGTAGGGATTGCGCGAAACGCGTATTTTGGGTATGCGTAGCGGTGAGGGGCGCGGGCGGCGGGAGAGGGGCGCGCGCTATTAATCGCTCATAAGAGCACATGCGCGAACTTATCCCCACTCCGTAGAAAAAAATCAAGATACGTGCCTAGTACTGTACTTATATTTATTTTTTTATAAAATCTACATTAGTGTTGGTGATACAACAAATAAATAAGCTAATTTTTTTACTCTGTATATTAATCACATACAGCTTTTATTTGATTAATTTATTTTGTTAAAAAACAATATGGAATCCTTAACATCATAAAAAATTATAAGGTGCATCACCAATCTTATATTAATTTCTACAAATATGTAGGTATACAGAGTTATTTGTAAAACAGCAACAACCTTGCAGGAGTAACTTTTCTGAAAACATACAAAAACTGATGATGATGACTTTTCATACAAAACTCGATCAGCTGTTCGGACATTTGCATGAAAAGTCAAATTTGTCTGTTTTCGGAAGAGTCTTAGAATAAATGTTGTTGTTTATATGTTAGTAATCTACCCCTGTGAGGTTGTTTGTGTTTTACAAATAACACTGTATAACTATGTGCATTAAAAAAGTGTATTTCTGAATTTCTATACTATCTCTGCTGTAAAATAACATAGTGTGGCTGCTTCAATGAAGCATTTAAAACTATATTTGACAGTTACAATGATTGTGTTATGTTTACACCTATTTAGGTTAAACTATTAAATTATGTTTCAGTCAAGTTAGCATCCCAGACGCTTCCCAGTATCGAAAACACTAATTTCTTTTTTCTCATTGTAATTTCACTTCGAAATCCTACGTAAAGTGACCATACAATACTTAATTGTGAATGTAAGCATGTAAATTTTGACACCATATGTACTCTTGAATGTATTTCTCTGGGTGCCAACTTTTGCTTTCTTTTTAAACTTCGCACAACATACCTAGGACATTTTGTAAAATTATATCATCGATAAATATATTTTGAGAAAGAATTTATATAATACGTACCTTTTATTGTAAAACTCTAGTCGGTCTATATATCATACAATGCAACTTGCCGAGAGGTTATTGAAAACATGTATGTTATTTGTTTTGATGTAATTAATTAAATGTTATGAAAAATAGTTGGTACTTTTATTCACTACCTAAAACTTAAGACCTCTCCCCCACTTGCATGGAATCTGAGGCCCTCCGCTGCGTTGAGCGGGATCCCGGCGCGGGTACACGGTGCGGGAGCCCGTCGCGGGGGCCCGCGCCGTGGTCCGTCGCGGACAAACAGCCCGTCGCGGGGACCCGCGCCGTGGTCCGTCGCGGACAAACAGCCCGTCGCGGGGACCCGCGCCGTGGTCCGTCGCGGACAAACAGCCCGTCGCGGGGACCCGCGCCGTGGTCCGTCGCGGACAAACAGCCCGTCGCGGGGACCCGCGCCGTGGTCCGTCGCGGACAAACAGCCCGTCGCGGGGACCCGCGCCGTGGTCCGTCGCGGACAAACAGCCCGTCGCGGGGACCCGCGCCGTGGTCCGTCGCGGACAAACAGCCCGTCGCGGGGACCCGCGCCGTGGTCCGTCGCGGACAAACAGCCCGTCGCGGGGACCCGCGCCGTGGTCCGTCGCGGACAAACAGCCCGTCGCGGGGACCCGCGCCGTAGTCCGTCGCGGACAAACAGCCCGTCGCGGGGACCCGCGCCGTGGTCCGTCGCGGACAAACAGCCCGTCGCGGGGACCCGCGCCTTGCTCCGTCGCGTGACCCGCGAGGCGGGCACTCCGCCACACGCAGCGCTGCTCTATGAATATACAAGAAACAGCCCCGCTCGCGTGACCCGTCGCGCGGGACCCGCAAGCGTGCTCCCCGCCCGCGCCGCGTGCGGCGGGCAATCCATCACACGCAGCGCTGCTCTATGAATATACAGGAGACAGCACCCGGAGCGGACACCCGCGCCGGGATCCCGCTCAAGGCAGCGGAGGGCCTGAAGCGTGCGTGACATGGATGAGCGACTTGACTGTTCCCATTTTTTGTCTAAACAAAATTATCATCAACAGACAGTTTTTGGACACTTTTGTTTAGTCTAATGTGGTTACGGTAGCGAAACCTACTAACGGTCGGTTCATTCGCATAGGTATAGAGTGGCGGTCACATAATTAAAGACACCAGTCGATTTTCAAACTAACGAGGTAACTTTGAACTCTTGGTCACAGAATATATAATTCTCCATCTGATGATGGCCTATCCAGGGACTGAATAGAGGAAATTCTGATCGCTAATATCGCTATATAGCCAACTGGGGCCGTACCGGCTAACGCATCGATTATCGAAAAGTCTGCCGGGTTTCAAATTAAAACAGATAAATCGAGCCCCAATTGGGCCAAAATGACGAACCCCAATTCATGATGTCACACGAACATCGATATCATCCAAATTACGTCAACAGAAAGTACAAAACAAAATTACTTACTTTGATTTTTCTGTTGAAAGTTGAAACTCGGCAAACTTTTCGATAATCGATGCATTAGCCGGTAGGTACGGCCCCTGATCTGATCAGCATTCTGAGAATGCTTCTACACGGTGTAAGCAGCCCGCACAAGTTGAGCACTTGCGCAGGTTACATGCTCCGTGGAAACACGTAAAGCGGGTCCAGCTCCATAGCATTATGGAGTTAAACTGTGATAGCATTGTACGCCCGCGCAAGCACAGTTTAACTCTTAAACTGTGGCGCATGTAACCTGCGCCTTGACGTGCGCAAGCTACATGCACCATGTAGAAGCACCCTAAGAGATATAAGGATTTATGTTTAAAAAAAACGCGCACTTAGCATAAATAAGATAAAGATTTATGGAAATCCTGAAACTGAAAACGGTGATCCTTATATTTCTTAGAATGCTGATCAGATCAGTTGGGTGTGTACTGTGTATAGCGATCTGAATCTCCTCCATTCAATCCCTGAATGACCATCATCAGATCACAGCTAGGTCAATCCTTGGCGGAGAATCAAGGCTTCAAAGTTACCTCGTTTGTATGAAAATAGACTCTGTCTTTAATTATGTGACCACCACTGTATTTTGAAGATATTTTGTAAATTAACTGCTCGTCTGCCTTTATCTGAGCAAAGAGTTTGACAGCTACAAACTACACTCGCTCACATTCACATTATGCTACGGCTCCACCTGCGTTTTAACGCGTAACCTTTTAATCTAGACGTTACGCAGATGTGGCCAACACTTTAACGTGTTAATTTACAAACGACAGTAGGTGCTAAATATATTTAATGCCTTAGCTAAGGCGTAGTTGGACATTACCATTAACGTTCAAGTTAACGCAGGTGGAGCAGTAACATTACAGGTAGTGTAAAACAAAAGGGTCCCTAAACATGTTAGGTTTCTAAGATAATAAAATAAAATCAAATTCAACTTCTCAATTCATTTTAATCAATTGATCCTATTATACATAAGTATGAGCATAATGTCCACCACAGTAACTACCTATATAATTATTACATTACATTCACCCTTGTAACCCATGGTTACCGCTACTAGATGGCTCCTCTTGAGACTTATGTCCGGCTACACGCTCAAGTAAAACCGCGCATGTTAAGTGTATTAATATTATCTATGTTCCATAAATACATATTAACTATGGCCACCTACGCACCGACACAGGTGCCTATAGTACAGTAGCCCGTAGAACATTTAAATCACCAAAAAAGTTACAGCTTGTTTGATTGCCACAGACAGAAGTAAGACTATAAAAAGTAGCCATACAAATAAAAATAAGACCTGATGAAAATGGTTGGACTTTAGGGAACGTACCCATACTACGTGACCCATATTTTACCATTTTTGACCCCCCTCCCCCCCTTGGTGACCACCCGTAGTATATGCCAAGACCCCCCCCCCCCCTCCCCCTGATTTTCACGTAGTATTTCATAGATAATGGTTTTACATCATTTTCAACAAAAATCTAAAAAAAATTTGCTCATTTTTGTCTTTTCATTAGTACGGCGCTTACCACGTAATGCCAAGAGTGTGTATTATAATTTTACATACAATTACAACTGAAAAAATGTATCAAGAAGAAACAAAATTTCGCTGCGTGCCATATTTGAATACAACTTGAAAAAAAAAGAACCAGATTTCCATTGACAATATTGACTACGTGACAAAACATAGGCCCCCTCCCCCCCCCCCCTGTGACCAAGCGTGGTATTTTAAAGACCCCCCTCCCCCCCTTAACGGGTCACGTAGTATGGGTACGTTCCCTTATCTGGTCTTAAATTTGTGTATGATCACTTTCCATAGTCTTACTATTATCAGTGGCAATCAAACAAAGCTGTAGAACACGACAATAGCTTAACCATGTGGTAAACCTTGAAAAACAAAAAAATATCATTTTTGGAGATATACAAATATAGGTTACGGCGGGTTGCGATCTTTAAAACTTAGGTTAAAGTATCTATAATTTCGTAATAAATAACTATATCACAACGGCAAACGGTAACCTTTTTGGTGATTTAAATGTTCTACGGGCTACTGTACTACTAGATTAGTGCCTAGAGCCCCTTCTTCCCCACGACACTACCAAGGCGCACTACTGGTAGTGTCGTGGGTATTTTTTTTCCCTTCTACACTACCGACCCAGTAGTGTCGTAGGTAAATAAAAAATTCCATACATATGGATTCCCCACGACACTACCAATATTTTTTTCGTGACAACATATAAATAAATGTCTGTATTTCACCAAAGTACCAGGATATCATAAACATAAGGAAGGTTAACATCTTTTTTTTATTTTTTATCGCTTTTATTTTTTTATTATTTTTGTAATACAATACGTGCTACGTACCACCAAGTAAATCTCTATTTAAATTAGTTTATTTAGCACAAATCAATTAATTTATTTATTTCCTGCTTATTCTGATTTGCGACGGACCGAACTTTAAACATTTTATTATGTTTAATAACGTTAAGCTCATCTAATTCTATGCTACCCTGGTACTTTGGTAATCATAAATCATAAATCATAAATCATTTATTCACAACTTCATTTTGTACACATTTATAACAATGGGCAATGTCAGCTTTAAAACTAGGTTAGTACTTATGCATAAACAAATTAGTAAGGAATTAGTTCCTACATAATACTAAATAATATTAGAATTCTGAATACCTACTCGTAAAAATTACTGATATAGTTTTATTTAGGTAATATAAAATTATTTGTGCCTGAACTAGGTTATCCTGTGTTTCAGGCGGTATGCGCCTATAGAAGAGATAATTATGGTATTACATAATAGGGAAAATAATTAAAGAATCAATATAATAATATTAGAATTAATATTTCTGAATAAACTAATCAACTAAGTATACATATACTAAAACTAATCATCTTAATACTACAAGTAACTCCTCTGTCTCATCATACGTCATCTTTTGGAGAGTGTCTTTCAGGATCTTTTTGCAGTTTATGAAATTAAGTGGATAAATCGATATTTTAGCACTTAATTTATTGTAGAGAAACGGTCCTAGAAACTTGTAAAATTTTCTCGTAAAAGCAAGATTATTTCCACCTTTTATAGTACAAACTTTATCTTTCCGTCTTTTGTTAGTAATCACAGTGCTATAATGCAGGGCTGCGTGCTGCTTCAGAACTATGCTCAGTACAAAGAGTTGTCTAACTGTTAATACTCCACAGTTTTTATAAAGAAGTTTTGTAGGATAAAGGAAGGGACGAAAAGTCGATACTTTGAGGATCGCTCTCTGGGCTCTTTCAGCAGATAAGAGTAAAGTCTTATTCGCTCCACCCCATGTAGAAATACAATAGGTCAGTAACGATTCACAAAGCGCGAAATAAATTTGTTTACATAATTTCTCATCAGCAATATGACGAAGTTTTTTAAACACAAATATCATCTTACGTATTCTACTCGTTAGAGTTTCTATATGTCGTTTAAAGGAGAGAGTTTCATCTAATATGACACCTAAATATTTTATTTCGGCCGTTGATTTAATTTCTGTGCATACACATTTATTATCATATGGATCAGAGCAGTAATGAGCGTATAGTTTTGAGAAATTTGGTGTTAGCGATGTTTTGCGCAACGAAAATTGCATGAAGCTTGTTTTTTCAGCATTGAGTGTTAGTAAATTATCCTGAAGCCATTTATTAACTACGTTAAAACCGTGTTGCGCATACCTGAATACTTCTGTTACCGACTCAGCTGAAAAAAGGAGAGCAGTGTCATCAGCATATGTTATGACGTAACCATGATCTAACTTTACATTACAGAGGTCGTTTATGTAGACCAGGAAAAGGGTAGACCCTAATATGCTTCCTTGTGGAATTCCAAAGGATGTATTGTTTTGCTCATTACTGATAACATTGCCAATCCTCACGCACTGAGTACGATCCTCCAGATAACTTTCAAATAATTTTAGTTGAGTGCCTCTTATACCTATGTTTTCAAGCTTGCGCAGCAGAATAGGGATGGACACGGAATCGAAAGCTTTGGCGAGGTCTAGGAAGATTCCTAATGTGTGCCTACCTTCATCTAGATTTTCCACTATGTGATTGGTTAATTGATGAACCGCATCAGCAGTTGATAATTTTGGTCTAAATCCAAACTGCGCTTTCGATAGACTTGATTTTTCCTCCAAAAAATCAATTAACCTTTTATTTATGATTTTTTCTAGTATTTTAGACAGAATGGGTAATAGAGAGATAGGTCTATAATTCGTAACTTGTTTTTTATCGCCGGATTTATGAACAGGGACAACAATAGCTTTTTTCAGACACTTAGGGAAAATACCTGTTGACAGGCATTTTCGAAAAATGAAAGTTAAAGGAGGAATCAAAATGTGCCTAAAAGTTTTTATAATTTTGGCTGGAATATTGTCCCATCCGACAGCACAATCGTCTTTTAAACTCAGTATTATATTTTCTATCTCAGTTTCGTCCGTGTCCATCAGCACAAAAGATGAGAGTGAAGAACTACAGCTAGTAGAGGTGTGACTATTTGACAATGGCTGAGCTTGTATTTTTTCAGCCAGGCACTTACCAATATTTACAAAGAAATTATTTGCGGCATTAGCAGATTCCATTTGTGACGGGTGAGCTTGTAATAAACTCGAAGAGGACTCTTTGCTCTTTGACAAGTATGTTACATTTTTAACATGTTCCCAGATTTTCTTAGTATTTGTACCAGCCTTTTCAATTAATGCTTTCTCATACGTAATTTTAACTTTTCTAACAAGATTATTGCAAAAGTTTCGATAACGCTTGTATGATAATTGTAACACTAGATTGTTTGGGTTGCATTTTGCTTTCATATGCAATTTATCTCTGTGTTTCATGCAGCGAATAAGGCCGGGTGTGATCCACGGTTTTATATTAGATTTCTTGTTACTTAAACAAATATTTACTGTATTTTTCAGCAATGCCTGACCTACACTTTCGATTACATATGACATACAGAATTGCATATCAGCAGAATTGTAAACTGGGGCAAAGTCAATATTGCCTAAGTCAGCTTCGAGTTTATTTATATTTAACTTGTTAATTGTGCGCTTATTATTTAATTTAGGTAATTTACAGTTAAGAGTTAGTAATGCAGCACTGTGATCAGTTAGTGACGAATTCATAACTAAAGCTAGTGAGGAGAATTTTGATTTAAGCATGATGTGGTCTAAACACGATCCACTTTGATGGGTTGGTAGCAAATGTGCAGGAAGTAAACCATGATACGAACATAGGTTAAGGTAATCATGGACCGATGCATCAACATTTTCTTGACTGGGAATAATATTGATATTGATATCACCAATTAAAATAATGTTTTTGAAAGACGACAAGTTTTGCAACGTATCACTCAGTGATTGAATAAAATTACTTATATTTTTAAATGAGGGAGATCTATATATACCTAGAACTGCAAAGTCTTTACCAATTTTTATCAGCAATCTGCTGCAGTCATCAATCTTTGGTTCTTCAACAGTGACGTCTAAGTGGCTTTTGGTATATACAACCACGCCATCATTTTGGTTGTTTAATACATTACTTTTAAACATATTGTAATCTTTTATTGGTGGCAGATTATATTGTTTACTATTCCAACATTCTGTTAAAACAATTACATCACAATCTATCTTAAGCCTTTGCTGAAAAATATTAAATTGGTCAAAGTTTTTAGAGATGCTACGTATATTTTGTGTTAGTATAGTTAAAGGGTTAGTGTAAGCTGAAAGATATTGTTTGCACTTTTCGACTTCGCATAGACTCGACTCAGATATCGAGAAGCTATCTATATCATCTATTAAATCATTTATCATAATTATACTATGCTAATAAGGTTGTTAAAAATAATAAAAGAAACTAAACTATACAATGGACAGATAATCAGATAAATATTGGCGCTCTTAGGCGCCACCATAATCTATAGAGTTAATGTACCTTTTTTCTGCCATTATTTTTGCTGGGCAATCTGCAGAACCTGTACTATGGTTATTTGGTTTTTTAAACCGAATGCAGGTAGCGCACTTTGCTTGATTTGCTTTTTTAGAGCAGTCTTGGATAGAATGCCCTTTTTCACCGCAATGTCCACAGGTGTGATCTGGCTCCCTACATGACTTTGCCGCATGACCGTATTGTTGGCACTTATAACATCTTGTAACCAAGGTAAAGTCACGTACTGGACAAGATGACCAGTTCACAAAAACTCTCTCACTGGAAACCAAGGCTTTGCGAATAACTGCTGATACTTCAATGATGTAATTGCAGGTCTCAGCATCTTTCTTGCCCGACTTGTGGCTTAATTTGATTGTGCTTAAAAAGGATTCGAGGTCTGTATTAGTTAGTTTCTCAGCCAGATTTTGATTGTACAAACAGGTAAAGACTTCTTTTTCCTGCATAGATGTGGGCACACCGATTACCACTACTCTAGGTTTGCGCTTGAAGGGCTCATCGACGCTGAGGCCAGAATTAGTCAATAACTCCGATTCTTTCAGTTTTAAAATGTCATCTTTGGTATCTGTGCTTATTATGACACCGCCGTTCCTTGTTTTGCGCAGGCCTCTGACGTGAAGTTTCATCTGTTCAGGGCAGATAATCTTCTGAACCAGCGATTTGGTGTCCTCACTCGTCTTGTTTTTGTCGTTAGGATAAATGGCAACTGAGCTGACTATAACGGGCTTAATGTAGTTATTTGTAATTAAAGAGGATAATTTAAAATTATTTTAAGTTCAAGTTGAATTTGTGTTGACTTTGTTATGTATTGTATGTATTGTTGTCACGAAATTCCAGAATCTGTTGTTTCCAGAATCTTCCGTTTAACGAAAAAAGGAAAAAATATTGGGAGTGTCGTGGGGAATGCATATGTATGGAATTTTTCATTTACCTACGACACTACTGGGCCGGTAGTGTAGAAGGGAAAAAAAAATACCCACGACACTACCAGTAGTGCGCCTTGGTAGTGTCGTGGGGAAGAAGGGCCTAGAGCCTAGGTATTTAACTAAGTTAAACGAATGTTGCAACCGGCCGCATTGCGCGCTAGGTGCCTCGATACATCCAGGCGCCTAGCTAGAATGTAAGGTAGGCGCGAGGCTTACAACCAAAGAATGAGACCAAGGCGACTGTCCTAGCGACTCACCTACCAGTGCGGTCACCAAGTAACCTGGATATATCTAGGTACCTGTCGGTGCGTTCGCAGCCTCTGAGTTTGCAGGAGATACCGCCTTCCCTTCCACACGCATGCGCTTGATTGCATGCAAGCGTGCAAGTAAGGCGGAACGTGTAGCCGGTACATTACGGACAAAGTTTGGTCAACAAAAGATGAGACTCCGTTGAAAAAGGAACTAATTTTGCGCATGATTTTAGGGGTCGGTTTCCAATAACTTATTAATTTAACAGGGAAAGTGGCACCACCATTTCAGCCTCATCCTTGGTTGACCAGACCGTAGTGACACTATAAGGTACATAAAAGCAGTGAACTCCTTTAAAAATAACCTTAAAGCTAGCCTCACAAGTTCCTTTTACATTAGCATCCTCACCATTATGCTCGTAAGATTTCAAATTCTAAAGGTTTCCTCCACATATAAAAGATTAAAACTAATATTTAATATATGATCACAAGTTTTTTCCATACCTGTTCAATTGGACTGAAATGAATTTACTTGTAGTTGAAAGGGATTGAATAAAAATGGATAAAGTTATTAAATGCATAATTGTATAATGTACGATCGGCGACTCAAGTGCTTTACCACTTTGCAGAAAAATTCGTGTGCACGCGTATCGCCCCTGCACGAACTAAACGTATATAATGGCGTGCAAGCGATTTTAACGTTAGGAGTGGCAAAGCGAAAGTGGTGTCGATAGTATAGTAATTTTATCTCAGGAAGGCGCCCATTAACACTCAAGGCAACGCAATAAAGTTGAAACTCACTAAAATCTCGCGCCTTCTTGAGATAAAACAACTGTATCTAAGTGATGTCGCCGTCGCGGCGACGTGCAAGCGATTTTAACCATAGAAAAAATAATAACGAAAATACAAATAAGGAATGAAACAGCTGATTTTTTTTCGCGATTTCAGAGTTGGTCCCATAGTAAAAGTTGTTCAGTTTGATGGTCCGAAGAAACGATTTTCTAATTTTTGTTTATTTCATTATCACCCTGTATAGGTAATAGGACCTATACCAGTTTTAGAGGCATTCAATTAGATTACGAAGAAATGAGTAAACATTCGATACTTAACCAATTGAAATAGGACTATGTAATGTACTACTTTTACTATGGAGTTCATTCAGCAAAAAACATGTTATTCCGTTGACCGCACATCAATAGCTCTACCATGAGTTGGTGCAAACTGTTTCCGCTACCGAAAACTATCGGATATACTGCTCACAGTCAATGCGAGTGAAAGAGAGAAAACCATAGTTTACGGTAGCGAAAACAGTTTGTATCAACTCATGGTACACCAGTAGGCTGATTATCTAACTTTGTTGCAATCAACTTTGACAGAAATCGCAGTGACATTGCTGCTTTAGTAAGAACCAATGTGACAACTATCTTATTTAAAGCAGCAATGCAACTGCGATTTCAATCAAGAATTGTTAGCCACAGCTTTACGTAATTCGGTGTCAGCGCCACAGGTATTCTAAAACTGCCTTTTCCCAAATTGGTCTAAGACATATAGGCTATGATGTTCAACATCGATTAAGGAATTTTGACACTTTGTGGTAACTTGATGTGCTGCTGATTGTACACCAAAGGTTATTAACGGATAAATAGTTTATAGAAATAGTTAAAAGTAGGTGAATGAACTTTTTAGTCTTAAAGAAATAATGATATGTTGGACACTTGGAGAAGTTTAAAGAATAAGTTTGACTTGTTTGTATAATTGGAGTTTAAACTTAAAGCTAAACGGCACGTGGCTGCACTACTGAGAGTGTCTAATACTAGAGATAAAATATTTTAAGACAGGTCTTACTAAGCAAACTAAATTATTTGGTTGGACAGAGGTGAAATTGCATTATAAGGGTAAACCCTTATGTATGTAAACATTATGAAATGTAAACATTATCTTAGCTGTAAGCACACCCCGGCCGGGCACTCCATACAAGCGTCGCGTTTCAACTACCTATTACACAGACGCTACACATACACAGTGACGTTTTTGCACACGCGCAACAGTGTGCGTGAAGTCTAGAGCTATTGAATGAGCACATGGATCGGCAGTATCAGCACACGAACTCGCGTGGTGGGCGCCGGTGGAGTAATGTAATTGATTGTGGGGCGGGGCGGAGAGTTTCCTTTCTGTAGTACTTATATCTATTCTGTGCTGTTAGTAGACAGTAGCCGCACATTGCTGCTGTGTTTGACGTCCTTTTAAAATTAGTGAACATGCCAGGCAATGTACCATGGGCAACAGCGTCGCTTAACCACTGCTAAGGTCAAAATCGCTTGCACGCCGCGCCCGCTGTCACATACGTTTTGTACGTGCAGAGGCGATGCGCGCGCACACGAATTTTGTTGCAAACTGGTTAAGCGACGCTGTTGCCCATAGTACCTCTACTAACAGTCAAGATAATGTAAACCAGCCATAATATAAGAAACGACAGTAGCACTAGTTTACAAAATTAAATATAAGTAGGCTTTCCTCAATCAATTTTGAACTTAACCTTAAATATTTTAAGGTTCATAATCAATTGGAGTATTTTGACCGATTTGAATGTGCTGTTGACCATAATTATAATTATACTAATAAAATTCAAAATGTCAAAGTGTTTGAATGTGTGTCACTCCTAACAAGACAAGCTATATTCTTACTTCGTCTCTCAACTATAATTAGATACATACACGTATAAAAGTTGAATTTAAGAATTGACACAATCTTTTGCAGCACTACACCAGGGTCTGTCTGCTATATTTAATAGCAAGTTGTTTAGGAGTTCAACCAATGATGTCAATAGGAACTATAAAGCTGAACAGCTCACAATTTTGAATAATGAGTATTTTTTCTTTGTTTTTTATATATTACAAGAATCATGATTTTAAGGCATTTTCGACAGCCCCTAGCTGAAAAACGTAAAGTCTGTCCATCCTTACTTGTCTTAAATAGTAAACAATCTTCACCCAACTCTTTATTGAAATAATCATTTATAAAATAAAACAAATGGTTTTCCACACATAGATTACGAAATAAACTGTTAATAAATGAACAATAATTTCAAAAACTTACTAACATATTTTTAAATAACGATTTAAGTTTAAAAGACGTATGACAACTGTCAAAAACTGTTTACTAAATAAGACAAGTAAGGATGAACAGACTTTAGCTGGCAAAAGTAATACGATTGTCGTATAACGAATATTGTGCATATAAAGAATGGGATTGAAAATGAGTGGGAGTGAGAGAGCGATAGGTGTGGCATTTCGTGTGAGAGCGAGAAGTGAATATGAACGACGCTATTTTCAATCCCATTCTTTATCGGCGCGGGTTGTACACATATTTTACATGAACGAGTATGTGTCTGCACATGCCATACTTAGGCTCCAGTGGCGAAGGGTCCATACAAGCCGATTCCCATCGGCTTACCTTTTAAAATCCCATCCCCATCGATCCATTATAACATGTCATTACTTAGTTTTTTTCGCCATTTCGGTAAGATTAATTAATAATGGCTACAGTTATTTTTTATGAATTTCTAAGTATTTAATTGTCTACTCTAAAAACGCTCGCGGCGCGCCGCGCCCCGCGTGCAAGGAATATCAAATCAATTTTCGTACAAAATCTCCTTGAGGCAAGCCGACGTCCTTTAGCTTCCTTTTTGCACTGTGTCTTGGCGCGGTTGCCACGGGCAACGGTTCATTGTTGTTACTCTGTCTCTTTCTCACCAACACACCACAGTCGCGTGCCTTTCGGTTGAAAATGGTGAAAGGCAAGCCGGCCGGCTGTGGCTTAAGTTTTCTCTCTCTTTCTATTTGAAGCGATGTTAACGTTTCTTTTCTCTTTCTGTTATGAAGAGACGAATAAGTTTTAAGATACAAAATAAACAAAATAAGAACTATAGAAGAAAATACATCGCAAATTAGATATTTTTATTTAGAAGTATAATAGTACGTTTCCGCCATTATCATTGTTTATGTGAGTGTTTGGAACGTGATTAGTTTTTATCAAAATAGTGAATTAGTGAGTGAGAATCGATACTTTTTCCCGGTTTTTGTTTATTTTAATGTGTTTATCTCATGTATTTGTTTATTGCGGTAAGTTTTATTTGCCATAATAGCTTTAATTAATATGGATTGTCGTTTAACTGACTAGCGCGGCGAAACATTGTTTTCCAAACTTAGTTACGAAGTTATGGTTACGTTAGCAATATGGTTTTTTTTTAAAACATTTTCAGTATAATACATCTTTCTACGATAAGGATGACAAGCAGTTACAAACTCAATAAAATGTTTTGTTTTCCATGATAATTATTTCTTGGAATCAGAAATAGAGTAGCGCGGGCTAGACTGTCACTATTTTATCAGTGCTTTTTTGCATGGTGAAATTGAGGCCCTAACTTCTGAAGAAACGCTTGAAGCTTGCATCACGCGGTGGTGTTTTTTGGTCCGGATTACCTTCGCCATATTTCGACCCCTCGCCACTGTTAGGCTCGTATTATAGAATCACGCTCAAACTCAAATCTCTGCTTGAGTATGGTTAGAAAGGGGTGGTGCTATTCATTGCATATAGCGCCATCCCTTTCTAACTGTACTCAAGCTGAGGTTCCAGTTTGATTCTACAATACGAGCCTTATGAACCTGATTTAAAAACTGCCCGGCCATATGTTGGGGGGGGGGGGCATGGAATCGATAAATAATTATTTTGTAGGCTAGTTAAACATGTTCTGAATACTCGTATGTTTACATCTATCCTATGTCCATTTTTAAATTGAGATCAGAAGATAGGTGCTTTTCGTAACTTTTAAAACTGGCCGAAATAAGGATCTAAATAAACTCCTCATAATAAAAATTGAGATAGCAAGGCACCATCAGAATTCAAATTATTTCCATTTAGAATTTACACGATTTCATAAATAAAGTGTCAAGTCTCAAGACAGTCCATCTTCGTAGCTATTGCAGAATAATTTATATTATATATCATTTAAATATATAACAACAATATCTAATTTCAATAATATTTACAGGCTGTTAAATGCCCAGGTACGAACATAACGTGAAGGTACAGAATAGGACGAAAACAATTAGGATGATGGCAACCCAGGCAGGTACAGTACCTGAAAATAAAAATTTCCTGCTTTGATTTGGTGATTTTTATATAAAAAGGAGAAGGGCACTCGACATAAAAATGCTTAACTTATATATGTCACCGGTAATGAATGAAATGCAGGCATTGTATACAATGCCTGGCCCTTTTAAGCAATGTATGAAATAGAATGAATATTGTTATCTATTTCACACATTACCTAGGCAGTGTACACAATGACTAGGCATTGTATAGAATGCCTGCTGGTCCACCGGCGATGTGTAAAATAAAAGGGGGCTCGAGGCTTGAAGGGGGCTCGAGGGGGCTCATTGAGTTTGGAATCGAACCTGCTTTACTCCTGTAGGTCGCTTGTATAGGTTATAAATTTAAGGCGAGCGCGAAGCGCAGCGGAGCGTGAGCCTTAAATTTCGAGGTTATTTTTTATAACAGACAACAGAAATATATTGAGTTTGGAATCGAACCTGCTTCACTCCTGTAGGTCCCGCGTATAGGTTAGAAATTTAAGGCAAGCGCTAAGCGCAGCGGAGCGTGAGCCTTAAATTTCGAGGTTATTTTTTTTAACAGACAACAGAAATATACTTATTTTACACATTGCCGGTGGACCAGCAGGCATTGTATACAATGCCTAGGTAAAGTATAAAATGAATAATATTTCATACATTGCCTGATCGTTTCAGGCATTGTATACAATTCCTAGGCATTGTATACAATGCCGGATTATACACATTGCCGGTAACATATACATACAATTGAATTTGGTCTTAATATAAAGGTTGGTCTTAATATTTTCTACATTGACAAAGTTCCGTCTTATTTTTAGCGCATATAGAAAAAAGTTACCTATTTAATTATAAATATTTTTTGATATGGAAACACTACAGAAACAAAATGTTCCGTTATTCACATTCAATTTTCGAAACTATGAAATGTAAAAGCGTGGCTGCATAAACCATAATTCTTTTCCTTTTGAAAACGAAAACGTCATTTTGACCTTCATATTGGCATTGATTGATCTGTCATTTGGTTGACAGTTACCACAGATTGACAAGTGAAAAAGTACAGCAGATTATAAATCACAGATTAACAAATTTAAAAAGTATACAACTTTAACATAAAAGGCTGGGTCGCCATTGCATGGTCGTGGAATCTCTTAATCATGTGAGAGAACTCTAGTCTGACAAAACATATCACCGACACGACCCCAGTATGTGTGTCGTGGGGTAGTGTGTACTCACTGCGGGCGGGCAGGCTGTGCACGCAGAGGCAGTTGTCCACGGAGATGGACAGCAGCGCGGCGTCGGAGCGCGAGGCGAGCCCGGGCCAGTATGTGTGTCGTGGGGTAGTGTGTACTCACTGCGGGCGGGCAGGCTGTGCACGCAGAGGCAGTTGTCCACGGAGATGGACAGCAGCGCGGCGTCGGAGCGCGAGGCGAGCCCGGGCCCGCGCGCGCGCACCGGCAGGAACTCCAGCCCCGTCACGAACATCATATGCGCGTTCTTTACGTGGAGCACCCGCTGCACCAATCGGAAAATTTTATTAAACATACAATCCGGAAAAATTCACTCGATTCACCCAGATTTATTCATCGGAAATTCACATCCAATTATTTAACACTTTCGTGGGCACAGAAACGACGTCGCGAGTTCGTAAAATAACATTAAAAATTTCTATACCTACATTTTCCAAACAAAACACAACGCCATACAACGTAGTGTCACTTTTCAAACTATTCGATACCCCGCCTATTGAAGTGTCCACAAAAGTAATTAAGGGCCGGACTCTACCAAAGCCTAGCCTGTATGTGACCGACCTGCAGGCTGAAGGCGACGTAGATGTCGACGGAGCCGCTGTACATGGTGCCGACGCCGACGTACCGGCCGTCGTCGCGCACGGCGAGCGCCGACAGCGTCTCCACGGCGGGCGCGGTGCGCGCGAGCCGGCCCGCGCGGTCCCACTGCTGCAGCAGCCCGCGCTGCCGCCCCGACCGCGCCAGGGGGTTGGCGATCGTGAACATGCGGTACTCGCCCTCCTTGTCCTCGATCGGCCCGAACCTGATACATTTATTATCGTTTTAATTCATCGACGCCCGAGCGGTCGCCGTATTGTGTCTCGTTTTCCGGGCGTTAACGAGAAGGCGGTAGATTAAAACTTGAGCCCATTACAGTACTTCAAGAATGGGCCTCGAAAAACATCGAAAACAATAGTCTAACATAACAAAGACAATTAACAAAAAGTAGTTAGGCTCTAAAAGTCATTTACAAAATCAGCTTTATTGAAATGAAATTTTTCATTTAATGTCAATGTAATTTCAAAGAAAACCACAAGAGGTTAGCCGATACCAAGAAGCTCTTCTTGGCCGATACGTAATATAATAAGTCTATGGCCGATACCCATTCTTTATCATAGTGGTTTCGAGTTTCGACGGAAAATAATGTTGTTACTATTAACAGCCTTTATAATGAATAAAATCAATGATTGATGAACACACAACACAATGAAAATAAAAACAACAAAGACCTTATTTCAAAAACCACCTTCAAATTTTGGATGAAATGAGTTAAGTACGTCATCTTGTAGGGGACTGAAAGCTTCTATCTCACATCAAAGGTTTCTTCATAATGCAAATAAATAATGAGATATTTGCTTTGAAAGCTTGTAGGAGTTCTTCAGAAACAACCTTAGTCAGTCATGTTTCTCCCAAAAAGAACCTATGTCAAGTGACATCGGTGGTTATTGGCAGAAAAAAATGATAAATAAAATCAATGCAATTTTATGACAGGTCATAAATTGACATTTTTCTTTGTTGAAGCCAATCATTCATACTCAAGCTTTAAATTGTTATTAAACATTGATAACACACATCATAAATAAAGTGAAATTATACCTACAAAAGACAATTTTTAACTAGTCATTCTTTGTTAATCATAAACGAAAACGGGAACACAACCTTGTTTATATTTTTAGCAAGTTGTTATCTTATCAGGACTGACCTGCACCTCCGGAAGAGATACTTGGTCCCGTTGGGCGGCTGGCACGTGATCCTGAGCTGGGGCTCCGCCTGGCCGCCCGTGGCCCACACCAGCGCCTGCCCATCTTTGCCGATGCTCACCAGCTGCTTGTCGCTCGGGCTGAAGTCTAAGTCGTCGAGCTGAAACAAACAAAATTCTAATGAGCACAAACATGTAGAAAAAAAATACACTAATATAAAATTTTATTTAAATTAATTTTATTGGTTTGATTACAATAGGTTTCAAGTTATAAAACGCTCATCTTCTTTCCAGGGGGGTTTTAAAGGCTCTTAAAACTCTCAGGTATATGAATTGCTATAGCTACATCTCTTTTTCACTGTATAGCAGATAAAAAGACACAGAAAACTGGAAAGTTTTAAGGCTGTATATTGGCATTTCAAAGAAACTTGTGTTTTTCCAATGAAGTTATCTAAAGAATGAAAGCATTACTATTGATGTAAACTTTAGTTTTAGGAAGCAAAATTCTTAAATTAGTGCCGTATAGAGAGAAAAGCAATAAATTATCAGGTTTTTTAAAACGAAGACAATCAGTTCAAGGGGAAGAGGTATTTTTCACAAACGTTTCAGCTGTAACAAATAAAAATATGACTCATATTTATTTTTTCACTTATTGTTTGTATTGTGAAGGAGTTCCCTATAGATAGAGAGAAAATTTAAAAAAATGATTTAAATCACAGAGAAATAAAATATTAAAAAATGCTCAAATGGGTACACTTTAACATGCGTTTTACTGGTATTTACAGAATCTAAAGTCATTTTATATTTTTCTTAGGAATAATGAGGTATTTGTATAATGTATTGCGTCTTTTGTATATACTTGTATCTATTTAATAGGAATTTTCAAAGTTCGCCCTCATTACGGCTCACACAGAGTTGTTTTGGTCATTTGTATTGAAAATTTAAAAATGGAACGTGATGCGCATCTACAGCCTTAAGAGCATGTAATATGGGGGCAGTAAAGTAAAGGTTGCAATTTCATTCCTAACTTTTTTATTATTAAACTTACACAAAAATATGCAATGAAGAGCTCATTTTTTCTTTTTCAATTTATTTGATATATTTTTGCTCATTGAAAATACATAACAACAACAATTGTGTTAATTAGTTATTAATGAAAATAAAGAATGGATATTGTATTTACCTCCTTAGAGTGTCCCTCCAGTTCATACAAAAGTTCCATTTTAGGGAATGACCAAACCCTCACTTTGGTGTCAAAGCCCCCTGTGGCCATGAGCTTACCGTTGTGGCTTATCCTCACTACACGCAACAGTGGATCATCACTGAAACATTCAGGTTCCAAATATATTACAAAAAATAGGATTAAAGATTATTTTTGTACAAAAGTCAAAATACATATCTTGTGTATAACTAATTCATCAATAGAGAATTGATGAAGGTGGACTTGACAACAATAGAAAATCTATTGTGTCTCAATTTCCAGGCCTTTAAGTGTTAATCACATAATTTTGTTTGTATCATTACAAATACTTTTTTTACTTAAACTGTTTATAAAAACATAATCCATAATACAAGTGTTAATTTATTAGCATTGGATTTTAATATAGGTAATTAATAAACAATAGGTAACAATAATAATATTACTAAACTGAGCTTGTGTTGTGTATTTAAATAAATAAACTTTACCTGAAATCTGTCTGTACACTATCACAAGGTCTAATTTCAAATGATATTCTTTTCTCCGTAGTGTTACTATTATTGTCTTTCTTAGAGATATTGTCGTTTTCAGAGACAGTGCGTCTCCTTCTTCTAACAAGTCCATTTTCAGCTCGAAAGCTACCTCTTCTCATCTCTGCTGCATCCACCATTTTCATATTTATTTTATACAGCTGGCAATGACTCTCCTGGCCCGCCGTCAGGTAGGTCCTGTTGTTCAGACTGCGTACAGAGCAAGTCATTACCACATTAGGCCCAGTTTCGTGACGCATCACTTCTTCGGCCACAAATCTTGTTCCATTATGTGAGAGCTCAAATATTTCCTACAAGCAATCAGTACATTAATTCGTTACACTTATAGGTCAGAGTTACACTTTAAAACAATTAGTTTTCGCATCGGTTAGGGTCTCCGACACGTATACGGATACATTGATTAAACCATTGTTTTACACAAAATGATCGCTTCGTATACTCACAAATCCATTATGTACACCCGTGTTTGAAGCTCCTCCGCCACCAGCCACAATAACATGTCGATTAGTAAGCGTTTGTAGAGTGTAAAGAGGAAAATCCACTCTTGCTAACAACCCATCACATCTATTACGAGACATTTTAAGTTAGAACATCAATTCCACTAAGGTATTGCACCCAAACTTTATTGGAATTAGTATCTGGATGACGGACTAAGCCACATGAGGTCGTTTTTTAGAGAATCACCATTGTAATCACTTGAAATATGGCTAAAACAACTCGAATTTACAACCAAACTTCGACAAGAATTCAGAGTTCCAACATGACAAAAGTCAAATTTTGACATATTGCGTTCAGAAATTGTAGAGAACTGTCAAATTAAAGACTAATCACATGGTTATTTTTGACATTAGAGGCTGAATGAATCTGTATGTCGATGCCAGTGTATTATTTTAAAAATATACAATTCAAATCAAAAACTTTTTGAATGGCGGGCGGCCTATTACTGAAATAAAAACTACAAGAAAAAACTTGAAAAGTTAAAAGTGAAGTTTTTTCCATGTTAGATATAAACAATATTACACAATTGCTTTGAACTAGTTGACGTAGTTTTCAAAATTGGGTCTCGTATCTCTCGCTTCAGCACCATGACTTCTCCAAGACCGGGAACTGATTGGCAGCTAGGTTGCATGGAGCTGAAACAGCGAGGATCACATCTTCTGCAATCAGGTCAGTGGTCTGACTGCACCTTCTTGGTTGGCTCAGAGCACAACCGAGCTACAGTCAAAGCCCACAAACTTATTTTGGCTTGTGCGTCGCCAGTATTCGAAGCTATGTTTTTCGGTGGCATGGCTGAGAAAGATGGTCCAATAGAAATTTTGGATGTGCAGCCTGAAGCTTTCGAAACTCTATTGCGGTAAGTACTTCAATCAGATTATATTTCAAAGATGTTATACCTCTATGAAATGCTAATACCTCCTTCAATTTGTGATATTTTTTGCAGGTACATATACACAGATAAAGCTGCTATAAATACCTTCGAAATAGCTTGCTCAGTGTACTATGGTGCTAAAAAGTACATGTTACCATATCTAGAGAAAGAGTGCACCTGGTATATTTCTTTGAATTTAAATCCACAAAATGTCTGTCGTGCCTTTGAAGTGGCACAACTTTTCGATGAAAAACTGCTCATGGATAAATGTATAAATGTAAGTTACTTAGGTATCAAATACTTTGACAAAATTTGTTGAATGATAAGTCAGTAAATACCTATTCATTTGCACCTAGAGATCCCAGATGTCAGGATTTGTCCTGACATGTAAGGCATCCATTACACGGTAGGTTTTGCTGTCAGTTTAACCACAGACTGTGACTGACGATTAACCTACCGTGTAATGGGGTGACTGTTGGTTGCATGAAGTTGATTTCTTCTTTCCATCAGTCAAATGTAATTCATGAGTGATGGAATTTGACTGACGCTTGCATGAGCACATAATGACTGCCTAAGGATTTTTGGGGCCCTGTTAGGATTCTGGCCAGACTTGGAAATGTCAGGCTTTTTTAAATTATTCACATTATAGTAAAGCAAACCTTGGAAGTTATGCTCAACAACAACTAAAATTAAAAAGAAATGAAAACTTTCTTTTTGTCTAAGTAGGTACTTGAAATAATAATTTTACAGGTCATTATAACAAGGAACAATAATAATTTATTTATTAAATTATATTTTTTTTATATCTACAATGTGTTGTCGTAAGCCCTTTTGCTAAAGCTTCCACACGAAAGCTTTAGCAAAATGTCAAGACTTTTTAGAAATCAGGCTGTTTGTCAGGATTTTTAGATATACCCTATTTTCACCTATTAAAGTTTTAAGTTTGATATTTATTTTGACTTGTAGGTATTAGTGACAAGAACAAAAGAAGTGTTAAATGATGATAGTTTTGAGGAAGCAGAAATCAGTACTCTCCTCACACTGCTCTCACAGGACAACCTCACCATTGACAGTGAACTGGATTTATTCAAAGCAATAGAAAAGTATGCCAACATCCACCCCAATGGGAAGAGGGGATTGGACAGCAGTGAAATGCAAGTCAGCCCAAGCAAAAAACTTAAAAGAGATAGCTTAGATATGGCGGTAGGTTGACTTATAACTTATTAATTTATCAATGACAACAATAGAAAATATATTGTGTCTTATTTTCCGGGCCTTGATGGGTTGAATTGATATTTTTAGTTTGAATCATACAGTTATTTATCCTTAGATAGTCCATGGAAATCTATTACTATTCTATTCAGATGTTAATATTAGTGGTCTTAAAAACAATAAAAGACATTTGCATTTTTTTGTACATACAGGATGCTCTTGCCAAAATGTTCGAGACATCTCTAGAGTCAAAGGAAATTGAATCCAATTCTGAAGCCAAGAATACTGAATCCAACTCTGAGGTCAAAGTTTCTGAATCCAAATCTGAAGTCAAGAATTCGGAATCCAATTCTGAAGTCCAGGATTCTGAAGTCAAGAGTTCTGAATCCAACTCTGAAGTTAAGAGTACTGAGTCCATATCTGAAGTCAAGCATTCTGAATCCAAATCTGAAGTCAGGGTTTCTGGGTCAGTTTCAGAAATGAAGATACCAGAACAGCAGGCGGGCCCTGTTGTCACTGCTAAAGGAAGCCGTCAAAACAGTTATGATGCTAATAATAATAGTAATGAAACATTTGATTTCTCTAACAATTCATTTGACAACAATAGTGTTGCTGGTAAGTTTGGTGTACTAAGATAAAGATAGATACTTATTAGAAAAAATTTACTCACACAATTGATTTTTTCTAATACTTATTTATCTTTAAATATAAAAATAGCATTGTGAAATGCAAAAAATCTAATTTGTGCATAGTCAAAATATTACTGATGACTTTAGAAACTTTTTTCTTTTTTATTCTAGTAACAATTCACATCTACAATATTGTAGTCAGATTACTTTATATCTTTTCATGATTAAATCAATTTACTTGCAAATATGTGCATAGCTTTTATAGCAAGAAATAAAACTATAATTATAAAAGCTTATATGTTGCAAGATTTACTTTTATTATTATAGTTTTATTTTTTACTTACAAGTTACTTAGAATGAATAGTCTGGTTATATTTAGTATAAATTAACTAAGTATAATCAGTATAATCCATAATTAGTTATGTTATTAACTTATTAGTCATAGGCCCAGTGTATGTACACCTGCGGAGCTGCAGGATGAGCAAGTAGTCTGTACCAATGGAAAGTGGACCTTAGTGGCATTAGCATCATTTAGTGGCATTTCATCCCCTTAGGGGTTGAATTTTCCAAAATCCTTTTTTAGTGCTCATCGACATCATAAAAGATATCTACCCTCAAAAAATGGTGTCCCTACTTTCAGGGCTATATGCGTATCCCAATAATCAATCAGTCAATTTAGAGTTATATCTTTAACATATACATATAATTTAGAATTTTATCTATACATATAAAACTCGAAATTGACTGATTCAATGTTGGGATAGGTGTAGAGCCCTAACGACTGAAGGTAGAGGCGCCATTTTTGGAGGGTAGATACCTTTCATGATGTAGGTGAGCATTTTGGAAAATTACCTTTATACAGGGTGCTACAGCGTGTTCCAGTTTGTATAGGTAATTGTATAGGGCTGAACCATTTTTGCTGGTAGAGATACCATTTTTGGAGGGGAGATACCTTTCATGGTGTGGGTGAGCACTAAGAAAGGGTTTTGGAAAATTCCCGTTATACAGAGTGCTACAGAGTGTTCCAATTTGTACATGAATTTTCATGGGAAAATTTAAATGTGTGAAATAATGAGGTCTACTGATAAATACCTAGGTATATCGGTAATGAGAGGAATTTAGTGAGGATGAATGAAAGGCGAATCACGAAAGAGATATATTGTGCGAATGTGGAAGGAACGATTGCGCAAGGGCGTCCCAGAAAACCTACGCACGCAGTGGTGTACGCAGTGATAAAAACCGCAGGGCACGTATGAAAAGATTGATGGATGTGAATGAAGCGAAAGAAGTGTGCAAGGATCGTAGCAGGTGGCGATCCATAGTCTGCTTACCCCCATGGGAAACAAGCGTGAGTGTATGTATGTATGTATGTCGGTACTTTCAAAATAAATGCACAACTTAATCACGTATGTATAGATAATTTAGAATGGTGTGTGGTGTGATCGTGGCAGGGACAGTGCGGTTGCGCGAGGCTGTGTGCAAGATTCGTTTCCTGACGCTGACGGCGCAGCAGTTCGCGGGCGGGCCGGCGCGCTCGGCGCTGCTGTCGGAGTCGGAGGCGTTCGCGGTGCTCATGAACATCCTCTCCAGCCAGGCGCCCGTGCCCATGCCACAAGGGTTCTCCACCTGCCGAGAGTCCAGGACACAGGTAACCAACTTACTGAGCTTTCTAATGTATCAGCTGATGTTAGCGATTCTGTACCTACCTATACTAGTACGTGTAGTGGCTCAGTGAGCTGTAGACCTCGCTCAAATTGTATGTTGTTTAAAAATTAATCTAATAGATGGGTCGGCACGAGGTTGACACTGCTTTTGAAAAGCATATATTTCGGTAGGTTAGGTATTCTTTTCTTTTTGCATTCATTTGAAGCTAGACGGCGCTTCTAATTTTTATCATTTTTCGAATGGGTGATTTTTTTTTACATAATTTCGAAAAACTGGCTTGGCAAAAAAAAAATATTTTTAATTACAGCTCGCGCAACATAACTTGGACCTAACCATAGACAATGACACTTGCGCAGTAGCAATTTTCAGTACAACAATTGTAGTGCGCAAGTCACGTGGTCCTAAAAATTGGGTCATGTTATGTTGCGCGAGCGCTGTATCTAACTTGCTCACAAAATTTCACGAGAGTCGGTTGAGAAATGCTACCTGTAGAGGAGAACAGACAGCCCGAAAGCCGGACAGACATACAATTTTGCCCAAGCTAAAGCAGAGACTCCGCTTCGCACTCGCTCGAGTCGCTATGTCAAGCCTTGGCGGAGAACCAAGGCTTCAAAGTTACCTCGTTTCTAAGAAAATCGGCTGGTGTTTTTAATTATGTGACCACCACTGTATTTATCTACATGTTTCTCCAGCAAACGGTATCCCAAGAGGATCCTGACAGCAAGTCGGAGGTGAATTTCCGGTTCACGGTGCTGAACTTCAAGACGCGCGTGCGGTCGGTGGAGTCGCGCCCGTTCACGTTCCACGACATGCTCTGGACCGTCAAGATGGTGCCCCGGTTCGAGAACGACACCAGCGGGCTGGAGTGGAAGTACTTTGGAATCTATCTCAAGTAAGATTATCCTTTTCTGTTTTATTATAAGGATTTCAAAAAAAATCTTTTTCATTTCTCATATTCGGAAAATGATGTATATTTAAACTGAGCAGCGGGTCCAAAACTCTTCGTTCCACCCTAGGGTGTAAAAGAAATTTAAAAATCGAACTGAATTTGGTTACATAGTCAACCATAGAGTTACATCATCGGTAATGATGTGAAAAAAATAGGTAGGGCGCATTCACGAACAACAATGAAACATGGCCAGTGCAAAATTAAAAGTATTGGGCGGAGCGGCCGGCGACGCAGCGTGTTCCATAAATTAATATTAGCGCAAAACCCAACCCAACTCTGTGACTTTGAGCTGTGTGTGCCAAGTGTGTGCCGTATTAAAGTTTTGTGTTGATTTTGTATGTACTAAAAATGAATTTAAAAATAAAACAAAAAACAACAAAAAGTTCAAACTAAATAAAAGAAAC
The DNA here is from genome assembly GCA_943789525.1 of Agriphila geniculea. Lineage (NCBI taxonomy): Eukaryota > Metazoa > Arthropoda > Insecta > Lepidoptera > Crambidae > Agriphila > Agriphila geniculea. The sequence continues at coordinate 27,083,349 of OX038873.1, forward strand.
AATAAATCTACGCTCTAATTCGCCTCAAACAACTACTTCAGGAGAGTCTCTGCCATGGACTTCACCATCTAATCAAAGACCAAAGAATATCTCCAACTTTTACAGGCATCCAACAAAGAAAATCCGCCATCATAATATATCAAACTGTAAATATTCCAAGCAAGAATTTAACTTTACACAAATTGTTCTAATTTTGTAATTAAATTTAAATGGGTAGGTATAGGTAAGTTAGTATTAATAAATATAAGGTCTACCTATGTAGTTACTAAGTACATGTTTTTATTAATAAACATTTTGGAAAATCTAAGACTTTGTTACTTTCCTTATATTCGAAATGAAAAGTAGAGTGTTAAACACGGGTAAAAGTTATCAATTCTATACTCAAACTATAGCCGCCCTCGTTATGCTCGGGCGTCTAAATATCTCGTATGGGAATTGCTTCCTTTGGACCCTTATAATAACAATCTACTATTTTTAAGAATGCAGAACCGTCATACGTAAAAGTGTTAATAGACCAAACTTAACTTCATACAAGACAAGCATATTTTATTTTATTCTTAAAGTCTATCCATCGCCATTTTGTGGAAAACTAATATTCCAGTAGTCAGGTCAGTATACTCCACTCTCTAGCTGGAAATAGTTTTGATTTTTTATGCGTCAGACTAAGGGTTGTTAATAATACATTAAAATGACCTTAGAAACAGCTGTAGAAGTTTAAAAAAAACTAAAATTGTTATCGAGCCCTTGTATTTTTGATAATATCAGGAACTTTGAAAAAATTACTCTGTCGACCCTCTCGGCTGCATTCATGACATCCAAACTCATCAAATTACGAATTATTTTGCCTTACCTTTCCTCTAGATTTAGCCCACTGAGATTTTTCTTCTACCAAACAATGGCGGGCAAAGATTTTCATGAAGCCAAAAAGGTGGTGCCTCATGGGCCCACTAGGTCTCCATTTCAGTGACCACATTTTTCAGGCAATAAAAGAAAAAATAATGAAGTAGGATCTTAGTCGGACTGAGTTGGCAGAGCTACAAAAAGATATGTAGACAATAAACAAAATATATCCCAACTGGTTATCCCAATCTGTTGGGATAATTACATAGATAGTTTTCAACTCTTCCAAATTTTTTCCATTTAGAAACCTTCCTCCTAATAGGGATGATGACTAATAAATAAAATAACGAAATATTAATAAAAATTGTAAACATATTAAACTTTTAGAGTAGCTTGTATACCTCTTGGTTTTATATATTGCACAAAGGAGGATGGGCAGAATGGTACAGGGTTCCAATAGTCAAGCTTGTAGTGTCGTTTGAAAGGTCTCATCAAGATGAACAACTTTTACTATGGGTATCAGTCTCAAATCTGGTTGTGTTCGGAGATATACATACATCAATATTACTACTTATCTCTGTGGAAAATGAGTGCAGGTGTAACGTTTTCTACATTTCTTTTCACGCTTTTATTTTTAAAACAGGTTTACTATAGCCAATGTCAATCTCCAATCCCTTTAACTCATCTGGGCCCAAGGAACAGTGATAGAGGGGGGCACGGGGTGTGCGGAGAGGCATCCCCGTCAAGTTACTCGTTGGCGTGCGCGATTAAATTATTTTTATTTGAAGAACTCTAGTTTGCATTACTTCTTTTAAGGAGGAGGGGGTGGTAAAACTGTTAAAGGGCTAATAACTGTGTTAATTCATTTTCTAACCCTTTACTTATTTTATCCTTCTTCTGGTTATATTAATAGTTTGAAGTATATTTTCATGTACCTATAATACTTGGTGGAATTACTGCTTTCAAAACGTGAATTAGAACTGCCCCATAGCAGACGTTTTCCTACATCTAAACATCTTTTCAAATATATATTGGTTATAGCTATAGAAGCTGGTACCACGGTCCATACATTTTTGCCCATCCTCTTTTGTCTAAGTAACCATTTTGATAAATAAATACAATACCCATTTAATATAGCTGCCGAATAAATTTCCAACGCGTTGAATACAAACTACTCAGGCGTGACGTCATAATTGAGTAGCCGTTAGTATGGAGCGTTCTTGGGTGAGTCCATTTGTGTGCATTTCAAACTGTGATATCTCGGGCAGTTTTCATGCTAGCGAAATAATTATTTTACCAATGCTCCTTTTTTAGGGTTCCGTAGCCAAAATGGCAAAAAACGGAACCCTTATAGATTCGTCATGTCTGTCTGTCTGTCTGTCTGTCCGTCTGTCTGTCTGTCTGTCTGTCTGTCTGTCTGTCTGTCCGTATGTCACAGCCACTTTATTCCGAAAGTATTAAGACTACACAGTTGAAACTTGGTAGGTAGATGTATTCTGTTAACCGCTTAACGAATTTAATACAAAAATAAGAAAAATAAAAGATTAAGGGGGGGCTCCCCATACATGGAACTGAAACTAAAAAAAATTTTTTTCTTCAAACCAACACGTGTTGGGTGTCTATAGATAGGTCTTTAAAAATGACATTAAGGTTCCTAAGACAACTTTTTCTCAAAGTCAACCGTTTGAAAGATATTCACCGCCAAAGTGGTAAAATGTGTGTCCCCCCCCCTTTAACTTTTGAAATAAGAAAGTGAAAAATCTAAAAAAAATATATACTGTAGACCTTAATAAACACTTTCAACCAAAATTAGTTTGAACGAAATATAGTAATTAGTTTTTGAGATATAGCACATTTTCCAAAACCGCAAATATAACTTTGTCATTCATACCAACACTGTGAAAAACAAAGTTATTTTTACAGACGAAAAATTATAGGTGGTATTAAATATGGTATGGTATAAGGTAACTACGGAACCCTACGGCGCGTGGCCCGACACGCACTTGGCCGATTTTTTTGAGAGGTAATTTATGTAACATAAATTAAAAAAAATTGTCATCATGCCCATTGGTGCGCATGGATTATGTTTCGGTGCGTTGGCGGCAGGTGCTGCGGGCGGGCGGACCCGGCGTGGTCGGTGGCGGTGCGCGCGCGCTTGCGCGTGCTGGCGCAGGACCCCGCGCGCGCGCCGCTCACCGTCGACCTGCGCCGCACCTTCAACAGGTAACTGCCCCACCTATTACTACCAGGAGTGCCCATACTTTTTCTTAAGGAGATTATCATCGTCACCCTAACTTCATTCCAATTTATTTGGGGTCGGTGCATTCCGTCCTCTTCCATTCCTTCCTCTCACTCGTCATCTCCTCATCCACTCCCTTCACATTCATATCATTTCGCACACAATCTATCCATCTTTTCTGCTGTCTTCCTCTTACTTTCCAGGCCTCAACTTCCATATCCATTACTCTTCTAGTAACTTGCCTTTCATCCTTTCTCATAACATGCCCAAACCAAGCCAAACGATTCCCTTTCAACTTCTCTGTTACTGGTGCTACTTTCAGACTTCCTCTGACATACTCATTCCTAATTTTATCCATTCGCGTCACGCCACACATCCACTTCGGCATTTTCATCTCTGCTACATGTAATTACTTTTCATCCATCTTCTTCATAACCCAACATTCTGATCCATACGTGACTACTGGCCTTATTACGGACTTATAAATTTTGCCCTTTAAGTTAGTGGCATCCGCGGGTCACATGTAACTCCCGTAACCTGTCGCCATTTCGTCCACCCTGCGTTGATCCGGTTTGTTATATCGCGGTCAATTGCCCCATCTTCTTGCACGAAAGACCCAAGGTACCGAAAACTGGAGCAGACTGGTAAAGGCATTCAGACTAGGGTTATGGGCATCAGACCAGAGAGACCGCCGAAATCACAGAACATGTACTCTGTTTTATATTTAGTCTTTTTCTTAAGGAGATCGACCTAGCAAAAATGTATGACTAAGAGTTAAGAGATCGACATTTTGACCATTTCAACGGATACGGAGACCCGTCAAATATTTATCAAGAAAAAAAAAATGCATAAGTAAAACTACATTGGTTGCAAATCTATTATGCTTGGCGATCCTTATTGGCGATTGACCTTAAAACCTCTCGCGATCGACATGCGCATTTGGTCCGCGTGGTGGTTTATGGTCCATCCCCCTTATCCACCCACTGGGTTGCATGATTTAAATCACGTTTGCATGTTTTTTTTTATAAACATCACTAATTTTAATCAAAATCCAAAAAAGGAATTAATTAATCGCTGGGAGTGCATATTCATCATCTATTATGTTCGAAAACAATTTTAGTACAAAGTATGATAGGTGCACGCTGAGTCATTTATCATAATAAAAAATAACAATCAAATATTAGATTTATTTTTTGTGTCAGTCAAAATATAACAATGAATTGATTACTTTCTTTCATTTATTACATGCAATGCAAGTAATTAATGAAAATAATAATCACAGTAATGTTTTCAGAAAAAAAATGTTGCCCACAAGAAAAACTAGGGATTGCAAAACCTAATAAAAATCAAAAAAATCACGATTTATTTAAAAGTCTGACTTTTTTGATTAAAATAAAAAAAATCATGTTTTTTTGCAACCCTGTCCATCCATAATAGTAGGTATGAACCTCTATACAAAAAAAGTTGGGAGTTACAAATCGTGATAAAGTTTGGCCACATGGTGGAAACTGATCTGTAGGCTGTTCCTAACTAATATTGAGCTGGGCCAAACTATCCTAACATACAGTTCCATAGGGCGGCGGGTTGAATAACGCACTTTTCCTGGCTTCATTCTAAAAACAATAACAATTCAGGTTTAACTAATAGGTCAAATGTGGTATCATTTTCGGATAAATCAATAACGTAGAAGTTATTTCTGATATAAAAAAATGAAATTTATTACGCAGTTTCTGAAAAATTACACAATAACCAACATTTTTAAACTTCATTTTTTTATTTTAGGTAGTGGCACTAGTTTCAGTATTTTCAAAAAAACTACCTTAAAGAAGCGTTTTTCAGGCTAATTTATTATATGCTTTTGTTATGCTAACTATATTTTATACAATTTGAACCTAACCCAAGTAGTTTAGGTCCATTTTTTGCGGAGACACAGCTAGTCAAAAATAGGCATTTTTTCACGAAATAAAAGGGGTTTCCGTTTCGTTTGGAAGCATTTTTCAGTTTTTTTGTTTATATTTCTGTAAAGTTAATTAAATTTTCTACAATTTGAGCCTATTTTCAGTAGTCTGGCAGGGTCGCAGGTTTACTGGTTGCAGAGACACAGCTAGTCAAAGATAAGATTTTTTCAAATAATTTCAATAAAAGGCTCATTTTTGACCAGCTATGTCTCTGCAACCAATTAACCTAGACTACTCAAATTAGGCTCAAATTGTAGAAAATTTAATTAACTTTACAGAAATATAAACAAAAAAAAAAACTAAAAATGCTTCCGAACGAAACGGAAACCCTTTTTATTTCGTGAAAAAATGCATATTTTTGACTAGCTGTGTCTCCGCAAACAATGGACCTAAACTACTTGGGTTAGGTTCAAATTGTATAAAATATTGTTAGCATAACAAAAGCATACAATAAATTAGCCTGAAAAACGCTTCTTTAAGGTAGTTTTTTTGAAAATACTGAAACAAGTGCCAATACCTAAAATAAAAAAATGAAGTTTAAAAATGTTGGTTATTGTGTAATTTTTCAGAAACTGCGTAATAAATTACATTTTTTTTATATCAGAAATAACTTCTACGTTATTGATTTATCCGAAAATGATACCACATTTGACCTATTAGTTAAACCTGAATTGTTATTGTTTTTAGAATGAAGCCGGGAAAAGTGTGCTATTCAACCCGCCGCCCTATGGAACTGTATGTAAGGATAGTTTGGCCCAGCTCAATATTAGTTAGGAACAGCCTTCAGATCAGTTTCCACCATTGGCCACATGGCCAAACTTTATCACGACTTGTAACTCCCAACTTTTTTTTGTATAGAGGTTCATACCTACTATAAGGAAGGCCTTTGCCCCAGCAGTGGGGACAATAAATATGGTTGATAGTCATGGCCACTGGTAAATTACAGCTTAAATAAAACATTTCCACTACGCTTGTCTAATTGTATTTGGTGTTCCTCACTAGTAAAGAGAGCGTGTGGGGTTTCGAGCGGTTCATGAAGTGGGAGGACGCCATTGACCCCGCGCGGGGGTTCGTCAAGGGGAACGCACTCATCATCGAAACGCGGCTCGTTCTAGAATAACTCAATGTTTAACTTACAGCTGCGTTAAGCGGGATCCCAGCGCGAGGCGATATAGGAGCTGACTCACGCACTGCAAGCATCTATGTCCGTCAGAAAACCAGCAATCTACACTCGCGAGCAAAAGTATGGAATCACAGGCCTATTTTCATACAAACGAGGTAACTTTAAGCTTTGGTTCTCCGCCCAGGATTAAACGGGGTGTGATGTGATGATGGCCATTCAAAGAGCGAATGGAGGAGCTCAGATCGCTGAAGAAACCCAACGCATCAGAAGAGTCGATTACACTAGAGACCGTATGGAGTTTAAGTGTTACATTTTCCATACTTTTGATGTAATTTTAGCTTGTTATTTTTTTTCATTCAACCCTAAGCTTAACGTCTCATCTAATCCGTTAGGTTTCTTTAGTATTATGGACCTCCGCCATTCATTCTTTGAATTGCCATCATCAGATCACACCTCGTTTAATCCTGGGAGAACCAAAACTTCAAGTTACCTCGTTTGTATGGAAATAGGCCGGTGATTCCATATTTTTGCTCGCGAGTGTAGATTAGACCTAACTCATGCACAGCAAGCATCTGTCCGTCAGAAAACCAGCAATCTATATTCCCACACCTTGTACCTGCGGCGGGATCCCGCTTAACGCAGCGGACGCAATATAACGCGTTAATTCATCACGACATTTCATACAAACTTTTAAGTCCTTATTTTTCGAAATTAATGAACCTATTTTAATGAAACTTCGTACACATGAGCCGAATACATTTGTCTATAAAGTTTGAAATTTTTTTCTATAAATAGTGTTACGGCTAAATTAAACCGATTTTGAATTTTCCATAGAAAAATAAATTTTCAATTATCTTTTTTAAAATAAGACATCAGAAATTTTTTAGATCTCCTTATGTATGGATAAGGAATATCCTTATCTATACATAAGCAGATCTAAAAAAATGCGTATCCTGCTTATACGTATGAAGTATCATCAAAATCTGTTCATTCATTTCAAAAACTAAGGACTGAAAGTTTGTATGAAATGCCGTGACGAACCAACGCTCTTAACGTATATTCTTTAAAATGGCCTTCTTAACGAATAACATTAAACTCATAGTATAACTTGTGCCAAACTTCTAGCTTGCTCTGAAGTTGCTTCGCGCATGCGCAGAGTGTATTTTCCATCACTTCGAGTTGTTTAGAAGTAAGTAAGTAGTTTCGAGTAAAGCTAGAAGTTTTACGCGATCTAAACAGATGACGGCAAACTTCTTGAATAATGGCGTCGCCTGCGCAGAACACTATTTTCTGAGTTGTTCAGTCAGGTAAATCTAGAAGTTTTGCGCGATCTATACAGATGACGGCAAACTTCTTGAATAATGGCGTCGCCTGCGCAGAACACTATTTTCTGAGTTGTTCAGTCAGGTAAATCTAGAAGTTTTGCGCGATCTATACAGATGACGGCAAACTTCTTGAATAATGGCGTCGCCTGCGCAGAACACTATTTTCTGAGTTGTTCAGTCAGGTAAAGCTAGAAGTTTTGCGCGATCTATACAGATGACGGCAAACTTCTTGAATAATGGCGTCGCCTGCGCAGAACACTATTTTCTGAGTTGTTCAGTCAGGTAAATCTAGAAGTTTTGCGCGATCTATACAGATGACGGCAAACTTCTTGAATAATGGCGTCGCCTGCGCAGAACACTATTTTCTGAGTTGTTCAGTCAGGTAAAGCTAGAAGTTTTGCGCGATCTATACAGATGACGGCAAACTTCTTGAATAATGGCGTCGCCTGCGCATAACACTATTTTCTGAGTTGTTCAGTCTGGTAAAGCTAGAAGTTTTGGGCGATCTATACAGATGACGGCAAACTTCTTGAATAATGGCGTCGCCTGCGCATAACACTTTTTTCTGAGTTTTCAGTCAGGTAAAGCTAGAAGTTTTGCGCGATCTATACAGATGACGGCAAACTTCTTGAATAATGGCGTCGCCTGCGCAGAACACTATTTTCTGAGTTGTTCAGTCAGGTAAAGCTAGAAGTTTTGCGCGATCTATACAGATGACGGCAAACTTCTTGAATAATGGCGTCGCCTGCGCATAACACTATTTTCTGAGTTGTTCAGTCAGGTAAAGCTAGAAGTTTTGCGCGATCTATACAGATGACGGCAAACTTCTTGAATAATGGCGTCGCCTGCGCATAACACTATTTTCTGAGTTGTTCAGTCAGGTAAAGCTAGAAGTTTTGCGCGATAACTTCTTGAATAATGGCGTCGCCTGCGCATAACACTTTTTTCTGAGTTTTTCAGTCAGGTAAAGCTAGAAGTTTTGCGCGATCTATACAGATGACGGCAAACTTCTTGAATAATGGCGTCGCCTGCGCAGAACACTATTTTCTGAGTTGTTCAGTCAGGTAAAGCTAGAAGTTTTGCGCGATCTATACAGATGACGGCAAACTTCTTGAATAATGGCGTCGCCTGCGCATAACACTATTTTCTGAGTTGTTCAGTCAGGTAAAGCTAGAAGTTTTGCGCGATCTATACAGATAACGGCAAACTTCTTGAATAATGGCGTCGCCTGCGCAGAAAACTATTTTCTGTGTTTAGTCCTGTTTGGTGGAGGCACACTTTAGAGCGGTTAGAGCGTTTTCACATTACCCTATCCGATATCGGTATCGGCCGCCGATACGATATCGGAGGAAGTAATATGTATGAAATATGTATCTGTCTTTCATATTGTCCGGCCCGATATCGGATATCGGTGCCACATTTTTCATACAATTTACTTCCGATATCGTATCGGCGCCCGACACCAATATCGGATCGAATAATGTGAAAACGCTTTTATTGGTCTACTAGTCGCCTCATGCATGCGCAAAAATGTTCAAGATGTTTGCCGGGATCTGCACCTTGATGATATTTCTTACAACTCAGTCTAGTCAAAAAGCCATCGTCAGCACCCTTGACAATGTCTTCAAATAATATAGTATTACTAACTTTTGCTACAAAGTTTAGTTGAAATGCTTGAACAGGTATTTCTAAAAAATATTTAAGGGTGCATCGTGAGTCCACTAACGCCGCCAATCACTAAAATCATTACAACTAATTAACTATGTTCAATATAACTCTGTAAAACATAAAAACAAATATTAGTTTCTTAACTATTTTTGTAGGCGTTTATTCTTAGTTTAACCCGTATTCAAACATTACTATGAGGTCTCACAGTGGCCGAACTACCAATCACACGTAAGACGTAAAACAAACGAACCAATCAGTGTTCTATTTCAACGCAGTGAGTTCGCATAGGCAAGGATCGTTTGAGTATTATTCTTGAATGTAGTTACCACCATTAAGTAGCCACTTTAAGCTTTAATTCAGATTGTAACTACACAAACCAGGAAGCTACGCGTAGTTATCTATACTAATACGCGTACGATAATTCTAGTTTTTATATTTTTTTCAGAATTTTATTAAACATAGTTGTAACGTTGTAATGATTTTTCTAGATTGGCGGCGCTAGTGGACTCACGATGCACCCTTAACTTACCTTTAATATTTTTATCCCTTTTTGCCAGTGTATTTTGTAAATGGTATGCCAAAACTGTTATTGTTTCATTTAGATAACGGAGACGAGTAGACTGATATAGTTAATAAGACTCAAGTTATGTTACAAAAAAGGTCTCTTTTGTTATGTTTAAATTTTATATATTTTTTATGATTCATGTTATTATAATTTAGGTTAAAAAAAACTATAATGTAAATTTTTGTGCAAAAGAATTGTTTTTGTGTAATGAATAAGCTAAGGCGAAATATTCCTGTTTCTGTTCTATTAGTCCCACTTATTTTGTTGGGGTAAATACATTCTTGTTCTCAAATAGACTTTATTGAATTGTCCTTTAAAAAGATGACTTTTCATTAATTATTTTTTAACTTTCCTTAAATTCGAAATGAAAAGTATACTGTATACCACGGGTAAAAGTCATCAATTCCACATTGCAATAAATCACATTAAAAATTATAACCAGTGGGTCAACTTTACTTTTTGGGACGAGTGGAATAATTCGCCAACGGCATTTAGGTAAATTGTGCTAACTCCACTATGCATGCACATTGCGCGGGTAAGTTTTGTTGTTTGATAATACTTATAATACAGATCCGCATCGAAGGATAGAAAAGCTATAAGCCTCAAAAGCATTTTACATTTGAATAGTATCTCAATTTATAATAGTTAAGAAAGAAAATATGTGTTTAAGCCTCAAAAGTATTTAACATTTCAATAATAGTATCTCAATCGTTAATAATTCGGAAAGAAAATGTATGTTTAAGTGTCTAGACACACTATACCGAAATTACTCGACCGAAATTCCGCAGCAACGCTTTATTATGAAAAAAAGCAACGTAATTGCGGTCAGTAATTCAAATAGCATTGCAGGCGTAATCATGCCGAACTTCGAACGCGTAATTTCGGCATAATTATGTCTATAATTATAGTTAATTATTCCTCAAAATTATTTCACATTTAAATAGTATCTCAATCAATAATATTTCGGAAAGAAAATGTATGTTTTGATAATATTTTTGCTAGATTTACGAGTATTGAATAAGTTATCGTCCTTTTTTTAAAGAAATAAGTGCCTATCTGCTGCTGTGATTTATAAAGATTAATAAGTAATGTTAAGTACGTATATTAAGTACCTTATCTATAAAGCGTTTGAAAAATGTGATGATTTTAATGTGATTGTTAGGTTGAGACTGATTTTCTTCAAATACAACTGATCTCGAATGAAACGGTATTTTTATTTACTTCCAAGTGAGGCATTTCTATATCTGTTGGTCTAAATCTAAAGTAAAAGTAAAAGATTTTTGGCAAAACTTTATTGTACTAACAAATACATTAGCAAAATAGTGAAACATCAGTGTTAGAGTAGAAATGTACAGACGCCACGCGCATAATGAACTAAAGAAATGTTAACCCATAACATAATGTGAGACACATTTCACAACATAATAAAATCCTTCTAACAATTGTTATATTTTAGTTTCACTTTCACTACAATAAAGCAACAGGTTTGCGCTTAGCAGTTTAATAAACGCTACCCGGAGGTTCCACGTTAACCATTCAGAGCAAAACGGTCTTAGTGAGCTAGAACAACTATACAAATTTTAATTTTATTTCTGCATAATTATTATTCCTTTTCGAGAACTTCATCTATACCTTAAAATCCTTAAATGGATTGAAGTCTTAGAAACTAAATATTACATAAATACAAACATATACTTTGGTAAAATATAAACTATATTGAAATGCTGAACATATTGAACAGTACACATTAATTTAGTGTTCATATGACCTAAATAATACATATATTTAGTAAATACAACGAGATCTTTTATTAGCATAGAATAATCCCCGTAAATTTCTGATGCGCTGGAACCTTGTCACATTAACACCCACGTTGACTAAAAATGTAATTTTACAAGAAAATTCTAATAGGTAAGTAGGTAATTTGAATTCTTATTTTCAATTTTACGTTTGTTTTTCCTTTTTGAGGTGGCCACCAGGTGCATTAGCAATTTGCGGAGATAGTAGGTATGTGTTGGATATAAATATAATTTATTCTTATCGAAATAATGTCATAACGGGGTCCATATTATGCCAATTTTTCAGTCGACTCCTGTCTACTAATAAAATGATGTTAAATATTTTTCTAATAAATACACAAACATTATTATGCTGCTCATCTTTGTCTCCCAGCATTTGTCAAATACATTTCGGTTTAAATTCAGTTTGTTTCACAATATTAAGGCGTGTATTATAGAATCAAACTCTCTGATTGAGTACAGTTAGAAATGTGATGTGATGATTCAAATTCCAATCGCTTTTTGTTTTTTCAGTCAGTGCCACATTTGCGTGCTGTAAGCCTGATTCACACGGGTCACCTACGCCATATCGAATACCAAATGATTGAAAATCAAAATATCAAACACTATTCATCGATCGGTGGTCAAAAAATCGAACGTTTAAAATATCGAATTTACAAATAATCGAACGATCAAAATATCGAATGGTTAATATATCGAACGCTCAATAAATCGAATGATTCATTTATCGAAAATGAATATTTTGCATAGTTTTTTTACATTATGAACAAAACCATCTAATTACATTATTAATAGCCATGTCATCTCTTATTTCTTAGGTATTTTCAAACAACAGCAACAGCTTAATCTTTTACTAAAAATTCTATTGTTTTTTTTTTAATTAAGTCTTATGAAATTTCATTAAATTTCTCCTCTACTGGTTGTTCCTGATGCAAAAAACTATGTAAAATAATGATTATGGATAAATTAATCATTCTATTTATTGAGCGTTCGATATATTGCATTCGATATTTTGAACGCTCGGTTTTATGTCCGTTAGATTTTTGATCGTTCGATTAAAGTGTTCGATATTTTAATTTTCGACCATTTGGTATTCGATATGGCATAGGTAACCCGATTCACATATGAAGTCTCAGTTCCGTCACAGTACCGCCATCGCCACCGTGATAATTAATTTATTCATTCGTACATTTTCTATGAACGCCATAGAAATGTCAGTGTCAGTGACGAGACAGTGCTCTCAGTGTCAGTGAACGTGTGTTCATACATATATGAAAAAACAATTATCACGGTGGCGGTACTGTGCCGGAACTGTGACTTCACTAATATGTGTGAATCAGGCTTTATTCTTTCATACATTTTGTATGAACACGCTTTCACTGACAATGAGAGCACTGTCTCGGCACTGACACTGACAGGTGTGGACGCGTTCATAGAGAATGGATGAAATAATAATGGGGGGTTTCAAAGTGACATTTAAAAAACAAAAAATAATAACTATTTTCCTCACTAGATGGCGTTGATGGTCAAGTGAAGTATTAAAATTGGCTTTGAAAAATAAACGGCCTGTGCTTAAATATTTAGTAGTTATACAAGGTTATTTTTAGTTAATACAAAACCTCTCGTGGGGTTGATCAGACCATCAAACTGAACAATTTTCATTATGGGACCACAACCTTGAAATCGCGAAAAAAAAATCACCTGTTCCATACAAAAGTACAATCCTACTCCATCGAAAAGTATGAAACAGTTGATTTTTTTTCGCGATTTCAAGGTTGGTCCCATAATGAAAGTTGTTCAATTTAATGGTCTGATCAACCCCATGAGAGGTTTTGTATAAGCTAAAAATAACCTTGTATACATAGTTTTTTGACATTTTGAAAAGCCCTCATTAACATAATATATAACAGTGATAATTCACGGTGGCGGTACTGTGCCGGAACTGTGACTTCACTGATATGTGTGAATCTAGATTTATTTCGTGAAGCGCTATCTAGGATATGATAGATTTCAGCGCTTAGTATGTGAATATGATGGAGCGTATAAGGCCGTCGCGCACGCTGTCGCTGCTCTGGCCGATGCCGAAGTTGAAGAACACGGACTCGGCGGCCACCTGCTGCGCGCACACGCCCATCGGGTACCACCCCGCCTTGTTGAACACGATGCCCACCTTGTACACCTGCGGGGGACGACACAGGGTAATGGGGAATGTCCGAAAAAAATCTATTTGGCTGAATATTATTATTTTTTTTTTTCTCTTTATTTATTTTGGGGCTTTTATCCATATGGATACGCCAGCCCCATTGTATCTTCTCACAATACGATACCAACATAGTTGTAACCAGTCTAAAACGAGTAAGCAGGTAATTAAAATTACTTAGGTTATGGAAAGGGAATTACTGTTCATATTTTTAATTAAACCACTTAATTTCTTAGCCGCATCTGATTTAGGGTTTGCTAGAATACTTTGAATTAGCCCTACGTCCCTGATTGAATATTTTTTATAGGTAGAAAAAAGCTCCCTTAGTAATAGAAAAAAGTTTCAGAATTTTCGGTTGCTTAAAAATAAAAAATAAAGTCTCTTCGACTTCACAAATATACGAAAGTAACAGCAGAATGGAGATTATACCTTTGCCACCACCTGTCACAACCACAACATGGTATTAAAAAAAAGTTTCAACACAAAATGTAAAAACTTTTTTTTTAATACGTGTGGTTGTGGCAGGTGGTAGCAAAGGTATTATCGCCATTCTGCTGTTACTTTTGTACATTTGTGAAGTCGAAGAGACTTTAATTTATTAAAAAAAATTCATGCAAACGAAAATTCTGAATTTATTTTTCTAAAACTAAGGGAGCTTATTCCTACCTTTAAAAAAATATTCAGCCATTTTAATTTTTTTCGGACATTCCCCATTATTTAATTTTGTTGCAATCAACTTTGACAGAAATCGCAGTTACATTGCTACTTTAGTTAGAACCAATGTAACAACTATCTCACTTAAAGCAGCAATGCAACTGCGATTTCAATCGAGAATTGTTGGCGACAGACTTACGTAATTCGCTACCAGGTCAGACTCAATGAGCTGATATACAAGTTGTTTGGTAAAAGCCTTATAAAGCCTAATATGGTAGATAGAGACCATCAAACTGAACAACTTTTACTATGAGACCAACTCTGAAAACGTGAAAAAAAAAACAGCTGTTTCATACTTTTTGATATTTTCCTCATTTTTGTATGAAACAGCTGGTTTTTAGGGTTCCGTAGCCAAAATGGCAAAAAACGGAACCCTTATTAGGGTTCCGTAGCCAAAATGGCAAAAAACGGAACCCTTATAGATTTCTCATGTCTGTCTGTCTGTCTATCTGTCTGTCCGTCCGTATATTCACAGCCACTTTATTCCAAAAGTATTAGGACTACATAGTTGAAACTTAGTAGGTAGGTGTATTCTGTGAACCGCTTTACGATTTAAACATAAAAATATAAAAAATGAAAGATTAAGGGGGGGCTCCCCATACATGGAACTGAAACTGAAAATATTTTTTTTCATCAAACCAATACTTGTGGGGTGTTTATAGATAGGTCTTTAAAAATAACATTGAGGTTCCTAAGACCAATTTTTTTCAAAGTCAACCGTTTGAAAGATATATGCCGCCAAAGTGGTAAAATGTGTGTCCCCCCCCCTTTAACTTTTAAAGTAAGAGGGTGAAAAATCTAAAAAAAATATAAGCTATAGATCTTAATAAACACTTTCAACGAAAATTGGTTTGAATGAGATACAGTAATTAGTTTTCGAGATATAGTACATTTTCCAAAACCGCAAATATAACTTTGTCATTCATACAAACACTGTGAAAAACAAAGTTATTTTTTCAGACGAAAAATGATAGCGGTATTAAAATATGGTATGGTATAATGTACCTACGGAACCCTACTGCGCGTGGCCCGACACGCACTTGGCCGGTTTTTTTCGCGATTTCAGAGTTGGTCCCATAGAAAAATTTGTTCAGTTTGGTGGTCCCTATCTACCATATTCAGCTTTATAAGGCTATTACCAAACACCCTGAATAGATAATAACTATAGTCTGTTTATTCTTCCTATTCCTATTTAGAAAACAGTTATTAACAGTTGTCATACGTCTTTTAACCTAAAGGGTCCATAATAGGAAAACATAGTTTGCGGGGGTCATATTTTTATATAGAAAACGTAAAGTTGTAGCCACAAAAAACATACGACAAGCTATAAAGATTCTCTAGTAGCTACAAGTATTAAATTGCGTGTAAACCTTACAAAAGATTGTAAAAAAAATCAGAATAACATCAAAAGCGCTTGCGTTGGGTCATATTTTTGGCGTAAATATTAACGTATTGAATTCTACATCAAACTACACTTTAACGTACTTTGTTATTCGAGAAAAATAATTCTGCTAAAGATAATGGTGAAAAAACAACGAGAAAGTGCAGAAGTGAGGTTATTTTCCATACTCTTTACACGTAAAGAAATAAGCCAGAGACAAATGTTTCCGCATAACCGAGCCTTAATCGTTATTTAAAAAATATTTAAGAGGAGTTTTTGGCACCATTTCTTTGAGTTCGGTTCAGTGACTATTTTAATTATTCGCAAATTGATTCATAGTGGATATTGTGTTTTAAAATTGTGCAGTTTTGTGGTACAAGTGTCTACGCAACTGAACAATATGTGGGATAATGAAAATAGGCGCGATCTTGGTTGTGTGAAGCCGAGACTTTTATTGTAGTGGTGGCCACCTCGGCTGACCTTACCGAGTAAACTGTCTTGATTATACTCGGTGCCAAATGCTCCAAGCAGCATTGGAATGCGATGCATCCGCATTTTAATGTAAACTGAAACAATCTACCACTGAACTATTCAACACACTGGCAAAAATTACTTCCAAGAGGTAACTAGATTGCCAAAACATAAATAAAAAGAAGAAAATTATTTAAAAATGTTATCCTCTTATCATTATCACAGAATATAATAGTACTAAACGTACAGAAGCCCATCCGCGCGAGGACAATCAAATAATTAGCTACTCTCGCTACACAGTAGTAAAGTACAATTTCAAATTGCACAGCGCTGCGTGCCTATTACTATACCCAACTACGAAGCGCTTCTCTTTCTGTCACGTAGCTCCGTCTCAACCGACACATGACATCCCTCGTACGCTGGCTCGACTCACTCAGCCGCGAGCAGTAGGCTAATATAAAAGTTTAAGCGCGGAGTGAGCCCCCTCTGCTATTACATTAAATTGTCATTATTAATTACCAAATTCTTTTGTAATCTGTGTGTGGAAAGCCATTTGTTGTATTTTGTGACCATTTGTAAAAAAAGAAAAACAAATCCACCAATCTCGCGAGATTGATATTTCCTATCTCGCGAGATCTCGGTTTAGCCAAAATATCGCGAGATTGCATTCCCTAGTAAGTGACCTTGTTCCGCTGTATGTAGACGGGCCGGTTGAACATGATGTCGAGCAGGTGGCGGTGGGGCACGCGCGACGTGTAGTGCGTGTAGTGAGGCGCACTAGTGCACAGTGTGTAGTGACCTTGTTCCGCTGTATGTAGACGGGCCGGTTGAACATGATGTCGAGCAGGTGGCGGTGGGGCACGCGCGACGTGTAGTGCGTGTAGTGAGGCGCACTAGTGCACAGTGTGTAGTGACCTTGTTCCGCTGTATGTAGACGGGCCGGTTGAACATGATGTCGAGCAGGTGGCGGTGGGGCACGCGCGACGTGTAGTGCGTGTAGTGAGGCGCACTAGTGCACAGTGTGTAGTGACCTTGTTCCGCTGTATGTAGACGGGCCGGTTGAACATGATGTCGAGCAGGTGGCGGTGGGGCACGCGCGACGTGTAGTGCGTGTAGTGAGGCGCACTAGTGCACAGTGTGTAGTGACCTTGTTCCGCTGTATGTAGACGGGCCGGTTGAACATGATGTCGAGCAGGTGGCGGTGGGGCACGCGCGACGTGTAGTGCGTGTAGTGAGGCGCACTAGTGCACAGTGTGTAGTGACCTTGTTCCGCTGTATGTAGACGGGCCGGTTGAACATGATGTCGAGCAGGTGGCGGTGGGGCACGCGCGACGTGTAGTGCGTGTAGTGAGGCGCACTAGTGCACAGTGTGTAGTGACCTTGTTCCGCTGTATGTAGACGGGCCGGTTGAACATGATGTCGAGCAGGTGGCGGTGGGGCACGCGCGACGTGTAGTGCGTGTAGTGAGGCGCACTAGTGCACAGTGTGTAGTGACCTTGTTCCGCTGTATGTAGACGGGCCGGTTGAACATGATGTCGAGCAGGTGGCGGTGGGGCACGCGCGACGTGTAGTGCGTGTAGTGAGGCGCACTAGTGCACAGTGTGTAGTGACCTTGTTCCGCTGTATGTAGACGGGCCGGTTGAACATGATGTCGAGCAGGTGGCGGTGGGGCACGCGCGACGTGTAGTGCGTGTAGTGAGGCGCACTAGTGCACAGTGTGTAGTGACCTTGTTCCGCTGTATGTAGACGGGCCGGTTGAACATGATGTCGAGCAGGTGGCGGTGGGGCACGCGCGACGTGTAGTGCGTGTAGTGAGGCGCACTAGTGCACAGTGTGTAGTGACCTTGTTCCGCTGTATGTAGACGGGCCGGTTGAACATGATGTCGAGCAGGTGGCGGTGGGGCACGCGCGACGTGTAGTGCGTGTAGTGAGGCGCACTAGTGCACAGTGTGTAGTGACCTTGTTCCGCTGTATGTAGACGGGCCGGTTGAACATGATGTCGAGCAGGTGGCGGTGGGGCACGCGCGACGTGTAGTGCGTGTAGTGAGGCGCACTAGTGCACAGTGTGTAGTGACCTTGTTCCGCTGTATGTAGACGGGCCGGTTGAACATGATGTCGAGCAGGTGGCGGTGGGGCACGCGCGACGTGTAGTGCGTGTAGTGAGGCGCACTAGTGCACAGTGTGTAGTGACCTTGTTCCGCTGTATGTAGACGGGCCGGTTGAACATGATGTCGAGCAGGTGGCGGTGGGGCACGCGCGACGTGTAGTGCGTGTAGTGAGGCGCACTAGTGCACAGTGTGTAGTGACCTTGTTCCGCTGTATGTAGACGGGCCGGTTGAACATGATGTCGAGCAGGTGGCGGTGGGGCACGCGCGACGTGTAGTGCGTGTAGTGAGGCGCACTAGTGCACAGTGTGTAGTGACCTTGTTCCGCTGTATGTAGACGGGCCGGTTGAACATGATGTCGAGCAGGTGGCGGTGGGGCACGCGCGACGTGTAGTGCGTGTAGTGAGGCGCACTAGTGCACAGTGTGTAGTGACCTTGTTCCGCTGTATGTAGACGGGCCGGTTGAACATGATGTCGAGCAGGTGGCGGTGGGGCACGCGCGACGTGTAGTGCGTGTAGTGAGGCGCACTAGTGCACAGTGTGTAGTGACCTTGTTCCGCTGTATGTAGACGGGCCGGTTGAACATGATGTCGAGCAGGTGGCGGTGGGGCACGCGCGACGTGTAGTGCGTGTAGTGAGGCGCACTAGTGCACAGTGTGTAGTGACCTTGTTCCGCTGTATGTAGACGGGCCGGTTGAACATGATGTCGAGCAGGTGGCGGTGGGGCACGCGCGACGTGTAGTGCGTGTAGTGAGGCGCACTAGTGCACAGTGTGTAGTGACCTTGTTCCGCTGTATGTAGACGGGCCGGTTGAACATGATGTCGAGCAGGTGGCGGTGGGGCACGCGCGACGTGTAGTGCGTGTAGTGAGGCGCACTAGTGCACAGTGTGTAGTGACCTTGTTCCGCTGTATGTAGACGGGCCGGTTGAACATGATGTCGAGCAGGTGGCGGTGGGGCACGCGCGACGTGTAGTGCGTGTAGTGAGGCGCACTAGTGCACAGTGTGTAGTGACCTTGTTCCGCTGTATGTAGACGGGCCGGTTGAACATGATGTCGAGCAGGTGGCGGTGGGGCACGCGCGACGTGTAGTGCGTGTAGTGAGGCGCACTAGTGCACAGTGTGTAGTGACCTTGTTCCGCTGTATGTAGACGGGCCGGTTGAACATGATGTCGAGCAGGTGGCGGTGGGGCACGCGCGACGTGTAGTGCGTGTAGTGAGGCGCACTAGTGCACAGTGTGTAGTGACCTTGTTCCGCTGTATGTAGACGGGCCGGTTGAACATGATGTCGAGCAGGTGGCGGTGGGGCACGCGCGACGTGTAGTGCGTGTAGTGAGGCGCACTAGTGCACAGTGTGTAGTGACCTTGTTCCGCTGTATGTAGACGGGCCGGTTGAACATGATGTCGAGCAGGTGGCGGTGGGGCACGCGCGACGTGTAGTGCGTGTAGTGAGGCGCACTAGTGCACAGTGTGTAGTGACCTTGTTCCGCTGTATGTAGACGGGCCGGTTGAACATGATGTCGAGCAGGTGGCGGTGGGGCACGCGCGACGTGTAGTGCGTGTAGGTGAGGCGCGCGCCGTCGGCGTCGAGCAAGTGCGCGTACAGCAGCTCGCTGTACCCGCCCGCGCCCCCGCCCCCGCCCCCGCCCGCCCCCTGCATCCCCACCACGCTCGAACTCTCGCACGGCGCCTGCGTCGGTACCTGCACCAACCAACATTTCAAATACAGTTAAAAGAACAAGTTGCCAAGAAAGAAGAAAGTCCTTTTTGCGGAATGCAACTGTTGCGGAACTCGGTTGCCACGGCGGCCGAAGGAAGGAAGGAAAAGATATGTTTGAATGAAACAACAGACTATTTTTCTTTTACTCTTTTTCTTAAAAGATAACAGAATAATAGCTCTAGATGAAATTGAAAGGAAATCAATTGTGTGAGCACGCATTGTCGCAAAAATGCTTGGGATACCCTGGACGGCCAAACGCACAAATGTATCTATCCTAACACAATTAAATGTCAAGACTCTGCTGTCCACTATCTGCTTACATCGCGTAATCTCATACTTTGGCCACATAATGCGAAGAGGATATAAAAGTCTCGAAAAGCTGGTCGTGGTTGGTGGAATAGAAGGCAAGAGAGCCCGAGGTCGTTTGCCAACCAGATGGTCTGTAAGAGTATCAACCTCCTCAAGCAAATTCCATCACGATCCTCAGTTATGAGGAACGATTAAGAGAGAGAGAGAGTGAGAACGCATTATGTGGTAGGTTTATGTTGCTTTATGAAACGTACCTGCACTCCGAGCAGACAGATGTTCTTGTCCACCATGAAGGTGACGGAGCAGTCGAGCACGCTGGCGTTGAAGCAGTCCGTGTGCTGGATGATGGCACGCTGGCAGTAGATCTTATTTAGGTCCGAGTGCCGCTCGACTCCCTCCAGCATCGGTACCCGCATACCTGCCACCATATCTACTTTTACATTATAATAACAAAGAACTTTTCATTTATTGTTTATAGGCTGGCGTCGAGTCTCGTTTCTTAAGGCCCATGCTACACGGGCACGGCGGTTCTCCGGCCGTGGGAATCCACTGAAAAACCGCACCAGACTCAATATGGAAGTTGTATGCTGCATACTACACTGCCCGGTTTCCCATCGCGGTTCACGTGTGGGAGAAAATCTACCGCCGCAAGCAAACCAACGCGTTCAGCCTGCGTTCGCGTTGGCGTGCTCAGTGGCCATCTTCTCGCGTGTAAAGCCCGTTCACACCAAACATGCGATCTACGCGTTCAGTCCCCAGTCTCCCAGTCTGTGTTCGCCTTCCGAACATAATCCTTTTGACTTTTGTGATAAATTGACAATGGAAGATAGTGAAAATGAAATCGAATATGAAATTAGTTTACTCCAAAAAAATAGTGATATATTGCGAAAGTGAATACACAACACTGGAAAAAACCGAAACACGGTAAAACCTTCGTTAATAATGACTACTAATGTTTAAGCAGTCGTTTTTTCGGTTGTTTTTTGACCGAACGAGCACGAAGTGCGAGCGAAGCGTCTCTGCTTCAGCTTGGGCAAAAATTCTTTCGTATGTCCTACCGGCGGCTGTCCGTTCGTTCACGCGCTGGCTGTTCTCCTCTACAGGTCGCATTTCTCAACCGATTCTCGTGAAATTTTGTGAGCAGGTTTGACAATTATAATAGAATTTTTCAGTCGAGCCAGTTTTTAGATTTTTTTTCGTACTGACGGAGATATGTAAAAAAAAGTCATATTTCAACATTTGCGAAAAATGATCAAAAATGTAACAAAAGTTTTTTGTTAGCGTTGCAAAGTAAATGTTGTTTTTAGGGTTCCGTACTAAAATGGTAAAAAATTAAAAAAAAATAAAAACCCGCCTGCATAAAAAGACAAGTCAACTGAAAAGATGGAAACAAGATTAAATATTATAGGCAACATTATAACATGCAGTCGGAGGCATGCATAAAGAAAGTGACATTATGAATGATTTGAGTTATATGCCTCCGACTGCATGTTATAATGTTGCCTATAATATTTAATCTTGTTTCCATCTTTTCAGTTGACTTGTCTTTTTATGCAGGCGGGTTTTTATTTTTTTTTAATTTAATTTTTTATTTATTTCTTTTTAGTTATTATTTATATGATATAACTTTTTGAAATCCTTATAATAAGCCCTTTAATTTGACACCCATATTGCATTATTCTAAAAAAAAATTTTTTTCCCCACTACGTATAATAGCACCGTACAGCCGCCATGTTGGTTTTTTTATAACGCCACCTTCTTAAGAACACTTGGGCTGACGAGACAAATCTAACGATATGTAAATCATGGAAATCCGTTCAGCCGTTTGAAAGATATGAGGTAATAAAGAATATTACATACAAACTTACATACTTACTTACAAGATACGCGCGAAAAACATAACCCTCTTCCAGTCGGGTAAAAATTAAATTTAAAAAAATTAAAAACCCTCCTGCATAAAAAGACAAGTCAACTGAAAAGATGGAAACAAGATTAAATATTAAAGGCAAACATTATAACATGCAGTCGGAGGCATGCATAAAGAAAGTGACATTATGAATGATTTGAGTTATATGCCTCCGACTGCATGTTATAATGTTTGCCTTTAATATTTAATCTTGTTTCCATCTTTTCAGTTGACTTGTCTTTTTATGCAGGAGGGTTTTTAATTTTTTTAAATTTAATTTTTTATTAATTTCTTTTTAGTTATTATTTATTACAATCATGATATACCTTTTTGAAATTCTTTTAATGAGACCTTTAATTTGACACCCATATTGCAGTATTCTAAAAAAAAAATTTGTTTTCCACTACCTATAATAGCACCGTGCAGCCGCCATGTTGGTTTTTTTATAACGCCACTTTCTTAAGAACACTTGGGCTGGCAAGACAAATCTAACGATATGTTAATCATGGAAATCCGTTCAGCTGTTTAAAAGATATGAGGTAATAAAGAATATTACATACAAACATACTTACATACTTACAAGATACGCGCGAAAAACATAACCCTCTTGCAGTCGGGTAAAAAGGAACCCTTATGGTGTGACTCAGTCTGTCTGTCTGTCTGTCTGTCACAGCTGGATATCTCGAGAACTACTAATGGTATCAACTTGAAATTTGGAATAGTTTAAGATGACATTTGCCCAACTATTTTGCAAATAAGAAAGAAATAATAAAATTAATATTTTTTTTACAACAGGGACTGAAAAGGGGTCTTAAAAATTTTAAGTGAGGTGACTAGGGCATGTGGGGTATCATATGAAAGAGCGCTGTTTGCACATTTTGAAACAATTTTTTCTTTTTTCTTAGGCCGCATAGTTTTCGACTTATGATGAAAAATGTAAAAAAAAATACAGTTCCCCCCCTTATCTCCGAAGTTTGCAAAGAGAAAAATCTGAAATAATTCTATGTGATAGTAGTTTATGTAAAGATTACAGGAAAAATAAAACGATGTCTCAATATAACACACTTTTTTAGAAATTCAAAAAACAATTTTTTTTAGTTTCACTACCAGTCAACAGATGGCGCTGTCCTAAGCATGCTAACCTAAGGGACAAAAATAGTTCCACTATCGGTCAAGAGATGGCGCAACGTGGCTGGTTCTAATATAATTACCTACTATTTGCCGTACGAATAAACGAAGAATAAGTTCCTACTTAGAAATATAGTAATATAATAATAACGAGGAGCTCGGTGGCGCAGTGGTTTAGCGCCTGACCAGCGATTGCGGAGGTTAAGCAACGTTCGCAAGGTTCGGTCATGGGATGGGTGACCAAAAATTTATTATCTCGAGCTCCTCCGTGCTTCGGAAGGCACGTTAAGCCGTTGGTCCCGGCTGCATTTGCAGTCGTTAACACCCACCAATCCGCACTGGGCCCGCGTGGTGGGTTATGGCCCGTCCTCCTTATCCACCCATAAGGAAGGCCTGTGCCCCAGCAGTGGGGACATTAAAATGGCTGATGGACTAGTAATATAAACATTTTGCAATGTGAAGTGGCTGAAACGTTTTTCAGTCACCATAATAGTAGGTATGAACGTCTATACAAAAAAAATTTGGGAGTTACAAGGCGTGATAAAGTTTGGGCGCATGTTGGAAACTGATCTGTAGGCTGTTCTTAACTAATATTGAGCTGGGCCAAACTATCCTTACATATGAATCCAAACGGCGGCGGGTTGAAGTAGCGTTCCGCCCGGCTTCATTCTAAAAATTATAACTGTCCCGGTTTAGCTAATAGGTCAAGTGTGGTGTCAATTTCAGATAAATCAATAACGTTGAATTCATTTCTAGTATAAAAAAATGCAATTAATGTAACAGTTTCTGAAAAATTGCTCAATAACCAAAATATTCAATACATATTTTTACTTTTAATCACTGTAAACATTAAACTGGTGCATTTATTTCCAAACAAAAAATAAGTTATCAAAGCCTATTTAATGCAAATTTGAAATACTATAATTTTTAAGTACCTTTACACATAATAACTAGAGGAAAAAAAAATTTACGTCGCGCGACAATAGCCTAGAGTTCACTTTCGAAATAAATTACCAACTTTGACTAGCTATGTCTCTGCAGTCAATGGACATAGACTACTCGAGTTAGGCTCAAATTGTAGCAAATGTTGTTAGCTTTACAAAAGTATAGGACAAATTAACCTGAAGAGTTATGAATCTCCATATAAATTAATCATGGGCGTTACAAGTCCTGATAAAATTTGGCCACATGATGAAAACAGTTCTGTAGACTGTTCATAACTAGTGTTGAGCAGGGCCAAACTGTCCTTACAAAAGAATCCATATGGCGGCTTCTTATGATATTTTTTTTTGTCGAACAAATTATTATTTTTAAGATAACTCAAAAATAATAAGTGCTCTACAAAATCTTTATATAGCAAATATGTTACAAATAAATTTATCTATTACTTTGCTTCTTATAATTTTTTTTAAAAATCTAATAGTTTATAAGATAAAATGATTTACAATATGGCGTTTCTTTTTGAAACGATAAAAAAGAAACGCCATATTGTAAATCAGTTTATCTCATGAACTATTAGATTTATCAAAAATTTTATGAGAAGCAAAGTCATAGATAAATTTATTTGTAACATAATTGTTTTATTAAGTTTTTGTGGAGCACTTATTATTTTTGAGTTATCTTAAAAATAATAATTTCTTCGACAAAAAGATAAGTCATAAGTAGCCGCCATTTGGATTCTTTTGTAAGGACAGTTTGGCCCTGCTCAACACTAGTTATGAACAGTCTACAGAACTGTTTCCATCATGTGGCCAAATTTTATCAGGACTTGTAACACCCATGATTAATTTATATGGAGATTCATAACTCTGCGGGTTAATTTGTTCTATACTTCTGTAAAGCTAACAGCATTTGCTACAATTTGAGCCTAACCCGAGTAGTCTCAGTCCATTGATTGCAGAGACATAGCTAGTCAAAGTTGGTAATTTATTTCGAAAGTGAACTCTAGGCTCTCGGCGCGCGACGTTTAAATATTTTTTCCGCTATTTATGGTTTGTAAAGGTACTTCAAAGTTGTATTATTTCAAATCTGCATTAAATAGGCATTGATAACTTATTTTTTGTTTGGAAATAAATGCATCAGTTTAATGTTGACGGTGACTAAAAGTAAAAAAAAGTAGTTGAATATTTTGGTTATTGAGCAATTTTTCAGAAACTGCTACATAAATTGCATTTTTTTATACTAGAAATGAATTCTACGTTATTGATTTATCTGAAATTGATACCACACTTGACCTATAAGCTAAACCGGGACAGTTATAATTTTTAGAATGAAGCCGGGCGGAACGCTACTTCAACCCGCCGCCGTTTGGATTCATATGTAAGGATAGTTTGGCCCAGCTCAATATTAGTTAAGAACAGCCTACAGACCAGTTTCCATTATGCGGCGAAACTTTATCACGCCTTGTAACTCCCAAATTTTTTTTGTATAGACGTTCATACCTACTATAAGCAGCATTTGTAAATTAACTGTCCGCCTGTTCGCCCTTCCACCTGTCTGCCGTTTATCCTACTTTTTTAAAGACTGTCCTAAAATAACATATCCAAATATATTTATGATTGTACGGAACCCTCGGTGCGCGAGTCCGACTCGCTCTTGACCGGTTTTTTTTATTTTTAGAAGATTCAAATGTTCACCAATCAAAACATTCACGAGTACGGGCGATCCTTTTCCTTTATACACACTCGCTCATTGAGCGAGTCCTATAATTACTATCGTATATTCCCTTTTAGCGACAATATCGTTATGGTGGCAATACATAATCAGAACAACTTGGCAATATCTTGCCGAAATTTCATCGCACGCTACCATGTGCCGTTTAAGATTAGACCATTGTAAAATCCAAGAGCAGCCCTAGGGCGGTGCAAGCGGTGCGACCGTACCTACTGGGCGCCCTCGTGTGTGGGGCACTGTAAACGCCCGACAACCGGTCGACTATCAATCGTATTGGTGACGAGCGACGATGCGACGAACGGAACTGACCAAAAATCGCACTGCGCGGCCATTTTTTAGTATAAACAAGCAAGATTAGTGAATTGACTGACTAAAAATCGCGCTGCGCGGCGGCTGTCTTTTTACTATAGACAAGCAAGATTCGTTGATGAAACTGACTAAAAATCGCGCTGCGCGGCCATTTTTTTTTGTAAACAAGCGAGATTACAAGATTAGTAGATGAAACTGACTAAAAATCGCGTTGCGCGGTCGTTTTTTTGACTATGAAATGAATAAGCAAAATTTAAAGATTAGTTGATGAAAATGACTAAAAATCAGACTGCGCGGCCGTTTTTTTTACTATAAACCGACTAAAAATTGCGCTGCGCGGCCTTTTTTTACTGTAATAAGCAAAATTAGAAGATTAGTAGATGAAACTGACTAAAAATCGCGCTGCGCGGCAGTTTTTTTGCTATAAACAAGCAAAGTTACAAGAGTAGAAGAGTAGTAGATGAAACTAACTAAAAATCAGACCGCGCGGCCGTTTTTTTTTTTACTATAAACATACAAGATTACAAGATTAGTAGATGAAACTGACTAAAAATCGCGCTGCGCGGCCTTTTTTTTCTATAAAAAAGCTAAATTACAAGATTAGTATATGAAACTGACTAAAAATCGCGCTCCGCGGCCGTTTTTTTACTATGAAAACAAGCAAAATTTTAAGATTAGTAGATGAAACTGACTAAAAAAATCACGCTGCACGACCGTTTTTTTTACTATAAACAAACAATATTACAGATTAGTAAGTGAAACTGACTAAAAATCGTTTTTTAACTAACAGTCAAAATTGAAAATCTTGGAATCGCAGCTAGGGGGCACCCCATAGAAATGTCAATGTCGCCCAGGGCGCTGATAGTGCTAAAACCGGCGCTGGCGTGTGGACCCCCATTGCTCCGTTTTCTGATATCGAATTAGTTATTTATGCAACTGTACTATAACGAGGGGTATTAAAACACGAATGTGGGTTTATCACACGAGGCGAAGCCGAGTGTGATTATAGTATCACATGAGTGTTTTAATACCTAATTATGTACTTTTTCTGATATCGAATTAGTTATTTATGCAACTGTACTATAACGAGGGGTATTAAAACACGAATGTGGGTTTATCACACGAGGCGAAGCCGAGTGTGATTATAGTATCACATGAGTGTTTTAATACCTAATTATGTACAGTTGCATACAAGACTTTATCTACACCCAATTTCTTATTTTTATTTAGCTTATTTTTATTAGGGAAACAAACAATATTTTAATACGTATATAGATTAAAAACACCCATGATATTTAACTAAAGCCATGATATGTATCCTCTATAAAGGTTTTGACTTTGACTTTGCCTTTGACTTTCCTCTCCCTCCTCGTCATTATGTCTTCCGCAAGAGTGTTATAATGTTGTACTGAATTTCATAATGCAAAACTCGCGCGTGGGCGCGCGGCGCTGCAGGACCAGCAGGCTGATTGTCTAACTTTGTTGCAATCAACTTTGACAGAAATCGCAGTGACATTGCTGCTTTAGTAAGAACCAATGTGACAACTATCTTACTTAAAGCAGCAATGCAACTGCGATTTCAATCGAGAATTGTTAGCAACAGAGATACGTAATCGGTGGGCAGCTCTCGCTCGGGATATCGTAATGATGGCAGTAAGCTAACTGTTTCAGAACCCCTTACAGAGGGTTTAAATCCTCTGTAAGGGGTATAATGACGAGGAGGAGGAGGAAAGTCGAAAGTCAAAACCCTTTATAGAGGATACATAGGTATTATGGGTGTAGATAAATATGGGTGTTTTTAATCCATATGTATCGTATTAAAATATTGTTTCCCAAATAAAAAAAATAGGTGTAGATAAAGTCTTGCATGCAACTGTACATAATTAGGTATTAAAACACTCATGTGCTACTATTATCACACTCGGCTTCGCCTCGTATGATATATCCATGCCCACATACATATTTTAATACCCCTCATTATAGTACACTTGCATAAATAACTATAACTATGTTACAAAGTTGAATAAATTATTATGATTTCGACGGACTATAAATAAGTAGGTAATTGCTTGTGTTTTGTTCCGAATAAATGACATAACTCATACCACACACACATAAAAATACTGAAATCAACAATAAGTACAGTATAGTTTACCTTCGAGCCTGTTGACCCTGGGATGCGTGAAGAGGCAAGCGTGCGGCGGCAGCGGGTTGCCGGGCCGCGTCAGCTCCGACCCGAACACCTGGTCCACCGTCACCGGGCTCGGCGTGTCCACGGTGAACGTCGGCATCTGCGCACACGCAACCTCATACAACCACGCTCTCTTGTACACACGACGGCACCTCAGACTACTGGCGGACTAAGAGGGGGCGGCAGGGGCGGTCCCACCTCTGGGGGGCCCCGGTGTGGCATAGAAAAAAAATAAACTGACTAAAAATTGCGCTCGTTTTTTTCAATATATAGGAAAAATTACAAGATTAGTGGATGGAACTGACTAAAAATCGCGCAGCGCGGCCTTTTTGAGGGGCGATTTGTTGAAAATTGTTACCTAGAGGGCGGCAAACTGCCTTCTACACCCTCCTTTTGAAAACGTACATATTCAAATCTGAAGGGCGCCAGGGAGATCGCCCCGGGCCTCAAAAAGTCTTAGTCCGCCAGTGCCTCAGACTACCACATGTTGCCCTTGAGACCACCTTTAGGGCGTCCGCTGCGTTAAGCGGGAACCCGGCGCGGGGTGACATAAATTAGAGCTTACTCATGCACTGCAAGTCTATCCGTCCGAAAACCAAGAATCTATGTTCCCGCGCCGGGATCCCGCTTAACGTAGCGGACGCTCTTATGCCCTACACGTAATAAAAGTTGTTTTTACAGTTTAACTGTATAACCTGACGTGTTGTCGTGTGTACCTAGATATTATGCACATAAAAAAAATACTTTGCTATCGATTCACATCCGAAAGAAAGAATGAATTTGACGTTTTAATAATCGATGGCTAGCTAGCTAGCTAGATAGATGACAATCCCATACCCATATTTGTAAATGTGTTTTTTTGTAAAAAGGGTGTGTTCTCATAACGCAGAATATTCAAGTACGATTCAAATTCCTAAGCGCTATCGCACACAGGCAACTTAGTCGCCCAGCAACTGTTTTGTCTTTCACATCAAGTCCACGGGTTTATATGGAAGCGCGCACACGAAGCGACACGGTCGTCGGCAACTTTTCATACAAACCATGTGAGAGACAAAACAGTTGCTGGGCGACTAAGTTGCCCGTGTGCGATAGCGCTAACGAGTACAAACATCCTGTATTGGTAATCGGGTCCTTTTACGGAGATAAGTGATGCTATACAACTTATGCAATTTCACTCAATTATGTACGATAGATTTTTCGTCCTTATATTCAGAAAGAAAGTATTCGAGAAGAACAGCCCCCTGATTACGTAACTCTGTTGCTAACAATTCTCGATTGAAACCTTAGTTACATTGCTGCTTTAAGTGAGATAGTTGCCACATTGGTTCTTACTAAAGCAGCAAAGTAACCGCCGTTTCAATAGATTTCTATCGAGAATTGTTAGCAATGGAGTTACATAATCAAGGGGTTGAGCGATAGTTGTATACAGTATACATACATACATACACTCACGCCTGTTTTCCCATGGGGGTAGGCAGAGACTATGGATCGCCACCTGCTACGATCCTTGCACACTTCTTTCGCTTCATTCACATCCATCAATCTTTTCATACGTGCCCTGCGGTTTTTGTCACTGCGTACACCAGCCTTTTTAGGGTTCCGTACCTAAAGGGTAAAAACGGGAACCTATTACTAAGACTCCGCTGTCTGTCTGTCTGTCACCAGGCTGTATCTCACGAACCGTGATAGATAGACGTTGAAATTTTTCACATAATGTATTTCTGTTGCCGCTATAACAACAAATACTAAAAACAGAATAAAATAAATATTTAAGGGGGGCTCCCATTCAACAAACGTGTTTTTTTTGCCGTTTTTGGTACGGAACCCTTCGTGCGCGAGTCCGACTCGTACTTGGCCGGTTGTTTATAATAAGCGATAGTTGTATCACTGGTCTGCAATATTTCACTTTTAGAAAAACAATATTGGGGCCTCGTTATAATATTTCAAAGAAAATAATTTTAAACACTGATCAAACTTAACATATTTAATTACAAAAAATACATAAAAAAATACTTCTGTAAAAATTTGGATTTCATTCAGACTTTTTTGAACCTTAATAGAATTAATACTTTACCATAACTACAATTCAACAAATAAAATAAAGCAACATTCACTCAAATACATTATGATAATTATACAGAGCTTGGGAAAGACGTACGCTGGTGGAAGGTCCGCCGCCGATGAGTTGTTTCCTGGGCACTCGGCAGGTGGAGAACCCTTGTGGCATGGGCACGGGCGCCTGGCTGGAGAGGATGTTCATGAGCACCGCGAACGCCTCCGACTCCGACAGCAGCGCCGAGCGCGCCGGCCCGCCCGCGAACTGCTGCGCCGTCAGCGTCAGGAAACGAATCTTCTCAATAGCGCTGCGAATCGTCACTTGGTCCTTTGGTTCTGAGAATAGAAGATGCGATTAGGGCTGCCATCTGTCCGGGTATCCCTAGATTCGTTCTAGTTTCTAGAGCGTCCAGGCAGGGTTCTTACGTAGTGTCCAAGAGAAAACCGGACATTATTTGTGTTAGGGAAAATCCGTTTAATTGAATGATTCGCGTAAATTAAAGCACATTATCATAGTTATAAATTGCGCGCTTAAGGTAATTTAGTTAATTAAGCGTTTCATATGATAATGATAATATAACAGCGAACTAAAACCTATGGAAGTGAAATTGCAAACAAATATTGCTTAAAAAAATGGCACCACGGGGCTGAAAATGTACAACCCGCGCAGCTTTAGTCGGGCCAGCCACGCGCCCGGTGACTGACGTTAACGTTCTTTACAATAATTGCAGTTTGTATTGTAGAGAAAAGAGAGAAAGAGAAAGTTTATTAGAAATGACGTCCTGTGTAGTCAAATGGTGTAAAAGACGCAAATAAGGCAGTAAAAATATGCAGAAATAACGTATCATATTTTTTCGTTTAAGTATAGAAAATATCCATGAGTATACAAATTATGGTCGCTAATAATAAGCAACCAGTGCTCAGACGCTTTGTGCTGCATAATTAAATGCCAGCATTTTTAGCTCCATCTACTTAGTTGTACTTTTCCGTGTGGTGCCATTTTTTGAACGCAATGCTTGATCCATACATTTAAGTTCGCTGGATTATAATGATATTTTTAATTTTATTTTTAATGCTTTTCCAAGTGCATCTAGGTAAAATTCTATATTTCACTCAAATGTCCAGGGTTTTTTTTTTTTTTTTTTTATTATTATATTTTGCAACTTCTCCCTAGACATGGAGGTCCAGGTCTTTATTTTACTACTTTTCTTCTTTTTACACTCTTATTTTTTCTTTCTTTTTCTTTTTTTACAATATCTTAATTCTAATGCATTTCTCTCTTACATATTTACTGTTCTTAATATCTAATTGTTTATTTTACAATATTGCGTGTCTTAATATTTATTATATGTTTTGGCATTTACAATGTTTTCTATTCTGTCTTATGTCTTGTTTCTTTCATTTACTATTTTTATAATTTTCTTTGCAAATTCAATTAATTTATCTCTTTCTTTACTGTCTCTCATTATATCCTTTAGGGTGTCTTTGCTGAGTGGTGTGTCTAGTGTCTGTGTTAATATGTACCTATCAATGCAGTGCAGAGGGCAGTCCAGCATAATGTGGAAGATGTCCTCGCTCGCTGTCGGGTCGCAAACGCATGATGGGTTGTCCTTGCATTTAAATCTGTACAAGTACGCCGCGAACCCACCATGTCCCGTCAGCATCTGCGAGGTTGGCCGGTCCACCTTCATCTTCCGCACTATGCTGTACGCCTCCACCCCATTCGGTAGGAAGAATTTTGTGGTGCTCGCCGTGCTTTCTGAAGTGTACCTACGGTCCCATTCTACCTTTGTAGCTGCGCGCAAATGGCGCTTCACATAGGAGATGGGACAACAGTCGTAATGTGGCCTACACTTCAGTTTGAGAGCCGCCTCCTTAGCTAATTGGTCCGCTCTTTCGTTCCCGTTCACACCGACGTGGGCCCTTATCCAGTAGAGTGAGACGAGTTGGTGGTTGTCTCTAAGTGTCTGGAGGTTGCCCTGAATCGCTCTAGTGATCGGGTGCGATGAGTCTGGATCCTGGAGCGTTTGGAGAGCGGATCTCGAGTCACTAAGCACGGCGGCTTTTCCGATTTTTTTGCCAATGAGAATTTCGGTCGCTTGGAGAATAGCATACAACTCGGCCTGGAAGACTGTACAGTATGGTTCCAGCTTAAACTTCCGAGTAATCCTCTCAATCGGCCCTTTCCAACAGGTCAGGGCGGCTCCAACTTTCCCCTCGAGTTTGCTACCATCTGTATAGATTCTTACCAGGTCTTCTGCCAGCATGCCATCCTCGTCCGCGTTTTCCAGTAATTTGAATTTTGCGTCTACCGTTTTGCTGGGGTGATCTGCCATCAGGAAGGATTCGCGCTCCTCCACTTTTCTGCCGGATAGTATTGCCTGGGGTTTCCCTCGCTTCGCCTCATAAAGCTGGGACGCTTCTTTGATCCGAAGGTCCAGCGGAAGCAGCCCCGACAATACTAAGGCGGCATTGAGTGAAACTGTTCTATTGCACTTAATTATCTTCTGCGCGAATCCTCTCTGCACTACATTAAACGCCTTCCTGGAGACTGCTTTTGTGGCTTCTCTGGCCCAAACACTTACTGCATATAATATCACAGGTTCTATTACTGCCATGTGCAGGTGCCATGTTACAGGTTCTATTACTGCAATGTCCAGGGTTTTGAAATTTTTGTCTAGTGTCCATAATTTAGGTGATGGTAGACCTAATTAAGGTTTAAAAAAACCGGCCAAGTGCGTGTCGGGCCACGCGCAGTAGGGTTCCGTAGTTACATTATACCATACCATATTTTAATACCGCTATCATTTTTTACCTGAAAAAAATAACTTTGTTTTTCACAGTGTTTGTATGAACGACAAAGTTATATTTGCGGTTTTAGAAAATGTACTATATTTCGAAAACTTTTTACTGTATCTCGTTCAAACCAATTTTCGTTGAAAGTGTTTACTAAGATCTATAGCATATATTTTTTTTAGATTTTTCACTTTCTTACTTTAAAAGTTAAAGGGGGGGGGGACACACATTTTACCACTTTGGCAGTATATATCTTTCAAACGGTTGACTTAGTGAAAAAATTGTCTTAGAAACCTCAATGTCATTTTTTAAGATCTATCTATAGACACCCTGCAAGTATTGGTTTGATGAAAAAACTGTTTCAGTTCCATGTATGGGGAGCCCCCCCTTAATCTTTTATTTTTTTTATTTTTGTGAAGAAATCGTAAAGCGGTTCTCAGAATACATCTACCTACCAAGTTTCAACTATGTAGTCCTAATACTTTCGGAATAAAGTGGCTCTGACATACGGACGGACAGACAGACAGACAGACAGACAGACAGACAGACAGACGGACAGACAGACAGACAGACATGACGAATCTATAAGGGTTCCGTTTTTTGCCATTTTGGCTACGGAACCCTAAAAATGTAGGTAAGGTATAAAAGAATGTTAGTATAAATGAAGTCTATTTGTGCAACATGTAAAAAAATCATTCATAAAATTGCAGAAGCTGCAAGTTGAAATAAACTGATTTACATCATTTAACTTTGACAGTATATTAAAGAGTTATGGTTACCTTTATTCTTTTTGCCATCATCACCAGAAGGTCCAGGCGAGGTTTGCTCTGGTTCAGGAGCTTTACAAGGCTCCAAGGCACTCTCAGGACTGTTCTCCACACTGCCATCAACATTAACCTCCTGATAAAAGTTAATTAAATCAAAATGTTGATTGAAAAACACAAAGAACTAAAAATATCTTTCAAAATAGTTACATTTTCATTTGAAGTCGAAGGTCCGGGGCTTTTGCTTTTCTTCTCAGATGGCGCACCACTATCAGCTGGAGGGCTCGTACTTCGTTCTACGCCCCTCTTCTCGTGCGCTTTAGCATAACGGACTGCTGCGTCAAAGAGATCCAACTCACTGTCAATGTTCAGATGGTCCAGAGAAAACACTGTGATCACTGTGTTTAGTTCAACTTCCTCAAAGCTACTGTCATTCAATACTTCTTTGGTGTTTGTGCTGATGATCTAAAAATAATGTTAAGAATTATTAAGCTTGAAAAGCAATCTAACTAAATTAGTGAATTATTCCACTTTACCCCACCAAGTGTCCCCACTGGTGAATATAGTGTAGTCAAATTAGCAAAAAGGTTGGAAGTAATTCGTGTAGTTGTATTTTTTTTATGGAATCATTAGAAGTAATGAATATAAGTTTCCTCTGAGTTTGCACCATTCCTGCTATGTACGGAGTTTTAATGTTAGGTATTAAAATTAAAGTCCCAATATTTTTTTAAATATAATATCTACAATAACAGGTTCTTTCCATGTTTTGTTACAATTTTAATTATTGCATACCCAGCTTGCTTAAATCAGATAAAAAGTTACCGAGATAATTGACAATATCTTAACCTAGGAGGCACCACCTTTGTGACGTCGTAGGTACTTGTTTTACTACTTTCGCGTTGCGCATGCGTTACTGATCATCAAATCACTTTTTGTCACTCGCTAAAGTAGTGGAACAAGTACCTACGACGTCACAAAGGTGGCGCTCCTAGATTAAGATATTGTCAATTATCTCGGTAACTTTTTATCTGAATTAAGCAAGCTGGGTATGCAATGATAGGTAATTAAAATTTTAACAAAACATGGAAAGAAACTGTTTTTGTAGGTATTATATTTAAAAAATATTAGGGCTTTAATTTTAATACCTAACATTAAACGATGTTCCGTACATAGCAGGAATGATGCAAACTCAGAGGAAACTTATATTCATGTCTTCTAATGATTCCATTAAAAATTACAACTACACGAATTACTTCCAATATTTTTGCAAATTCAACCTAATTTGACTACACTAAATATAAATAAGTTCAAATATAAAAGTGACATTCTCCATCGACTGTACAATTTCTTGTATTAATTTGGGTTTCTAGATCCCCTTACATGACTATCAATTTTAATGATTAACTTCAAATAGACTGAAAAGAACACCACTGGCCACCATTTGAATGGGGTCATTTTTATGTGGGGGACATCATGTTGTTGGATGTGAAGTCCTAAAATCCCTGATTGCAACCAATTTGACTATGGCCTAAAGCAGGGATGCACAGACTGCGGCCCGCGGGCCACATGTGGCCCGTCGGCAATATGCCAGTGGCCCGCCAGCAAAAATATTTAATCGTACATTTAAAGAAAATATTTTGTTGTCTATTTTTATGTTTTGAATTTGTGCTGGTGGCCCGCCATTAGTACAACATTGGCCCAAGTGGCCCATGATCTCAATTAGTCTGTGCATCTCTGGCCTAAAGGCTGATTGCAGATAGAGAAAGGAGAAAAAAAAAACTTCAAATAGTATGTATGAATTTGTTACCTGAATACATTTGTCCATAAGAACATTCTCCTCAAAGAGTCTAGCAAACTCATAAGCTCTACACGCATTCCTCGGGTAAAGGTCGGACCACAGGTATCTAGTGCACTCTTTAACCAAATAGGGCAGCATATACTTTTTTGCTCCATAACAGAGCTCACATGCTTTGTCAAAAGAACTTATGTTTATGTTGTCTGTATAAATATATCTGTAACATACAAAGCAAATATGAAGGGCACAAGGCTAGTATGATAAGGGTCCAAAAACAGTTTTTTTTATGATTGTCTAAGGTGGTATTTTACAAGCTTTATCATTTTGTTAAAAAACCAAATGCTTAGAAGATGAGTCACAAGTTTTTGTAGAAAACACAAACATTCACTTAACGTAAACGTACACAGCTCACCTTTCCATTATCAGACCACGAGTTTGGAATTCATATTTTTTTCATGTAAAGAACTCATGATTTGGAACACGAATAGGAGATTTTATGTTTCTACTTTCCATTATCAGACCTCGATTTTGGGTACGGCGGGAGTTGGGCGGGAAGGGGGGAGGGGGGTAACCCCCCCCTAAAGTTTAAAAGTTAGGAATTGTATACTTTTTTCTTTAATGAATATACAATTTTGCCCAATACAACTAATTCAGCCAAATTGTGTTATTTTTCGCCAATATGGTATTAAATAAAAGTGGTTTCTGTTGTCTGTTAAAAAAAAAATAACTACGAAATATAAGGCTCACGCTGCGCTGCGCTTCGCGCTCGCCTTAAATTTCTAACCTAACCCGGGACCTACAGGGGTAAATCAGATTCGATTCCAAACTAAACAGGGGTTTAAGAAGTTGTTTCTGTTATCTGTTAAAAAAAAAACCTCGAAATTTTTAACCTATATTCGGGACCTACAGGGGTAAAGCAGATTTGATTCCAAACTAAAGTCGCATTACTCATCTCCCAGCAAAAATGTAAACAAAGAAACGTCACTGTCAAATTGACAAACTGACCCTGAGGGTGACATTTTCAGATATAGAAAACCTTTGGTCACTTTTATAACTTTTTAATTTGTTTATTATATTTTGAGTCATAATAAATATAATGTTATCCAGGGTAATTTTAAAGTATGATGGTACATAATAAGAAATTTTATCTTTATAACCTATCGTAACCATTTTGATGTTAAAAATTCTTGATACGAACTGATAAGAAAACTAAACTTATATATTCCTACTATCAAAAATACGTAGGTAACAGGACATTGCAATCAATGGGGTTGGCAACGCAAAGCTAATTGTAGATGTCGCTGCGTACGCTTGTTCCTAACTACAGTTGCTGGCGGGAAACATTCCGAATAATTCCCTTGGAATACTTCGGAAATATTCTGAATTATTCGGAAACATTCGGAATATTTCGATTATCAAAAAACAGGAGTAACGATAATAAAAAAGCAAGATCGGTAAAAAAAACCGGCCAAGTGCGAGTCGGACTCGCGCACGAAGGGTTCCGTACCAAAAAACGGCAAAAAAAATATCACGTTTGTTGTATGGGAGCCCCCCTTAAATATTTATTTTATTCTGTTTTTAGTATTTGCTGTTAAAGCGGCAACAGAAGTACATCATCTGGAAAAATTTCAACTGTCTAGCTATCACGGTTCATGAGATACAGCCTGGTGACAGACAGACCGACAGACAGACGGCCAGCGGAGTCTTAGCAATAGGGTCCCGTTTTTACTCTTTGGGTACGGAACCCTAAAAAGCAGCAGAAATTAGTTGACACATTTTTAAATACCTACCTACCTAGCAAGAAAAAACTCAATTATTCTCTGATCATAGTAAAAGTAGTAAAGTAGGTATGGATAGATATCGTAATATCTAGCTCTTAAATACAATTTCTGAGTACTTAAGTAGGTACCTACCTAAGAAGTACCTACTAAACTAAGTATTTTAGCGAATTTTTAATGTTCTTGAATTGCTTGAAAGTCTTGGAATTGGAACGGATGTCAACATAAGTAGGTAAGTATTTTCTTAATCTATGATAATTTTAAAAACCGGCCAAGTATGAGTCGGTCTCGCGCACGAAGAGTACCAAAAATGGCAAAAAAAAGACGTTTGCTGTATGGGAGGCGCCCCTAAATACGTATTTTATTCTGTTTTTAGCATTTGTTGTTATAGCGGCAACAGAAATACATCATCTGTGAAATTTTCAACTGTCTAGCTATCACCACAGTTCGTGATATACAGCCTGGTGACAGGCAGACGGACAGACAGACGGATAGCGGAGTCTTAGTAATGGGGTTCCGTTTTTACCCTTTGGGTACGGAACTCTAAAAATATACTTTTAGATACCTATCATAGTTTTAAATGTATTTTTTTATAAACTAAAGTGTAGGTAGATACCTACTTAATTTTATTTATAATGTACCTATTAAGGTAGAAGGACTAGGTAACTACTCTTCAGCCTTTTATTTTTAAATCATTACTAACAAATTGAGTACCTACTTAGAAAAACCTCGAAAAATAGAAAATTGGTTATAATTTTGCTTTACATAGGTAATAAAATAAACATTTAAACTTTACTTACCCTTAATAAAAAACAATTTACCATCACCATCAATGATTCACTGAGAACATACTTAATTACTTTTTAAAATCAACCAGATTGAAATATTCCCTCCGAGCGCGAATTATTCCGAAATATTCTGAAAACTTCTCTGAGGGGCGCGGTGAGCGGGCGAATACTTCCCCGGGGGGAGCCGCGCCGCCCGCCATTCCCCGCTCGCCGCGCTCCGCTGCTGCCGCCACCCGCCACTAGGTGGCGCCACGCACCGCACACGAGTTGTTAGTTCGTACCGTGTTCGTCCGTTAGTCGTCGCCTCGGTCGGTCGGCGGGTATATTTTCTAGCAAAATTGACATATGAATCCTATGATCGAAGACTAAAATTGATCTGAGGCTATAAATAAAAAAAAAAAATTTTATCTTTATTTTGAAAAGTTCTGATTGAAAGAAACTTTCCGGGAAGTATTCCAGAATTATTCGGAATCTTTCAGAAGTTTTGCAACTGTATTCCTAACACAGTAGACGTTCAGAACAAAATGTATGGGAAAATAGTTCTTTACTTTGTGGTATTTTTTACCGAAAAAGACTCATTGACCCAAAATGGATATAAAAGATTATTCTGCAATGCAAATGCCGGTATTGAAAGCCAAATTAAGCCATTTTTATTCTTACAGAACTTATGCATTTTTTCTATATCCAGATTTACTTCACAGAATTTAATCATTTTAAAGCTAAAAAAACTATTTTTTTTAAGTAAAAGTCCTTTGTTTTCATAGCTCTCCTGCAACAAGCGTATGCAGCGCCATTTTTACAGTTGCCCTCCCCATTATAATTGTTTCAACTAACCTTATTTACAATAAAAGTCAAAGTCGACATCAAAATAATATTTATTCAAATAAACTAAAAAAATTAGAGATTTTGAATCGTCTATATTTTCCTACCACCCGTACCAAACTTTTTCAACTGACAAGAAGAACGGGCGCAAGAAACTTATCATATCAGCTTTAACAGGGATAAGTAACGATATTACAAACTTAAATATATCGTTACCAAATATACATTGGCCTATCTAGAGATTTTTCCAGGGGGGGGGGGGGGGGCAGTTGGGAGGTAAAACTAATGGGGGAGGGGGGTGCGTGCTAGAGCCTCGTTTCAGTATAGAAAGGCAATATATCAGGTTTTTTGTCTGGGGTGGCACCACACTGTTATGGGGTGCGCAGTTCCCCCCTTCCTACGCAAATGCAAATAAATTACAACAAGATTAGTAAATAAATACTTAAAGGTGCATCGTGCGTCCACTAGCGCCGCCTCAAGAAAAAAAAATTACAACGAATAACTATTTATTCACAGTGTTTGGTAATAGCCTTATAAGCAACATGTTTTGAAGTCGGTTAATAAAATGTCACAACCCTCCTATGTCTCCCCTACGAATTAAATGTTTATGGTTTTTGTTAAACTATTTTGAATAAGAAATAAATGTAAAGATTATTGAGGTATTCTTATTAAAATGTTGGATCCAAGTTAAACTGAACTTATTTTAAGACAATTTTTAAAATCTTTTACATACATTCTTAATCAAGAACTGGCAGAACGTCTTAGCATCTTCGCATGTCGTCGTCGTCGTCGTCGCCCCCCCCCCCCCCCCCCCCCCAATACCAAAAGACAAATGTTACTACTACAGCTACTATTATTACAATTTTTTATGAAATTTTATAAAATGAACCAAAGGTTGATGTACACGGATTGCAGTTGATGTGTGCACAGCATCATGAATATCTTTTCTACTATAAAACTGTTATTATGAAATATTAAATTATATTACTGTTTTTGCCGCAAAACTCATGATTCAGAATATTTATCTAATCTATTTTTATTAGGTTCGTGATGAAAAAACATGTAGGTGTGTTTATTTCTTGACTTAGCAATATACTATTTCCTCTTGAGTTGTTTTGTTCTGGCAACACCTTTGTTTACATTTTTGCTGGGAGATGAGTAATGCGACTTTAAGACACTTTTTAACCTAAAAATTCTCAATTTTCAGATATTTATTTCTCGCGTATTATTTGGCTCCTAAACACAAAATCTCGTATTCGTGTTCCAAATCATGAGTTCTTTACATGAAAAAAATATGAATTCCAAACTCGTGGTCTGATAATGGAAAGGTGAGCCGTTGCCTCCCTCCCCCCTTCCCCCCCAACTCCCGCCGTACCCAAAATCGAGGTCTAATAATGGAAAGTAGAACCACGTACACTGCTAAAATGCTGAGTTTTCAATTTTCAACATTTTCAATTTTGCTAATATCAAAAACCATCAGAATGGACGCTCCTCATTCTAACCTTGTGCCCTTAAATTAAATAGGTTTAAACAACAGCACAGCCATCAAAATAAAAACATGATTCTGTTCAGAACAGTCATTCGGCAGAGTCAGGTTATTCGGAAGCAGCTGTTAAGTAAAATTGTGATCTGAGACTAGTTACATCATCATTTTACTCACTCTAGTAAAGCCTTAAAAGCTTCTGGCTGGACATCCAGAATGGGTATAGGATCATTCCTCTCAGCCATCCCGCCGTAGAACATGGCTTCGAACACGGGAGACGCCATGGCAAGGATCAGTTTGTGGCCAGAAACCATAACTTGGTTCGGCTCTGTACCAACCAA
This sequence comes from Agriphila geniculea, assembly GCA_943789525.1. Taxonomy (NCBI): domain Eukaryota; kingdom Metazoa; phylum Arthropoda; class Insecta; order Lepidoptera; family Crambidae; genus Agriphila; species Agriphila geniculea. The sequence goes on from OX038873.1 coordinate 27,124,593, forward strand.
AAATGTACAGTCGGACCATTGTCCTGACTGGAGGAGGTGACCACCTCGCTGCTTCATTTCCGTACACCCTAGTTGCCAATCACTTGGGGAGCCAGCCATGTTCGGTTCGGTTACAGCTTATTTTGTCTGCTTGAAGGTTTGATCACAATTCGGAGATATATGGGTTTGACAATGAAACAGACACCGAACCAAATCTATTTTTAAACTGTTATAATATAACTTCTTAACATTACGACAAATCCTAATTTAATTTATTGTTGATCAACGCTGCAATGCAAGCAAAATAAAAACACTCTTCTCATTGCCAATGGTCGGTCACTTGTCACTTCTGTCCACAGAACAAATATACTGCTTCTGTCACGTCAGTCAGTCAGCTGTCTGTCACCTGTCAGAGACAGTGTTGCCAAACAAGATATTTTGAATTCCGCTAAGCAAGATGGTACCGTCAAAAATCCGTCAACATGAAATTACTTTTCCGTAAATGAAATCCGTCAAATAAAGTACCGATTATTTCATTGGATAAATCATACGAGTAGCATGCCTTGCCATTTTTTTCAGACCAAAATGTATTTTTAATTGGTGTTCACCACATTTTCCGCACTTTTTTCCTTTTATTTTGATTTTACCCCAATCAACACGCTGAAAAATATGCCAAAAAACCTTAAATTTTAGTCAAAACTATTCCTGTAGTGTCTATAAATCCGTTAGCCGTCAAAGTATTAAGATATTTTCTCCCGTGCGGGATCTAAATCCGTTAAATCTGACGGGAAATCCGATAAGTTGACAGCACTGGTCAGAAACAACATAGATTAAAATTAGGGGAAAAATAAAAATTATTTGAAATGGCACTTGACAGATTTATCACAATGGGCGCATTCCATTTCCAGCAGACCAACTGCTAAGTCATCGATCACAAGTCACAACAGCATGTTTTAATGTTCAATTTTATTAAAGGGCCTATTACATTTTGATCGTGAATTTTGCATTAAATGACTAAGTTTGGCGTTCTCATCCTAAGAAACTGATAGACTTTTTCCAACTTTGACTTATTGAATGGTGAAGAATAGTTAGTTATATAAATATAGTTCATAGCGGCCTCGCTTTTCGCAATTTTTGCTCATCTTAATATATTATAATAATAATATATAAAAGCCAAAATTCTGAAGAAAGTTTTTTTAAAGTGCGCTATAACGTATTTTCGAGCTCTTGGATTGAACTTAAGCCTATTCCAGACGACACAATTTGATTGCTAACTAAAATTGTGTAGAAATCGACAACTGAATCGAATTGGCTGTCCACACGACGCCCAATCTCATTTAATTTTCAAACCCTTTAGGAGCGGACGTGGAGGCATGGCCTCCTAAGTTATCAAAAAACGCAATTTAGCACTCGTGTTAGGGCTCATGATCAGTTCAGATGAAGAAAGGAAAAGAATGTGAGCCTAGAAGTGGCTGTTAAAAAGAAAAAACATAAGCCAAGGGCTCAAAAGAATTAATAAAAGAGCTAAATTGGCAATCCTTATCCACACGATACAATTTGATCGGCCCGACTGGAATCGGGTGACTTCGACCACCCAATTTGGATTTATCGCCAATTTCCCACTACATGATACGATTTGATTGACAATTTGGGTAAATTGCCGATGAAATTGTGTCGTCTGGAATAGGCTTTACTAAGCAAATTAAATCAAAAAGTCCAGAAAAGAGAGTAAATATAATGATATTTACTCTCTCTTTTGTAGACTTTATTATTTACTCGTACAGAGAGAAAACAAAGTCCTATGGCAGCGAATGCTCATTTTTGAATGAGGGCTTTTCAAAGTGACATTTATAAAATAAAAATAGTAACTATTTGCCTCACTAGATGGTGTTGATACTCTTCGAAGCCTAAAAATAGTAAATAGTTGAATCACAAGATGGTGTTAATACTCTTCGTTGCTTAGTAAAAAATCACATTGTCACCTATTTTTATCAATGCCATCTATCGAGCCTACAGTTTTTATCATTGTGAAAAGCGCTCATTTTTAAATATTTCAAATAAACTAAAATTACAGTATAAAATATCTCAAATAATGTCAATAATAGTGGCATAGTTCTTATCGGCCTCGGAATTTTGAAATATCTATGAAATATGTTAAAAAACCCAATAAAAAAAACCATAAAACTACTAAAAACGCTCAGAATTAACTGTGAACTCCTAGGTATAGTTCGTATCATGAAAGATGACCACAAATGGCGCCCATCTTCGCATCATAACTATTCATAACTCATGAAGAAAAGACTTAGACAATATTATAATTATTTCATACTCTTAGATATTTACATTATATTTAGATCTATGAAGTATTATTTTGTCTTAAGTCTTTTCTTCATTAGTTATGATGCAAAAATGGGCGCCATTTGGTCATCTTTCGTGATTCGAACTGTACATTAATATTTTTTTATTTTTATTTTCGCTGCGATGGTTAAATCCGTCAAAATCGAATGCTAAAATCCGTCAAAATCTAAATTAAAAAAAAACACTCTATGGCGATCGATGACCCAGCAGTTAGCCTGCTGGAATGCACTAATGCCCATATTTGTGTTTGGCTTGCGTTTTGTTTTCTCAAATTATTATTTTTTATTAGAAGTTTAATTCATACTGTTTTTGTTATTTTCTCATATAAAAATTGATAGTTATGATATTAATGGTTGTCTTGTTATTTAAAGCACAAAATATACTCAAACCAAAGCATTTTAATTGATTCAAAACGCTCTCAACTCAAGTGTTCGTTTCGTTCGATTCACGTCACTCTCTAATCTACGTCATTTTTTGTCATGTCAAATTGTCAATAATCGAATTTGTGTACGATGTTGTAATTTCTCATTTATTTATTATCTCTAAAAAATGAATAACGAAGAATTAAAATCTGTAATTCAAGAGAAATTCTTATCAAGTGAAAGAGTAACAGCGTTCCTAGGCGACGCTAAAGTATTACATCCAGAATGGGTTAAAAAGGACAGGCTCCTTGCCATCGTTGAATATGGAGATGAAAAAGCTGTCTTCTGCTTACATACTTCGTCCTATCCTCCCAAGTCTTTCACGGACTTATCAATAGAAATAGTTTTGCCCATCGACAACAGCTTTAAATGTGAAATAGACAACAAGCCATCCGATCCTGAAGCGATCCTGTATCTGAATCTTCAATCTCGCAGTAATAAGTTTAAATTTGAAATCCAGATGACTACGAGGGTTGATAGTTTCGTAGACGACCTATTTAGAGGTATCGAAGCTGTCAGTAAAATGCCAACACCACCTGAATTTGTTTGGCTAAAAAAATATCATGGCAAAAATGAAGATGAAATCATAAGGCAAGCTATGGTCTTGCCAAGAAGTGGAGTCGTGAACACGCAAGCTCCTGTCGCTATCAGGGAAAGTCTCATTAAAAGAAAAATGTTTGACAGAGAGTTTGACTACACATTCACAAAAAAATTCACAGTATTCTGTGGCACTTGGAATGTCAATGATAAATCACCAGTGATTCCGTTAAAGAACTGGTTGTGTATTGATAGGGAGCCCCCTGACGTCTATGCAATTGGCTTCCAGGAACTGGATTTATCTAAAGAAACTTTTCTTTTTGATCAAACATTCAGAGAAGATGAATGGTACATTGCAGTGATCGGTAGTGTTGACCCGAGAGCAAAATATGTGAAGGTGGAGAGAGTCAGGCTAGTGGGTATGATGTTAATAGTACTTATCAAGCAGAAACACATCTCACATGTACGTAATGTTGTATGTGATACAGTGGGGACAGGTATCATGGGAAAAATGGGGAACAAAGGAGGAGTTGCTATAAGATTTGATCTACACAACACTTCCATGTGCTTTGTCAACTCCCATCTTGCAGCACACGTGGAGGAGTACGAAAGGAGGAACCAGGACTTTAGAGACATTTGCAATAGAACAAGGTTTATTCAACTTAATCAGCTACCGAAAGCCATAAAAGATCATGATCACATTTATTGGATAGGAGACCTCAACTACCGGATTACTGAACTTGACCCCACCAGTGTGAAGAAGTTAGTAAATGAGAATAACTTCGCTGCAGTTCTTGAGTGGGACCAACTGAAACAGCAGCATAAGATTAATAATGTTTTTGCAGGGTACACAGAAGGCCCTATCACATTCAAACCGACTTATAAATATGACCCCGGCACAGACAACTGGGATTCCAGTGAAAAAAATCGAGCACCTGCTTGGTGTGACAGAATTTTTTGGAGAGGGGAGAATATCACACAATTAGAATATAGAAGTCATCCTAGTTTAAATATTAGTGATCACAAGCCCGTTTCATCCATATTTACTTCCTCTATCAAAATAATTGATGAGGAAAAGTACAGGAAAGTGTATGAAGATGTGATAAAACAACTAGATAAAATGGAAAATGAGCTCATTCCACAAGTGAAGGTCGATGTGACTGAAATTGACTTTGGGACTGTACGCTATCTCGAACTACAAGTACGCACTATAACTATAAAGAATATAGGTAAACTACCTGTAGAATTTGAATTTATCAAGAAGTTGGATGAATCGAGTTTCTGCAAAGAGTGGTTGATTGTGGAACCATACAAAAAATGTATTTGTGCAGATGAGTCATGTGAAATTCAGCTTAAAGTACTTATCAATAAGACTTCTGCATGTAAAATGAATGCTGGAACTGATAAACTGTATGATATTTTAGTATTACACTTGTATGGAGGGAAGGACATTTTTATAACAGTAAATGGAACATACCAAAGGAGTTGTTTTGGCTGTTCTATAGAGGTGCTAGTTAATCTTAACATGCCAATCAGAGAGGTGCCAGTTGGTAAGTTGATAGAGTTAGAAAATAAAAGAGATCAGTGTGTATCCAACCAATCCACCTATTCCATACCAAAAGAGATTTGGTTCTTGGTTGACCATATTTACTTACACGGGCTGAAGGAGCCTAATTTGTTTGAGCAGCCTGGTCTCCACTCTGAAGTTCTGCAGATAAGAGATTGGTTGGACAGTGGCTCAATAGACCCGATCCCGGGCAGTATCCATTCTGTTGCTGAAGCCCTACTACTTCTCTTAGAAAGCACAGCAGACCCCATTATCCCCTACAACCTGCAATCAGTATGTCTGAGGGCAGCTGTTAATTACCTGCAGTGTAAACAAATTGTAATGGAACTACCCGAGTTCAGGAAGAATGTATTCTTATATTTATGTGAATTTTTACAAGAAGCGTTACAGCACAGTGCTGAGAATGGCTTGGACTCCAAAACATTGTCCACTTTGTTTGGGGCAATATTTCTTAGAGATAATCCCAGCCAGATGCAAGAACCACAATCTCGAATAAATAAACAAGTAATAGATAAGAAAAAAGCCCAATTTGTGTATCACTTCCTTGTGAATGACCATAGTGACTTGATTTTTACTAAGTAATGTATATCTTAATACTAATTTATTCAAATACTCACTTTTCCATTAGTATTAATGTGAATGTAATTTAAATTATTTTTAATTAGGTTTAATATTTATTATTATTTCTGTTCTTAATTAGTCATGTATTTGTCTTCTTAACTAGGTATCTTTGGGTTAAAGGTTGTTAATTATTACAAAACTGTTTAGACAGAAAAAATAATTTCTGATTAAAATGATTTTGTGACTTTGGATTTAATTAGATAATGGAAAAAGATCCAGTTTTCAAAAGAAATTGTCACAAAAAACCTATTGTTCTATTTAAAACTTCATGACAAAGAAAAGAAGACTATGAATGACTCTGATGAATTAATAATGACTTAGATCTTTAATTGTTAATTTCAAATGTAACATAGGAATTAGTTTTAACTGAGAACCATGCCAAATATTTTTAAATCATTCTTCTTACTAATGTTTGCTGTCCTTAGGAAGCATGCAAGAAGTATTTAGTGAGTTATTTATACATATTTTTTGAAATATGGTATGTATGTACGCACGCAGTTAGTGACATCACAGCAGCACCCCGGGTTGCTTTGCTTTTGTTTCAAAGTTTCTCAATCAACTTTGAATTTAATATCCGACATGCTAATTTGCTGTTGATTGAAAAAGAAACATTTTAAAGTGTTATTTATATATTGTTGTTCAATTAAATAACACGGTCAATCATTCCTCTACCCTTAGAGGTAGGTAGTCTTACCAACAGTGGTAGTTGTATCTCTATGCGTACCAATTCATTTTCTATTTACGACGAAATGTAATGTTCAGTGGCGCCCCACCATTAAGATTTATTGTTATGTTTTCGCTGAGAACGGCACTATTTTTTTAAGTATGGAGGGGTATTGTAGTTTATTTTGACACTAACAGGTGCCTATTTCATACACATTACAATTTTTTATTTACTACGGTAAATCGCATACATTGCGGTAGCTGTGAGTAGTTTATTTTCTAATTTCAAACTGGGGACTCAATGAAGATCATTGTAATTTACTACGGTAATGTTTATGAAACAGGGCCCTGCTCTATAAAATATAGTGATGTAGTTATAGAGAGCAAAAATGCTCGAAGTGACCACTTTTAGCACTTTATATAACTACAGCGAGTGTTATTTTATATGACGGTGGCGCCACCTAGCGCAATACAGCTCCAAAAGCAAATGCATTTCTTTAAATGGCCCCTACAGCAATAGATTTTCAGAGCCCTACAGTCATCCACTAGCGCCGCTAATAAATAAATGAATTAGAAAAGCCGTAATAAAAATAAATGAATTGGCCTGAATTGGCAAATAAATATTTAAAAAAAGGATACTATTGTCTCTAAGTAATATTTTATGAACAACTCTTTAATCCTTTTCATTCTATGTACTAGTTTTAAAACGCAATAGATACGACAGTGACCATTTTATGGTTAAATGGATTAAAACGTCGGTACAGAAAGAATGAAAAGAATTGAAGACTTATTCAAAAAATATTAAAGACAATTTAGGAGGTCATGGTTGTTTCCTTTTAATTTTGATCTGGGGGCTAATTGTCTAATTCAAAAAATCTATCACAATCGCTTTCGTTTGACAGATGGATGTGTCACTTTGCTGCATTTCTTTGGTAAGTTTTTATTTGTGCAAAAAAGAAGCTTCAATGTGTTACATCCTGAAAGCGATTGCGATAGATTTTTAAATTAGACAATAGAAAGGCTGGTTTACGAGTACTACAAATAAATGAAATGGTGGCGCTAGTTGACGGCTGTAAGCCCCTTGAATTTTATTATATGCCCCAAATGTAAGTTTGACTATTGAATGGTTTTTTGTAAATACTTTTTACAATGATAGGCCATATTAAGATGTTTTATTGAATATCTTTTTATAGCCACATACCCAGCTAATTTAAATACATAAAATTGATATGTGACAAAGGCGAATGCCAAAAAATTAAAGGTTTATAAATTGGTAAATCAATTTACTCTGTTGTTATGCCTAGAAAATTTTATTTTCAAAACATGTATTTAATTAAACATACTTAATTATAATAAAGTAACCTGTAAATAATTTGCGTTCGTGGTGAATACTGCGATCAGTCCAATATCAATTCGATAGATGTCGCTACTAGTCTTTTATAAACAAACAAATTGAAATAGTTTTTTCTAACTTTTACATCCAATTTATCGTGATTACAGAATTACAGTTTTAGTAAGTATTAGCGATTTTTCTAGTTATTGAAATTATTATAAATTATAGGTAAAATGTTAACAGTTTTGGATACGGACACGGACTCGTAGCGCTATCTATCAAAACAAATGAGAACGTCACGTAAAAAGAGAGCGAGAAATAAACATTCGCTTGTTGTTCATGTTCAGCACTCTTTTTACGTAAATACCTTTGATTATTATAATAATAATCAAAGGTACATAGTAATAGTCGTAGGTAAAATAATAAATCTGTAATTAGAAGTTTCACATGCCTACCTAACGAAAATCTCTTTGTTAAATATTTTTACTCACTAACGAAATATTCATACATCAATATTATTAAACAAAATATATTGACAACAGTTTTTGTTTCAAAAACCTTTTCTTCTTCTAGGAACTCATGGGAAACGAAAATTCAGTTGTGGTGTGGTACTGTACCTACTTACCTAACTTTTGCCCGATCGTTAAACTAGGTACCTATATTTTACTAAATAATAAATAATATAAGTACTTAAATACTAGAAAAAAATCGAACCCGCGACTTTTGAGAAGTATGAAAAAAGTACCCATCCTACTTATCTATTTTTTTACGCTATGTATGAAATCACTTGTAAACAGATCGTATATACAGGGTCACTGGAAATATGACGTATTCCTGCTAAGGGGTTATAGATGAGGTCAAAACAAATAATTTTGTTAAATAACTTTTTCTCAAAAAGTTAATAGTTTTTGAGTTATTTGAAATTAAGTATTTTTTTACCAAAAGTACGTTTTCAGACACAAAAATTTAAAATAAAAGATAACTACTCATTCGATGCCGGATTTTTTATTATTTTGGGATAGAAAAGAATCTGAGTGTTGATAATGAATAAAAAAAAAATTCATAAAACACAGGTGTTTAAAAAAAAATCAATCCTTAAATGCATTTACTTTTTTAATAATAATAATAATAATAATTTATTTAATTCTCAGATATTACATCCATTTTTGTTAGTAACAATTGACTTAAATCCTATGTTAGTAGATCAGGGTAAAACAATTAGAATTAAATTTCAATAAATAAATCTATTAAATAATTCACAACAATACATAATTAAAATACCCGTGCCCCCGACTGGACAGTGTCTTGCGATGCTATTCAATCAGGACACGAATAAAAGCTCTCATTACATTTGAATTGTACTTCTCGGCTATGACATTTAGGATACTGTTGGTGCTGTTACGAATTCTATTGAGTAATGATGCCACCCGCTTCCGTATTATCGCATGAAAGCCATCAACCCTCGCCTCCATGAATTTATTTTTATTTTATTATATTATTTTTTATTTTTACAGATTTTTTAGAAATAGCATCAAGTATCTTTAAAAAAATCCTAGTAACTAAGCGTGCATAATATTTTAAAAACATCACCATCTATTCAGCTTTCAGTTGAGGTATAAAACTTAATAATAGCTTAAATAAAAAATGAGAAATTAAGACTTAACTAAATAGCAGTCCCATTTCATGTAGCAAAAATTTCCTACTTCAAGCGCTTCGGAGGTGGCCGTATTATCCTACTTATTCCATAAATGTGAAAGTTTTCTTGTTTGGATGATTGTTAATCAATCACGCAAAACGGCTGAACGGATTTGGATGAAATTTGGCACACAGATAGTTTATAAGCCGGATTATAACATAGGGGGATACTATTATCTTGGTTAAAGGTTCCCTAGGGATTTTCTCGAATGTAAATTCGAATAAAGTCGCGGGCGGAAGCTAGTTTGCCATAAATGATCGTGCTTACTAAAAATACTTTCGTCAGAGTGAGTTTGAAATAGGATTATTTTCCGCCGATGAGTAAAAACGTTATACAGACAGCATCAAAAATAACCATGCATATCAGCCATTTTTAATGACCCGCTGCTGGGGAACAGGCCTTCCTTTCTTTTTGGGATAAAGCGGACGGGCCATAACCCACCACGTGGGCCCAATGTGGATTGGTCGGTGTTAACTCAATGTATCTTACATTGAGCCCTTGGTTCTGGCTGCATTTACAGTCGATAACACTGACCAATCCACATTGGGCCCACGTGGTAGTTATGGCCCGTCCGCTTTATCTATCCACAAGCCAAAAGGAAGGCCAGTTTCCCAGCAGCGGGGCATTGAAAATGACTGATATGCATGGTTATTTTTGATGCTGTCTGTATAAAATTTTGACTCATCGGCGAAAAATAATCCTGTTTCAAACTCACTCGGACGAAAGTATTTTTAGTAAGCACGATCATTTATGGCAAACTAGCTTCCGCCCGCGAATTCATTCGCATTTATATTTGAGAAAATCCCTAGGGAACCTTTAACCAAGATAATAGTATCCTCCTATGTTTTAATCCGGCTTATAAACTACCTGTGTGCCAAATTTCACCCAAATTCGTTCAGCCGTTTTACATGATTGATTAACAATCATCCAAACAAGAAAACTTTCACATTTATGGAATAAGTAGGATAATACGGACACCTCCGAAGCGCTTGAAGTAGGAAATTTTTGCTACATGAAATGGGACTGCTATTTAGTTAAGTCTTAATTTCTCATTTTTTATTTAAGCTATTATTAAGTTTTATACCTCAACTGAAAGCTGAATAGATGGTGATGTTTTTAAAATATTATGCACGCTTAGTTACTAGGATTTTTTTAAAGATATTAGAAGCTATTTCTAAAAAATCTGAAAAAAAATATGCATTTAAGGATTGATTTTTTTATAAACACCTGTATTTTATGAAATTTTTTTTATTCATTATCAACACTCAGATTCTTTTCTATCCCAAAATAATAAAAAATCCGGAATCAAATGAGTAGTTATCTTTTATTTTAAATTTTTGTGTCTGAAAACGTACTTTTGGTAAAAAAAATACTTAATTTCAATTAACTCAAAAACTATTAATTTTTTGAGAAAAAGTTACATGACAAAAAATATTTGTTTTGACCTCATCTATAACCCCTTAACAGGAATACGTCATATTTCCAGTGACCCTGTATAATCCATGAAACTTTTTGTAGGAACCTCTTTAGTAGATAAAATGGCGGGACGGGACGGAGGCATAAAAATAATATCTTTATGACGGAGGTTTGATATCCACAGTTGTATGCAACTGATGTGCTGGCTGAAGTGAATTATTTTTTTTCCAAATTTCAAAAATTCAATCATTTTAACAAATGACATACGTCGTTGTCAATTGTCATGAATGCGTAGCGATTTTTCGAATTGGGCCACTTCATTTTAAAAAAGGACGCCTCGGATTCAGCATCGCAATACATAAAATCGTTGGAATTTACCAAATTTTCTCTCATACTGCCATGGTTATGTCATATAAAAATTAATATTGATGACTGCTGATATTGGCAGCCAATGTCAAAGCGTAGTGACGATTGCGCGGGAATTAAACTTCAGCTACCCTGAGTAAATTCGCCACGCTGCGTAAATCCGTGATCAAAGTTATGAAGATCAAACTGCGTAAGTATTTTTGCTTAAATTTCAAAAGAGCCAGTTCCCATACCATTCAAGTAGGTAAGTAGTTACGAATCGACAGTTTTTTAAACTTTTACCAATTTTAATTTTCCTCACATTGTATATTGCTTAGCTACCAAACTACCCCCGGCACCCTTCGATCAAGAATATCCTGATCGAAGCCGGCACCGCATCTTTCTCTTCTAATTTTATATGGGTACATACACAAAGATACATACATATACTTACGTTTGTTTAAATAATTTCTCTCATACTGCCTAATCTTTCCCATATCCTACTAATACTAAAAATGTGATTTATTTTGTCTTTGTTAAACCTAAGTAGGTACTTCATTCAACATCAAGTGATAATAATACTCTAGCATCACTTGTAGCGCGCGACCGCTTCCCGTCGACCTCATCGACGGACGAAAATGAGAGCGGCACCGACTGGGACGCGGACCCAACGCGGCACCCGGCGATGCTGCACGCGCGGCACCCGCCACCGCCGCCGCCCGCCGTGCTCGCCGGCTCGGTGCGCAAGCGACGCGGCAACCTGCCCAAGCACTCTGTCAAGATCCTTAAACGATGGCTGTACGACCACCGGTACAACGCCTACCCAAGCGATGCGGAGAAGCTAGCACTGAGCCAAGAGGCCAACCTAACGGTGCTACAGGTGAGAAAACCACAGAATCGTCGCACTGTAGTGTAGCTATTATTTTGAAGTGGCTGCAGCAGCGGGCAGCGCATGACCGTCGTGTATATCCTTGGGGAAGGCCCATATGCCCAGTGTGGGCATTGTAGCAGCTGAATACGCGCCTAGCAACATTCAGCCATAGACTTCATAAGATAGAACTAAAAGGTTATTTTTAGTTTATACAAAACCTCTCGTGGGGTTGATCAGACCATCAAACTGATCAACTTTCATTATGGGACCAACCTCGAAATCGCGAAAAAAATACAGCTGTTCCATATAAAAGTACTATCCTACTTCATCGAAATGTATGAAACAGCTGATTTTTTTTCGCGATTTCAAGGTTGGTCACATAGTGAAAGTTCAATTTGATGGTCTAATCAACCCCACGAGAGGTTTTGTATAAACTAAAAATACCCTTGTATATTCCCCAAATCAGGTGTGCAACTGGTTCATAAACGCGCGCCGCCGCATCCTGCCGGAGATGATCCGGCGCGAGGGCCACGACCCGCTGCACTACACGATCTCGCGGCGCGGGCGCAAGCAGCCGGCGGCGGTAGGCGTGGGGCCCATGGTCGGGCTGCCTTCCACCTCTGCCTCGGGAGTCACTCTCGGCCCCGGATCGAGCGTTACTGTCACCTCCTGGGATGGGGTGGTTGTACAGGTTTGTGGATTTTCCTGGATGGCGTTGGTGCAGAACTTTATCACATCATATGGCGCCGTTATCTGTTCTAATTACTAGGTACCTTTGTTCTACACATCCTCTCATCCCATTTCTACTGATCTACTGGTAGAAAACGCAACAGTAAATCTTCGAACGTATTTTTCTATTATATCATTATTTATCCAGATAAGGGGGTAAGTAGAGGATTTATTCAAGCTACCGCCTTCTAATCTCCCTCCAGAATGGAGAGCACGTCCGCAACCACGAGTACGGCGACGGGTTGCTGGTGTACCGCAACGAGGCGGACGAGCTGGTGGAGGAGGGCTACTCCAGCGCGCTCAGCGAGGAGGAGGTGAAGTACGACCCCTCCGTGTGGCAGTCCGTCATCCGCTACGCGCCAGACGACCGCGACTTCCATCCCGCCACTAGAGGGTTTGTAATCCCACTGAACACTGAAGTTTTGTGTACTAATATTTATATGCTCAGTGCTAATGCTAAAGTATGAAGGAGCGAATTTGCTAACAATCGATACCCTACATGGGAACTTTGGTTAAATTATGTTCAAACGATACTACCTATTTATCAGTAACGACGTACTATGGGCAACAGCGTCGCTTAACCAGTTTGCAACACAATTCGTGTGCGCGCGTATCGCCCCTGCACGAACTAAACTTAATTGACAGCGGGCGCGGCGTGCAAGCGATTTTAACCTTAGCAGTGGTTAAGCGACGCTGTTGCCCATGGTACCTACCTATTTGCGTATACCTAACAGGATATCTTTGATACTTAATTTACCCTGTTTACCCAACATTAATAAATAATAATGAGTTCGGTGGCGCAGTGGGTCAGAGCTGGCCTTGCGATTGTGGAGGTTAAGCAATTGTCTCAAGGGTCGGTCATGGGATGGGTGACCAAAAAAATTCTTATCTTGAGCTCCTCCGTGCTCTGGAAGGCACGTTAAGTCGTTGGTCCCTGGTGCATTTGCAGTCGTTAACACCCACCAACCCGCATTGGGCCCGAGTGGTGGGTTATGCCATAGAACAAGAATTTCTTGTTCTGTGGTTATGTGGCCCATCCTCCAGATCCACCCATAAGGAAGGCATGTGTCCCGGCCGCGGGGGACTTTAAAATGGCTGATGGTCATTAAATATCACAGTAAAGGTATGATTCCGATGTCGGCAGCACTGCTGCGCGGCACCACTGGTCCCCATACATTATCTATAGGTTTATATGAGACTACATTCCGAGCTCGGCAGCACACCGTGCTGTAGTCTCATGCGCTGCTGCGCAGCAGTGCTGCCAACATCGGAATCATACCTTAATGCTCTTTATTTTTCTGTAACTTAACATTTTCTGTAACGTAACACAGATATAACACCCGATACATGTCATTGAGCGTGCAGTCAATGTCAGCAGACTAACACCGCCCGCGCAATTCCCTTAGAACTGCGGCCGTCGTTACAGTTACGACGACGGAGGGGTTCTCGCACCAAGCGGGCGTGATGACGGCTAGGGAGGGGGTGTGGCCGGCTCACCAGCTGCAGCAGATGCACCAGCTGCAAATGCCGCAGCTGCAGCAATTGCAGCAGTTGCAGCTGCCGCCGCCGGGCGCGCTGCGGCCGCGCCGCATGCAGGTGAGCACGCCGCCGCCGGCCGCGCCGCCGCCGCCGCCCGTCGCCCTCGAGCTAGAGGTCGCCGCCACCGACGTCTGGTGTCACACCTACACCCACAACAGAAATGACTGTTAATTCACCCACTGAACTACTTTGTTTTTGTAACGACAATGTTTAGTGAATCAGTTTAACTGTACCATCGAAACTTTCATTGCTATCGCCAGCGAACTAAAATCTATGGAAGTGTAATTACAAACAAATATTGCTTAAAAAATGGCACCACGGGGCCGAAAAAGTACAACCCGCTCAGTTTTTAGTCGAGCCAGCCACACGCTCGGTGACTGACGCTAGTGTTCTTTTCATTAAATTGCAGTTTTTATTGTAGAGAAAAGATAGAAAAAGAGAGAGTTTATTAGAAACTAGCAGCCGCCCGCGGTTTCACCCGCGTGGTTCCCGTTCCCGTAGGAATATCGGGATAAAAAGTATTATATGTTTTAAACCAGGCTATCTTCTATCCGTGTGCCAAATTTCAACCAAATCCGTTCAGTAGTTTTTGCGTGATTGAGGAACAAACATCCAAACCCACAAACTTTCACATTTATAATATTAGTAGGATGACGTCCCTTATAGTCAAATGGTGTAAAAGATGCAAAGAAGGCAGTAAAAAGATGCAGAAAAAACGTATCTTATTTTTTCGTTTAAGTATAGAAAATATCTACGAGTATACAAATTATGGTCGCAACCAACCAGTGTTTAGACTAGGGCTGCCAACCCTACTATATAATATAGTATCCTACTATATTGAGGGCTCGTCTACTATATTTTTTGAAAAAATATATAGTAGGCGAAACTACTATATTTTTTCAAGTGAAAAAATTAAACAAAAGCAACAAAAAAATTTACTTAAGTCTACGCACATAAGTAATTACATAATATTTTTTTGTGATTAAACACTTATCTTTATGGTTGCTGAATAAATTATGATAATGTTAGTACCTACTTACTTAAGTATGAAAAATGCAATATCATAAAATCCATACAAAACGGCAACCTACTATATTTTTTTGGACTTTTTCGCCATCCTTACTAATATTATAAATGCGAAAGTCCGTTTGTTTGTTTGTTTGTTTGTTACGCCTTCACGTCTTAACTACTAAACCGATCGTCATGAAATTTTGCATACACGTTGTCAGGGGTACAGAGAAGGACATAGGCTACCTTTTATCCCGAAAAAAGTATTGTTCCCGAGGGATAGCAAAAACTTTTCCACGCAGACGAAGTCGCGGGCGGCCGCTAGTCTACTATATTTTACACTAAAAATCGTGAAACTACTATATTTGATCCAAAAAAAGTTGGCAACCCTAGTTCAGACGCTTTGTGCTGCATAGTTAAATGCCAGCAGTTTTAGTACTTTTCGTGTGGTGCCATTTTTTGAGCAGAATACTTATTCCATAGATTTTAGTTTGCTGGCTATCGCTAAGTAGTTGCTAGACGTGTTTTAATGTGTTTACTCTTTAGGCGACGTCGGTGTTAAAACACTTTTTTTTCAATTGAGTAGGTATTGAAACTGTTCTTGAAATTCCTTAGCTCTGTAAGAGGTATTGAATGATTGTTAACTTTTAGTTCTTAGTAGTAATCAAGTCCGGGGCCAAAGGAGCGCGAGCGCGCACATTTCGAAAGAAGAAGAAAAGGCCCTTGAGATATATTTCTAGCTTACGACATTGATGTTAATATATAAAATAAATAGTTTCTTTATTAAAATGTTTTTTCAATTGTAGTTAATTATCTTAGGTGTTTTAATACCGGCATCACCTGAAATTATGAACAAAGGGGGTAAATCTCTTTTCTGGGTAAAAAGTAGCGGTTCTATATGCTGCATGTCAAAAACGATGTTTTTGATGGCAGGTGGTGCCGGGCGAGGGGGAGAGGGAGCAGTTCAAATGCTTGTACCTCCTCGTGGAGACCGCGGTCGCCGTGCGCCAGCGGGAGAAAGAGCAGGAGGAGTCTATACTCCCCCTATAAATTTTATCCCTTTTGAAACCTTAGAAGCTGATACCTTATTTTGAGATCGAAAGCGCAGATTTTGGTGAGAAGTAGCATTGTCACAATAAGGCTGCCTGTTCATTGACACGGAGGCGAGGCGGCGCGGAACGGAGAAACGAGCAAAAATCTCCGCGCTCCTCAATCCTATTGGTTAATATTTCCTCGTTTCTCCGCCTCGCCCCGCGTCAGTGGACAGGCAGCCTAAATGCTATTCGGGAGGTTTGGATAACTGGTGCATCATAGGCACACTGTTACAATAAGCTAAGCATAACGTTAATTCTTAGGTGTTTAAGTAAGTTTAGGCGAAACTACTTTTCTGTCGTTTATAAGTTTTGTTATTTTAAATAAATCGAATATTATTTCAATTTAACTTTTATCATTTCACACACAAACTTTTAAAGTACGACTTACACCGACCGGCGCGGCGCGACAATGCCGGCTGATGACGGTAAGGGCTTTTTACAATCTGCTGAAGGAAAAAGCTCCCATACAGGGCCCTATTTCATAAACATTACTGTACTAAATTACAAAGATCGTTTGCTGTTCTTTGAGATTGAACCTATATTTCTAAGAGAAAGTTGTTCAGTTTCATGGACTGAACACATCCTTAAAATTTGGAGAGTGGTTACAAATGCACCCTGTATAGTATCCTACTATATTGCGGGCACGCCTATATTTTTGAAAAAAAAAATAGTAGTAGGCAAAACTACTATATTTTTTCAAGTGAAAAAATGTAACAAAAGCAGCAAAATAATATTACTTATAAGCACATAAATAATTGCATAATATTTTTGTGTTTTAACTCTTGTGTTTCATCATCATCATCATATCAGCCGCACGACACCTACTGCTGGGTATATGCCTCCCCTAAGGATCTCCACGACGATCGGTCCTGCGCTGCCCGCATCCAGTGGCTTCCCGCGACCTTCACCAGATCGTCGGTCCACCTTGTCGGGGGCCTACCCACGGAGCGTCGTCCGGTGCGCGCGAGCCATTCCAGAACCTTTCCGCCCCAACGGCCATCAGTTCTTCTCGCTATGTGTCCTGCCCATTGCCACTTCAGCTGAGCAATCCTTCGAGCGATGTCGGTTACTTTAGTTCTCCTGCGGATCTCCTCGTTTCTGATTCGATCACGCAGGGAAACGCCGAGCATGGCTCTCTCCATTGCACGCTGGCTGACCTTGAGCCTCCTTATGAGACCCATAGTTAGCGACCACGTTTCACTGCCATAAGTCATCACTGGCAACACACACTGTTCATAGACTTTCGTCTTGAGACACTGAGGTAAGTCGGACGCGAAGATTTTTCGAAGCTTCCCGAATGCTGCCCACCCGAGTTGGATTCGACGAGAGATCTCTTTCTCAAAGTTGGACTTACCTAACTGGACTGCCTGTTTATTGTGTTTATGGTTGTTGAATAAATTATAAAAATACTAACGTAAGTATGAAAAATGCAACTTCTTTAAAATCCTCCATACACAACGGCAACCTACTATACATATTTTTTGGGATTTTTCGGCATCTACTACTACTATATTTTTACATGTAATATTCTTGAAAGTTGCACCATCTTACTTTAACGATAACAAGCTTGTTATAGTACCGGTTAAGAACATAAGTTAGCCAAAAAAGAGGTTGCCAGTCAGCCCCACTAGCACGACCACTGGCACGTGATATGATATTTCTTGTATGATATAGCGATTTATCACGTTTAACTGTCAAAAGACAATGGATTTTGACAGTTGAGTGTCGATAAAACGCTATATCACGCGATATATAGGTATCGTGTTTTGTCGGTCATGCTAGGGGGGCAGCATGATGTCCTTATCATTCAACGATAACTTTAACTTTGACAGTGTTATTGCGATGCAAAAAAAGTTGGCAACCCTAGTGACGACTGCGATACAAGGTAAATCCTTGCTGCGATATGCGCACTGACGTCCATTATACAAGTACGCTGGACAGGCGAACGTCACCAGTCGTTTGTTCCGATTTTTCAGACCTCCTCCTGTCATTTCATGACATTAGCCTGTCCAGCGTACTTTGTATAATGGACGTCAGTGGATATGCGCTCCTAGAAGAGCGTACCGACTACTACCTACGGAAGCGCGCGCGTGCCGACGGATGCGGAGACGTGCTGACGGATACGTGCGCGTGCCAACGGATGCGGACGCGTGCCGACGGATGCACGCACGTGCTGACATCTCAACATTCAACAAATTAAAAAAAAGTATAAGAATTTTGTTTCGCGAAATGTTTTGTTGATTGTGTAGGGCTAAACACGCGCTATGGACCCGGCATTAGTTCAACCATGCCTATTTTAAGGTGGGTCCATAGCGAAGTTTTTCCGAAAACATTCAACAAAAACACATACATAAAACATTGTTTCTGAAAGGCCGGGGTCCATAGCGCGTGTTTTGCTCTACAGCTACACAATCAACAAAAACATCTCAACATTCAACAAAAAAAACGTATGAGGATTTTGTTTCGCGAAACAATGTTTTGTTGATTGTGTAGAGCAAAACACGCGCTATGGAACCGTCAAAACATGTTTCTCTACACACGCCGTGTGATTGCGTGGTTTGTGTAGACAAAACTTCAGTGTTGCTAATTTAGCATTTTATATTAGCACTAGAAAAAAGCATCGCGTTCAAGTTAGTCCTTATTTACAGTCTCAAAATATTAACATTTATCAAGAATTAAAAATAGAAGTTCGATTTAGTATATAAAAAATTTTCGCTGCTCCGAATCAAATTTCGAAGAATTTACTTTCATTCAAACTTGGTGCACAAAACGCTAGCGAGTTGTCAAAATGACAGATGATTATGATATATCAAAATGTTTTGTGTACGTGTTTTCCACTGGGCATGGAAAGCAAAAACATTGTTTCTCTACACAAAAATGTTTTTCGAAACAATGTTTTGTGAAGACGATTTTGTTGAATGTTGAGATGTTTTTGTTTATTTTGTAGGGCAAAACACTCGCTATGGACCCGGCATTAGTAGAACAAATGGGAACATGAACAATAAAAAATATTATTACACTGAACACTTTTAGGCCGGCCACACACAGACGTAATCACGCAACGGAATCTCGCAACGGAATCACGCAACGTGATTCCGTACGTACCACCACACACAGACGTTTTTTTTCGTTCGGAATCACGGCTCAGTCAGGCGCCAGACTTTGATGAGTGAACATTGAGCGAAGATGAATTATTTTGACTTTTAATGAATAATTAAGATGAATAATTATAGTCTATTTATTATTTATATTACGCTTAGGTCAATTCAATTGTTTTTTGATTTTTTTTTGTTAAAATAGAACTAATAACTTAAGGTGGGTCCATAGCTCGTGTTTTGCTCTATTTATTTATTTATTTATTAGGCACAGAAACAAAATACAATCAACTCTAATAAAGTTGATTACTACTAAATACTAAAATTCACTCTACACAATCAACAAAAAGATCTACACAAAACATTGTTTCGCGAAACATTTTTGTGTAGAGAAACAATGTTTCTGCTTTCCATGCCCGGTGGAAAACACGTACACAAAACATTTTGCGCGGGTCGAGGGGCAGGATATTGTCATGGGCCAGCCGCACACACGCAATAATATTGGCAACTATAATATTGAACACTTCTCAATATCGCCCGCAAACACACAATATTATTGTCAATATGCAAATTATTGCCAATAATATTGCAAGTGTGAGGCTGGCCTGTCTGTGGTTATAATGGGCGCATTTTGTCAGACAAGCCGCTAGATCATCGATCACCTGACCGAATATTTTAATTGATGTATTATGTGGAGTTACACCGTTTTATGGGGTGTTTTTTAAAGCCGGTGGCGTACATTGCCAGTTTTGTAACAAATGTGTCAAAGAGGACCTTTCCAAAAACATCAACGAACTATAACGTTTGGAGGCGGTATTACTAATCTCAATGGAAACAAAAAAAAATGACACTCTCAAACTGACCTTGATAGTTACATTTTCAGATATTATACCTAAAACTTTCGTCACTTTAAATTTTATTTCATACATTTTCGAGTCATGATAAGTAATAGGCTAACATAAAATGCTAAATTGGCAACACTGAAGTTTTGTCTACTCAAGCCACGCAATCCCTGTGGACGGCGTGTGTAGAGAAACATGTTTCGCGAAACAATGTTTTGTGTAGATGTTTTTGTTGATTGTGTAGAGCAAAACATGCGCTATGGACCCGCTCTTAGCAAAATAATTAAAAAGTAGGCCAAAAGTCTGGTATCCAGAGCTGTAATAAAAAAGTTAGCATTCCGTACGTACGGAATAACGGTTGTGTGTGGCGACCAATACAAAATCTATGGGAGGCTTGCGTTCGGAATGACTTTTTTCCGTGCGTGATTCCGAATGCACGAGCCCTCATGTGGAATTCCGCACGGAAAAAAATAACGTACGGAACGTTGACGTCTGTGTGTGGCAGACATCGATTTTGTATGCAATCGCTGCGTTCGGAATTCCGAATCGGCGGGCTGATTATCTAATTAGAAACCACCCAGCGACCGGTTGCAGTTCATAGATGATAGTGATCCACTGCTACTTCTTTTTGGATTAAAAAAAAACATACCAAAGAAAAGTAGCAATGTATGTGGAATGAAACCGGTCGCTAAATAGTTTCTTTTTAGATAATCAGGGTGCCGGATTCCGTTGCGAGATTCCGTTACGTGATTACGTCTGTGTGTGGCCGGCCTTAGTACTTAGTCATATTTTGTGACTGAGAAGACTTAGCTGTATGGACATTAATTCTTTTGCCGTCCCTGTAATGGGATGAAAATAATGTATCTATTGTACCTAAAATGTTTCCGAACGAATCAAGATCATGGTCGATGCGGATCGAACTGAGCTTCGCGGGAAATTTGAATAAACCAATCACGTGCCCGCATCTCTCTCTGTGATGCAAACGTCAAATGCAATACAAATGAAAAGAAAACATTTCATTTCATAGTAGAGATGGGCGTTATCGTTGTTTTGTCGCAATGTTGCAACCTGTTACATTTTTTTAATGAAACCTGTTGCGACAATAGGTTGCTTTTGCAACAGGTTTCTAATAGATACATAATGTTATACATATTTGGAACTGCTCAGCTCTGTTATTTGAGAAACGTATTAGCAACTATGAATTGCTGATGATTTTGTGTCATTAATTGTTATTATTAAGAATTATAGATATAAATTCGCATATTTAATTGAAATAAAACATGTTTTAGGTATTTTTAGATAGAGAAAATGAAATAAAAATTAAAAGTGCGACGCCAAATACTACAAAACAAACAGCGGGCACAACAGCTTTCGTCTCGTGACGACAGGTTTCACTGTTAGTAATTTCATTAGCATTCATTCTTACGCGCTACTTTGTTGCGTGTCGTTACTGAAACAACCTATTGCACGATTTTTCGTAACAGGTTACATTTTTTATTTCAAAGTAACCTGTTGCTGAAACCGGTTTCGAAAAAAACGACACATCTCTATTTCATAGCTTCCCGATTTTAATTTACTTCACATCCTGTCTTGTCTTCTTTGAAAGAACTTTATTGTAACGGCCTAGTTTGTGACTAAATTGATAAATAAGACGAAGCTGCTTTTTATTTTAGTGCTCAAAATTAGCTGGTCGTCGCTTCAAAGCAGACGTCTTCGATCAAAACCAAACAAAGTTATCAAGTTTCTTTGTCGTGGTGATCACACAATGGAAGTTGGAACTAAATGTAAGTAAATTATTTTATTTTTATTGGGCAAATAGAAATAATTATTTAGTTTGTGTCTACTTTAGGTACCTACTTATCATATTTTGTGGAATGAAAATTATTCAAATTATGAACTGGTAACTTTTGAATTTTAGCAGTTGTACCCTCAATGCTCAACGATATTTCCAATTATTTTCAGCAAACATTCGCTTTAGCTATAACCTGACTGACTGACTCTCCGACCAAAAGTGTTAATTTGCTCAAACCAATAAATAACAAATTATAGACCAACTTTAAGTTTGCTCATAAAATTATTGTACTAACTACTAAAAGTACATGTAAAATTTTATTTTATTTATATTATGTACATATTAGCAAACAAATCTAAAACTATAATCTAGTTAGATCAAAATAGATTAAATTGTTTATCCTACCTCAAGTCCTATGTAGGTACATAAAATAATTTCATTTGCCAATATTATATTACATAAGTATAAGTTATATTAAAGTTACAAAACTTGAGCCAAGTTTAAATTTTGATAAAGTTTAATAATAAAATCTACTTATAGATAGAGATAAGTATTTCTGTACTTATTAAGTACTTATCGGAATATGAAGGTACCTACTTGAAGCAATTCAATTTGTGGTTTCTGTAATTACTTGACTGAGTTCATTGCCTCTTGATATTTCTTGGACATACACAAGAAACATTCACTGTAAGTTAGAAAACTGCATCAAAATTGGTCAATATGTTTGGGTGCTTCTATGCCACACACACACATCAAACTTATAACACCCCTCTTTTTGCAAAAAAGTAGCATCTTTGGTTGGACATGAGAAAAGATTGTTGAGAATGTGTTTTTTTTTCACGTATACATACACAGATATATTATTATTAAAGTAAGAATATAAAGTTAATTTTGTGTGTAATTACTAAATTTGTATTGAATTGAAATAGGTACCTACCTACATATTTTTAATTTTTTTGTAATTCATTGTTGGTTATAAATTTTATTATAAACATTCAGGAACCAATGCGAAGGTGCCTACATAGGCACTTATTGATCGAGCGAGCACAAAGCACTAGCGAAGCGTCTGCTTCAGCTTGGGCAAAAATTCTTTTGTATGTCTTTCTGGCTTTCCGTTTGTTCTCATCTACAGGTTGAATTTCTCAACCGATTCTTGTGAAATTTTGTGAGCAGATAGAATTTATTTAGTCGAACCAGTTTTTTTTAAATTTATCAAAAAAAATATATTCAAACATTTAGAAAAATGTTCAAAATTGGAAGTGCCATCTAGCTGCGAATATACCAAATACTTAATATACCAAACAGCAAGTACCCTACTCCCTAGTATGTGCTTTGAAAACCTCGTGTATGGTAGGCGACATTACTTAGAGTCTAGCACAGGGGTATCCAAACTATGGCCAACAATCTGGCCCACAAAGCAGGCCGGATCGTACAAACAATACTGTAATTTACAGTATGTTGGTATGATGAGCTAGCTAGGTCCTGGCCCTTGGGACTTCGTGGAGGAGTTAGTCTTCGTTAGGACTTCGCTAGGACTTCGTTAGGAGTAGTTCGTGCTAAAAAGTTTGGAGACCCACGGTCTAGCATTTTGTCAACCAGTGTGGATTGTAATTTAATTGAGCTACTTTTTACACTCCTTATTTATAACCAGAGGTCAGAATCTGCTAGTCATTCCAGGTCTGCATTGAAATAACATGATTGGGGCCATAGGCATAGCCAGGCCAGATTTTCAGGGGGGGATCGAGGCCAAGTCTTTTAAAAAGGTCGGTCGGTATGTTGACCCCAAATCCCCCCTCGCTACGCCTATGATTGGGGCCCTCTTCATAAATTGTTTTGTGTGGTACTGTGGGGGAGGGCTTGAGTTCTTCAGATCATTATTGCAATCAAAGAAATTAAGGAAATACCACAGAATAATAAAAAAACTGTAATACCCAACCCACAACATATTATTTTCAAATGATTATTTTAACATAGATGTAATGTAATGCAAACAAATTCGTAGGTCCCTAATCTTTTTAAATTTAGACAAAAAAATATATTTTCTTATTGTAATTTCAAATATGTAGTAGCACATCTTTGTAAAACTGTGGCAGTAGCAAGATAATGATACCTGATACCTTCCGTAATTTAGTTTTATCCTAGACATGACATGTTTTTTACCTACTTTAGTTAGTAGGTAAGATCTGACATCAGCGAAAAAGTCCGTTAAACGAGTATCCATTTATCATTGGTCAATGTGAGAGTTTTGTTTTTTGACGAGTTGTGTGTCATCTCGAATTTAAACTGGCGACGAGACGGTTGGAAACGCAAGGACGACCCGCGAGCCCGCAACGGTCGCGCGGTGACTCACGCGCATCTTCCGTGCCCGCGCAAACTAGGTACGTACCTACATGGTTCCATATTTGAACTTTTGTAAGTGCTCTTGCTTTTAAAGAACATCTACTTTAACATACCTTTCGGATATGTAATGTAAGTCATAGGTACACGATATGTGGAACACCCCACCGACGAGATATCCCGAAAAAACTAGATCAACGACAAAAGTTCGTCTTACCATAATGACTACAACCCTTAAGTAATACCGTTTTTTTCTTTCCATTAAAACCAATAACGGATAATTACGAGCATTTTAAAACAAAAAATTGCCAGTCATCCTCAACTCAAGTGGTTGGTGCTCTTGCTTACCGACGCACAACATTTTCAAAGAATATTGGCATTAAAGTTGGCAAAAATGAGTATTGTTTGGACTCGCCTACTGAAAGAGGAAGTCTTAATCATATTATTTGTTATCATTGTTCGGGATCAATTAAACTATAAATTACAGACTTGATTTGGACAAACAATAATTCCGCCTCGTGTAGACTTAAAACTACACGACCCATTTCAGTTGAGTAAGATTGAGATGTTGAGAAATTGGTTAAACATACTATCCACACTATAATCAACTTATTGTTCTAGTTATAAATTGTTACTGGACTGTTAATTTGTTGATAGAAAAGTAATCTCTTTCAACCGAATACCCTATCAGAGTTCTTCTAATTTAATGCTCTATTTAAGGTGTTATTAACTAGACAACGATGTCCCATTCTCCGAGGGAGCTTTGATTAAAAGTACGAGAAACGAGAATAGCTATCGCCTCTCACCTTGGAAATGCCAATACAGTCCTATGGGGCGATGTAATTTTTCGAACCGCGCTGCCTAATGGCCCATTCCACGGCGTAACTTTACACATTCATTTATTAGAATGACTTTTTCGATCCACGATTCGAGGGTAGAACACCTCGCATTATCAACGCACTTTTGTGTCTGATGAGTAAATATTGACCATTGTCCGTATGGAATGGAAGGCGTAAACAAAATCGCTATTGATATGTAGTCGACTTGGAGGCTTCTCGTAACGTGTTCTCTTGATTTAATGGCTGTGGCATATGTGTCCTTGTTTCAGCCGAGGAAATTCTATGCAAACCCCAATAACAAGTGATTTGGTAAAACGAGAACTTTCAGTAAATGCAACATTGTCTACCCCTTGTTTACATTTTTGAAGTTGCCAAATCATTTCTTTATGTCTTCTGCTACGACTTTCACCGCGTTTTATAATTGATCATGTTAGATGCAAGCATAATGTGTTATTTGTGAGTAATCAAATGGAGTGGTGCTGTCCTCCTACGCGGGCACGGCTTTCTTGAGATTCCCGTTGTGCGGTGCGTGTGCCAGTCGCCGGTATGCAACGAAAGCTTGTTTTGCGTGTAATGTCTCCACAAAAGGCAATGCGTGGGCGAGGCTCACTTGTACTGCCTACGTACAAGCACTGCAAGACTCGATAGCTACCCAGATTTAACTAAATACTAAATCAGTATGTCACCGACACGATTTCATTTCCATGGAAATGTTTAATCAATTTCATTTGAGGTCGTTCGTTGTTATTTATGCGTAGATCGAGATTGCCAAACCAGCTTTGGGACAGGACCAATTTGACTTTTCTGTTTTATTTCTCATATAAACAACGAGTTCCTGTTATATAGCAATATCAAGATGAAGATGAATTAAGAATAAGTCTAAGGCGATTGAATGGGAAACTGTTCAATATAATATTCGAATTGCAGGCTGCTTCATTTTGGATTATGCAGAACACGTTACGAATTTATCAATTTTATTTTCTGGGAAATTAGAAGTAGGAAAAAATATTTCGAAAAATGTGTGGGGTGGGAGAAAAATCTGCGTCGACCCCAAATAAACACGAATTGGCAGAGGAGGATGGTATGATAAAATAATTAGGAAACAATTTATTATATCGTTATTATCAAGAACTAATTACCTACTTACATAAATATCTCCCTAAAGAAAAAAAAATGTCCAGATAATAGACTGCGTTTATTGCGCGATAAAATGAAATACTTATTGCGTTGTAGACTTGTAGCAAGCAAAGTAATTTATCTGAGACAATGCACTCGGGTCATCAAACTTCTTCATATGGCAGTGTACAGGAACTGAATATACTTTGTTCGTTATCCGAGACCCTGCAGCAGTTCGCATTTGTATTTTTTTATATGCAATATATGCATGCATACACATGGTAAGATGCACTGTTATCTTGTTCGCGCTGACATTTTTTAAGTGCATGCTCCAAACACTGAAGGCAGAAACCATACGCGCGTCTTCATTGTTTCTGTTTGCCCTTGAAGTTGTTTCATGAGTTTCTAAGCAAGCAAGAATGGACGAAATGTGTGACATGGCATTGAATGTTCCGGGGTGGATATAAATAATTTCTTACATTGCCCTTGCACTTTTTACCAATAAATTATGATTTCAAGGTTTACGTATGGCTTATACCTATGTACGAGTATGTTCTGTACGTGCTTTGGAATGTACCTACCAGTAATTCTGCAACTACCCTTGTGGTCATTAATATCGGCTTTACTGCCTTTATAAATCCGACCTGGTAGCGTTTTACTAGTTTTTTTATTGTCTTTGCGAGGGACTTGCCGTCTGGCCTCGTACGGGGTTATTAAACTCCTCATCCGGAAGAATATACTTTATTGCTCTTATTTTAAAGCTGGTTCTTGTTTCTTTAAAATTTAGCTGAAATTTAATTGCTTTGCTTCTTCCAGTCTCAATTATGAGATTTCTGGCGTTTTCATAACTCATGGAAGTCATAAATCCTTAGAACTATTAGAATTATTTACTGTCTGTACTGTCACTTAAATTGCAGACGAACATAGTAATTTTACGCAATTCCTGCCCGGAGCGAATAAAGTTTATTATCAAGGCTAACTAACTTACCTTTTCACCAAAAAATAAAAAAAATAAACGCATGATTTTTCATATCACAAAGTTCCTTTGCAATGTTTCCACATAAATTTTGCAAAATCCTTTTACGTTTTTTGAATGTGAGTTAGCAGGGGAGGTCGAGAACAGTTGTCTATCGATTGTTCCCCCCACTTTTGGATGGTACCCAAAACTTGGATTACTTGGATTTGGTCCGGTGCGCATGACCTAAGCGATGACTCGACGGGGTGAATAATCTATGATTTGCGTGCCACCAACGTGTGATTGCATTGTACTATAACGGTACACGCGTTGCGCTTCAGATAGGTAACAGAATCTATCTAAATCTAACACCATGTCGATAGTATTATAACTTTAACCATTTTCGTGTGTCACTCACCATCATCTTGATAATCTACAAATTTATGCATTTCCCATCTTATAGAATCCAAAATGATATTCACCTCGAAGGCTCGGTGCCTTTTCATATTTGCGAAACATTAATCTGTGTCGTTACACCATTATGTTTAATGTTTCTGTAAATTAAATCTTGGCTTAGAACCAGCGCAGAAGTTCTCTGCTTTGCCAACAGATTTTTTTGATGGCCTGGCCAGGCCACATGTATTTTATTTATTGAAAAAATTTAGCTAGGTAGGTAGGACCTGAATGTTTTTGAAAAATTACTGAAGGAAGTTGGTTAAAACAACGCTATGTTTACTATGCGACGACTTCTCATGAATACTTGCCTTGCCTTATCCAACTTGTGAAATGGTATTGCTGTCTTGCATTCGAAATGTTTCCGCATGGTCCTTTGAATTCTGCCAGCTACCTATACAAATTTCTTATACCTAGATAAAGTGTAGTAAGTTGATTTGTTAGTATACCTATAATCACAGAATACATACATAATATAAATAATTAAGAAAATAAAATTGCAATTGCAATTTTGTCTCGGGTGTGACGGTATGACAGTCAGTATTACGACGAGTAATGCTGCTAAAGGCATAAATAAGAATAAATATTATTTATTTTTATGCTTAAAGCAGAACAAAATATTACCCATATTCGCATCGGATATTAAAATCTTAATAACCAAGCACCTTAGTGACGATTACATCTATTAGAGAACACTAAACATGACCAACTCTTACCAGATTATAATTTTTAAGGACTTAATAATATTAAGTTAAGAAGATTGCGATAGGTTTCTAAGAAATGAAGTTGTAACGATGATTTTTATAGCTGAGAACATAGGAAAGTCGGGATCGGAACAAACAATAAAATGGCGAAGCTTTCGTTCCTAATACGCCATGCAATAAATCATCTATGCCTGTCTTCACTTACCCACACACCCCAGAAACTGCGTAGCAAAATAGGAAAACAATAATAGGGGTTAAAGTATGAAATTGCCGATTTTTTCTCACAAACAGAGGCTCTTATATCTTTTATGATGTTAAAGCTTAGAATAATTATTATATATTATATATTAATTATTCTAAGTGTTAAAGACGCAGGTGATACTTCGGTTACTTGTTACTATTGATTTGAATTATGATCATAACGGCCCACTATCAGCAATAAAAATATTTCTGATTTTTTCCTGAACGTTACTTTTTTTTTCTTAAATGTGACTCCTTTTTACCGACTTCAAAAGGAGGGAGGTACTCAATTTGACCCTTTTTTTTTGTATGTACACCGATTACTCGAAGATGGCTGAACCGATTGAAATGATTCAAATTCACCGCGTACCGCCGCGTTCAGTACTTTTCAAGTAATCTTGAAAAAAGTACGAAAATAGTATGATTTTGTGTGAACTACCTCGATGATCAGTCGTATTACTTCTTTGTTTATGAATTGAATAAGATAATTATTTTTTTGTTGGAAAAGGGATATCTTAAGTGTAGTTCTTTAACCGACTTAAAAAAAGGAGGTTCTCAGTTTGACCCGCATGTATGTATGTTTCCGCGATTTACTCACGTTTGGCTGAGCCGATTTTTCTACCTAAATAATATACCTACACTACCTAATACAAAAGGTACCTACACTAAAAATAAAAAAATAAAAAATTGTTTAAAAAAACAAAAAACCGACTTCAAAAAACCTACCTCTAAAAAGCAAGAAATAATATTCGTAATAATAAAAACACGTCTATTGAAGTCGGGTGGGACTTTTAGAATAAAAAAAAAGGAATTTGTACTTCAGCCAGCCCCACCCGACTTCAATAGACGTGTTTTTATTATTACGAATATTATTTCTAGCTTTTTAGAGGTAGGTTTTTTGAAGTCGGTTTTTTGTTTTTTTAAACAATTTTTTCGTTAGCAGAAAAATTCTTTAAAAATCTCCATACAAAACGGCAATTACATACCCCTAATATTTGAAACCATTTCTTCTGTTATAAGAAATCAATTGACCAAAGACTTCTATGTTGTATTCTAACATCTTTTTTTTATAAACGACTGAGGTTTTGATATAATAAATTGATGCATAACATAAGTGGACCTACTTTTTAATCAATATGCCAGATCCATGACCAATCATGGCATACGGTTCTGATTGTCTGTCCTTATTAGAAAAATCTTTGCAGGAATGGTCTTACGATTTCCATTTATAGAAACATAAGCAGGTTGTGTTTCGTTAATATCATCTGCTTTCATCGTGGCTACAGAATCGATACTTGGCAAGCATTATAGTCCTTTTTAGGCTTCCGTACCAAAATGGTAAAAAAGGAACCCTTATGGTGTAACTCAGTCTGTCTGTCACAGCTGGATATCTCGAGAACTACTAATGGTATCAACTTGAAATTTGGAATAGTTTAAGATGACATTTGCCCAACTATTTTGCTAATAAGAAATAAATAAAAAAAAAAAATATATTTTTTACAACAAGGCCTGAAAAATGGAGGGGTCTTAAAAATTTTAAGTGGGGCTACTAGAGCACGTAGGGTATCATATGAAAGAGCGCCGTTTGCACGTTTTCAATCATTTTTAGGGTTCCGTAGCCAAAATGGCAAAAAACGGAACCCTTATAGATTCGTCATGTCTGTCTGTCTGTCTGTCTGTCCGTCCGTATGTCACAGCCACTTTATTTCAAAAGTATTAAGACTACATAGTTAAAACTTGGTAGGTAGGTGTATTCTTTGAACCGCTTTACGATTTGTACACAAAAATAAAAAAAATAAAAGATTAAGGGGGGGCTCCCCATACATGGAACTGAAACTGAAAATATTTTTTTTCATCAAACCAATACTTGTGGGATGTCTATAGATAGGTCTTTAAAAATGACATTGAGGTTTCTAAGACTGTTTTTTTTCAAAGTCAACCGTTTGAAAGATATATGCCGCCAAAGTGGTAAAATGTGTGTCCCTCTTTAACTTTTAAAGTAAGAGGGTGAAAAATCTAAAAAAAATATATGCTATAGATCTTAATAAACACTTTCAACGAAAATTAGTTTGAACGAGATACAGTAATTAGTTTTTGAGAAATAGTACATTTTCCAAAACCGCAAATATAACTTTGTCATTCATACAAACACTGAAAAACAAAGTTATTTTTTCAGACGAAAAATGATAGCGGTATTAAAATATGGTATGGTATATAATGTACTTACGGAACCCTACTGCGCGTGGCCCGACACGCACTTGGCCGGTTTTTTCTTTTTTTTCTAGACCGCATAGTTTTTGACTTATGATGAAAAATGTAAAAAATACCGTTCCCCCCCTTATCTCCGAAGTTTGCCAAGAGAAAAATCTGAAATAATTTTATTTGATAGCAGTTTATATAAAGATTACAGGAAAAATAAAACGATGTCTCAATAAAGCACACTTTTTTAGAAATTATCAAATTTCTTAAAAAGTTAACATTAGTTCCACTATCGGTCAAGAGATGGCGCTGACCTAAAACTGCAATACAAATTTTATTATTCTACTCTGCAGTGTGGTTTAATGGTGCAATTATAATGGTACGGAACCCTCGGTGCGCGAGTCCGACTCGCTCTTGACCGGTTTTTTTTTACAATAAAGGTTAATGAAGAAAAAAAAACAAACGTGTCTGTAATACCTTTATTGTGAATAATACGGCTTCAGGTTTCACGTTTCAAGGCATTTGCGGTTGACAATTTGGCTTCTGATCAATGACCATGGTCCAATTAGCTAGTTCGATTTGTCACATAAGAAGATGTCTTTGTCAACGAATTAAGTTTACTTACACTCAGCGCGTCAGACAAACGCACCTTTTAAAAATTTCTTCAAAGTTTTAATCCTATTTAATTTAATGGTGTTGTTATATACTTCTTCCCCTTCGGACATAGCCAACAGTCTCTAGAGACCATTGGAATACTCGTCGAACGGAATCAATTACGGAGATTCAGTATCCGAGCAATATTACATTGCCTCATTTTTGAAGTTGTACGCTTTTTTATAATAGGGAAAAAATGCTAAACTCGCGTCAGTAAGAATCACGCGACCCTGATCGAAAATTCGTAAGACGGATGTGACGGATAGAGAGTAGACAGCCGGCGGCGGAAGTATCCCCCTCTCTTTCTACGGGGCGCGGTGAAAATGGCGGCGCGTCATTTCAAGACGTAAACACTTGTATCACCATAGCAACGCGCTAATTTTTTAATTCAATGTCAAAACCTAGATTTTCTGTCAAGCTATGGATAAGACTTTCGTACAATACTGTTCTGTATTCGTAAATTCAAATGCAGAGTAAATTCGTAAGACGGCAATTCGTGCAAAATAATTCCCTAACCATTCCAAAATATCAAAAATGCACAACGATAATATTCAAGTTTTCACTTCTGCCGGCACTCCCGAATATTTGAGTAACTTCATGGGCATACTATACACTAATAGTATCCATCTTGGGTATTCCTTTTATTAATTAAACTGTTGAATTATTGTGTTTTCTTCATCATCTCTATATCGAATTTACCCGCATCGCATTTTCTAAATTGACCTCTTTTATTTCACTTTAATAGCGGCGCAAGCAATAACGCTTTAAGCTCTTAAATGGTAAATGTTATGTTAATTAAATTAAACAATTATTAATTGAAAACTCATTAAATGTACTTTCAATAGATATCAACATTTACACAATAAAACGTTAGCTAGCAATAGCAGGAGGTGGCCAAGTCAAACTTATTTTCGAAGAGGTGCGATTTTTCTGACGTCGAGTGTATGTCTGCCTACTGCGAAATATATTTACGAACATAATGATCCAACTAATTGTGTATAATTTTTCCATTACCTATCTTTTACTTGAGGTTATTTGTATTAGCTTACTGTTTCTTATTGTGTGTTATCATCTGATAAAAAAACATTGTAGAAATGGAAGCTATTCCTCCTGCCGTATAAACTGCGTAGCTGCCTGAGTCATGCATGACTCGCCCTCTTAATACATCCCTTAGCGGCCGTTTACACATGCTTCAATATGCTGAGCTTATTTTGACTCGAAGACTTTATGTATACCTATGTGCAGATGTAACGAAAACATTGAAAAGGACTTTGAGGGAATTCGTAGAACCTTTCTTTCGTTAAATGTTGTCTTTCTTTCATTTACATCAGGGTCCATTTTTGTACCGATAGCGTACCGGTTATCTTAACGATGTACGTTATTAAAGAAATCCAGTTTCTTGAACAAAAGCTATTATATTTGACGTAGTTTCGCGGCACGCTCTGTAAGTACAAATTATTGATTTTGCGTGTATCCTTCAAAGCGACCTACCTGAACATCGTTTCATGCAGTTTTTCCCTTGAACGATTTTACACTCATTCAACGAATAGGAAGTCCCCTTTCGCTTTGTCATCTATACATATAAAACTCTAAATTGATTGATTCATTGTTGGGATAGGTAGGTGAAGGTAGCGACACCATTTTTAGAGGGTAAACCTTTCATGATGTAGATGAGCACTAAGAAAGGGTTTTGGAAAGGGGATGTGGATAGGGCGGTTAAAGGGATAGGGAAGTTAAAGGGATAGGGCAGTTAAAGGGATAGGAATAAGAATAAGGATAGGGACAGGGATATGAATAGGAATTCTGAACAGGGACGGGAACAGGAATGCGGACGGGAACATCTTCTACTAGCATTTTAACTATAGGTAATTGTAGGTACTAATGATTTTCTAAAATGTGAACGAAGTCGCGGGAAAAAAAAGCTAGTGTTTAATACCAAGCTTATTAAGAAATACTATAAAAAGTACTACAAGTACTATAATGGAAAATACTTAATACAAAGCAACGCAAATCAATTTTCCAAATTAGATTTCACCCGCCGCATTATAAAGGCAAATTCAGAAACGATATTTCTCTGATCTGACTTATTAATTCGAAATATACGAG